>JACCHW010000001.1:4807007-6008759 GCA_018907185.1 Platyscapa corneri
TTCATTGTTTTAAAAATTTTTTTGAAATAGATATGCATAAATATAATTAGGAAATAATATTTAAATTGAAATAGTATCCTATTTTCTTTTTTAATTAAATAAGACATTGAATGAATAATATAAATCAGAGTATTTTTAACTAGTTCAGTTTCTATAATAAATATGCTTTATATATATATATATATATATATATTTATATATATATTTTATTATATATATATATATCTTTATTTTTTATATATCTTATTTATATATATATATATATATATAAATTAAAATATACTAAAATATATAAAATATTTAATATCTCAAAAATCAATTATTGATATATTATAAAAGTTTCCTATTTTCAAAAGACATATATTCTGTCATCATATGTACTTCTGAAATATTTTAATTCAACTTTTATTCTGAATTTAATTTAATCTATCTAATTATCTAATTATATAGATATAAAACGTTTAATGTAATTTTAATGTACTGTATATGAATCCAGCCTAAGTGCATCTTCTGTTTGGTTAAATTTCATATATAGGAAGCCTCTTTTCCAGGTCGATTTTTTAAGGCAGTTTCTAGTCGCAATTCGTGTTGTGTATGCTCTAATGACATAGAACAAAGAGAGAGTTAGAGAAAGACAGATAGAAAGTGAATACAGCACTTCGAGAATAAACAAGAGGGGTAAAATGGGTCGTTACACAAATAAGCCTTTAGCAGTCAACGAAATATAAAGACGAACCCTACCGGTGTTACTTAAGAAAGCAGTAATAATGGACTTATTAATAATGCCAAAGAGTAGCATCTCATGCTGCACCATGACTTTTTTCTCTTTTACTCTCTATCTTTGCCCATCACTATACAGTAACATTAAAGACCTTCTCTTCTCTTCACGACGACATCTAACTAACATTCAAATTGGATAAATCCGCCCTTTTTACTAACTAGCTCATAATCTAATCTGTTTTTTTTTCAGAAGAGAAAGAAAGAACAAAATAATAATAAAAAACTACCATTTTCAGATAGTAGAAACAAAAATCTTGAATGAATATACCTTTTTCGAAATCAAACTACCCTGATAAAAAATACCCTTCTACGAGATGATCACTTAGCTAAAATTGCATTTTGGAAGATGAATATTATCTTAAATGTTGTACTAAATATATTATAAAACGTGATTTGTATCCTTGTTAAAGGTAAATATCTTTCCCATTTATGCTTAATGTAAGTAGAAAAAATTTAAATAATCTTTTCTATGGAGTAAATAATAATATATTTTAGCGGTCTTTTTATTCTTAGAATATATTTGAAAAAGACAAGAAAAAATGAATCACTTCGCTAAATATTGAAACTGCCACCACCTTCGAACGTGGGAATTAGCTGAACTGCTTTAAGGAGAAAAGATTATTGTTATGTAACAGAAAGGGAAAGAGAAGAATAAGAAAGAAAAAAATGTACAATGTGAAATTTCTGATCAGTGGAAACAGTTTTGCGTAGAGATGGTTGATGCAGCCCGCAGTATTAATAGAAAATGCGCGTCTGTGATTCGTTTGGCCAATAACTACAGTGGTGGTAACTCATACCATGACGTTTGGTAACAGCGACTTCTTTCTACTAAAGCATGCATTGATAGCTTTTCTAGTGCCGATATCAAGCAGTCAATAATTCTCAGTTAAAAAGTAAGACGTCGACGAAAATTTCTCGTGATTCCTTTAATCGGCTTCTACTTATTCTCTGAACTTATTGTTCATGAATGATAAACAATCCTTGTCTTACTTTAAAATCATCAAAATATTCTCGCAATTAAGATTACATGAATCAATCTTCTATATGGATTTATCTTTTTCCCCTCTCTCTTATTTCTTTTTATGTAAAAAATAATGAATGATACCGTATTTATGATCTTGAAGTAACTATTATATCTGATAAACGCATAAAGAAAAACAAACAAACAAAACAAATAGATATTTTTGTATTTAAAAAATTTTTATTTTTTAGATAATTAAAAGCTTTTTATATGAAATAGTCTCTTTTTATCTCAGCTAAAAATTTTATAAAAAAATAATGTTAATTTTGTTGATGTTATTGTTAAAATTTTTATTAAATAAAGATAAATATATTTATTTTAATAAAAATTTAATAAATTTTATATTCAAAAAACATGCATTACAATGCCTTAAAAATATTATTATCTAATAATTATAAAATCTAAAATTTGCTTAGATTATTTATAAATAAATATATTAAAATAGCCAATAAACTAGAAGACTTATGAAATAATAATTCCCTGAATTTATTATTTAATTTATATCAATTTTTTTAGAATTTTTAAAACTTATATTTTTAAATATATCATTTATTTATACACAATTTAATCTTAGTGAATCAATTTTAATATTTTTAAAATACATATATTTAATAACACAATATTAATAAATGAGCTTATAATCATTAATAATATATAAGGTAAATAAAAATTTCTTTTAAACAGACATAAAATTTAATTTTGGAATATGAAAATTAAAAGTAAGTCCTGATAAGAGTCAAAATAAATTTATATATAAATTATATTATTCCAAATTAATAATTTTAAGTAACATATTAAAAATGTTAAATAATTTCATAGATCTTCATTAATTAAAATTTTGTACAATGTCTTTCAATTCTTTAAATAACAAACATACACTTTGTAATTTTACAATAGTTTTATATATAATATACAATAATATTGTATACGATCGCGACTCCTAGCAGTGACACTTGTTAATTATGAAGGTACAATAATAATAATCTAACAAAATAATTTTTAGTTTAAGCTCAATTTATTAGTAATATGATGTTCCAGCTCAACGAATCGGGCAGAACAGCTGCCGAGTCGTTTAACGCGGCTCTATTTAACGTCTAGCTTCCTTTCACATGATTTTGTTTTCGCGAAATCTATAAGTCGTTGCATTCGGAAATTCGGCTCGTTCGCGAAAGCCAACCGTCGTATCTTTTTCGGAATAATTTTGTTGCGCGAATTTACGATTACCGATAAACTTGTGCGCTTCGAGATTACACGCCGCTCAATTGTTCCGGTTTACATATGTTTTTTAATAATTTTTTCCCTAAGCCTGAAAAAAATTCCTTGAGCATGACGGAGGAAAAAGGCTTTAACAATAATTAACGCAGGCGGAACGTTTTCGCATTACATAATTCGTACATTCATTATCATTATCGCTAGTTCGTTAAGATATTAATGTTTTATTTTCTTTCTTTCTATTGGAATCAAGTCACTTTCGCGGTAGCCTAAATTAAGTTTATTATTTAACTATTTAATCTTAATTTTGTGGGGAACCAGCCACACGTCCTCGACATTCAGACCTTGCCACCTGTGAGCATCGTTGATACTCGACTCCTACCTATGCGTGGGTCCACCAATGTCCTCGACGATCAATTCCTTGTCGCCCGGCTTGCCTACGGTGCTTGATTCCACCGATTTTAACGAGGATTTGATCGAGGATGCGGGGTTGGAAAGGTGTAGATTTCGTCATGCATCGCGATAGCAGCACGATTACATGAGAGCGAGAGAGAGGGAACGGCGCGGGGCATAGCGCGTGAGAGCAAGAGAGAGGGAACGGTGCGGGGCATAGCGCGTGAGCGCGAGAGAGAGGGAACGAGGACTGAACGGTTGAGAGTGAGGGAGAGAGGAAGAGAGCAGGCGAAGAATGCTCGAGGAGCGGCGTGCTAGAGCAAGAGAAATGGAATAAGAGTGGGGAGTAGGCAATAGTAAAGAAAATTCGGATGCGTTCTTTGTACTTACGTACTTTACGATTCGCAGATATTTTTCTTCATTTACTATATTTCTAACGATTGTTTCCTTTATACGTATCATAAACACCATTATGATGTAGTTGCTTATTTTAATATTGTATGTTCTAATTTTACGGATTTGCGCATTGGCTACAAATATTTAGGGTATACTAAAAATAATTAGATCTTTAATAATTATAAAAAATTTATTATTCATATATATTTTATATCGTAATTCTTTTTGAAATTATTTTTGAAAAAAATATAAAATTAATATAAATTAAATTAAAATTAATATAAAAAATAAGTACTATATAAATAAGTAATGGATTCTTTTCCTGTCATAATATGAACTGAATAACTTTTTATAGGGCAAACTTTTTTTTAGTAATATTAATGGAAAAATTACTTAAACTTAAAAAAATATTTAAAGAGTATCGTTCTCTATGTAAAGGATTGCAGTCGGTTGGTTCAACAGAAAGTAAATAATTTTATATATTTCGATGATTTCTAAACGTCAAATAGAATAAGGAAAGAAGAATTGGATTTTTAAAATTATAAAACTTCTTAATTATTGTGGTTTCTGATTCTCTATGTACAAAAAAGTGATATAAATGGTCTTTAATTTTCAATAAATTGAAAAATTGGAAATCATCTATTTTTTTCAATGACCACTTTTCAAACTTTTCAATTTATATTAAGAATGCAAATGATTCGTGTTAATTTTTTGTATGGTGCCTATTAATTTTAGAATCAAAATCTTAAAATATACTACTGCAAAATTAAGCTTTTACAGTAAAAAATTATTTTGCTCGTATATATATTTTATAAATTTAATTAAATAATAATTATAAATCAAAAACGAATTTAAATTTAAATGATTATAATTGAATAATTAAATAAAAATGTAAATGTCAATATATTGAATGTGCAAGAAACCGAATAGAATAATAGTCTCTTCTACCTTTTACGTTTAACGTATCACGACGAAAAAGAACCGTGCCCTACAAAAGATACTTTATGTCTCTTCACAATTAATTGAGTTAGTTGACACTAAAATAGCTGTATTATTTCAGATGAAATTGTAAATACCGTAGTTTCCCTGGTAGCGATCACTATGCGGCGTGGAAGTATGGCGTTGTAGAGTCGACCAAGTGTTCCACAACGGAAGTAGTCAGAAAATCATGCGGTCGTGTGACATTGTGGGATTCGTCGTTAATCTTTAGGTCAGTTTAGACAGTTTGAGTAGCATTTTTTATAATATTTGCAAAACGTCGTACTATAGTCGCAGTAGACATTTGCTTATGGAACCTCCTTGATTTCTTTTTGCATTTGTTAAACCAAATATCTGCTAATCGATGATGAGCGTAGTTTCAAACCTCGTCGGAAATGAGATCAATTGATTTGAAAACATTTAAGTCGGAGAAAATGTGTTTTTACCGTTTTATTTTATATCAAAGAAATATTAATGTAACATTATATATGTAACTTTATTATAAAATTTTTTGTTTTTAAATGTATGACAGATAGAATTTAAGCGTTTAACTAATACATGATAAAATTTAAGAATTCAGGACGTTGAATTCTTAATAATTTTTCATATACACCTTAATGTCGAAATATCACATACTTCTTATAAAAAATTATACTCTACAGAAACAAAATTTATTTTTATATTACTTGTAATAAATGTGTATTAAACAGTACGTTATTATATATTAATAATTGAATATTAAAATACATACATTCTGAACACGTAATATATATATATATATATAAATACCTACATAAATACATATACTTACTAAATGTTCTTTTATTTAAAAAACTTTGACAACTTTATGAATGCAAAAAAAATACAATTATTAAATATTTATATTTTTTACTATGTTAACTAACCAAAAGAATAAATCGCAGAACTAAAAATATTATTCCACTAGAAAATTCTATCAATTCATAATTTATTACTTTTCAAATCATTTGTTCAATTTTTTTTTTATATATTCGAGAAAAAAGTGTAATTCCAGTAGTTTCAGTAATAATCGAAAATATTTTAATAGAAACATATTTTATAGCTTTTTATATAACACAGGAATAAAACTGTTACTTTTAAAAACAACTCTCTCCGTACTGAATTCGATTTACATAAATTATTAATAACATTTATACCATATTGATAATTATCTACTTATATTTATTCATGTTAAGTAAAGAAATAATCTGATTAAAATATTCTGAAAATTTAATCGATATTATTTATAAAATATTAATAATATTATTAATAATTTTTGTTTCTTACGTGAATTAATTATTGGAAAAAAATAAATAGATAAATCTGAAAATAAAAAATTTTAAGTGTAAATTAATTTTTTATGTTCTTATTTAAAAATTAATTATTATTTAATTAGGATTATAACACTTAATTAAGTTTTCATTTTTTAAAGTAAATTAGCCTTAATTGCGTAAATTAAATTAGGTAAATTCTGATACATTGTATTGTAATCAAATTTTATTCATTTATAAATAATATTTATAATATTTATAATTAAAGTAAATCAATATTTCATTGAATATAAACACAATTAGAATTAATTTTTCATGCATTAAAATTTAATTTATAATTAATATATAATAATGCATTTATTTTACCAACTATAATAGTTATCTATTTCTTGCAAAGAAAATTTAGAATATTATATCAAAAATAGTACATCATATTTTAATATAAAATTTAAGTATTTATAACATAATCATTAATAATATAATTCTATAGATATATATATAGAATCAGAAAAACCATAAAATTTGACAGTTCATTTCATACATAATTTCTTCATTGCATATTTACATCTTGTTAAAATGTATTTATAGAAATTCAAGAAGTTTCTGAAATATTTTGTATGAAAA
The DNA here is from genome assembly GCA_018907185.1 of Platyscapa corneri. Lineage (NCBI taxonomy): Eukaryota > Metazoa > Arthropoda > Insecta > Hymenoptera > Agaonidae > Platyscapa > Platyscapa corneri. The sequence continues at coordinate 4,813,701 of JACCHW010000001.1, forward strand.
GAATTAATATAACCGCTTTTTCTGATAAATTTAAGGTTTTGAATTTTTGCGAAAATTATTTGAATATATTAGTTGTCATAAATAAATTTACTATATTAATAATTGCTCATCTCTAAAAAAAAGGTAATAAAGATTGATTACTAACAATATTATATTACATTCAAAAGTAATCAGAAAAAAATAGTTAAATACAAACGGAATCATAGACACTTTAATTTAAATAAATTAATAAAACATAAATCTTGCGGAATTTAAAATTAAAATGGACAATAAAATTATGAAGCTGAAGAAATAACTCCCTTTTAATTTAAATGTTTTAGAATCCATTATTCGTATTTGTAACATAAGATGAACAATATATATATATATATTAAATACACATCAAACAATTATACAAAATTTAATTGTATTTTTTTTGTATATTATTCAACTGTAATTCGATACATTAATTATATTCATTGGAAATGTGATCTCAAATGGAATAGAATTAAGTACTTGCATAAAGCAAATTTATATTTACGAATATGCATAAACATATTAATCAATATAGATAATAGATATATGTGCATATATACACCTATATAAAATAATTGTAAATATGTATATTTGCAGTGAAAAAGATTTCTATAAAATAACATTTTTAATTTGAATGTAACAAATTTAATTACATATTTCGTAATTAAGATTTCTAAATATAATTCTGAGCATTATATAATTTTTCAAACTTTGAGTCAGTAACTAAATATAGTTATAGAAATTTTCTTAAAGAACGTAGGTTCATTTTTCATAAAAAATATTGTTAGTATCCAATAAGCTTATAATATAAATAAAATAAAAATAATAGATAAGCTTGTACTATAAAAAAAATAAAAAATAATAAATATTTTATTGTGAATAGTTAAATATATTTACATTTTGGTAGCCAGTATTATTTCAAAGGTTAAACAATTATTCAAAAGAATTTTTTGACCTTTATAAAATGGTTAATATATTAATGCTTTAAAATATCGTATTTTCGTTTTTTTCATGATACATTATGAGCATTTACGTAGAAATGACATTTGTAAAATTAATATTATCAATTAATGTTATCAAAAAAATCTAAAAAATAGAGAAAGAAATACTATAATAATTAATATAAAAAACAATGAATTAATTTTTAAAAATTAATTACAAGTAATTACATTTCTACATTATTGAAAGTATTTATTTATTTTTATTTCTTCTATAATTCAAGAATATAATAAGTATATATAATATAAAAAATATTAATGTATAAGTAAACCCTACGTAGATTTTTTTATTAATAATTAATATAAATCTTTTAGAATATTCCTATCTAATTTAACTACATAAGATTATAATTTTTTTCTATGTTTAATTATTTAATTTTTAAGAAATAAAATAACTGACAACTTATTTGTATAAATATTATAGAATAGTACTTTAATTTATATATAATGTAATTTTAATTTTTCATGAGTACAAAAAGAAGTAAAGTACAATTATATAAGTAAAACAATGATCATGACAAAGTTTCAATTGTTCTGGAAGGAATAATTAATATAAAAAACATATTTTTTACACTTATTTAAATAATTTCAAATAATATTAAACTATGAAATACTGATAACAAATAAAAAACAATTTATTTTTCATAAATACAAATCACAGCCTAAAAAATTGTTTAAAATGATAATTATTCAGGCTTAATGAATATAAATAAATAAAATGATTTTTTTTCGATTTCCATAAAAATATATAATTAAAAAATATCTTAATAATAAATCTTTCTTCTAAATTTAAGTAATGTAGTTTTTTATAAATATATTCTTAAAATAATTTTTTTTTTAATATTTCAAAAATAATTTAATTACTCAGATCGTCTATAAAACTGCAACATCCCATAAAAAATATAAATTATGTAATTCAATGAATTTTGTCTTTTGTATCTACGTAACTCACTCATCAAATTTAATTACATTTATAAAATTTTATAGAATGTTTACTGCACTAGCTCAACGTAATATATCATGTATTATTAGCATGATAATATTTATAGCATTTAATATTGAAAATTATTGGTTTTACGTATTTCTTTTTATTAATTAATTTTATTTTTCAGATATAGTTATGATAACATGCATTAAAAAATTAAAAAGTTATCTTTGAAATTTTATAAAAATAAAAATTTAGAACTAAGGTTAATATTAATTAATTTTTAATAAAGCAAGAATTCATATATCTACATATATATATATTATTTTAAAGTTGCTTATATAAATGAATGACTAAATTAAATGGTATTGAATTTAGAATAAAAATTATTATAATCACAATTGTGTTACGAATATAAGATTAATATTTGATATGAAAAAATTGACAAAATAAAATTTTTAAATTGTTAATGAACTGATTGGTAAGTATTAGATTAAATATTTTATATTTGATAGTTTACTGTATTTCTCGAATTTTTATTTATTTGACGGTTATTTATTAAATTTAATGTCATACATTAAAAATGAAATATTGTATACATACGAAAAGTAATATAAATATTATGTATAATGTATTTTTAATATAGACAAATTCGTGTTAATGTTATGCAAGCTCTACTAATACACAAAATAATTATTTTCTTAATCATAAAATAAGTATTAATATAAAGAAAATTACTAAAACTTTGAACAGCATGTATAAAATTTCATAAGTAATTAAAGATGGTTTTCGTCTGTTATTTTGAAGTTTTATTTATTACGACAATTTAAAAGATATTCGTGTATTCTTATATTATTTTTCATACTTTTTGACCATTCATTTACATAAATTTAAATGAATTAAAACAATTGCTTATTACATTGTAAATAATAATATTATTTTTCATAATATAAATGTATTAAGAAAAGTATAAGCATCTTACCAAATTTATACTATAAAATCTCTACATTATTTTGCAACGTGAAAAGTATACAATTTTATTGTGAAAAAATTATTTTTGTCGTTGTTATTATTATTACTGTTATTATTATTATTATATAGCTGTAGTAAAATGAATATTAAAGTTTCTGAAGATTTAAAATATTAAGAGAATCTTATAATTTTGTATACAAACGACACTATATATTATGCGCATTAATTTGGAAAAAATTGCTAAAAATAGAGTTGAACCTTCCTAAAAGCACCTCTAATCTACAGAGTTTATACTCCATTACAGTGAAAAATGATAGATAAATAAATAGATAGATAAAAAAAAAAAAAATGCGAATCAAAGCGAAGAGGAATAGGAGAGCAAAAGTAAGAAAAATAATAATACAGTTGGTTTGTTATGATTATATTGCGGTGCAGTGTCGATGTAACTGATGACTTTCTTCTTGTAAATTAGGCCTGTAAAAGTGAAAATCAAATTTAAAGAGCCTAAGAGAGATCGAGTGACTCTGGATGCGACTGTATCCCGTTGATCCTACTGTACAGTGATCGAGGCTGACGAATGGTTCGACTCGACAATCTCAGTTTCGACGCGTCTTTATGGCGTGCCAGACCACTTTTTTACTTGAGAACCTGATACACCCCTCTTGATTCTTTTAAGAAAAGCTGAAGCATACAAATTACGTCCTTATTCCTTTTTTAAGCTCTTTCTCGTATTTTTTATGTTTCTCCCTTGTAGCCACCAAATGTGAAATACAAATTAAAAATAAAAATGAATACATTTATCCATTACTATATCAAGAGCTAAAAGACTACCAACTAATCAAATAAAACAAATAAAAAAATATTAAATTGAATTATTTTTCAGTTAAAGCAAAATAAATTACTTTCACACGAAATATAAATGATGTATGGTTATTTGTATTTTAAATAAAAGACTACAATGAATTTCATTTTAAGTATTTAAGGTTATTTATTTTGTTCAATTTTAAATTATAATGTTCGTTCAATGCTCGTGCATTGAGAGACGAGAATCGGCTGATTATTTTATGTGTAAAAATATAACGTGTTATTTTAAATTATTTTGTTTTTATATTCTCGTTATTTCAGAGTATTGATGACGAAAAAAGTCCAGGACGGTATTGGGTCCGCCGGCTTGATGTTGGAATCTATGATTTTTTTTTGGCGCATAGATTAAACAGCGCCGCAGCCTTCCCGGTACTTTACTCGATTTTCCGTCACCACAATGAATATTTATGTATTAAATAATAGTAATAATAATCTTTTTAATTAGAAAATTCAAATAAATTTTATTTATTCTTTTCTGAATTATTAATATATTTAATAAAATAAAAAATTAAGTTTTCAATAATAATTTTTTTCTGGAAAAACTTTACTTATAAAAATTTTATAATTTTAATAAGCATAAATTTACCAATGTTAAAATAGAATACTATAATAATTTTAAAAGTTCTCTTTATGATTTTAGATTAAAGTTATGTACAGATAGTATATTAATTGATTAAATTCATGTATTCTTGTATAAAATATAATTTTAGTCATTTTAGTATATTAAATTTCGAAGAAAAATGATCTAGAAATATTTTAGCGTACATATTTTTTAATATTTAATAAATTGTTAGTTTATTATATATGTTTTCATATACATATATTATAATATATGCTAAACTATAATTAAAATATAACATAGTTCGTACAAATTTCTTATATGTTTTTATAAATTATTATATAATTATTAATAAAATTATAAAAATATCATTATAACAATATAAAAATTTGAAGTTTTATTATTATTAAATAGTCAAATATTAAAAGAGTAAGTTTTTTATAGAAATAAATTGTTCCTAATTCAGTTCTAATTTTTTATGATAATTTTAACAGTTATTAACCAAATTTTTATTTTTGGTATTAAAATTCTAAAATTTCTTTAAAATATTTTTTCAATGCTTAATCTCTTTAAATAATAAGTATTATTATTATTATTATTAGTTTATTGAACAATATATTGTAGGGAATAGGGGAGATACGGAGTTTGAATAAATAAGTGTTCGAATAGAAGGATAATAATAGGTTTAATACAAAAAGGATAGTTGACTACAATATATATATATATATGTATATATGGCAGCACTGTATACATCATCTAGCGCGTGGCCAGTATAGCACTGATGTATTCAAGTGCAGCGGCGCGTAACGGTACTCGCCAAACGTCCAGTACTGGTACTCGCCACGTCTAGTTGCTATGCTATGGTAGTGCATCACCACACTGCAGCGTCGCGTCACCCACGCTACCCTTGCACGTTAATATTCTGCGGCGACGCGTCGGCCTGTTTCTTGCTATAAACTTTTCACAACATTTCTTTTAGTAATACTTTTATTTTCTCTAAATATTTTAATTTTAAATTTATACTACACTCGTTTATAAATTACAGTATACCTATTTAATCTCATCATATCTTATATCTTATATATCTTATAAATACTATATTTTTATGATTCTTATTATAATGCGTTTTATACTTATTTCTCTTTTAGTTTCTATTATTAGATTTATTTATTGTCTATTATTTAATTATTAAACATTAAACTTTATAGCAATTGAATTTTTTCTTTTATTTATTTCCGAAAGACTTTTAAAAATATATTTTTATAAAGAAAATTGTAGTTACTGTTGAAAACGAGAATTTAAAAGCTTATTGTTGCACACAAACGCATACAAACATATTCTTTTTCTACTTTTATACACAATTAGGAAACTATTTATAAATTAAAAATCGAAATTATATAAGAGTGTATTGAATTTATTCATATGAATGTCTTTGTACCTTTTATTCATGCATATTATAAATTCATAAATTATAAAAATCATTGTGTCTTTAATCTATAAATTAAAAACTATGTGAGAATGCTTTTAAAATATCTACTTAACAACCTGTACATATGATATTTTTATAATATTTCTCATCTTGATACTAATCTAGATCTTTTATTATTAAATTTAAATAATTTAATAAAATAAACATTGTAGGAAAGAGGAGGTTTAGATATGGAAATCAAATAAATAAGTGTCCGATTATAGTAATAGCAGTTGGTTTAATGAATGAAAGATAGTTTGTTGTAAGATATATACACAACACGACTATGTACGTGTTAGCGCGTGGCCAGTATAGTACTGATGCACTTAAGTGCATCGGCGCGTTACCATACTGCACCGGTGTGTAACGGTACTCACAACGCCGAGTAACTGTAGTCGCAGCGTCTAGCTGGTATACTATGGTGGCGCTTCACCCACGCCGTAGCGTGGCGTCATCCATGCCGCAGTGTAGTGTCATCCACGCCACCATTGCTCGTCATTATTGTACGACGGCGCGTACAATAATACCCTCCAACAATATATTTTTTGTTCAAAGTTTAGACAGAAATATTTTTTAGATCTTGTTATAATGAATGATTCCAACTCCTTCCTCGATCTTGCTTTCTGTCACTACCTTCCGTTCTAGTTTCATCTATTTATACTTACGATCATTATCAATGAAAATTAAAAATCTGGCAAGACTTGTTTGTATTCTCATATATCATAATAAAAAATTTATTTACTCCATTAACAGTACATGAATAAAATACGTAGAAATTATACAAAATCATGTCATTACATTAATGCTGAATGAGCGAATTAACGAAGTTTTTTAAATATTATCATGAAATTAATAAACATGCAGGAAAATTAAAAACAGAAAACATTTTATAAAAATTTCAAAATTTTTAAATCTCAATATAAATGCGAAATTCGATGCAGTGCAATGGATATAATAATACACACATATGAAATTCATGTTTGAAACAATACATTAGAGAGACTACTAAGGCGATCGATCCACAAATGGTTACTTTTATACAAACACCTGGTAGTGAAAATCTAGATCCCAAAGACACGATAGCGTTTATTTTACAAAAAGCTCAAGTAAAAAATTCTTTAATCAAGAAGTGCAATGCCGTATTGGAAATCGAATATTTATCATATTCAAATGTTGAGTGGATTATGAGAGAAGGTAACATAGAAAACAAATTTTGATTTCAAGAATGGTATAAAGGTTAGTTAAGATTATCCAAAAAGAAATGACCTAACATACCACAGGTTAATAGTAGTGGCAGCTTTAGAAGATTATACTATAGTGGTTGCATAACAAAGTATACGAGCATGTGTTATAGTAGGTCATCACTTTGGCATTAGTGCAGTATTCAAGCTACAAAATAGCATCACTTTAAGCTTATAACTGCGCAGGCGCAATAGTTATTGTATAGAGAGACAGACAGACAGACAAACAGATAGATAAATAAATAAACAGATAGAAAAAAAAAGAAGAATAAAAATAACTAAAATAATAGCACCTACTTAACGTTAGGAACTACTAAAACTTATTTGAATAACACTTAATTCAAAAATATCAAGCAAGGATTTATTATAAATATTAGTAGTCACCAAATGAACTATTGTACGAACAAAGGATAAAATTAAAATGTAATATTTAAATTATTGAGACTAATTGTACTTTATTTACTAAGAACAAGTTGTGAAAAATTATGAGTAAATAGCAATTTTTCATACAAATTTTTTGTGCTAAATTAATAAATGAGTGTAAAATTAGCTACAGAAATACCAAAGAAAAATAAACTTATAATAAAAATAAAAATAATTTTATCAATATTTCATAATATTATTTTAACAATCTTCAATAAGTATATCTAGAAATTTGGATTATCTAATTTGATAATTTACTTGATAGGCATAAACTTTTTATACTATTTATTTCGTACAATTATATACGAACAAAATTGTTCCACTCAGCTTTTTAATCATTTTTGGCATTTTAAAATTAGCAATGTACAATCAACTACGTTACGTGTATTAATAATAAATAAACGTTTGCTATAAACATGTGTCATTAATTATTTCATTAATTAACTTTCAATAATTTAAAATAGTTCTAAATAAGTAAAACTAAAAGAGTAAAACAACAAGCTCTATGATATAAAAAATCAATAAAGAAGACATCTTAAAAAATATTATTAGTAAAAATAACAGAATATATAAAAAAAATTTCAATATTAAAGGTAATTTTATGTACATATATTTGTATTTTCCATTTAAAAATGAATTTAAAGTTACTTACATAATTTTACACGAAATATGTATAAATTATATTGTTAATTTTTCTGGATTAAAAATGTGATACAATGAGTCTAGATGTTATTATTTCATTTTAATGGATATTAAGTTCCATTTTAATTACACTGTCACAAGTAGACTAAAAAATTAATAAAATCACAAATTTAGATCACTAAGAGTATATTAACTCTAAAACATATATTTATCAATTTATAAATTAAAAAAATAGAAACATATATTTGCGGAAGAAAAGAAATAACAAAAGTAATTAGAATACAGATTTAGATAAAATACTTCAACTTAAATAAAAATTAAAAAATTAGTTTGTAAAAATGTTCTACTGCACAGAATCATAGAAGTAACAAAAGTAAAATATACGAATATAATATCTATAAGAGAAATCGATTTAAAATGTATAAATTAAAAATCATTAAAATGATTTATAAATGTTAATTGTAAATGTAACTAATTGTAAACGTTCATACAAGAGCAGCCTGAATACAATACAAAGTATAGTAATAAATGAGATCAGTAATTAAAAATTTATTTAATTGTGCTACTTTATATTTAACTAAATAAATTAAACTATTAAACTCGTATATAAAAAACTCAAATAAAACACGATTTAGTTGTTTCCATAAGATCTAAAAGTGTGTACTCTACTTATTTTTAGTTAATTTTTTTTATAATTATTTATTTTATATAAGATAAATTAATAGCAAAATATATTAATCAGTAATATTGTAATAGTAACTTTTGAACATTCATAAATAAAATTTTATAGGATATATCTTTTTCAGTGCTTTAATCTTTTACAATATTTAAATACGATTTTATTTTTTATCTTTAACTTTAATTTCTGTAATCGAGTACTTAAATTTTATATTTAATTTTTAAAGATAAATATTATGTTGATTAAAATAAAAATTTCCAAATTAGATATCTAAGTTACAACTATATATATTAAAAATTATAATTTAATCAATTTAACTAATTATTATTACAAACAATGTAACATGAAGTTTATATTAATTGAAATCAAAAAGCACTGTAGCCCAAACTTCTTTTTCCATATTTTGATTAATTCTTTATATTTTTTAATTTATTATTCTATGTAATGAAGTGTTATTACCAATAATTAACCGCAGAAATTATTGCGTATAATAATGATTACTAATTGTATTAATTATTACTTTCTACATTTTATTACATTTGCATTATAAGTAGATGTATATATATATATTCATATAAGTGCGTATATATAGTATTTTTGTTTACTTTGATAGTACAATTAAATAATTATTTTGTTTGAAAAAACTAATCTTGTGATTATGATTTTAAATTAAGCATAAATAAAATTTTAAAGGTAATCGAGACAGATGAGTTTGTAAATTTAAGATATTCGTTTAAATTTCTATATTATTGTTAATTATTAAAAAATAGGTTCTTTATATCTATATGTATAGTAGTTGTATCTTATATATTTTTTAAACATTTAGAAAAAAAGAAAACTTATAGTTGTTCAAGTACAGACGTTGAGTGTTATATATGACAAATAAAATATTCCACATAACATTATTTTATACACAGAAAAATATCGGAAAATTTTCTTGGTTAACTTCGTTCTTGGTATTACTAGCTATTATTATTTATTAGAATATGAGGATAACTCACATGCATTTTATTCAGTTAAGACTCGTATATTTTTTAATAGATAGCTGTATGCTTTAACTTACTGTAACAAACATATCGTTATCTAAAACATATATTCGACATGAATTTGAAAAAAAAGAAAAACATTCAAGAGATGTTTAGATGAAGACACCCTTAACTTAAAGAAATATATACCTAATATTGATTTCACACGAGAAAAATGTTTATTACCTGTAAATTATAACGATAATAGGAATTCTTAAATTATACCAGTGAAGGGAATTGTCAAATTATATTTTCTGATTAAAAAATCCAAATGAAAATGTCAATAAAAAGCTGCTCAACAATAAAAAGTCAAAAACAATAGTTTAAAATAAATGAATAAAAAGTATCGCCGAAATCTGCTGATTAGTAAAATTTAAAATTTTTACCTGCAGACATAAAACTAAACTAAGCTAAGAAACGTGAGCTAAGGTAGAGGCACAGAGAAAGATTGAGAGTGTCAGGTTGCTCGAGAGCGATGCAGCGGTCCCAAATGAGACCTTTGGCTTAAGCTTACGGGATTAATGATGCAGATGACTCCAACAGTTTCTGCTGATAGCTTCTATTTCACCTTTGACTTGTTGACATCTTCTTGGATTACATACACTTCTTTTCTATTTTTCTTGTAGGAACCTTTTCCTTGGAGACCAGATATGTACTTTCTTATACTGCTATACAGAGTAAGGGAAAACCAATTGAATTCGGTTATCCTTCATTCTATATTCTTCTTTTTCAACCTCCCTTTTCCCTTTGTTTTTCTTACGTATTTTTTCATATATATTCTAAAAGGAAAAATTTTTTCGATGTCATGAATTCTGCCGTGAAGTTGCAAATGCATGTAACGAAAATAATATTAATATCGTTCCGGTGCTGACACGCATACAGTGCAGATATAATATAATCAATAGATTTAAAAATTATATATATATAGAAAAAATTATATATATATATAGAAAAAAGGATTTTTTAGTTAGTGAAACATTTAGAACATTAAAATTATTAATAGTGATAATTTTTAATCTTTCTATTTTCTATGTTATTTGGATGATTTTTAATAAGTCTTAATATGAATTTGTAGAGGGAAAGAAATGTATACTATTGGATTCTTCGAATATTTTTGATGATATTAATTTTGTAAAAAATTATGAGCCAATACACAAAATTCTTGAAATTATCTGAAATAAATTAGATTATCTATAATAAATTACTCCTTAAGAAACTATTAGCTTGACAATATGAAGTATGAAATTTATTCATGTATATACAAATAATCCTTCATTGGAAAAACATATGAATAGTTTATTTTAAAAATAGAGTGAAAATTATTAATCAGCAATTGGTATAATTTTTATACTAATAAAAATATAATCAAATAACTATTTAATCAATTTTTTCAAAACGTAAACGTATTATTATAAGAGTATCCAATCATTTTATATCTGATTATAATAGAAATTTTATAGCACCCTTACTTTCATTATATTTGTTTTAAAACATATCAATGATGCAAGTTTAATGTTTATAATTATAATAGAGATTATACTGAAATGTTATTTTGTTAATCACTAGTAAGAAATGAAATAGTCATTAAATTTTATTATTATTCGATATTTTAGGTAGTTTATGTGTTATGTAATCGCTTATATTTTCTTAAACTTTTAGAAAGCATATACATTATTATTAAAATCATTACTGTGACACAAAATTAATGCCACAAGTCTTTTAATATTTTCAATATATTGCTACGATTAGTTTAATTTTTATTAAAAAATTTACATAAATCTTCGAATTCAATATTTTTATTATATGAAATAATTGCCTTGGATAGTAAAGCACTTTTTTAATTTAGTATCTTTTAATGTAGTATTTTTATTTAAATTTTTTAATTTAAACAAAATTTTTTATTTAATTTAAAAATCTAATTAATTTATTATAATTTTGTGTATATCTAATTAGTATCAAAGTAATTTGGATAATTATTGATTACAGCATATGTTAAATTTTTTATTATTATTTTATCATATTCAATCTTAGAAATTTGTGTTGACCTTAAGAGGCTTGTTCCAAAGTTCAAATTTTTCAATTTTTTTATTTCTTTTGATCTGGATACCATACCGTATCAGTACTAGCATACAGGACTCTTTCTTTTCTTCTTAGTGGCACCCGTCGGTATATAAATCACAAAAATCCTATCTTTTTCACTCTACAAATTATCTTCTCAGGTAATTTTCAACATATTTAAAGAATAGATATTTCAGAATCCCAACTCTACTGAGAGAACAATGAATGACTAATCCGTAGATCTCCAACTTAAAGTATTATAAAATAAAAGAGTTCATGATATTTTCTCATTATATTTAATGAATATGATATATAATTTAAAGAGATTTATATTTAAATTAATTTCATTTCATCTATTTTTTTCAATGATTAAACGTATCTAGGTTCTCAAATATTTTCTACAGAATATTTATTCTAAATACAAATAAAATAAAAAATTTTTTATATTCTTTATTAGACAATTAGCTTTTTAAATAGTCGCTTGTGTTAAAATATTCATTTCTATTTATTTAATTTTTCGATTAGTTACAAAAATCATATTATATTGTAGAAAATTTTTTTTCATTATACACATTAATTTTACGTTATTTTTTTGAAAATAAAAAAAGATGTTTCAGAACTATATACAATAAAATTTTACAAATAATGATAATAAACCAATATTAGATTATTTTATATCATTATATTAAAAAGTTAAAAAATGTTTTAAAATAACAATAACTTATTGATTATATATATATATGCAACTATTAATGCATTAAATATTTAATTCTTATAATTAACATATAATTTTACTCTTATAAATTAAAAAACTTAATTTCTCAACGAAAGAATATATTTCAATTATAAATTATATCAAAAAATTATCTAAAAAAATTTTATATCTGATATTGCATTATAACTGATGCTATAATATATTTATTATTTCAACGAACTAATTCATTAATATAGCTGAACTAGAATTAAAAATTTTAGTTAGATATTTTAATCGAATTCTACATCTTTATGAAGCGAATAAATAGCATACGTACTATTTCAGACATGGAAGTTTTTGTAAGTACCTATAAACTATAATAAATTGATCGATGAAATCTTCCTCGATAATGTCTATGAATAGTTTTTATTTAGGTAGTCAATTTTACTAATAAAAAGTTAGAAACAACTTTGTAGTCCGTAGGAAACATTTATATTTGTTAAAAACTATTATTTAACTACCTTGTTTATATATTACAAGAGTGATCAATTATCTTAATTTTTTAAATATAACTTATATACATTATACATTACAAATTATTAAAATTAATTTTTAAAAAGTTTTATTAAAAAATAGTTGAAATAATTATTTTATAATTTTTCTGTATGATTAATTATGTAGAATTGTATTCATTCGATTTAATAATTACAATATTACAATAGTATCCGATATATATATATAGTGTTTTATTTTTTATTTATAATTTTTAATTATATATAATGTACTATTGGTTTCTAGTACGAAATTGTGATTCTTGTTTCCTATGATACTTTTATCAACAAACTTTATGCTTTTACCTATTACTATCATAATAGAAAATTTTTCAACATTGTTTATGCTTAAAATTTTTAATAATTCTATTATTACATGTAAATATTGATTTTACATCGTTATACATATTATCATATTTATTTTAAAATTTTTCATTATTTATATTCAAGTTTACGATTTTATCCTCACGTCATTTTCACTCTGTTTCTTACATTGTTGAATTTTTTTTACATATTTTCAGATATATATTTTGACTTTTATAGCTTCTTTGATCGCTTTTTTTACATCAGTTCACAATACTCTTTGGTACAGCTATTTTAAATTAGATAGAAATTTCAACATTGTATTAAATGATATTTAGTATTTTTTTACATTTCACCAGATATTATTTTACTAAGAAAATAAATTATACCTATTTTGAATTCGTAATAAATGTATTTATGTAAACTTTTAAATCAGTACACTCATAAAATTTGATTTATAAAAATTAATTGCTTTAATAACTAATTAATTATAGGATTTATAAGATTTTTAAAAATACAAAAATCAATTTTTGTTATATAAGAATATTAGAAAATTATATTTTTTGAACTATAGTTTTCACGTTTAAATTATTCTATTTTTTATGCTGACAAATAAGAGATCACATGCATATTCTTTTTTTAGTAAAGTATGTACAAAAAACTATATATATATCTAAAAATGGATACAAGGAAAAATAATAGTATGGAAAATATGTTTTCATATGTATGCTATTGTATATTCTTTTATCTATAAGTAATTTATAAATCAGTATGATATAACTTAAAAATTAATTAAAATTGTTGCAATGTGGTATATAGTAACTATAACATAAACTTTATACTGACTCTAACACTTTGACCCTCTTACATAATTTGCAAGATGAATGAGTAAGCACAAATTTAGAAATTAGAAAAAAGTTAATGATTGATTTAAATTAAACGACGTAAAAAGTAAATTCTTTTCACCAACAAATATATAAAGAAATTATAGTTGATAAGTGGATACTTTACTAATAAAAATACATATATACGTTCTTTGATAAATTGAAATTTTTACAAAGCTTCGATTATATTATCCAGGTACTGAATCATTATTATATCGTCTACAAACGGAAAAATAATATTTTGCAAAATATATTTTAAAATAGAAACTTTGTCATAAAAATGTTAGTTTGATCATGAAATAAAGGTTATAACATTTTTAAATCATATTTAAATCAGAATATAAAAATTTAGCTTTTCCCATCATTTATATAAAAAATAAATCGCAACTTGTTATAATTAGTAACAAAACTTTATTAAAATATAATTCAGATATGTCTAGCCAGATATACTAAAGATTTTTATCTCTGTCTATAGGAATCCTTGTTTTTATCTAAAAAATTAGTTCCTGTTATTATATAAAATAACCTGTCATTTCTTCATTCTCTCTCTCTCTCTCTTCTTATTTTCTTACCATCTCCTTTTATTACTGTATTATGTTTATTACTGTTCTATTATTGCTTGTATTTTATACGCGTCTCAAAGTTGCATGCTGTCTTCTCCCCACCTTAGTTGTAAACTGCTTGAACCAACTTCAGATGCCCACTTCTTCTCCCTGCTATTCCCTTTACGTACTTTTCAGAGCTTCTCTCTTCTTTCTTGCCCTCCGGTTGTTCTATAGAAGTAGCGCATGCGCCGGTATCCATCGGCTCTAGCGAACTTCCTATCAGTAATACGTGAGGCACGCTAGCGAGCGGTTGTAGGCTCAAGCTCTGCTATTCTGTCTCTATCTCTTTTTCTCTTAGTTTGTTATCATCAATGTACTCCTCAGTCACAGTGTTATTGTCCACTCGCCATGAAGGTACACATAACCTCCTCGTCTTTCGACGTATTACAACTCGTATGTACACTACTATGTATATACACATGTAAAAATTACTTTTCATCGCTTTTTAATTTTTCCACTTTTTTCTTTTTCTAATTTAAATTTTTAAATATTCAAATTTTCTCTTCTTTTATTTATAGTTCAAAAATTACTCATAATAACATTTTATTCTAATAATATTCCTGTGAAATAATTTATTTTAATACAATACAATATTAATTTTATAATTACATCACACTTTCGTTATACTATGTAAACGAATCATGAATTTCTTAAAATTCAAAAGAATTCCTTTTATTTGGCATAAGCGTACTTTTATCGTTGCTGAGTTTATTAACGTTATAAGTTTACCGCTACACTATACTGAAAATAACTTTAAACAGTAACTTTATTTTATATGCTAAGTTGTTCTAGTTTATACATTATCTTTTCTAAATTACAACTTCTTCTTCTATAACCGAAATTATAATTTTATTATTAAATAAAAAATATTACAGATGCGCGCACACACATCTTTGAATACGTACATAATATACTATAAACCCACAGTATATCATATTCAAAATTTTTTTGTTTTCCATTATTTTGTGCTACTTGGTTCTATAATTAAATTATTTATCTTATTCGTACAGCAAATAGATTAGATATAGTTATTATGGATGCAATTAGTTTACATTGCATATCACTTCCGGGTTTTCTTTTACGCACATGTAAAATAAATACAAAGAATTTTCAATCATTAATAAAAATTTTTAAATAAATATTATAAAATTAGTATTTTAATGTAAACAATTATATCATTTTTTGTTAACATATTACCTCCCACTCATAATACTAAATAATAATAATAATTAAAAACTAAAATACTAATAATAATCATAATAATAATAATAATAATAATAATAATAATAATAATAATAATAATAATAATGATGATGATGATGATGATAATGATAATGATAATAAAATGCAATAAATTTTTATACTAACACTGATAGAAAAATACAATTTTTGAAAAATATTTTTAAAATATAGTGAATAATTTGTAATTAGAGTCATCGGTTTCCCTTGCTTTGACTAGTTTCACTTCGTAATCGGTTAAAATGCATTTCACTCACTCTATATCTATAGAGCATATATGATTGGTTGGTAGCAGACAAACAAAATGGCTTTTCTGTAACGCAATTTTTAGTTTTCTGAGACTTTATGCGTAAACGAAGGAAAAAACGATGAATCTACTCGTGCAATGAATGTAAAAACAAACAAGGAGATTATGAGGGGTGAGCCTGAGGCGCAATAGTCGCGCGCCGGCAGTCAGTTCATGTCTCTTCCCTCGATCTGCGTTCATCTTTTGCCTTTATGCAGCAAAATATACCTTAAAAATTCTTGACTGATAAGAAATTTTACGCCGTATTAACTTGAAAAATGGTTACAATCTTGTCATTCTTAATCAAATATTAATACTAAACTCCTAGAAACTTTTGTTCTCCCTTCGGGATATCTTCAATGATCGAACTTCACGACTGAATTAGGTTTCGTAGTTGCTTTAAGCTATTGAAATACTACATTCTTTTCTACTTATCAAATTTGCATTTCTATAAAGTTTATCTGCTGAATTTCTAATTTCTTAATAAATAAAATTTATTTAGTCGAAATATAATATCGAAACATTTGTCACAAATAGATAAAAATAATTTGCAAAAAGTAAAATTTGATAAAAACGATGTGTCAAAAAATTTCTTTTTAATAAAAAAAATATATTTGCATTTAAATAGACATTATTCAAATAAAAAATAAATAAATTCTATTAAATATTTATATTACCGTTATAGTATAACTGTATTTGATTTTTTTAAATATGTTTATAAATTTTTTATATCATAAGAGAAGATGAAAGTAGCCATTAAATATTTTTGAATCGTAAATGGAATATGTGCTTCAATTTATTACATTTTTCATTTCTTATCTACCAGTAAAAATGGTTTATGTTAACAGGTACCTATTAAAGTAATACCAAACAGTTACAATTTCATAAAAATATTGAAATAAATAATATCCGTGTATTCTAATAAATAAATATAATTAAAATGAGTTTCGCATAAATTAGTTTCTCGCCAAATAAGATAAATTGTATTTATATTTTTTTAAATAATATTACATATAATAAACACGAATATTTTCTATACAATACATAAATTTTTCTTCCTGCATTGTTTATTTTAAGAAGTTTAAAAATTACTTGTATATATTAATTCATGTCATTGACCATGATTAATTCTATATTCAAAAAATTCAATATTTAATCATTTATATTATTTGATCAAAGAAAAATCAAACATATTAATTGTCTAATATTAAATTTTGTCATAATTAAAATAAATTTGGTATTTAAGTGATATAAACAACTTTTTAGATTATATCGTATAAAACTTTTCTCGTCTAACATCACTTCAACTAAACTGCAACATTTTGTATGTTCAGGTTTTTCTAAAATAAATTATAAAAAATACTTTTTAAAGGCATACTTTTGAAGAAAAGACCTTTCTAAATATTGGCGAATACGACATTATCTTTCTTGCCAAAAAATAAATCTATTAAATTAAATCATATATAGCGACTGTGTAAAAAAATTATGTAAACTAAAAGAATTCCTTGTACTATATTTGAAAGTGATATTATGACTGTTACAAATTACTCTAGATATCTTTAATCGGAAATGCTTTGCATATATGTCTGATAAGAGGCTCCTGCTTCGGTTTAACTGGAGAATAATTTCCGTATGGGATATTCTATTGAATCGATATTTAATGTAGACGCAGTGCGTACTAAACATCCAAATAGTAGTAAGGGTAAATCATCTGTAATTTCGTTACATTTCGTAAAAATTATTTTGAGATAAATGAGATGAGTTAAATTTCTTAAAAATTGAATCTATGATTACACTGTTTAATATACGCAAATTATATAATTTACATACATAAATAGTTAGTATTTAGATTTAAAAAATGTTTAAGTATACATGCTCTATATTTAAATTTCTTTTAAATTAATAAATTTATCACAATCATTTTAATCATAATCTGATTTTATTATTTTTCCGATACATTATAATTACATCATGACTCAAGCCACATGTTTTTGCACTTATTAAACCAACAAAGATTTTCGTAACTTAGTCCCTTACTAAGATTTTTTTAATGTTGACTTATTATCACAAAAATATGAATTCAGTAGGTTATTTTTTTCTCGTGTCCAATTGGCAATATAAATTTCACTTTAAATTTTATGACTAAAAACTGCTACAGTTCTTCATTTCTGAAATTATATTTTCATTAAATAATGATAAATGTAATAAAAATGAAAGTTTATTTTTGAGAAAAACTTTGCTATGCTTAATTATTGCTCCTATACAAATAATTTTTATTTATATATCATATAAAAAAATTAATCATATATGGTTATAAATAAAAAATTTTGTTATCTTGATATATAAAAATAATTTTTAATATAAAATAAGTTTAATAATATACAATAGAGATTTTATATACATTGCTACTACAACATACAGATCTGATTAAACCTTATTTTCCTATATTAGCTTTTGTAGGCTTGATATAAAGCCTGTAAAGACTAAAGACTGTATAGAACTATTACTCATGAAACTGTCTTAAATTTACTTTCTTGTAAAATACTTCTAGTACTTAATGCAGCATATTTTCTTTTATTTGTTTATATATTTATTATTTACAACACCTATTATTCTTAGTTTATAACACGTTTTATTTACTTCTGTATTTCTATTTAAACTTTATTATTAAAAAAAATGTTTTTTAAAAAATAAATTTTCCATTAAGATATCTATATTATTTTTAATTAAATAATTTAAATACACATATATACATATACATTTATTTTTTTTTTTATAATACAAGATTCGCGTTTAAATAATACTATACTAATTAATTTACAAAATTAACAAAAACTTATTAATAATTAAATTATTTAATATTAAATTTATACACATACACAAAATATGGTTACAGAATAATGAATTGGAATTTTTTATTTTAATAACTAACTAAGATACTTTTTCTTAAACTCACACCTGTAAAGTTATTTTTAATTATAATATGTATATGTATATTCTTATAGATTTCAGAAATATGTTTTAAAATTCATAGTATAATAGTTAAATGATACCATCTAATATTATTCATTTCTTAAACAGACAAATATGTAAAGAAATATTTGATTTATAAATAATTTAAGAGATAATTTTAAATTTATTTTTAATATTTTTTAGTGCTAAAATATTTTACTTCTTGTATGTTTATTTACTAAGTTTTTGTAAATTTTACGTAATATGAGTAATAGTATCAAATGTAATGTAAGCATAAAAGTTAATTTTTAGGATTTTTCATATATTTAACTTTTTATATGCATATTATTTCAGATACTTACATTAATAATATACACATATATAAAAAATCGAAATATCTATCTTTTTAAATTAAATCATAATATCTTTTTAATATAAATCATATCGATACTATTTCTAATATTTTACATTTATAAAAAGTACTATTTTTCATTATTGAAATTATAAAAAGTTATTATAATATTTTTCATTATTGAAATTATAAGTAGGTATTATAATATTTTTCATTCATACATTAAATTTTTTCTTTATAAAAAATATTGAATGAATAAAAACAAAAAAATAATATGTTACAAAAAAATTTAAGAAAAAACGCAATCAATATTTGTTTTTAAATAATATTTTTCTCGAATTGTAATTCTCGAAATAATTAAATAAAATTAACACGAAAACATAAAGTATTCAATTTTCAACTTCTTCAACTTAAGATACGATATTTATTGTATTAAAAAGATATTGAATAGTAAAAAATTTGTAAAAAGTGAGTCTAAAAAAATATACAATTATGTTTCTTAACGCTGAAATTAGTTATCTTATTAATTCTACATTATTACAGTAATGAGATACCTTAATAAATCTAATTTTTTTAATTTTGAAAAGATTTAGCACTTCTAAATATAAATAAAAATAATTAATTTTAACAAAGTAAACTTTAATTATAATGAATAAAATATCTATCAAAGCTAAATTTTTGATTAAGTAGTATTGTATGAAAATAGCCAGACACGTATATAAAGATAAAGCTATTCATAAAATTTTAAGACTTGGCAGCTTATTTCAAAGATATATAGAAACCTCTCTTACAGAATATACAATTTTTAATAAATTATTTCACTTCCAAGCTTAAAAAAACTTTTTAATTAATAACCCTTTACGTAATAGTAAAATAATTATTATTCAATTCATTTTTAATCAAATATTGCTATACTTTATATTTTAAACTTTAATTTTATTTTAATATACGAATTTTTTTAGCATCTGGTAAAAAGCGCTCAATAATTTATGATTATTAATAGACAAACTTTTATGTATAATAAATTACGGTTTTTCAAGGAATAAAGAATAAAGAAAATATTTTAAATAAAGAATTTAAAAAAAGAAAAGGAAGAAAAGAAATTTAGATGCAAGAAAGTTTTTTCCATTTTTTTAAATAATTATTTTTTTAACTAAATATTATATTGAAAGAGCATCGATTGTATGTATATCATATATATAATTTACATTTCAAATTTATTTTTCATTCTTAAAATTAATTGAAGTTGAACAGGTTTTACTATAATTTTTTTTAGTTTACTTTTTAATATAAATTTTTATGCAGCATATATAATAAAAATGCATTAATACATTAAACAAAATAGAATATTTTATTACTTTTAATAATTTTAATAATTTATAATTTTTATGTGTATTAAATCAATAATATATTGAAATTATACTTAAAAACATTATATATATTAAAATATTAATAAACTATTCAAATTATTTGTTATTAAAAATCGGTTATTCAAAATCTATGACAAATAAGTGTATTTGTCATTAAATTCAATATCAAAAATATTATTATTACATAAAATAGTAATCTTCAGTGTTAATATCACAATATTAATAATTTTAACGTAAAAAAGTAACGTAAAAATTTTTCTTGTAACATACAAGTTTACCCCTGTCTTATGTTTTTAATCTTTTAAAAAAATATATATATTTTTAGGAAAATAAAATTCTATATTGTTACATATATTTTTATAATTTAATTAATAAATAACGAAAACCAACAATTAGTAATGATACTTTTTTATTTATCTATCAAAATAATTTATAATATTTTAGCTTCTACATTTATGAATTCTAAATTTTGGTTATGAAATAGTAAATTTTCTTAGATTTATAAATGAAAATAGTTATTGTAGTCGAAGAAAATTACTTAAATCAATAAAAACCAATAAACAATTTGCATGTTTTAGTTTAACTTTCAAATATATAAATTATGTAGTTTCTTATAGAAAATATTATACATGAATATGATAAATTTTTTTATACAAGTTTGACGTTCCTTGAAAAATTTACTAAAAATGATTTTTGCATTTTTATATAAATATATATAGTTAGGGTAACGCTTTTTACACTCATATCAGCATAAATTTACTATTAAATGTGAAAACTATAGTGATATATATTTGACAGATTGATTTGATTCAATATTACCACAATTCCATACGTCTTATATGAAGTTTCTTATATAAAGAAGAATATTGTTATTTTCTACATATATAATAATTTGTTTACAATTACAAAAATTACATTGTACCTACAGTATAATATGTACATGTTATGATATCTATGTAAATATAATTTAAAAATATAATATATACTGTTCTAAAAAGGAATGATATTGAAAAATAAAAATACTTGTATAATTTTTATCTGTAAGGATTCAAAAATTGAAATTACTCTCATATATTAAAATTTTTTATACAGTTTACATGAAAATTATTAAATATGAACTCATATACATTATTTTACCATTTTACCATTATTTTAGTTTTCTGCCTTGATTTTTATCATTCAGAACATAAAAATTTTAAAAAGTCTTGAAAAGTGCCAAGTTTAACAGGGTCAATAAATTTTGAATGTTGAAGCTTAACTAAAAATAAGTTTAACGTAATACTGATTATAATGTTTGCAAATAAAAGTTTTAAAGACTAATCTTATGATAAACTTACATTACATAGTTATTTTAAAATTTAAGTATACCTTGCTATTGCTATATTAAATATAATAAAATACATTAAAATTTTTTTCCACAAATTTGTTAGTGTTAACTCTTTATTCTCAAAGTAAATTTCAAAATAATTTAGATTGCTTTTTGTGCCACAATGTTTCCTTATGTCAAATCTTTTAACATTGAAGTACTGAATATTGTTTTGTTTACTTAGTTCTCGTTTTAAAAAAATTTTTTTTGTGAATATATATACATATATATTCTATTAAAAAGCTATGAATATATTTTGAATTCAATTTTAAATAAAAAGATTTAATTTTCTAGGTTTTCTAGGTTTTCCTTATTTTCATATATATATATAAAATAACAATATTAATAAAACTTGATCTTTATTATACAAAAAGTAAATGCCAAAGTATTTATTTTCGTCTCTTAAATATTTTTGTCACGTAAATATTAAAGTAAATAATAATAGGTTACTTATGAATTACAAATTTCATCTACAAACTTTTTTGTCATCTAGTTTTTGGTTTTGGATAGTAACCACGAAATTAAAAATTATTAATTTTATAATCACCATAAGTTTCCATCTTGATATACTAAATATATATAAATAAGTATTTTTCTGAACGTATATTCAATCTCTTTATTTATTGAAAATAATAAAAAAAGAAAACTCTATCTTTTATTGAAAAAATTCAATATATAAATAATAGATTAAATGTACAGCCGAATCATGTATAAGCTAAAAATACGTAGATATGTGGGTGTGTATGTAGAGTTATCTTTCTTATAAATAAGATCATTGATCACGAATATTGTGTTTCTTATGAGTACGTAAAGTAGAAGAGGAAAGTAAGAAACTCGAGACGATTTGAACATCGACATTACCACAGAATCCAAATGTCAGCCATTTTAGGCGCTATTGGCCCATAGGCACTATTATACATCCACACATACCGAGATTTTATACGGCGCGCGCTTCCGCTTTATGCCTCAAAGCGTTCACCCCTTAGCACTGAGTTGTTCTGTGGTGCTCGGAATTGGGTCGGTGAAAGGTTAGTGTCCCGCTTTTCCTGACACTAACGTCAAGGCGCGCGCGTATTCAGCTTTGAGCCCCTCTTCCTTATACTAGTTCGTTTGCAGTCTTCGGTCTTTCCCTTTCCTTCTCTTCTATCGTACATTCCCCTACCCTTCTTACTCCTTCTCCTACAGCTAACTTAGTACTTTTCCCTTTATATATCTGTAGCTTACTGCGCTAATATCGCGTGTTCTTTCTCGATAGCCAGAAAACAAACGATCTACTGTTTTTACAATTCTCCTATTTTTTGCTCCTGTAGATCGTATTTCGTGTACTTATTGCAAGTCATAATCGTTTTCTTTTCTACAAAAGTGTAAACTCTTTGAAGGATAAAAGGTCTCGTTGAAAAGCTCATAGTACTTCAAGCATAAATATAGTTAGATGGAAGAGTTTGAGAAATACTGCATCTCGACCCACAATTATTTATCAAAAAAATTTAGTAAAATCTCTAGTTGTTTTGTTTCAAATAGTTTTTATTTTCTTAATTCAGTCGAATTAATCTATGGTTATTGAAATTATGACTGCCAGAAATAATTTTCATTTCGATGGAAAAACCTTTTTAGGAATTTATTATTAATTGATTGTACTTAACTACCCTTAGATTGACGTTAGATTATTATTTACTTAATTTTCTTAGAAATTTAATAACTATAGATTTAAGTCTAGTTATGTAAATTCTATCATAAAGTTTTATACTATTTTCTGAATTTATTCTTTAAATTAAAACTTAATAATAATCTTCTAATTATTTAATTATTAATTATAAATTAGAGAGATAATATTTATTCTTTATTTATCCCTAAACTAAATAATACTGTATTAATTTATAGTCCTTAAATTGGTAATTATAAACTCTTACTCATTGATCTAATAATAGGTTTTGAAATTTTATTATAACTAATGGCATTGGTTATTTAGACACTTGTTTTTAAATCTAAAAAAATAATTTGTAATAATTTGTCACTCATTACTATTAATTTTCATTAAATTAAAAAGTAATTTATTGTAATCTAAACCAATTATTGGAAAGTATATATAATTTTAATAAGTAAAAGTTTTAATACTATAATTTAAATTAAAATAATACAAAAATAATATGTATAACATTAAGATTGAACTGTTTTGATATAACTCAATTTTTTACAATTGCATTTTAATAATCTAAGCTGAAAGATAGACTAAAAGCTTTATTGCGCTCTCAAGAATTGTACGCGTATTATTGTAAGTAAATAGACTTACAAATGTTTTGTACCATCCAACCAACTAAATTTTATTTTTCTTGATTTAAATTGTCTACTTTTGAAAGAAAGAATTTAAAATAAAAATATTGTTAAAATATTTTTAAGAGAATATTATAAAATTTCTATAATTTCCATATTTCTTCTTATTAATAAAATCAATAAAGTAAGTCTTTATGTTTTTCTCTTTTTGATTCCATTGACTGTCAATAAAAATACTTTTATTTCAATAACTTAATCAACCTAATTTTTTTTCATAATTTTTTTAATAATTATATGTGTTTATTTAAAATTATAGAATATGTATTTAAAAACTACGACAAATACATCAAAACTAATTTAGAATGCTATAATATTGAGTTACTTTTTTTAAATGAATCTTATAAAAAATTTCCATTTATATTATTTGCCAAGATATATAGGTTATAAACAAAAAAAATTATTGAAAAATTTATATTCATATACTGTAAATATAGGTAAATACATAAATAAATACTGTACATATAGATAAATAAAAATAGTTTTTGAATTTTAATTTACATTATAAATGATGTGATTCTGTATTATAAAATGAAACTCATTTACAGAACACGAAACTCTAAAAATTATTACATATTATAAAAATTTATAAGTTTAGCATTGATTACAAAATATCTGTTATTTCATGATAAATCAATATGTATCCAATATTTAATCAACCTACTATAGAAATGTTTTTGAATACATAAACTATTTTGTATATTATATTATTTATATTTATTATATTAAGACACTATTTTTAGTTTTATGTATAATTATAAATATATATAAAATAGTATAAAAGAAACTCAACTAATGATTAAATTGATAAAACTAATTAATAATTGTTACACATTATTACTAAATTTTAAAATAATTATTATTTAATGATTATTATTAATATTATAATACTTATAAATTTTTTTATATGCCTGATATAATTTTTTATAGATCCTATAATTAATTTAATACTTTATTAATTGTTTGCACAAAATCACAAGCTTATGAAATACAAAAAATACAGAATGAAAACTAAATTCAATTGTTTCACAATAATGCATATAAATTAAAAAAAGGATAATATTTCATTATATTTGAATGAATTTTTGTCAAATCGAATCTAAAACTTAGTTTCATTTTAAAGAAATTTATTTTTTGTCTAAAAATATAAACTAACACATTCTTAAAATTTAGTTAATTTTGATATGATTTTTATAAATTACTCTGACTAGATAAAGAAATTTTGTTAATGATTTTTCGTAATATACTTGCACACATAAGAGTAATTTATATTTAATTAATTTTATAATTAATTTTACATTTACATCATAACTACATTAAGTTAATAATTTAAATAAATTATATTTTTTAGCAAACGATTTTTTAATTCAAATACATTTTGTTTAAAAAACGTTATATTATCTAGTCAAAATGAAATTTAGCGTTACAGTTTTTACGAACTTATTAAAGAATTTAAAAAAAATTCTTTTGACTATTCATCTAGGAAAATAAAACGAAAATAAAACACCCGCGAATACGAAATTAGGACGCACCGATTAATGTATATAGATACTACCTATGGACCGCAAAGCACCGAACTACTGCTTTTGATCACGTGGTTGTACTAGATGCCCTTTCTTTATGAGACAACGCGATTCAATTTTTCTTAACTTCAACAAAGTTTTGTACAAATATGAGAAAAGAAAAAAAATTCACTTTAAGATGTTAATTTTTCATTGTGTGAAATAATATTCATGTAAATTCATGTAAAATATATGCCCATCTTTGTTCAGATTTAAAATCCAGTATTAGGAATTTTTTTGTATATAATGAAATAACAATCTTACTGCGATATATGAATGTATATATATATATTTGATACAAGAATAACTTTATTAGTGAAAACAGTCCTAAAATCTTATATATTTCAATATATAATATGCTTTTATAACACTAAGGTCTTTTTGATTATTTTAATTTTATTAGATTATTCGTTTCTATTCATTAATCAATTTATATCATACCTTCAATCTTCGACACATAGTACATTAATCGGTTTTATATAAAAATATGTGCATGATTTTTTCTTTTAATATATTTGTACAGAATAATTTCTATGTATATATATACACGCATACATATAGCGTGAATTTGTAAATTGGATTTTATTTATGTTCTTGATGAATTAATAGTGCAAGTGATGAATGCTAGTGAACCTTCTTTACAATGTAAATTGAATTAAAAACATTTATCAAACCTTATATTGAAATATATATACTTGTTTGAATATGAGCTTGATTAGAATTGAAACAGTACAATTTACATTTAGAATATTTTATAGTAAATGCTAGCTTGCAAAGATAATGTATAAAATCTTTTAAAGCAATTAATTTTGAATAACAGCATTCTTTATAATATTTTCAAAACATGTTTTCAATGTGTCCAAAACAAATTCGTTTGAACGCTTTTAATCTAATTTTCAGCATAAAAATTTTTCTCAAAAAGACTATT
Source organism: Platyscapa corneri (assembly GCA_018907185.1). Lineage (NCBI taxonomy): Eukaryota > Metazoa > Arthropoda > Insecta > Hymenoptera > Agaonidae > Platyscapa > Platyscapa corneri. Next base: position 4,840,990 of record JACCHW010000001.1, read on the forward strand.
GCATAATTAGTTTTATTTTTATTAGTTGGAAGTAATCCGTTGTAGTAATGCACTAAAATAAACTATTATATCAAATTATAAAAAATATAAATTTGGATTAAAATTTCTTTTCATGTTACAATCATAAAAATCTTTGTGAAGATTCTTGTTTTTACACTGTCCTTGAAAAATTAAGTAGAATTTTCTGTAGAAAAGTTTTAAGAAAAGTTTTTACCAGACGACGTTTGATTGTTCAGATTCATATTCTGTTCTGATTTTAAGCCTTTCATGCTGCAATTTTACTTATGGTAAAATAATTAAAAATGAAATGCGGTTTTAAAAATTTATCACTTTTATACAGTAGGTTTTTTATACTCTATATTTATTTCATCCTATTCACATTTATCCTAGAATCCAATATAATATATTAATAAGAATATAATATAATGTTTTTAAAGATATATTACCATGTATATTTTTATTAAACAAATTTAAAGTATTATTAAATATTTCAATTCTCAGTGTTTTTGTTTAATAAAAAATTTAAATATTCTCATTCTTTTATTATATAATAATATGAATTTAAAATAGATTTTAAACAATTCAATGCAGAAGCTTAAACTTACAATTACATATACGAAGATAATTTACATTATTTTCGCTCGAATTAATATCTTTTTTAATCATGTAATGCATGTACAATTTTTTTAATATTATTTATTAAAACTCTTTTTTTAGTAATAAAACAGAATCATAAACATAAATCATAAATATATACCGATGTATTACTCGTATTGTTAATAAATTATTTAAATAGTAAATAATTATCTATGAAATAATGTTAAATATTATACCCAATAAATATATCAGTCAATATTCTTGTTCAAATTTATGAATTTATAATTCGTCGATTTATCCATAGTTATTTCGATCATTTTTCAAAACAGGAATGTAGTGTCAGATAAATTATATTCATTGCCCAGATTTTCAGAATTCAAATTAGTTTTCCGTACATATTCTATTTCAATCCTTGTATAAATAAATAGTTGTAAACATTCAACTATATCTGCAGCATTAATTAAATTTAATACCTACTTGTATTGTATATTTTTTTAGAAAATATTAAATTTTCTATTAAGTTAGTTGACGTGTTCTAAATTCAACTTTTTAATAAACTGACTTTAAATTATAGGCTTTTATTTTCTATAATATCGTACAAAGCGGAAACTCTTATTTAATTAAACTAATTAAAACCTATTTCCTTAATGACACATACTATTTATTTAATTATTTAATATATCGTGGATGGTGCTACACTTCTTGACAAATATCATATCTAAGTTAGTAACCTAGACACTTTTAAGGATTTAGTATATTAATTCTTCTAGCTTTTATGTAACTAAAAAACTTTAATTTTCTTTATATATTTATTATTTCATTATTCGTTAAAACACTAAATTATATTTATTTCTACTTTTGTATTTAATTACCATATGTAGTCTTTCATTTAATAATTTTTATAAATAAGACCTTTTATTATTTGTTTAATGTATGATGTCATTTTTCCTTAAAATATGATGACATATTATTTTTGACTTCATATAAGACTATTTTACTAAATTCCTATTATTTTATAAAATTATTATTTGGAATTTACTAATTTTTTACAAACTTGTTAAAATTTACACCTCCATCTCATTCGAAAATCATGAATATTATTTTTATGTAATATATTTGATGTTGGAACCTATAGCATACATTTCACTTTTTCTAATCTTTTGTCTTCGTATTATTACCAAAATAGTAATAATTAAATAATTCTATAAGTAACTTTGTGTATTTTAATTAAAATATAGACGTAAAAATAAATAGATGTTGTTATTGGATTATTTTGTTATTATTTATACTGCATTATTAACCTAGTAAACTTATTTTATTGTAATGCTTTATTAAAAAAAAAGTTAATTTTAGTTTAAGTATTCATAAAGTTTATGTATATATCTACTTTAAATGAAATTAGTTGTTAAGTATCAACTTATATATACTTTCAAGAACGTTTTTACTAGTCAAATTTTGATTAGACTCCAGTTCTAGTGTCAAAAGCAGGTATTACATTTTTTATTTAAAAGCCTGTTCAAATTAAAAAAAGTAGTTATAAGAAAGGTATTAGTTTGAAACTCTACTACAAATAATTGTATTATATATTATAATGACAAAAAAAACATAAAAAAATAGTAAAATAATAGAAACAAAAATAGGTATATAATATTTATAAAATAGTCATTGTTATAAAATTTTAAAAAATAAGGAACCACTTATAAATTTGGGATAAAAATATATTCTTGTGTGCCTTGAAGAATTTTGAAGTTAATAAAATTTTCATAGAAATAAAAAAGCATTGTCAAAAAATTGAATTAATCGATTTTTAATAATTTAAAGGAAAGTCTAACTAAATAATAAATTAAAATAATAAATAAATGGTAGCTATATAGAATAAAATTTTAATTCATTTATTTTTATAAAAACTTTGTAGAATAGAATTAGACTAAATAGTTAGACTAGAATTTATCATAGATACATAAAAAATATAATAAGAAGCAAATAAGATATCTTTCAAATCTTATTAAATAGGAAATTCTCGACATATTTCTTTTGTTTAGTATTTGATGCTTTATAATTAAAAAAATTAATTTATTTTTATTTTTTCAATAATATTCATTTGATTTTATAAAATTAAATATAAAATAATATAAAACTATATGAAATATAATTTCTTACTTGAATTTAACGTAATTGGTAAAATTTAATTGTCTTAAAGTATAAAATAATAAAATTATTTTAATTTATAAAAAAATATTACATTTTATATTACATTTACAACATTTAAAGAATTATATTTAAAAATTTTAATATTAAATATGCCCAAATTTTAAATTAAATTAAAATACTATCTTTAAAAAAAAAGTATATCTTTAATAATAATAAATTGATCAAAACGTATTCCAAGTTTTTAATTAATAAAGTACATCTCTCAATAGTATTTTTAAATATTCATATAATAAAATCAAAATTTTAATAATTCCAATAAATATATTTCCAATAATTTCAATTAAATTCTTTCTACACGTCTATAATTAAATTATCTTTATTATTATTCCTGAGAATTTTTTTGAACTTTGATTTTAAACAACATGTTGTCTAGGGTATCGGTTATAGATTTCGTTCGCTCGTCTCTCACACTCGTCTTTCTCTTGTTGAGATTGTACAGAGACTGACGTTAGATCGACGCGTTCTGTCAATCTTGTTGAAGTTTCTATGAGGCCTGCTTCGAGGGGGGTGAGAGTTGTTCGGGGTGGGGTCGTTTTAGGCCCTGTTGCTGGGGTGTTCAGACCATTATCTCCCACGCGTATGCATATATACAGATGTGCGTTTTTCTCTCTCTCTCTCTCTCTCTCTCTCTCTCTCTCTGTTTAATGCACTCTTGCACACATGTACACATACCCACATATATACATATGTAAAATCACGTGGATTTATTTATTTGCATTGCAGATAAATATTAAAAACAATATCTTTATTTATAACAATACGATTAAATTTTATAATAAGTCTATATTTAAGTTTATTGTTTATATGCAAATATCTGTTATTATTATTATTATTATTATATTATTATTATTATTATTATTATTATTTGTTGAGATAATAGCATGTGTTTCGAGAAAACCGTTGCACCGCATAATTATCTAACTTACTTTCTTATTACACGTACAATGGATCTCTAATTTCCCAACTTGCAGTTTGTGCGTAACGTATGTTTTTGACTGTATTCTAAGTACTTCTACTCAATTGACCCTTTAGTACTAAACGGCCGGCTTTTTCATATGTAGTCAGTTACGCTTTATAACAGCACACATCAATAGTCTTTCATCAAATATAGTATCTAAGTATAATAAAAAGAAACTGTTTAATATAGCTTTAATATTGCATAATTGCATGTTAAATACATTATTTTAACAGTAATATATGCCAAAAAATTTCTAGATTAATTTTATTATAATTTTTTTTTATTATATTATTTTGAATGCAAATTGTTACTATATATTATACGTTTATAATGTAATATAAAATAATATAATATAATTTTAGTATTATAAAATATTTAAAAAAATTGGCATAGAATATAATATATTAATATATTAATACTGGAGGGAAGATGTAGTTCAGATACGGGATTTAGATAAATAAGTGTTTTATTTCAATGATAATAACGGATTTAATATATTAAAGATAGTTGGGTATAATGTATATATATATAACACGACTATACACGTGTTTTTTCGCGCGGCTCGAAAAGTACTGATGCACTCAAGTGCGTTACCATATTGCAGCGTCACGTAACGGTACTCGCAGCGCCGAGTAACGCTAATCGCCGCGTCTAGTTGCTACGCAATGGTAGCGCGTCACCACGCCGTAGCGTGGCGTCAACCTTGTGCGTTACTATTGTGCGACGGTGCGTCGGCTTCTCTTCGATGGCTTTTATGTGCTGTTTACTCTCCCATAACCGGCCGTCTTTCGGTTCGTCCAATCTCGGATGATTGGATCTTCTCGTGCAGGATGTTGTCTTCTTCCTCCGGTTCGAGGTTGCCCTCGTCTTCTATATTTATCTCTAGGGAGTTACGAAAGCCGCGCGAGGGCATTATGTTGTCTGCCGATGTTATTGTTTGCAGTGGGCCTTCACAGTGCGCTGCTCTTTCGACTACGTACCGATCATGTGGATCGTTCTTTACAAAGCGATATAGTCCGAAAAACTTTACGACCAGCTTCAGCCCCGGTCCTGGTTAGATACTTCTGATGGAAACGAGATCTCATTCCTCGTACTTGGTTGGTGGTTGTCTACGGCGGTTGTACTCCTTGCGGTTTTCGGCTTATAGAGGATCTATCTCCTTCCTTGCTTGGGCGCGGTGATCCTCTTGTGCCTGTTCGAAGTGACGGATCATTTCCTTGTAGACTGCCTTTCGGAGTGGGGGCTCTTCCTCTTCCTGTTGTGCTGGACTCCGAAGAGTAATTCTAACGGGCTGGTTCCGATGGCCTGATGCAGAGTTCCGATAATGACTCTTGGGATCTTGCTTATCTTTTTGTACCATTTTTGGGGATTCTCATCTCCAAACTTGGTAATTACAGGTGCTATTACCGCGTTCATCTATTCGACCTGTCCGTTTCCTCTGGGCACTCCTGGTGTGGTCACAAAGCATTGTATTCCTTCTTCATGGCAGAATTCCTGGAACTCCTTTCATGTGAAGGGTGTTCTTCGGTCCGATATAATTCTGCTTGGTTTGCCGAAGTGTTTTTCCCAGGTGGTAATCTTTTTTAATGTAGATTTAGCGGACAAGATCCAGCTATATTTGGTAAAGGCGTTGACCAATGCGAGGAGGTGTTTATAATCCTTGCTCGTGGGTGGTAGTGGATCCATATGGTTGGCATGTACATGTTACCATGTCCATTGGACCCATCCCTTCGGCACTCCGTTTTTATTGGCTTCTAGAATGCACCTTATACAGTTCCGTATGGTTTTCTCTACTACGGTCCAGGTTCTTGATATAGTAGTCCTTTGCTATTTGTGCTTTTATTTGCGTTCTTTTTTTCGGACACCGAAGTATCCCACCTCGTGCGCTCTCCTGATCACTTCTTGGCGTATACGGGACAACTAGTTTCTCGGATCTTGGGCCTCCTTTGTAGAGTATTATATTTTTTGTACTATAGTCCTGATACTCTGCGTCTTGCAAGCATTGCTAGTCCGTCGTACTTGTTTTGGGCTGTAGTTAACCTTGCGATCAGCTCGTCGTTGATGATGTTGATGGAGTTCAGTCTGCTGAGAGCATCCGCGTACCGTATTCTTATCCCTGCGCGATGTTCTATTTCATAATCGAACTGTCGGGTCATTCGCTCGACTCTTGGGAACGTGGAGAAGAGACAGAGAGAAGAAACAGTTCTTCTTGGTTTAGGGTTTGATGAATGCTGCGTAATCCTGACGTGTCAAACCATTAAGTAATGCCAAAATTTTTCCAAGGCCCAGATAACAGCGAAGAACTCGAGTTCCTAGCTTGTGTACTTCCTTTCTGAAGTATGCCGCCAATCCCAGGAATCGCATCAGTTGGCGTGATTACGGGGGTTCTTGTAGTTCGTCGGATTCTTTGTCTTGTCTTCGGTGCAACAGACTCTGCCATTGTTGACGATGTAGCTCACGAATTCCACCTTCATTTTAAAAAATTGGCATTTCCTCCATTTTATCGTTATGCTGAAGAGTTCTACTCTTTTATGACTGCCTTCAGGTTGTCCGGCGCTTCTCTGCCGTTTATGATTCCATTGTCCATAAAAAGAACGAGTTGCCTCGTTTTGACAAACTTCGCGAAAACGTATCAAATGTACCTGGTGAATACTGTTATGGCCATACTTACATCAAAGGGAACTACCGAAAATTCGTATTAGCCGTTCTGCGTTACGAAGGCCAGGTACTTAATGCTTTCCTCTTCTAGCTTCACGTGGAAATCCCCATTTTTAAGGTTGATAGTGGAGAAGAACTTTTGCTTCTGCGAAGTTGTCCAATACATCTTTGCTGATCGGAATTAATGTCGCCTTCTTAACCATTCATGCGATCGGCTCTTTGTAGTTGATGCACAGTCAGTATTCTCTAGTTTTCTACCTTGTTACTACCAGCAAGCTGGAATAGTCGCCGTATCCCGGGATGATAATTCCCTTCTCTAACCATTCCCTATCTTGTTTATCCACTATCTCTCTCTCTCTCTTTCCAATTGTGATAGTCGACGTGGGCGGCTGTGGTAACGCGTCTCGTCCTTGATAATAGTTTTCATTCTCACCTGTGCCTCTTCCTTCTTTTCTGGTTTATAGTTCCTTATTATTTTGTGCACCTGTTGGTCGTAGATGGTCGGAAAGCCTTCAATCGCTTTGCCCGTCAGAGTCTCTTCTTCTTTTATCTCTCTTATGTAATCCATGCTTGGGAGGTGTGATTCTAATATCGGTTTCTCCTTGTCCAGGATTAGTCGTGACTTGTCGAGGATAGGTTCCCCTAAGAATACCTCGTGAGTTTCCTTGCCTTCTGGTGGGACTACGTAGTCGAAATCGTAGATTGTCCCGTCCATGTTTTTTTCGGAATTCCTACGACTCCTTCCATATCAACCAGAGCTTTTCCAAAGACTGGTACCTTATCTGGGTGAGAATTGAGTTTTTATTTATGCCTTCCCAGTTCCTGGACTTTCTGCCATATGTCTAATGATGCAGGTGGTGACTACGGTATCCAGCAGGGCAGTGTAAAATATAGAAATTATGCATTACTGAATAAACTTAAAAAATATATGTATGATGCTTATTCGTTAGTATTAAAAATAAAATAATCATAGTATAAAAAATAAGCTATAATAAATATAATTGTTTAAGAATTAAACATTACGTCATAATAATTTTTCTCTAGATACGCAAGCCCTTAAAATCAAGTACAAGCCTGGATTTATATATGTGTTTAAAACAGAGATATTCAGAAATATCCGGTCACAAAATACTTTTAAAGATTAAACATTCTTAATTTCAATGGGATACAACAACAAGATTAATATTAAATGATTGAAGATGCTTAATTTTTTTTATTTTTTCAATGTAATATTTTCATACTAATTTTTATCTCTGTAATAAAATTATTCTTTTCAACGTTATGTAAATTTACGATCAGGCCCATTCTATTCGGTTTACAAGAGAAAGTAAAATTAAAACTGATCGAAGATTTCAATTTAAAAAGATGGTACATCTTCGGCTTATCTGGAAATACTGTTTGAATTAGGACTTTATTAATTCGATAAATATATAAAGTTAAAAATTTTTCTTAATTATTTAAATCAGTATCTAATTTATTATATTACATTTGTGGTAGTCAAGTTTCTGTTAACAATTGTTTATTTTAACATTTTATTCTCAAATAATATTTAATATCGTATTGTATCCTTTATAATAACGAATATTTTTTATGAAATATTGATAAAAAAAGTTTGGTTAACTATTATTCATATAGTTAATATAATTTTAAATAATAATTACTATATTTAAACTAAAAATATTTATTTATATAATATCTCGTTAAATCAACAACAATAAATGAAAGTAATTAGATGATGATGTTATCTTTAATAAAAATTTCTGATAACAAAATACAAGAATGGATTTATCACATAATTCATAGTCAAAAGCATTGAATCATTTTATTTTATTATTTAAGAATAAAAAATGTATCTAAAAAAAGAAACTATTTTCATATCATTTTTAACAGTTTTATTAATAATAATTTTTTCTTGTTTTTATAATATTAAATTATTTATATATTGATAGTTATATGATAAATAAATACTTTTACAAAGTTATTTTTTCATATACAAATACTAGATTTAGTTCTATTTGAATTGAAATATGTAAATAAGAATTTAAATTATCCAATTCAATAAATATCAGGTTTGGATTTGTAATAATTATAGAGTATTAATTATTTCAAAGTTTAACCATAAGTATCGTTGAAACTGCAGCAAAATTAATCTTAATATCTATTAGATGAACTTTATACTAATACTCAAATATTCACTTTGATAAATATACACTTATCTATGTATATGCAAAGATAAAGCTCTGTATAACTGCGTTAATCCTTTTGTCTTAAAACTTTAAGAAAACTCTTACTAGGAACACCATCGAAGTTAATACAGGACTTCGATGTCAAGTGATCAAAAACTCTTATGCTAACAAGTTCGTGAGAGTTGAATCTATTAAAGAAAAGTAAAGTAGTATAATATAATTCAACAATAATTTTTTTAGTAACTTGTAAATAAGAAAAATTGAAATAATTTAATATATAAAATGAGACAACGAAAAATGTTTACTTTTTCATGTATTTGTTCTAAAGTAATTATCTTACACTAAGTTAATAAAAATTTTAGCTATCTTGGTAAAATAAGAACATTTTTATAAATTAAATGTGTCAGATGATAGTCTTTAATTAATAATGGCAATCTATATTTTTCATTTTTATATCTAGAGAAAAAAACAGTTATTTACGTCAAATTGTTTTGATAAAATATAAGTATAAACTCTACTTATATTCAATATATAATGTCAATTATAAAGTATATAAAGCAATTTTACTTATTTAATTGATGAAAACATCGAATAAAATGTTAAAGAGGTTGATTTTTAAGTAACAATTTCAATAATCTAATAAATAAATTTACTAATTGTACATTTTATGTTAACTAATGTAAAATATTTATTTGTCGTATTGAAATAAAAAGAAAAAATTCAAAATATTTGAAAAAACATTGAAATTTATTTACTAAAGAAGCATTAAAGCATATTTTATTGCAATTCTATAAAATAAATAGAAGTATAATTTTGAAATACCAAGATCAATTTTTTCACATAAATTTTAGAACTATTACAATTTTTTGGAAACTATATGTATAAATATATAGTAAATAAATTTCAATGTTTTTTAAATATTTTGAAATTTTTTTTAATGTGTAAACATTATTTTTAACATCACTATCATTAGGTAAGATAATATGAATATAAAAATATAAAAAAATTGATTTTATAAAAAATGATCATATTGAGTCATAAAAAATTTAGTTTTATAAATATAAAAATACTTTGAAAAAATATTAAACATCTGTAATTTCTTTTTTTGTATTAATAAATATAGATTGTTAAAAAAAGAATATATTGATTATATTCTTTTAAACTCCGTAATATTTAAATTGAATAAAAGAAAGTTGATTAATATATTATAAAATAAATAATTAAACTTCTTCTTAACATTAAGAAAAAATGAAAATCTCTAATTGGAATAAAATCAAATTTTAACTCAATGTAACTGAAAAAGTTTATTGTGTAAACATAATGATATAAAAATAGGATTATTTAAGAACTAATAATTAGAAATTAATAAATAAGATAAATTAAAGATGAGATACTATACAGATGAATAGAATAAAACATCTGATAAGTCTCATTAGCTTTCTGTAACCACTCTGATGTGCATCCAGTAGCGATTAGGATAACTGTACATAATTCCATAGCACTGAAAGCCGGAAATATGGCTTTCGCTTTCAAATAAAAGTACACTCAATGTAGTACATACTTATAAAAAGCTATATTTCTTAACCTGCAATCGTTTGGCCTTAATTGCCTATTTTTTTCTGCACTCATCATTTTATATTTTGTATTGGTCAACTTATATCCAAAATTTGTTAAAAAATAAAGATTTTAAAAAGCCTATCTATGCGTGATACTAATTTCTTTTTATGTATATATAAGAACCAAGGATTTAGAATAAGATAAGTACACGAATTTGAAACATGTTCAACAATTCATATATGTAAAAGGAGTCAAGACGTGAGGTTTATCAAAATCACTTTGTTTATGCAGAAATTTAAAAATATTATTTATTTTAAATATTTTTATTAGTTTAACTTTATAATCTAATACAAAAATCTCCAATCGAGCGAGAATAAAAATATGGAAAAGAACTTTTTTCGATGAATTCTATAGGCTAAACCTAGTAGGTAGTGCGGAAAATGATTAAAGCTAAAATGCTCGACACCGATGTGTGTCACCGAATGCTGCTTCTGAATAGAAGTCAGGGTTTTTGAGTTTTCGATAAAAAAGAACGGTGAAGAAATTTGGGCGTACGCTAGATAACAGTGCGCGTTTTCAGTACAATAGTTGCATTTACGCATGTCTTGGATGCATAGATTATTATATATTCCAAATATTTGTGCATGTGCTATTTTTTTATTGTTAAAAATTTCGTATATAATAATTATACTTATAGATACTGTGAAAATAAAAATTATCTGTTATATTTTATGTAACTTATAGTTAAAAACATTATAAAATTCTAAATCTGTTTTAATCGTGAAATTTATGAGAATATACCAATTAATAAAAACTAAAAAATTTAATGATTTAAGTTAAATAATTTACTTAACTTTAATTGATATTAATCAAAATTATGAATTTGAAATTTAATTTAAACTAGGTAGTGCAACTACATTTTTTTTTAGAACAATATTAAAATAGATTATAAATATTTTACATTATTAACTCAAATGTTTTACTGATTTGCATATTTTTTCGTCTTTTAAATTAAAATTTTCTATTTAATATACAGACATAACACAATTTTATTTTTGAATTGTTTTTATTGTTTTTTATTTATATTTCATGTCACTAAAATATAGATTGTCATAAAGTTTTAAAATTCGCAACTGTTGTTGATGTTTAGTGACAGATATACTACAGTCAGGCTTCAAATATGAAAGAAATTCTAAAGAAAATTTAGTTAAGATTTAAAAATTTCAAACAATATAATAAATTAAATAATAGTAACAATTAATTTTTAATGCTGCAATATTATTAAATGTTGTTGGTTGTCATGAAAGAGTTGTTAAAAAATTGTTATAAATCTACGGGTTGACAGATATATATAACAAAGATTGTACTTTAGAATTATAAATTACTTTAAAAATAATATAAAAAATATTCTAAACAAAATTTTTCAGAAACTTATTAAATTTATTTCCAAATTCGTCTGGCAAATTGAAAAGATATAAATTTTTAATGGAGTACCAAATTTCGTTTGCAAAATTCATTAAGGATAACTGGAGAAAAAAATTTCCTCACTTTTATCCAAAATTATCAATTAACTTTTTTAAAGAAATCTAAAGAATCATTTTACATAGAAAGATAATAAAGTTTTGTTTTTTATAATTCGATGAAAACACCCTAAGATGAAACAAAATTTTAAAGAGTCTATAATTTAAAAAAATAATATGTTACTGATGTTAGTCTTTATGTGACTATTCCCAGCATATATTAGCGATAAATCGCATTATTTTTTAATTTTAATATTTGTGAATATTTTTCAATTCATAAGTCTTCGCATAATTTAAAAAAATTTTTTTTTAATTTAATTTTTTCCTATGAATACTGAATTTAAACACTATAAATATAATAATTGTTGTGTTGTAATTATTATTATTGTTATTGTACGATGTATAATATTTTATAAAAAATATTTAAATATAAACAAATAAAATTAATGCTAAACTTTTTATTTATCTTGAAAATTTCAGAATATTCAAATTTAGACTAATATGGAATTATCTTTTTAACTATTATAAGTAATTTTAATTTTACATTATGCATTATGTGTTAAACTTCTTTATTATCATAATTAAATACTGTATTGCGAGTATGAATGATTTTATACGTATAAGTGTAAACAATTACCTAGTTATAAGGATTGTTGTTTGAACATAGTTGCTAGTAATATTTTTAATGGCACGAATTTTTTAGTAGATTATAAATTATAAATTGAGTATACTCTGAATATTTAAATCTTAAATTAAGTCTTAAATTTTGTCAAAATTTATAATTTAAGTATTGTATATTAACGAATTAGTTTGGTTAATACATCATTATATGTTTATGGATATCGTGTTCTTACAGATTCTACGGTATTTATAATCCTGAAAGTTTAGAAAATATATGAGTTTTAAAACGAACATAAGTTAGGTTTAATGTCATTTACAGATATGAAATGGTTCTTCACTTACATTGGTCTTTACTTAGTACGATATAGATATCTATAGCCTCGTATAACTGCACTTCCATAATTTAAGTTTTCCTATTCCAACTTATCTATTTTTATATTACACAAATTAGAGTTAAATTCAACTTATTATAAATTTTATCAATTTAATGAAATGAACTCTGCAAATAATTATACAGTAAAACTTCCTCGATCATTTTTCATTTCCATATTTCCTTTTTTATATATTTATCATTATTAAGATTTCACTGTCAATGAGCAAATATTAAATTTTAACATGAAAATATGACTTCCATACACATAAATATATATGTAGGCATTCATATTATTCTAGCCATTTTATGCAAATTTAATATACAACAATGTATAAAGTATTTGCGGTTTTGTTATACTATCCTTATATATTCTTTTATTATTATCAAACATTTTAAAGGATAATACTTTTACATCAGACTATTAATATTATTAATAATACACAAATAATTTTTTACTTAATGAAACATCCGAAATTTCGACTTCATCTTATAACTCAAAATCAATATAAAGGTATATCCCTGTTGTCGTGCGCCGCCCGTCGGCGACGGGCCGGCGCGCGTTATTATTAAATAGTCGCACGCGCAATAACAGATCGGGTAACGTACAACGGTTTTTTAACTTTCGCGGAAAGTTAAAAAACCGTTGAAGTTTCCGATCTATAAAAACGGGAGGATGGACTTGCGATCTATCCATTTTTCCCCGGGCCACGCTTGCGTACCCTCCGTACCTCAATCCCGTACACTCGATTTTTTTTCTCCTACACCCCCCTCTCCCCACATCCCTTGACGTTTACTTACTAAAATGGTAAGAACTCGTCACTGTTATCATAATCACATATTTTGCTAATATTAACGTAGCTTATAGATATTTCAAAAACATGCTTCTACAATCTTCAAATACCGTATTATCTTAGATTCATTGTATCATCTTATCGAACTAAGAAAATATCAACAATCCTTTTGTGCAGAATTAAGCAATTTTATTTTTACTAGCTGTATAATTTGAAACCTCTACCAAATCTATATGCCAAGTAATTCGAAATAAATAATCTTAGAATCATTAATATGAGTATACTACATAATTTTTAATGTCCGAACCTCTACAGTTGTTTAAGAGTTACATTAATTTCTTGAAAATGATCTTGAACGTAGACATTTTTTCATAATTTTAAATGTCACGATAACTTATTATATATTATTTTATAAAGAAATAACATTAAAATTTATACTATTGTAAATTACTGTACATATCTAGAAAAATTCTCCATATACGCTCGTCTTTTGAAATTGATTTCACAATTAATCAGATCTTTTAATAAATCATATTGTAAGGTAACAGGAGTGGGGTTTTTTTGTTGAATAAAGTTAAAAAATCACTAGTTTCCAATAAATTTTGCGCTTTTTTTTAAAACTATTATATGTTATCACAAGATTTTTTAATAACTTTCTCTCTTATAAATTGTAGATTCAATTTTGTAATTATTTTCGAACTTAATTTAAATTTTTTCGACAAAATTATGTAACTATTAAGGAAGGAAACAGAGTGTCTTGATGTTAGTCACGAATAAAAATAAGGTTCAGGTGCAAAGGAACGAAGGATTTTTATAACTGCGGAATGTCGATTAGAAGAGGTTTCAGGGCTTGAAAAAAGATTACATGTCAGGAGTTTATAAAAATAACTTATGACAAGAGGTTTTCGGCAAAGAGGAAAAAGCGTGGTTTTAAAAGTTTTATATCTAATCCAGTAGCTATTTGATTTTCGGGAAAAATCAATTAAAATTTAATAATTTTACGGTTTTTTTACTGTTCGAGGATTTTTGCTATAAATTAAGAATACACATTCGGATATAGAAAAATGCAGACGTGAGACTTTCGGCAAAGCAAAGTTGCATTTGTATATTTGGCATAGAAAATGAATTTGGAAAAAGGTACATAAGTATTTTAGATACTTCAGATGTATGATAGAAATACACAGGCACAAACGATTTTCAGAGATACGAAGCTAGGCGTGCAAATCGACATAGAAAATAAAATATGAGAAGATTTAAATACATGCATAAAAACTCGAACGTAAAAAAACCTTTGACGCAGCATGGGTTTCAGTTTAAAATAATGCACAGAAAATTAAAGAAAATACAGAGAACAAATTTGCCGAAAGCTTACCATACCAGGCAATAGTCGAATACGGGGTTTGACACGCAGCAAGCGCATAGGAGGCAAATGTGCGTAACTCGCAGAAGAGCAGCTGCGGAGCGCCGGTCAATGGGTGCGTAAGACCTAATTGGCACGTGGATACATTACAATATTTTATTTATTGTAAATTTTTGTAAATTCTATTATAAATATGATTATGAATTTTAAAAATTAAAATATTTATTTAATTAATGCAATATTAATCAAATTTCTAATGATTTTATGGTTCTATGTTGTATTCAATCATATTTTTACATTTTGTTTGTTTCATTGATGTTTTATCAAAACATTAATTAAGTGATATTGAACTATTTTTCTTTCAGTAATAATATATTTAATAAAATTAGATTACTTAGAAAAATAACTAAACCACAATAAAAAAATATTGGGAATCTAAATCATTTTTGAAACTTATTAATATTATAATACTGGTTATCTAATTTTGAATTTAAATAAAATTTGACTGTGCTTCAATTGAATTTATTTAAATATGCAGTAACTTTATTTGGATAATAATTTTACTTGTAAAATTATCATATTAGAAAAATAATGTATCATTACCTATATATAAATTAAATTTTGTTAACAAAAAATACAAAACAAACTTATAAACATTGCTTAGTTGTGATCATATATTTTCCGAATAATTAGTTTATAAGCTTGAAAATTTATACAATTATATTCAACATTGTTCAAAATAAAAAATTATAACATTAATTTTACCATTATGTACATTTCTTTTCAAGAATTGCCAGTAGGATATATATGCTGTAATAAAATAATAGTAAATAAACGTATAGGTAGGATTTTGATATACATATATAAGCGACATAAAATAACAGTTTTCGAAAAAAAAACATGTAATTTTATTAACAAATCTCGACTAAACATACAAGGTTAATCAATCAAAAATTAACCAAACTTTAATTAAAAAATTTTTTTATTTTGGAATTTCTTCTGTAATTGCTTTTTTGATTGAAAGTTAATAATAGCCTCTTTTAAATAGGTAGCAATATTAAGTATATCTAAGTACTTAATTTATATCTAGTTAAGAAGTTAAAGAGTTTAAGTCTTATGAGTGGAGTCATAGTACTTTAAGAAATGACAAAGAACGATATATTTTCCACGGAAGTAATAAAAAAATTTGACAACAGAATTGAAGAATAAAAGAAAACCAAAAATAATAATAATAAAAAGTTGTTAAATATATATAAATATATGCTTTGTTTAAGAAAATAGATATTTTTTCGAATGAGTTTTATTATGAAACATAATAACTGCAACTTTCATAACCAATTTTTTATCTATAGAATATTAAAAATTCTTTATGTTTCATACTTGATTTTATCTGGTTAAAGCTTTTGAATTATAAATGAAATTAATTAATTCTGTAAAATGTTTATAATATTTATTTCAACAATACTTATTTTTTCTTGAATAATGATAATATTGGTGTATCAAGAATGATCTTCAATCCTTTGAGAGTCTCTTTCTCGTTGAATGCATTATAAAGTTACGGTATATTCCCTAAGAAATAAGTTACCAATGGGTGATAATATTTGAAAATTATGAACAATCGCTTTTTATTCACGGTTTAATCTAAATATATAATCTAGACTTATATATTATTTTGACATGAATATTAAATCTGATATTACCATTATTCTAAAAATTAACTGTGATCAATTCGGTTGAAGTAATTACTCGTGAACTAATTGATGGAAATAATTAACAGAAGCAAAATAAAGTAGTAAATAAATTTTTATTTTCATACTTTATTTATGACAATTAAATCAAAATTAAATAAAATTGTATTTTCCTTCAAAAATTCAACGAATATATATCAAGTTAATAAATCTTATTTCTTATTGTGTTTGTACGTAAATTTAAAAAATTTAATAATACTAAATCATCTTCAGGTTTTTGCAAACGCTTGTATAAATTATATTTATTAGTAATATTTTATGAAATTAACTTAAATAAAAGTATTAAATAAAATTAACTTCTATTATATTTTATTGAACACAATATTAAATAATTCTAACTAATTATTTACTGTGTTTTTTTAAAATAATCTTTCAAATAATTTAATTCAAATAATTATTATAATTATAAGTACTTGTAAATGAAATGGTAATATATATAAACATGCTTGCACTAAAATTTCTGAATAAATTTTATTGTATCAAATAGTATATTTTATATAATAACACCCATTAAGACGAAAATATGAAATATAACAAGGTCACTCATTATAACGATTATACAATAGGAGAGTTGAACAAAAAGTTGAAACAAACTATGTATAATAAGTTCTATGCTTTATCAAATGTTAATAAGATATAAGATGTTTATTAAAATATTTAAAAGCTTTCAAATTATATGTGATAAAATATTAAATTGCGTAATAAATATAAAAAACTATTATATATAAATTTAGATATTGTAATTTCAAATTCTATTTATATCTAGAATACCTGCTATTTATATAATAGAACTTTATCTAAACAATAAAAAATATATAAACATAAAAATATAATTATGAAAATTCAAAATTAATTAATAACTTTAGATGAATAATATTAAATTTAATAATCAAATAAAAATAATAAAATTAGAAATACTATTATCATTGTAAACCTAATAAATTGAAATGGAACTTTGATAAGAATTATGAACTTCGTTCTTTATGATTTTTCAATTATCAATAATATCTAAATTTAAAACAAAACATATAAGTAACATAACCAGTACTGTATTAGAATGCATTATAAAATCTTTTTTTGAAATAGAATATATTTTCTCATCCAATTATATGTAAACGAAAATATTTTTAAATAAGTAAAATGCAGATTATTCATATTTACTGAGACTTAAAAAATGAAACTAGTGCTAGAAATATTGTCTTCTAAATTTTTGAGATAGAATAAATGAATTTGATTATACCTGAAATATAATTGATAAAACCACGGCTGTATTATCTAATATTAAAGAACAGCTCATACTATTTATGAAATCATAAGTTTAATAAGTGTACTTTTTAGATAATTTATAGATTTAAAACTTTGCAGATATCATAAACCACTAAAGATAGAATACTTTCACAATTCTGAAGTACTTGATGTATATGTTTAAAATTATTACTATGTATCATTTTATTACTATATTATTACTAAATTATTACTGTACTTACTGATTATACTTTAAACTTTTTAAATTAATAAAAATTTTGAAAATTTCAATACAAAAGCATTATTATATAATTTTTATGTGTCAGATAAAGAGAAGTTAATTTGAAAGGACCTGACTAAAAATTATATGAAAAAGTCAATCAATATATAATGTAAGTGTATTTAAAAAATTTCATATTATATATTTAATAGAATATCATATTATATACTCAACAGAAATCAGTTTATTATATAAAATTATATTATTATATTGGTGTTAAATAATCATTGAAACAAAGCTATCATATAATGATAAATAAAATCATTATACTGCTTCATCAATAGAAAAAAATGTATAAATCAATTTTTATAAATACAAGTACTTGATAGTGAATGTCGATTAATGTACAATTTCAACACTAATAAAAATAGTAAAATCACAAATAATAGTTAATAAATTGTAAACAGAGAAATCGTTATAATATTCATACTACAAATTAAATAGTATTTTTTTAAATCAGTTAATAAAAAAATTTAATAATATATTATTAGCATATTATAAGTATTATTTCCAATACAATATTAAAAAGATGTTATTAGAGTATACAAAATATTATTTAAAAGTGAAGGATTATTGCTATGAGTAAAATACGGTCTATAACATGGTGGAATCGTTAAAAACTTAAGATGTAATCTTTTATCACAGACTTTCATTTTAAACAAAATGACATAATTTTTTAAAAAGGGATATGAAAATATATATAAATAGAAATTTTTTATTATAATAGATTGCAATTAATAGAAAATAAAATTAAATATATAATTTTACATTGTTTACACAAAGCATCAATACTATGTATAATAAGAAATTAAATTTAAAAAATTATGAGAAATTATTTTGTGTAAATATTGTAAGTAATATTTAACATTATATACAGAAATACTAGTTAGCCTTATCAATTTATGTAGTAGCTTTGGAGTACTCGAGCTGATAAATACTTGTACCTTAACTAAATTTAATTAGAAGTTTATAAAAACTATTTTTATAGCAACAATTGTTTTCTTTATAACAACTTTAATTTTAATAAGAATTCAATATTTTTACCTCATCTATTTATAGTTTAGATAAAACTAATATAAAAGCAAAAATTTTAAACATAATATATTATTTGTTTTTTTTTTCCTATTATTAATTAATTATTAAGACAAGTACTTAATTAAATATATTAAAGATATTAAATATATGAAATATTTTCTTGATTTATAATAATACATAATCATAATATGTAAATATGTATTAAATAAATATATATAAAATCATTTATTAGTAGAAAAGCCGATACACAAAAAATATATGAAATTAGGAAATTTGTTTATTATCTGGAAAAAAATGTACTTAACTTTATTATATACACGATATATGATATTAAATATGATATTAAATATGATACACAGTTCCTTAAAATCTATTAAGAATATTAATAAACGGTTTATACTAAAACACTATTTATAAGTATCCTCAATATATAAGGTTACCTGGACAACTTTTATTATATAACTTCGTATCTTAATAATTCATAACACGTATAATACATAAAAAATCAAATAAATAATACATTTTTTATTGAATACGTTAATAATTAATACTACATTCAATAATTTATCAATAGATAATTTTTCATAACAATAGAACACTTGAATTAGACATATATTACGAAACAGTATATGGAACTTAAACCTAAATAGGTTTTCATGCTTTAACATAGGTAATAAATAATATATACATTAGATATTTTTACATTTAAACTTTCCGTAGGTGAAGCAGTACAGTTAGATCTTAACATATCAGATAACCTTGAAGTGCAGAGTTCAGAGCATTAGTTCAAGAAATAATACAGTAGATTAGCATCAAGTTTAAATAAAAAGGTGTATTCATATTAAATTATTGTAAAAATATATAAATTTTATTATGAAATTTATCAGGTTTTTACTTTATTATAAAGTTTTATTTACATATATAAAAATATATAATTTTTTATCCTTTACAAGTTAAATATCTCCCATGCATATATTTCAGTACAAACATTTAATTTCTTGACATACAGTAGTTTTCTACCTTGGGTCTAAAATCGTTAAAAAGTACAAAAATAAAAATACATACTTTATATTCCAAAGAATGGATGAAAAAAAATTTATATTTGCAATAAACTACTCATAACTTCACAATCTTACTTCTTTGGATTATTCTCGTCTAACTTCTCTTTTCTCTACTTTCATGAGTTCTAAGGGATAATATATAGCGTTTACAGATACCGGAATTCGATTATTCTTCCTGTTAAGCAACTAGCAGGTTTATAACTCCGGTAAAGCAGTTTAATCCTATATTAAAATCTTAATATTTCGAATTAAGTAAAATATAAAGAAGATATCGAGAAAACGACCAGTTACAATTGAAATGACGAGAAAGTAACAAGTTTATGATTCTGCTTGTTATAGATGTTGAGTTTTATTTTACTATCTTAAAAATCAGCAACTATATTGTTTTGATAAATTTAATTAAACGAATTTTTCTCTAAGTCTGCTAACAGTACTATACATTTACTGTATATATACAGCATATACTGTTTCATACACTTTCAATAATGTTTCACTGATAATTAGTATACGTTACTCGAAATAAAAAAGGTTGATTATGAATTAATCTAATAAAAATTTTAGGTAACTAACATTTCTTTGATCAAGAAACAAGTATTAAATACTTAAAGCATTTCTTTTCTATAAAAGCATCTCTATACTATTTAAATATAAATTTAACTATAAATTTATTTCTGAAGAATAACTTAAATTATTAAAGTAAAAAGAAACTTATTTTTTAAATTAGATTGCACATATAATAATTTTTAATTTAGTTTTTGATTGTATAAATGTATTTATTAAAAAAATAAAATAATTTTCATTACAAAATATGTCAATACAAATTAATTTCTTAAAAAATTCTGATCAACAGAAAAAATTAGAACCACATTCTTATGTTCACAATCCGTATCTGAATATATTTATATTTTGCATAACGTTTATAATCAGTTCTATTAATTACTTATTAATAAAAAATAATAAGTAAATCAAAATAAATAAAATAATAAAGAATGGTGTACATAGAAGATTTTGCTTCATTTCATTTTGATCGCTTTTCATAGTTCTCTCTTAAGACGTAATTAAAAACAGAGAGAAAACGTACATACATCGACAACACAAATGTAGGTTCGAAGCATTTGCTGGCTACTTTCACTAACCCCTTCTAGTTTAACAATACATACTTCCCATTGACATTTGTATGATTTAATTGAGGCCAGAACGCACGCACAAGAATGTGTGTGTGCGCGCGCAATTGCAAACAACCCCGCACTGCCTCTCTTCTTTGTCTTACCGATTGTCTCTTTCGCTCTCTATTTTTCGCATTCTATTTTTTTCCACTTAAGGGATCGATCTGCTATACAACGAACTTGTTCTCATACTTCTCTTATTACTGTCTCTTACCAATAGCTTAATGTAAGCATGCATTCTAGCTTAGTATCTTTTTGTATATCTGTATCTTACATAGATAAGTGAATGTATTCATATAAATTCACGTCTCTGTAAAAGTTATAAATGTTTGTACAAAACAAGATAATTAACACACACTTATCTTTCATTTATATGGTTATATTCACAACTGCGTTCACTAGAAATAAAATAAATAGAGTGGAAAACAGAAGAATTGTTATGTTAAATACACACATTGATACTACAATACATAATATTTAAAATAGATCGCTTACAAGCGCAATATGGATATATACTGTAAGATTACTAAAAAATTCTAGAAATAGGATTATAACAGACATTTTAATATTTTTTATATATATACGATTTTTAAAAAATGACGTAAATAGATTTATTTATAAAAAACTCAATTTTATGAATTAAAAATTGTTTTTCAAACTTGTATTAGTTGAAATTATATAAGAGACAAGTCGAATATATTTTATGTACTGAAAATAGAACTGAACTAAACAATATAGTTTAATTTTATTTAATTGTCTAATATCTAAATAAATAATTTCTAATTCTGATTATATAAATTAATATATTAATTTATTTGCTTTTACTTATTTCGTAAATTTATATTTATAGAATAGGTAACGTTGTCCGAAACACGTATATAATATACGTATATATTATTATAACTTAACAGATGAAATAATTCTGGTAAATATTATTATTGAATTTCTTTTTTATATTTGGAATATTAAATCTTGCATAAATATGATATAAAATAATATATAACTATGTATGTTAAAAGTTTATGTCATGCGTGCTAATCAAATGTATATATTAAGGAAATAATATATATATACATTAATATATGTACTATACACTATTTATAAAAATCTAATATTATGATATTTGTTATATAAACGTAAAAAAATTTATTGTAGCTTGTAGTAACATTAACATTTTTTTATCTAAATTATTGACCCATTTATTACTAATGGCCTATATTTTCTAAGAACCTCGAATGTTTACATAAATTTTTAATACAGTTTTTCGTTATTTGCTACTCTCCATACATTTTACAAATAAATATTTTTTCTTTAAACTTGCAAAGTCTTAAATAAGAATACTATAATATATATGATTAAAATGAAATTACAAAAAAAAACTTATATTCTTCATCAATACTATATAACTAATCGTATATATTCGTTTAAGTCCTAGCTATTATCATTTTTTCCTTTATGAGTTAAGAATCAATAACTTTGTGTTTAGAAAAATTAAATTATTAAATTTATAATGAATCTTATAATAGCGAATCTAAATATATTTTTATTTTATATAATTTATAGATATATCAATCAACTAAATTTTAATTAATCTTATCTCTACTAATTACAAAATTATCAAATCATTTAAAATTAATAATATAATAAACTGCCATGACGACTAAGTATCGCGTAAAATATAAGATTGTATAATTATTCACGCAATAATTTTAACCATAGATTCTTATGCAATACATATTAAGAAAAAATAAAAAAATAAAACGATTTTAGCTTGGCAAAGAAAGCTAAAGCGGAAATCTTCAACTACTTTAAAACGACTGATTCACAACTAATGTTATTATTGATACTGTCATCCTATACTGAATGACATAATCGGCCGTTTTGTGGCACGATTAAGCTTCCGTAGATTATTCCGCTTCACTATTAGCGCTCGAAACTAAGCATAACGATAATTGATCATGTAACTGCATGCACACGCCATATGTCGACGTTAACAAAATACACACTTATACGCCGTAATAACAAGGCAGGTGGCCGACACTCTCTAAGCTTTTCGCGTGCCTCATGCAACACCTCGGATAAGTCCTCGAAATTTCCACACGGCGCAAATTTACGAACACACCCCATTAGTAAAAGCGAAGCTCAACATTTTGTAGTAGTTGACATTTATGTTAATTTGTTGTCATTAAGAAGGCCTGATCCGTTATTCTCAAATGGCTTACCTTTCTTCTTATTATAAGAAATCGAAATTCAAAGATACTATACTACATCACTAAATTTTATAAGTAACCTCAATCCTTTTATTTTATCTCACATACATTCGCGTTAAAAGGATATTTCCCTAATTTATAACATGTTTTCAATTAATCCAGGTTCACATATCTATTTCATATTTCATTTTATGTTATTCACCAACCATTATAAAGAATATATATACAAATTATTAAAAATTATTCGTTTAGTTTTTTATTTCTTTATATTAAAAAGTGATAAATTATAGTTTTAAATCATGATTTTATAAAATAAATTATTTCTGAAGTTTTAGAATTTTAGGAACTAATTGCGAAACATATTTGGAAGTTCTATTTATTAATTATCAATAATTGTATTAATAAAAATATGTAAAAATAATTTATCTACTAAAATATGCACAATAAAAAGAAATACTAATTTTCTAGTAATTAAAAATTAATTATTACATTTTACATTTAATCAAAATTCTGGTGAGATTTATATAAATAATAAAAAAAGTACAAATTCTTAACTACATTGAAAAGAATATTTTATTTTAAGTTATACAGCTATTAAAAAAGGTATACAGATTGTAAAAAATTATGAATTTATAATCTTTTAAAAATATTATCGTTTATTATTAATTTTACAAATTCAATAAATTTTTGCGATTTATGTTAAAATATTTTTCAATTCATTACAACTACATCAATTTGTAAATATTATTTGTAATTAATTGCAAAAATAAAAGAATCCGTTTTATATCATAAATATATCTTTAATTAAACATACAGAGAGAACACTTAACTAAAAACAAAAAAACATATTAAGATTGTTATGTAATAATATATTATAAATGTCCTATTGAAAAATAAAATACTTAGAAAAATATTTTAGACAACACCCATTAGGTAAACAATATTCGTATGAAATTATAAAATCATGAGTTAAAACAATTTTCTCATAAAATTATTGAGAAAATATAAACTACAGTAAATATATAGATAGAATTAAAAACAAATAAACTAAATATAAGATTTTATTAAAAATAGAAAAAACATGTTTTTTCAAATAATTACAAATACATTAACTCAAAATTAAACAATTATAAAATATTTAAAATTTGTAATATAATTTGTAAAAAAATTATCCATTCTTTAAAAGATCATTTTTTATTGATATTCTAACTAATGCTTACATATTATGTAAGTGTGAATGGACTTTTATATTTTTTAGTATCCTGTTGTCGAAAGCCTATTATCCGCATATAGCCCGCAATTGTAATTATTTTAAATGAATAATTACCTATTTTATTTTATTTTTACATCTCAACTGACAGCTATATTAAGAATTGGCAATAAAATATATATTATATTTCATTGTTTATATAAGCCTGCAGTTACCCTTAATAATCTTTGACAGGGAAGAATTAAATATAATATTAGAATTAAATATAATTTATAAATAACAAGAAAATAATTTTTATTTTTTAATAATCACAATATTAATAAATTTCTATTATTTTTAAAATTATGAGAAAAGAAATATATCAATATATCGTGTTATGAATTAAAAAAATATTATTTGATCATTATATGATATAAACATTATTCTAAAAGATTTTCTTAAATTATAGTATATTAAATTATATTCACTTAATTCATAAAAATTTTTTAATAAATTATATTTTTTATAAATTTATTATTAAAAATATTTTGAAAAATCACAATAGTTAATGAAAAAAATTACTGAAGTATATTTTAATGAAAAAAACTTGTACTTATTATAATTTAAATAAGAAAAGGATTATCAATTTTTTAAGTCTTTAAAAGTTACTGATATTATTTTGAGATAAATTTTTAAATGTATCCAAGAGATTCTAATTATTTTGATGTATATATTTTAAACTAATTATATTTATTAAATTCTCACGTATTTATATACAAATCAAATTTATTTATATAATAAATTTGATAATATAATATAACAATACCAATCTAAATTGACTAATATAAAAATTTTTTAATCAGTTATTTTATAAAATCTATAATACGTAAATTAATCAGCAAGTTACATATTTTTATATTACGTATATAAATTATAATAAATTGTATAAAAATATATAATAATATATAATAAATACATAAATTATATAAAAATATCGTACTATATTATATGAAAGCTCAAAATAATTTTTAATTATATTTAAAACATTTCTAAACAATAATTTGATACTAATATTTTAATTTACTTTATCAAAAATACACATTTTAGGTTTTTGCTAAATGTTAATTGCTTTAAAATGTTTGTAATATATAAGGTATAAAATATATTATAAATTATATTTCTTTTTTAAATATATTTTTATCTTTAACTTTAATCAAGATTTTCATAATGCAAAGTAAAGCTTGTTTAAATTTTATGTACACATTAATAGTTAATGTAAAAATAATCAAGAATTTCTCTTAATATAAGTTGACGCTATCGTTAAATGTAACATAGCGTCAGTGTGTAACATTCATAAGTGTGTAATTGAGACTACACAACAAACATCTCAGTAGTATGTATATTTCCGTAAATATATTTTTTACAGAATGTAAATTACTTCAATTAAAAAAATAATAGAAAATATTTAAAACATTATTGAAGATATTACAGTAAATTAAAGATTTATAGATTTTTTTAATACACATCCATAATTTGAACAATACAAGTTATAGTATTTAACTTTAAGGAAGTACCCTTTTTCTTCTGCTGCTTATATTAATAATTTATACTACTTCTTTTATTAATTTATTGTTTTATAAAAGTAATGTTATCTTTATTAAAATACGATGTGTACGTTAAGTTAATATGAATATTAACAAATATGTTTTCCTAATATATTTTTTAATTTTATGAAAAACCATAATATAGAAAAAAACAACAAAATTATTAATTATTTATCTTTAGTTTTTTGGCTATATATATTTTTGTGGCTATACAAATTAATGTAACCATTATAACATTCGTTCTATTTATAAAATTATAGAGACTACATTAAACAGTTCCAAAGCATTATGATATCATACAAAAAAATTTATGCATAATTATATATTGATTAATTTAAAATGAAATTTTTGTTTCTAAATTCTAAAATTCAAGACTTTCAAATGTAATTAATATCAGTAAATAGTATTTGATTTCATTTTTATAAAAAATCAACTTTTAAAAATAAAGAGAAAAAGGAGATAAAAATAGAAAAGAAAAAATAATACAAATAGTATAAAAAAAAATAAAGTGAAAGGTAGTAATTTAAAACATAAGAATAAAATAAAATAGAAACAACGCCTAAATTGACATTGTGCAACGTCTGTTCGCGACGGAACAGGCAGGCGAACGTACCCTAGGGTTTCTCTAGGAAACAAGCAGGCGATGAGCAGGGAAACCTGCCCGGATAAGACTCGAAAGGGATAATCTCGGTATTAAAAATATTATCCTAAAAAGGAGCGTAGGACATGGGGTTATTCGGAAATAAGGGTAGAAGCAAGAAGTCTTAAAAAAATGGGGCTCAGGACAAAATGCATTTTTTTGCTTTTTGTTACACACGGGAAGCAATCGAAGGTGCTTCTTTGCTGCTTTAGTGTATATCATCTTTTTTCTTTTTATTTGTATTGTAAAGAATTTGAACAGTGTCGCAGGTCGATTTTGCTTTTGTTATTGAATAAACCAATTCCTTAACATTTACACATTATTATTTCACCTCGGAATCCACTTCTCAATTCCGCTTGAGCGAACATTAACATACAATTAAAATTTAAGATTTTCCTTTCTTCGATCAGAAGCAGAAATTTTATTGAATATCTTTTTTTCACACTACTTTAGACAAAGGATGTAAAGCGAAAGAATGACTTCATATATATCTGATCGGCATACTTACGAAAAAAGTTCAACTTTTTTTATTTTATTTCTCTTTATTTTAAGAATTATCGTAAAATTGACTTTAGTCAAGCCGTTATTCTCGGAATAAGAAAAATTTTTCATCCAAAATTCTATTTAGACTGGGAGTTTTAGCAGAATCGCTTTTTTGTTCTTAGAAAATGAGAACAAAACTTTAATAGTCGGAAGAGAAGTCTTCGCACAAATCTAACTTAATCAGCATCGTTTAAGTGATAAATATAAACATAACTTTAATTGTAATTGTAACTTTAATTATTTTTCTGTCTTCAGAAATATTTATATCCATGAAAAAAATTTATAAGGTACTTTAAATTCAAAATAAAAATCTTTATATTAAAATATTTAAATATTTATGTTATTCATAAAAAATAGTCATTATTAAAAAAGATTAGAATTTAATACGTCAATATTATTTCAAAAATAAAAGTTTCCATTAACATAAAATAATGTGCTCTGAATAAAAGTGAGAAAATAAAAAAAAGGACCATCGCATGAAATTTGTTTTTATTTAATTTTTCTGGACTTTTTTAGTGATTTTTTAGATATTTGAATTACTATAAGGTTCGAGTATTATTATTAATGACAAGACTGTGAAATTAAATTGGGACGCTGGCACATTAAAACACTATCTTTCTTTGCTTAATATATTTTTATTATTTTTTTTTCTCTGGCAATGCTGTATAAAATTTTCTTTATCTTGATACTTACAGATACGTGGGAATCATAACATAGGTCAGCTCGCGTCTTATAATACGTGCAATCTGTGAGTCGCGTATTTCTTCCCTGTCTTTAATGAAGTACCACGCGAAGATGATTTCGCTTACAGCTTCGCCGTATTTATCTTTTAGGGTGTTGAACAGATGCAGATTCCTGTCAAAAGAAGAATTCTTGCGAATCGTCTCTAAAATTTTCTTCAACGCAAGCACGAAGCACTGACGCATCAAGAGGCTCATTACATAATTTTGAATTAATATTAATGTATATCACTACTGCGACTTATCATTTACTTCTTGTTAACTTCCTCTTAACTTCCTCTGCATAAATATTTACTTCAATCTTTAGCTGTAACCATGTATCTTTAATTAGGCATTCCTATGCGGTGGTCCCGAAGTTGCTCTGGTTTGCTCCTCTACTCGACCTTGGACGAATTTTACCCTCTTGCAATGTCGTACATCCACCGTTCTTGTTGAAAGCGGTTGCTTCCATTTCATCGTTCATGGTCTATCCGTGTCCGGTCCCCTCTTTAATGGGTACTTGTTCAGTACTTTATCGACTTTTTTTTTTAAGCATTTCATAATTATGATAACTTTTGTAGTCATGCACTTACATCAATTACCAATTCGCAATTCCATTTTCCAGGAATAATTCCGGGTTTCTGACCAATTTGTAGGTAACGTGAGTTTCAATTAGACAGTGATAGTAAGAAGTTAAAATACTGTCTTTCTTTGTTTCAAATTTTTTAATTGTATTTTGGTTTCTCCAGCATAAGAAAAAATTATTTTAGTTAGTGAGGAAAGAGCAGTGAAACCGGCGATATAATTATGAAACTAGAAAAATCACGAATCACAAAAATTAAACTAAACATTATTCGTGAAATTATAAGCGGTGTACTAATGATAACAAAAATAGATGTCTCAAGGGCAATCATTGTCGGACTTCGGATCTTTAGGGCTATTAGCACTTGTTGCGCTGAAGTCAAAAGCATTTATACAAGCGTTATGGTTTAAAATAATTAAGTAAGGATTCCATTACGGAATGATAAAAATGATATGTGAAGAAGCTCAATCAAACAAATATATACTATAAATAACTGCCGCATATTACATTGTCTAAATGAAAGCCAACGAAAATGACGCAACAGCTTATGCAGCGGCCGGTTATCTGAGGGCGAAAAACAGCGAAAGGAAAATCTCCAATTTTCTAATGCGTCTTTTCCCGAAAACAAGATATCGTAACGCTTAAACCCATGACAAAATATTCACATTAGAGTTACGAGCCTTTTTGTTTAGGAGTCTATTTTGTTGAGAAAGAGATCGAGATCACGTTCTGATAAAAGGTAATGTGAACAAACTTGAACATTGTGATCTTATGGATTCGAAACCGGGGTCGGGACAAGTCTTCGTAGCAAACAGATGAGATTATATTGAAAAATTAAGGAAGCTTGAGGAATGTTACTGAATTACATAGTCTGAAAACCTAGATGATACCACTTGAATAAAACCACTTCAAAGTAACATTACTTTGTTTCAAATTCTAGGACTTTTCAGAATTAATATTCAAAACTAACAGAGCAATAAATACTTTTGGAAAGATTAATGGCTCAGGCCGAGAAGGAGGAAATCGACAAAATAGAAAAAACGGGCGTATACCCTATTCATTAGAACAACGATCCCTCTATTAACAATGAATTAGAAGGGCTGAGGTTATTAAACAATTCAAAATGTCTTAAAAAGTTTTCGAATAAATGACTACGGAAAAGGAAGCGAAAGGAAGGAAAAGGGGCGTGTACCCTTATTCTATTGGTGCGTGGGACTCTCAGCGTCATCGTTGGGATACCAAGGCCGCGATCATAAAGAAGGGAGCTAACGGGCCCTCTATGTAATTCATCTGAAAATATCGAAGATGCGCAAACACCCTTTTCAGGGTGGAATAAGATATACGTAGGGCGAGACTTCAGGGTGGTATTGTTCGACCTCGCCGTATGTCTGAACACTCTCTGACATCTGTTAATCAGACATTTTTCCCGGCCGATAAACGCTTCGCCGCTATTTCCATTGTCATTAATTCATCTCAAAACATCAGCTCAATTGTTTCTCAACTCTAACCTTCCTATGGTCCATGAGTAGCGCAAGCTCACTCAGAAGATCGCGTCTGTCATAGTATCTTTACCTAATCTAAAAAGCATTAAAATATAGAATGCATTAAGTAGAGCTTACATTATTGATTTTTTTGATGACAGTTTAGCAATTAGTATTAGTAAAAAACATTATTTTGAATAAATATTTTTTAAATAGAATAGTATTTTATACGATTACTATTGCTACTTTTATTGACAAAAATAAAATTTGTTGATTCATTATATTAGTTTCATAAATACTTTAAGTGAGTAGTTATATCCTTTTGTGAAAGATGTTGGAAAATGTAAATCTAATTAATAATCTTAATTATAAAATCTAAACATATATTTAAATTCAACAAAAGGAAAAAAGTTAGAACGTAAAAGCAACACTATCCTTGGATTTTATTTTGCCATTAGCTATAAATAATTTATGTAAAAATCAGTTTTGAAGTAAAAAATAAATAATAATCTAATTTTATTAATGTATACTAACCTTATATATATGAAGAATATTTGAAAATTTTCATACTAAAATATCTTAGATTATAATAAAATATGTTTATTTTAACATTAGTGATCTGATCTAAGAAGTAAAAAAACGAATCTCAAAATAAACCGATTCTCCTGGGTATGCTGGACGAAGTTTTAAGCTGAAGGATTGAGAGTAGACCCTAAAGGCCATTCACGAGTGATTTGAAGCTTAGCCAAAGGGTAAAGAAATTACTGCTCTGAATCCAGGAAGATAAACAAAAGAGCCTCGTGACGGAGAGCTTTCGTACGGTTGTGGCGCGGCTGCGGCACGGTACCTCTTCCGGGGGTTCCCTGCCGAACACTCCAAATCCATCCTCGACACCTGAACACAGGGTCCAAGTAAGCAGAACAAATTTCATACCTTTCTAATACAAAAATGTGCTTATTATTATTTCGAAAATTGTATAATTTGTTTTGTCTTTCTACGTATTTGTAGATTTTTTTAATTTTTTGCTTTCCATTATAATTAACAGAAACTTTAGGCAATTACTTTGGATATAATCAATTAATTATTTGTTTTATTCATTCATTACTTTTTCTTTTAAATATCGTCAATGATTTACTTAATAAGGTACTTAATAATACAATTAAGTATTAATTACTATGATCGAATTTATTTAGCGTTGATAAAATTTATTAAGCTATAAAAATAGATCAAATAATTATTGTTTGTAACGTATCATTTATTCAGTCTATATGTTTATTATAAAATAAATTTGAGCGTAATTCTGAAATTAAAAAATTATTAATAAATTATTATATGTATTTCATATTAATATTTAACTTTTATAAGAATTTAAATAGCTTAAACATACAGTAAATACTATTAATTAACTTTTATAAACAATAAAAATTACTAGAGAAACGAAAAGATAGATTATCATTTTATGTTTTTATAGCATGTATCAATTTAAAATAATTTCAAATTATAATTATTTAAAACAAGAATAAAAAAAATAACAAAAAAACTACATTAATCAAATTGTCTTTCATCTTACTCTTTTTTAGTTTTCTTATTTTTTCATAATCTTTACTTTATTTTTTTTAATTAATACATTTCTAAACGTTAATCTACAATACTTTTTTTATACTGATTCTGAACTTATGTAGAATTAAAATCTAAAATTAATAGTGTAATGCAATATAATACTTAGATAATTTACAAATATAAAATTGTATAATCTATCAAGTAAATCTTATTCATCTTTTTTGTAAATTTACGTACAATCAATTTTATTTCGTACAGTAATACAATGGACACTTCAGAATTTAAATATCTTTAAAATAATTATATTTTATATAAGTTGACGTGCGCTAATTAATATAATGTAATAACGGATTGATTAATCGGTGCATGTAATCAGTAAAGTTGCACCAACGTATTTGAGTGTATGCGGGCCTAGCACGCTACACCGTACACCACTCTTACCATATCAGGCGATATATCCGACATAAACAAACGTCCAAGCACATCCGAACACAGCCATTACCATCCACTTCCTCCATACCAACAACGGAAGTACAAAGAAACTGCATCGAGTGCCCACTCTGATTACTACTGTGGTGTCCAACATGCTTTGGTAGGGATGCGAAGGTTAAGAAGATAAAAGAGGAGGTCTCACCGGGCCCTTTGAACACTTCTCTTCGGGACACCCATCGTAGGATGATGGAAGTGAAAAGTAAAACGACACGTTTTGTGTACCGACACCTCTCCACTACTCCAAATCAAACTGAATGTTCCGATGATCGAGTTGAAACATAATTTATTTCACCTATGATTGAAACTAATGCAGACTGTGTACCATTATCATCAAACTCTGAATAATAGGAGATTAAAAGTATCGAAACTCGTATGGACGTAACATCATCCAGGACACCACTCAGCAATTACAACTCTGTCGACAAAGCCACTGCTTCATTATCCACATAGACCAACTAACATCAGAGCTGTCGTCGTACCCTACCGTACCGAGGTTATGAAGTCAGAATTGAAGCGTAAGACAATGCGTACAAACAGCGACAATAAGGAATATAGATCTACAAAGCATGGCTACAAATGATTCTTAAACCGAAAATTTTCTTCGATCAACGTTCATTCCCCACCTTTACTCCAGTTTCACCCGTTGTCCGATCCACTCACTTATCTTTATCAGGGCGTCAGAGGATTCTATATGTAAGCTCGCGTCCAGATCCGACTTCACCTCATCTTTCCCCATTTCCCATTGGTAGCACAAGAAGTTTCACACTTATCATGTTCTCCTCCTAAATACCTTTACATTGAATTCAATTCTGATATTAAACGCATTAAACATTAAAGATAATAATTATAATTTGTGCTATCGATTGTTTTACGTTAGTTCACCATTAATTTTATATACTTTTAGTTTCTTGTTGTAACAATAAATTTTTATTTGAATTTAAAATTAAAAAATTTATTAACTAAACATGATTTTTAAATGAAAAATAATTCTTCAAAAGAATCCAATTAATTGATTTAGTGTTTTAAAATATGCATTTATAGAAAAAAATCTTAAAATATATTTTAACTTTCAAAGAAATGAAATTTTTTTGTGATATAATCATATATTTTTTAATATGCTTCGTTATGAAATTACGTATAATTTCACTAAATTTCATGTATCTGTATAACAAAACATTGATTTATTTATATTATAGTTATTACGTTCAAGAATATATATCTCTGTTTAAAAAAGATTTATTTATTATAAAATTTTGTATCACTGTTTACTAGTATCACATTCTAAACAATATTATACAAAACAACTCTTATAATGTAAATAAAAATTTTTTTAAAGGAAAATTTTCAAAATTGATCACAATTCTTTTCCCATGGAAATAAAACTGTATGAAATAAATGATAAAATAAAAAAAAAAATATAGATCTTTGATTCTCGCTCCATTCACATTCGGCGTCTTAAGCTATTATATAAGCTAGAGATCGTCTCCTCTTACGTGGATTGAATCCTCGAGTCGCCGCTTAGCGGTTCGGTACGGAAGCTATAGCTCCATCTCATCAGGAGCTGCGAGAAGCGAATTTATATAATGTTTCGGCGTCTCGTGGAGGGACAGCCGAATCACGGTAGTCTCTCGTGTCAAATGTATGAAGTGTGTAAAAGAAGAATCGTGTGTTTCATTTAATAATATCAGACACACAAAATTTTTTTACAATAATGTATTTTTATAAATAAAAAATTCAATGTAAAATTCTCAATAATCTCATTGCCTATTTTATTTTTATAAAGATAGTTCTATGAATTTTCTAAAACATATTGTCTTAAGTACAGTAAATACTTGAAAAAATTTTAAACATCAATTCAAATTCTACAAGTTAATATTTTCTATATCATAATTAATAATTATATTATAAATGAGTTTCATTTATGATTTATAGAAGAACTTACTATTAATTCAACATACATAAAATTTTTATACGTAGCTTTATTGATTGTATAATCAAGTTTAGAATTAGTTTATTATCTCTTAATATTTAGTATAATAAATACTTTTTATTAATATTTTATGTATCTGCAATTTTCGTTGAAATATTATCAAAAAATGAAATAACTTTACATTTTCTATAAAAATGATTCCTGCCTTTAATATTTTTTTATTTTTACTTAAGAATGATACATATTATAAATTTTTAAGAGAAAATGCGACTAATATTAACAAAAGTAAAGTGATAGTAAATATTTTTAGAGTTATTTTTATTTTATTCAGCTCGTTTATGATTTTAAGAAAATAAAAGTCATTTTCAATTTCTACTACACGTTACATTCAATGTTATTATTACTTTCTGCGATGAACTATCGAATTAGGCCTTTTATAGTTTTTATAGAGTATTGTATTCATTTATAATTTACAACTACTACCTTACAATACTTAAATATATCTAATTTATATTAAAATGTCATAAACCATGCTAATTATACAAACAATAGTTAAAAACATGAATTTTATAATGAATAATAAACATTTATAAATAAAATTATTTAAGTAATAATTTACATCTATGAATTGTACGAAATCAATTTAATTTATGCATATAATGAGAGGAGAGGCACATTAAAAGTTTTGTAACTTTAATAATATTTAGTTGTAAATCAAGCATTTAGTGTTATCACTTAAATTATACAATATTAGAATTTATGTTTTCATAAAATGTATTATAAGAAATATAGCACCGTTATAGAAAATTATAATTATTATATCCTTAGCTAAACAAATAATTTTTCTATGAGTAAATAATTAAAAATTTTGTTCTACATTAATTTTATTAATTATCTTTTTTATTTTTATTTATTTTTTACTTGTTTATTTCTATCATTCGAAATTATGCCTGGCATTTATAAATAAAAAAATAATACCATATATAGTTAAAAATTAAGAAATTTTAGGTTATTATTTTACGCTGAAACGTTTTTTTTATTTTTTTAAATCACTTCAATTATTATTCTGTATATAAAGAGAAGATGCCTCTATTTTATATATGATTTCTATATTCTATTTTTTAACGTTTCTTGTCTGATTTCATATTTCTATAACATTTACAAAGTATATCGTTGCAAGCACTTTGCACTTTCACGCAGTTTGCATATCATATAATTTGGTGATTTTACGGTTAAAATTCTAAATTATGCACAATGAATGTTATTTATCCTGAAACTTTTTAATTCATTATGTAAAGATTAATGCTTATCACCATACAAATGACAAAATATATAAAGCTTAAATTTTTCATAAGTAAATTTATAAAATAGTTAAATAAAGAGCATAATTCTAAATTATGTCAATGCAGAATTATAATTATGTATAATTGTTAAATTAATCAATTCAATATTACATTATATAAAAATAAACAAAAATCTTAAAAAATAATAATTTAATTGATTAATAGATGAAACGTACGATTCTTATCGTGAATTACATATTTTAAATGAAAATCTAATGTTGTAATTATTATATTTTACGAAAAAAAGCTTTTGATTATAAAATTTCATGTTTTAATAATATTCTGAGTTTTTAAATATTTTTTATTTCATGCCGATTAAAATTAATTTTAAAACATTAGAATTGATATTCATCTCACTGCAATATTACTAATACCAAGGAATGGTATAAAGCAACGATTTATTACAATGTAATCATGCATTTAATCCGATATAATAATAATTAATAATCCATATCACGTAATTCAAATATGATATAATACGAATAAAAAAAGTTTGAAAAACTTCAAAAAATGTTAAGTTTTACAAAAGAAAACTTTATAATAGGGAATAAAGAGAGAAAATAAATTTAAATTGTTCAGAAGCGAAAAAAATATTCCTGGTTTTAATGATTTGTATTGAAAAGAATAAAAATAAAAACTTAGCTAAAATTAGAAATGTTGATAGAATCAAAAAAACTAATAATATAATAAAAGTTTAAATGAAAGAAGTTATTATCTATGTTCAATCCCTTACCTTAGTCTCTGATAGTTTGTGTAATAGATAAAAGAAAGTTAAAATAATTTTTGAGAAACTTTTTATTATATGGAATTGACATTTTATTTAATTTAAACATCATAAAAATTATTATAATTTATTATGATAATTTTATAATTTTTTTTCAAATTTCTTTAATTTAAATACACTTAATATATATAATTACATTTAATTATTATACACTTTCTACATCATAATTATAATGAAAATTAATTTATTCTATTCAAAATGTTTGAATTATTTATGTAATTTTAATTATTTGTTTTAAATACAATATATCAAAATTAAAAAGAATAGATTAGATTGAAAAAATGTAGTGATTCGCAAACATGAATTTCACAAAAAATTTATAATTTCTAATCATAACATGAAATAATGGATTGATTTGAAAACGTAAAATTGTAAAAAAATCATCTTAAATCATTTTTATTGACATTTTAAATAACTATGAATAAGAGATTGTTTTTATATAGAATAAAGAAAATTTTCAAATATTTTGTGACTTCCGTGTGACAAAATAAATAATTTTACCAATTTTTGTCTGCAAAAATATAGAATATTAAATATATAAATTATATTAATGAAGAAGGATATATGTATACGTTGAAAATATCCATTGATCTATTAATAAGAATTATTAAATATAGTTTACAGATCCAAGATTAATATCTCAAAAATAATTTTTTATTGATTTTAATAATTAATATATTATTAATGCTCATATAATGAAAATTTTCCAAAAAACTTTCAAAAGCAAATATAACATAAAAAAACTATTTTTTGAAAATTTAGCAAAAATTATTGTATAGTAAAAAGAATAATTAAAAATTATTGCTCAAACTTCAATTAAAAAATAATAAAAATAATATAATTTAAAAAATTTTTAAAATATAAAATGGGAATGAAATAAAAATAATATATGTATAATAAAAAATAAATTTACACGAAGAAATTATAAAAAATATAAAAATAATAAAAAATAAACTTTTTATGTAAAATTCTTCTTTTAAGATGATTGTAGAAAAAATATTTTAAGACTTTACCATATTTACTTTAATTTTAATGAGCAAGATTTTAATTTTTTTAATTTAATCCTTTTCCAATATTTATAAATAGATTTACTTTTTTATTTATATTATTATTTATATTACTATGTAAAAATACTTTATGTTAATATAAATATAAATTATTATTCATAAAATTTTAAATTTAAATATATTCAAAATAATTATAGTTTATAAGTTAAAAATATTTCTACTTAAACAACCAATTTTTCTCTATAAATACTTATTGTTCAATCTTTGAAAGATATTGCTATGAATATTAATGTATTTTGGAGATTCGATGAATACTAGTCTAATATGATTATATAAAGTGGTTAAAATTAAATATTCTCTTGATGCTCTAATATCAAGAGTAATACGTGACCTATCGGTATAATTCATTTTATATTTTAATTTAAAATACAATGTATCCACTTACATTGTGTGAATATCCGCAGTTCGCATTTAAGAATAATTTTTAATAATTAATAAATTTTTTTATGGAAATGTGTATGAAATACATGTTAATAAAAAACAAAATTTTTAATATGAAGAAATTAAAATTAAAATTATATTACTATAATTTTTACATAGATTCTCGACTAAAATTGAATTGATTATAGTTTTCCGGCAGTTTTATATTTAAGAACGTACTTGATGTTTGCACTAGCTATAAGTGGGAAGATTCAAGTAAAATATTATTTGGTATTTTTAAATTACGTTTAATATTTGTTCGTACTTTGCATGAATTATATTTGCATGAATCTAAGAGTAATAAATAATAACTGTAGGGCTTTCAGATGCTATGACTGAGTTAAAATGTGTAGATATATGTTAAAATCGAAATTTTTATTCAGCAATTCATAGTTTTACTACAGAAATAATCTTATCTAATTGTATTCAGTATGCACATCGTAAAGTAAAGCAGTCTATCGGAGTACATTTATCGAAAGCTTTAAAAACTTACCGATAAAATATGTTTAAATACCAGGTCTAAAATCGTAAAACTGTGAAATATATTATCGAAAACTCATCAGTTATCAAGTTATGAAAAACAGAACATTAGAGCTTATTAATAAATAATAAAACAATAGTTAGGTATGTATTGAATTCAGTCATACATTTTCATTTTAATACAAGTTGGTTTGCATAAAAGTAAACATTTCTCTTTTATAAATGATCTCCTTTTAGTGCATAATTAAAACTATTAAAAAAAAATAAAATTCTATTTAACTAAAAACACTTTCGTTTAGCTTCGAAGCGCTTGTTACAAATATTAATATTTAATCAAAATGATGTAAATTTTTTTTTTAATCTAATTTGCTTATAAATTGAATAAAATTTACAGTATGCTTCAAAATATTACGATTTTTTTGAAATTGTAAAATTAAGCTTCAATTAGATTATATTTTTGTGAATGTAATTGTAAAGACGCACATGTGTATATAGCCGTTGAATAAATTGATGCAATAAAGTAAGTGTATTTTGCACAACAAACTAAATCCTAGTACAAAAGCAAAAGTGCAACTTATGTATTTAATGAAGCAAAAACCAAATAAAATTAAAATGAATAATTATAAAAATGAAGATCAGGTACATGACATCGCATAGTTGTAAATCGATGCTGTGGATGAAACGGGACAGGCAATACGACATCACCCGTATTTCTTGTCAATTATAGTTCTTAATTGGATCGCTTCATAATTAATCTTGGAATATCAAAATTATCACTGCGTTACGATTTATTATCTTTCTGTTATCAAAGATGATTCTGTAAAAGAGAGGGAGAGAGAGAGAACACTAGAATGATAAAACTGGTCAATGCTTTGTCTATGATTTTCTATTTTCGTCGGCTACTACATACATGTAGATTATATAGGTTTGATAGTATCTGTCAATATACTTTTATTCGTTTAAAATGTAGAAATTGCATTTACAATTTTTTATGAAATGCATTTAGTAAATTTTACCCATAAAATATTATTCAAGTGAGGTAGTAAAAGGCTAATTCTATTTAAAATTTTTCTATTAATACGAAAGACATAAAATTGCTACAAAAAATTCAATACTTTTTAATAGTATTTATACTCTAATAAATTTATTTAAATAGGTATTACAATGATCATGATAAAGTACGTAACTAAGCTTAAAAATCATGTTCTCCATTATTCCTCACCTAAACTTCAATTTTTTGAGAAAAATATTAAGGTGACATATTAATTCTTACAAAATTCAATTCGATGTAGTTACTTAATTAATTAAAATTTGTTTACCGAAAATATATTTTTTTAACTATATAATATTTTATATATTATATTATATTATATTGCATATTATATTCTAGTGTTGTTAATTTATAAAATATTAAAAGATAAATCCAATAAAATAAAAACAAAAATTTAATTCACAGCAGATTCATCAAAATGAAGATTATGATTATTTTTAAAACATATTTACTTAAATTCTAATAATATATAAGAACTTCTCAAGAAAATTGTAGGAAGTTAATTAAAGTAATTTGTGCATATTACTGTATATCTATCATTAAAAGTAAAACATAATTAACCTGGGATAAATTGCCTAGATAAATGATGTTTACAAATTTCCGAGGAGAAGAGAAAATGGTATAAATAACCAACTAATTACATTACGTATGTTCAAAACAACAATTTATCTTAAAATAAAATGAAAATTTTTTAGTATTACAAATAGCTGATAATTCTCGTAAAATATTTTAAAATAATTTTTTAATATTTTTTTAATTGTACTCTGTAATTATTTATTTAAATTTTTTTAAATTTTCTTTAAATAATAGTATTAATTCAAATTACTATCCTATAAATTATTTTATACATTATATTATATATATATATATATATATATATATATATAGATATATATATAGAATATTTGATAAAATAAAGTATTTGATTAAAAATATGCGTAATGTCAGTGCAATAAAATTAAATAAAAAAATTGAAATTTTTACTGCTGTAATTAATAATGATTTATATTTACTATTTTATAAATAAAATTAATCAATACTTTTTTTCTTTTCAAAAATAAATAAAACAATTTGATCGCATTAAGCAATTTATGTCATGATTTATTAAGTAAATTTTCACAGCATTATTTTATGTAAAAATTAATAAATTAAAAAAATATTCTATATTAAAAAAGAGATACATAATTTTGTTTCGACGATATTTTTTATGCTAATGCTGTATTTTATAGTTAAATCATATTAAAAATCTATCCTTACAATAGAATTATTTAGAATAAAATTAATGACATTATTTGCACGGAAAAAAATTAATAAGTATACAAACTATTAATTCTCTTTAAATATAAATAAAGAACTGTATTTTGACCAATATTAAACTTTATTCAATATTTATAGAAATTTGATAATTTAGAATTCATAATTTTTAAAAAATTTTTATGTAATTTATACTAGTATTATGCAAAAAGTATTTGATTAGAATATGTTATGAAATAATTTTCAATTATTTTATCGAAATATAATAATAATAACCATCATCATTATTATATATTCTCAAATCTGTAATAATACATATAAGAATAATATTTTACTAATAAACTGAAGTGTATAAAATTCTTAAAAATCTTAATATTTTTTTAATATTTTTATAAATATTTTACTTTCACGAATATTAAAAAATATCATTTAAAAGACAAATGACAAGGTAAAATATTGTTTCAGACACGTTTAAAATTGACAAGAAATAGAATATAAAGGAGTATTCCGATGTAGACACATGTCCATGCGCACACACATACACTAACACACACTTATTTGAAAAACTTTATTTTTCCATTAATTCCTTAAAATATAGATCTTGCTGATTACAAGGAATCTGTATCAGTATAGTAACATAAAGTTAATTGCTGTAATAAAAACAATTTTATTATTTAAAAAAATTACAATATTATTGAATTGACAATTATATATTACACATGCTATTTAAAATAATTTGAAAATTTTTTTATTTAATTATACGAATATTATTTTGTCTAAGTTTAACTGATGTATAGAATATAATAAAAATACAAGATTTTGAACATCAATTTATATAAAAATAGTAGTATAATTAATATAATATTAATAATAGTATAAATAATAGTATAATTAATAAGTATTAATATATTGATGAAACAAATTATGTTTTCAGAAGTAAAACAATTTTTTTTTAAAAAGAAAAGAACGAGATATTTATTGTATTAGTAAAAATTAATATTTAAAAAGAGGAACCTTCGAAAAATTTAATAATAATATACTGTAGTGACGTATTATGAGAATTATTAACTTAACTTATAAATTGAAATATTTTTTAATATATACCAAATTATTATTTTTGATATTCATGGAAATATACCTTCATATATACCCTCTTTTCTCAACTTTCTAAGATCATTGTTATTCATTCATTGTTATATGCTCATATAGTAACTAACAACAAAAAATATATATAAATAGAGAAGATGGACAATAGAGAAAAGCAAGATACCACCACAATCACATGTGTAGTCTTTCGCATAGTAATCGACCATGTATTTAATGCAGAGAAAGAGGTATAGGGAAAAAGGAGAAGTGAGAGAGAATAAGAGAGAGAAAGAGAAAGAGAGAGAGAATAACACGTGACCTACATTGTGCTCGTTCAATCGCTTGCTCACTCCGGCTAACGGCAACTAATAATAAGATATCTACCGACCTACAGAAGCCGCTTGTTTCACTCTACTGTGGCGCAACAACCAAGCGCAATCGATCGTATGAACATACCTTCTTTCTCTCTCTTTCTTCTTTATCTGTGCGTCTGTCTGCTGCTTATCTCTCTCTATCTCCCTCTCCCTCTCTCTTACTCTCTCTTTCTCTGACCTTCTCTTTCTATCATTAAGGTCAGTGTTCACACTGGAAATTCTAGCAAACAATTGGAAAATAAAGGAAAAAAGTAAATACTGTAAACGGTGAGAAAAAGAGGAAAAGATCATAGAAAATAGTAAAGAAGAGAGAGGCAAAATGAAATAGGAATATAGGCTGAAAATGAGAGAGATGTAGAGAGGGCATCGATCAGAAAAAGGATGGGAATGACTTTATTTTTGACATACACTATACTTTACTTAATATCTTTTCAGTATCTTTATTAACATGGATTCTTTTATATATTTTATTATAAATAGATTTTATAATTTTATATTTACAAGCTACGTTTTTAATGCAATAATTAATACTTTTTATTAGTTTCTGTTTTAATTTCTGCACTTAACAAGACCAAAATATATTATAATAACTTTTAGTTTTGTATTATAAAAAGGACATAGAAGGACAGACAGTTTTAGGAGAGTGAATATGATAAGGAGAAATATTGTATTTTATATTATATAATGAAGACTTGTACTTTATTCGGTTATATATAATTATGCTCGTACTTTTCCCCTGCGAGACGGAGAGAAACTGACTCATTTCTCTTCTTGTTTCCTATTTTACATTTTGTCGTTAGAAAACTTTTCTAAGAATATTATAACATAAAAATAGTTTTATTTGCAATACGCTGAACTCTTATTATTTATAAGATATTATTTTTAGACGGTAGTTCCGTTACAACTCTTCTCGAAACGTTCCTCTTTTTATTATTGATTCGAATGCGATATATTTATCAATATTT
The DNA here is from genome assembly GCA_018907185.1 of Platyscapa corneri. Taxonomy (NCBI): domain Eukaryota; kingdom Metazoa; phylum Arthropoda; class Insecta; order Hymenoptera; family Agaonidae; genus Platyscapa; species Platyscapa corneri. Next base: position 4,884,132 of record JACCHW010000001.1, read on the forward strand.
CTATAAATTATTTTAACAGTTAATTTTGACTCTATTTAGTTGTTACAGTATCCTCTTCCAATTATCACGATATTTTATATCAATTCTTCTGGGCTTGATCGCTCAACGGAATCCGGCTTGGAAACGTTCGACGAATCTCACTCTGTGCCCTGAACGTCAGATGTTCGTCTATTCTGGTACTTTCTTCTGGTATATTGTTGTTTTAACTTGATGGTCTTGTGTCATGGCGGTAGTATGTTGATCTTCTGTTACCAAGCTGTAAGCGGGTTTCAGCTAGTTCACCGTGATCATTGTTGCTTTCCCATTGACTCTCACGATAAAAGTCTTTTCGTTAATGCTAATCACTGGAACTGGGCCATCGTATGGCATCTCTAGACTACTTCTGACTACGTCGTGTCGTACATAAACATGACTGTTTGTTGTTAAGTCTTTGAATAAGAACGTTTTGTGTGTCCCATGTTGAGCAATTGTTGTTGGTTGAAATTATTTGAGATGTATTTTTAGGTCTCTTATGAAATCATCTAGACCCCCGTTCTCTGAGCAGGAAGTTAAGAGTTTGCCTGACAATTAGAGGGGTTGGCCGTAGAACAACTCCGCCGCTGTGGTTTGAAGGTCGTCTCTCCATGCTGCTCTGATTCCCAGGAAAACTGTAGGCGACGTCCACTGCTCGTTTTGATGACACCTTATTGCAGCCTTTAGTAGCCAGTGTAGTCATTTGACCATTCCATTCGCTTGTAGGTATTAGGCAGTTGTCAGTACGTGGGTTGTACCTGTTAATCGACTGAGTGACCTAAATAGATGTGACTCAAACTGTCAGTCCGTGGTTATCCATCACTGATTAAGGCTAATTGTGCTCTTCAGACGTACGAGAAGCGTTGCTTGCGCCACGTTGTTCTTCGTTTTTTCGAACGCTGCAGCTGTCGTGCATTCTATGAGGTCTTTTCCTTTCCAGTCGCTTTTCAGTAGATCATTCAGCGGGGCCTGTATTCTCGCTAGATCCGGCAACAACTCTCTGTAAAAATTTATGGCAACTAGGAAGTACCGAAGCTGCTTGGCTGTCCGTGATCGTAGGAAGTTCTTGATTTCCTTTATTTGTTTGTCCGTCGGCTTGGCCCCGTGACTTGATACCCTGCATCCTACTAAGCTTATCTCCTGTTGGCCGAAGACGTATTTCTCGGGGTTCAAGGCGATCCCGAATTGCTCTAGTTGTCAAAACAGGCGATAATGGTGCTGCTTCTCATCGTTGGACGCAAATATCGTCCAGGTAAGCATAGCAAAGTCTAGATTCCTTAGAATTTCATCCACAAATCTTTGAAATTTGTGGGCCGTGTTAGGCAGTCTAAAGTTCATGAACGGGAACTCAAATAGACCGAACCGAATGTGATCGCCGTTTTCGGCATATCTTTGCCGCTACCAGTATCTGGTTGTAGGTTCGTAACAAACCAATTTTCAAAAAAATTTTCTTACAATGCAAATGCTGTGCGAAATCCCGTATATGTGGCACGGGGTAGCGATCCCGTATTGTACAGTCATTGAGGCCAATCGGGCCCCCATCCTTCGGAATTATGTGTAAAGGATCTGAAGGATGCGCTACGCCAAGTTGCATCTTCGTGCTGAATTTTTCCTTCGTCAACTTATATTTTTCCGGTATTAGTCTCCTGGGATTGCTATATACTGGAGGACCTGGCGTTATTTGTATATGATGTTCAGTTATATATCAGGTTATCGGCACCCATCCATCGGGCCGTGTAATATGCGAAAACCTGGCTAGCAGCTAGTGATATGTCGAAGTCGTGATTGTGCTCGAGCAGTCCACCGCCTGCTGCACGAGTAGGCCACGGCAGGTCATATTAGTTTCCCTGTCGATCAGCTGGCTACTCTCAAGATTGACTAGTAGTCCAAAATATGATAAAAAATCTGCCCCTATGATCGCCTTGGGGTCGTCCGGGATCACGAATTTACAGACGTAGTTTCTTCATAATCCCAGGTCCAATGCCAATATCATCATTCAGTATGAATTGATTACTAATCCGTTAGCAGCTACCAGTTAACATTATGTGACGTTCTCTTCTGGTTGTGTATGCGCGTGAGTATACGTACAGATCCGTCCCCGTATCGACTAAATACCTTAATTGATTCTGCCGTTCCTAGATGAAAAAGCGTCGTGTAGTTGAGGTAGGATCGCTTGCTATCATTAGCAATTTCCCAACTGATTTCCCGAGACGGTGCACGGTTGTTTATAGCGGTAGGCCTAAACGCCAGTGGAACTAGCACATGCCGCTATTTACATTCCCCCGCGAGCGAATCCGTAAACGTGCTGGGAATCGGTTGCGGTACTCAGAACGTGGTCATCTTTGCAACTTCTCCTGGGTTCTTCTTACCTCCGCTAGCTCTTGTTAGAAGAGCATCGTTAGCTGCGCAATATGCACCGTCAGCATATTTATTGCGGTGTCTCGAGTGGATTCAAAGGCTGCTGTTTGTGCTGATCCATAAGGTTAGTCTCTCTATGTTTCCATCATCTTGTCGGTGACTTCAACTACCTTCTCCAAGGTATCGTAGTGAGAATGGCTTATAAGCTCATCGGTAGGCGCTTTCCTGATAGCGTACGAATAAGTTTATCCGGGAACGTTGCATTTGCTAGCTTCCTTATCTTTTTTTATTCGGTAATCCACCCGTGTTCTCAGTGAATTTCATTCTTACGCCTTTTTGTTATTATTATTTGTTTTATTTTTACACTCACTGTATACTCTCAAAAAAAAAATCAGTACTATAGGTTTGTTTTATAAAAATGAAGGATTTTTAAGAAAGCGGATATAATAATGAGAAATATTGTATTTTATATTATATAATGAACACTTGTTAACGATAGATTCGCGAGTTTAATTGAAAACGGGAGAATCGAGGTTAGGTAAAATGAAAACTGAAATTTCTCTTTAGTTTAATTTTATTTTCAGTACTCTCCGCCGCGTATGGAGGTATCGAATGCAGACTTGCACAGACAGTATCTCAGTTGCAACTGACAGAAAAAGGACTTTTCCAAATATATATGTTTTTTGATCCAATTAAGTTTTTTAATGATTCTAACGGTATGTCTAATTTGTTTTTCCCTTAAGGGAAAAACTCTTGTGCACGTAATCTACTTCTCTCGATTGCTAGCTTAGTTCTATAGTAAATATTGTATGTTATTGGGAAATCCCGAGTTTCTTAATTGTTTTATTGCTCGGGCTGCCCCGAGTATTGCTCGGTTTTCCCCGCGCCTGCCGCGTTCGCACGTGCACCGGTCTCGCGCATTTTCTGTCATTAACATATATAATTATGCGCGTGATATTCCCCTGCGAGACGGAGAGAAACTAACTCATTTCTCTTCTTGTTTCTTATTTTACATTTTGTCGTTAAAAAACTTTACTTAGAATATTAATAACATAAAAGTAGTTTTATTTGCAATATGCTGAACTTTTATTATTTTTAAGATATTATTTTTAGTCGGTAGTTCCGTTTCAACTCTTCTCGAAACGTTCTTCTTTTTATTATTCATTCAAATATGATATGCTTTTCAATTTTTCTATAGAACATTCTAACAGTTAATTTTGACTCTATTTAGTTGCTTCAAACTATTAATTGCTTGTATCGAATAACCATTACTTGCTTGTATAGATTATTCAATATTTATTCTGAAAAATGACTTTAATAAATAAAAATACATCAAATTATTTTAAACCATACGATTTCTGCGTGTATATATACATGTTTTCTTAGATAAAACGATAGTTTTCAAATATAAATGAAACAATTCGGGAGGTAGTTAACAAAAAAATGTAAATATAAGTTGATTAAATTATTTACATAAATTACATACATAAATTTACATAAATACTATATGATATAATAGAATAGTTTTACAGGCAAAGGGAATTGCTAAAAAAAAACAAGTGACAGTAGCCTTATACACTAAATAAATATATGGTGATATGTGCAGTACAAGAATATTACGAACGATGATCAGAAAGATATAAACATTTTGTATAAGATTCATTGGAATAGAAAAAAAAGCAGAATCGAAGCAAAAATGAGGTATTGGAATAAGGCAGAAGCAGAAGAGAAGAAAAAAAAAGAAAAAAAGGAACAAATAAATTAAGTATAGATACAAGGGTAAAAATATATTTTAAGTAATACTAAATTATTAAAAGCATAAATATATATATATATATATAAATCGTAAATAAATACATAAATAAATTAAATAAAACATATATAGATTACAATTTGTATTAGTATATGTGAGGATATTTCATGTTATATAAGATTTATCGGCAAAATAATACCAGCAACAATATTCTTTAACAGTAATATTTTAATACACATTAAAATAGTGATAAATATTATTATATTCAGTTTTGTAAATTATATAAATTGACGGAGACCTATTATTTACAATAAATATAAATGTTTGAAAAATGACAAATGATTAACTAATTACAGAAATTTTTATAAAAATTTATAATTAAAAAACTTTTTTTTTAAATTTAATAATTAAAATTTTTTTCAAAATTCAAAAATATTGGTTTATTAATATAAAAAATATTTATTAATATAAAAAATATATAAAAAAATAAGAATGAATTTATCAATTTCTTTATAAAATAATTAATTAAACATATATATTCAAAATTAGAATATATTAATTTTATAACATAACATTATCTTCATTATTCTATAAAGAGTGTATCACAACAAGGTTTCTTAAAAATGATTCAATATCAAGTATGAATCTAGTTCTAAAAGCAAATAAACTATAACTATTTATTTTGAAATAATTCTTATTGGAAATATATAAATTTCTAAATTATTGCAGCAAAAAATAAAATTATAACGAATCAAGTTTAATTACATAAATTAAAATAATAAGAACTTAATATAAATTAATAATTTTTTGTTTATAATTACATTTTTCATAATATTTCATTAGTTTATTACAAAAAATAGTTTTTATAATATTTATTTATAGTAAATTTTTTTAGTTTTTATTTTTATAAAATAAATATTCTAGATAAATAACAAAAAATTTCAGTTTTTATTTAAAAATCCAAAAATGAATAAAAACAATTAAAATTGAAAAATTAATGAATTCAAACGAAATAGACACAGTATTAAGTAAAAATAATAGAGATTAAAAATATTGTTAATGTTACTAACAATATTGCAAAATCAAAAAATATAAATCTGCAAACATTAAATTAATGTAATACATTTAGTAAGAATGAAATAAATAATCTAATATCTTTTTATCGTATAAATTTGAATTAAAATTTCTATACACTCGGTTCAACAGATAATATTATTGTTACCCTATAAATAAATAAAAATAAAAATAACATATACCAGTTATACACAAGTTTGATATTTCTTTTAATTATAAATTATTAGATTTAGTGAATCATAGAAATAAATATGGAAAATTGAAAATATATTTGTGATACAAAATGTGATACAAAAGATGAGCCATTTCGAATGATATTTAAGTATTATATACATTGTTATATAAATAAATACACAAGCACTAGAATAAAATTCAAAAATATATATTATTATCTATTCAAAATCACAATTAATATTTGAAAAATCTTTAAAGAAGATGTATATAGTCTAGTAGAAAGTCGTATATAGTCGTAGATATTAACGAAAATAATTTATATAAATGTCATATATTATAGTAAAAATAGTTATTATGCTACATAATGTTGAATTAGTTAAGTATACAATTCTGTACAGCTTGAATTTTTTTAAAACTATTTTAATTAGGATATAAAAATCAAAATTATTAACGGAATATACAAGAAATAATTTTATTCCTTCAAAAATGTGTTTGTCAAAAATCTCGTTTCTAAAACTTCACGTATTTATAAATTTTATAATTTAATAAATACTTTAATCGATTAAGCTTGTTTAAAGTGTAATTATTAATCAGCATATATCTCAGGAGATAGATTACAAAAGATCTCGAAAAATGTATATTTTTTATTGCTAATGTAGTGCATGAAAATTTTGATGCTTACATCTTTCCTTAAAACTCAGCTCATAAAATTGCATGTGCTTTGAAAAAGCTTTTATCTAGTCCTTATACTTCAAGTATTCAGTATGTGTTAATGCATTTGTGTTTACTTGAAGTATTGAATCATAATAATATTGCTTTACAACTATTACAGAATATATTATATTGAATATTATAAATGATATGAACTGAATATAATATATACATGTGTGTGTGTATGTATTAATATTTTGCGTTAATTTATTTAATAATTTATTAATATATTTTATGGTTTTTTTGAGATATTAATAAGATAAATAATTATTTATATATTAGTTTAAAAAGAAAAATTTTTTAAATTTATTATATTTTTTCATATTTAAAATAGTAAATTATAAAATTATAAATATAATTATTTTTCCCTAAAAAAAATGTTTTTTTTTCAATAATTTAATATTAATAAACAATAATAATATAATACAAGAAAAATTGAGAACTAATATTTTATGTATTAAGTACGAATAACTAAAAATAAATGGATTGTTTGTGAATTTCTTCATCTAGAAAAATATTTCAAAATATAAATATTCGTTTCTTATTTTAAGATAAAATTATCCCAATAAAATTACAACAAAATATAAATAAAATTACTATGTTAGCTATGTATGTTCATATATATTTTAAAATAAATATATATTGAAAAAACATTACTTGAGCAAATAAAGTAGTTCCGATATTATAAAGAAAACAGATATAAATATTCACTAATCGAAAAGGTAAAGAATTAAAACTAAAACCATTTATATTTAATTTATTTTGATTCAGTATTTATTATTCATTTTATTTAATTTGATTATTCTCAGTAATTATAATAATAAGTTTTTGAACATACAAATTAAAAAATTTTTTACGTCTCAACAAATTTTGTACTTTGAAATTGAAATATTTCATTAATTTTAACAATTCAATAACTGATAAGAGGAGAATATCGTATTACATTTAGAATTATTTTTATGTGATCAATAAAAATTTCTAATAAAAATTTAATATTTACAGACGCTTAAATAGAATAAAATATTTGATGAAGTTAATCAACAAGTCGATAAAATGAGTTAGAAGGATTGATGGAATAAAAATTTAACCAATCAAATATTGATAACTAGTATTTATTTCTAAAATTCTTAAGCTAATCTGCTTGATATGAAGTAGACATATGTGTCTACGATTAACCGCTCATTTGAAATTTCAATATCAATTCAATTCTTTTAAATTTAAATATCAATTATCTTAATCAGGTTTCAAATTGAACTAAGATTGATAATAAAATTCAACTAACTTTTTTTAATGAATGTTATCATTTTACTTATTTAAGGGATGCTCAGAACAGCGAGGCTCTCCTTACAAGATACCCGGTTCAAAGGGTAGCAGGACAGACTCGGGTCACCCAAGCGGAGTGTTGTTGACGTCGTCGCGCGAGGACCACGAGCCCAATGGTTGCTCGCGCGACGGCAATCTCTTATCTCAGGCCGCCTCTGCACTGCGGAGGCTGCATTTCAAGTCAGTGGGTGGTAGCCGTACGGTACCCAAACTCATCGTCATGGGCTCAAGCACGGCGTCTGAGACGACCATTAATACAAGCACCGACAGCGCTAATACTATGGTTACTATAGTCAGTATCTATCTCCATCTTTTCTTAAATCATCTTGAATATATATATATATATATATATGGAAATTTGAATTTTCTAACCAAATTGTTCAAAGCACAAGATTTCAGTTGTGTATGTTTTAAAGTTATAACAAAATGCTAATAATCTGAATTGTATGAAAAACTTTTTAGAGATAAAAATGAAAATATTTTTTATATTATTGCATAGAAAAGCACCTATTCTTTATTTCTGACTAATATTTTATAATTTTAAAATTAAAAATATTTTTTCCTTGCAAATTTCATTGTCATAAAAGAACGTTCATAAAAAGTATAGAATAGTCCTCTGATAATATTACAGATTAAACTTATTATGAAAATAAAATAAAATTATTTTATAGTCTTTATTAAAATAAGTATTAAAAATAGGATCTTTTATAATTACTACTTTAAATAATTTCAAACTATTCAGAATATACAAAAACATTTTATGCAATCAATTCGATTAGTTTAACTATCTTGAATCTGGAACGAAGAATAAAAAAAAAGAATAAAAAAAACTTTTGAACTAAGAATACGTTCAAAAAACTAAAAACTCGATTCAACTTAATTTTTAAAAGATTAATATAAATATCTAAATATACTATTTTTAATTTATTAACATCTATTTTATGAACTATTTATGATTTAATGATGAACACAGAATATTTAAGAATTAAATAAGTTACTAAGGATACATTTACATTAAAACATTTAATGTTAAATAATTTTAATGTGCACTTTCTATTTGAGAAGAATACAGAAAAAATCAATTTATTTTGTAATATAAAGTTTATATTAAAAAAAAATAAAAATAATCCATATTACGATACGTATAAGAAACACATCTTACACGATACGTATAAAATTGACATTTTAAATAACTGTTTTAAAAGTAACGTATTCTTCACTAGTTGAACATAAAAAAATTACATTTACATACATTTAATTAAAAATACACGGTAAATTGATAAATCGAAAAATTTAAAGTGGAAATGATTTACAAAATTTTCTAATAGATCATTAATAATTTTCTTAAAAAAAGTTTTTAAATAGTTTATAAAAAATTAATTTTTTCTCAAATATACTTAAGTATTGTAAAATATTGTAAAAGTTTTTAATAAATTGATCTAGTTTAAATACTTTTTTTAAGTTTTAGTCATTTATGTTTCTCTAAGTAAAAAAATTAATAAAATTCAAATTTTAATTATTGAAATTTCTATAAATAGTTTCTTAAAGTCATTTGAAAATAGCCAATTAGGCATTAAAATAAAAATAAATTATTCACAAGATTGATTCAACTAAATATTTTTAAGGATTTGTTTTATCTAATTTATTAATAAATATCTTTATTAGTTAATTTTAGAATTACTTTATAGTTCTACTTTACAGTATATACATATATGCGTTTAAATATCTTATTTTTATAAAGTATATAAAATTAATCGGCTGTACGGTTATTAAAACAATATTTTAGTAGTATATTTAATAAATATTGCAGTTTATGAGTCTCAAGTATAAATTTCAGATTTGAAAAATAATTCAATTTCATACACTTCACTTCATGCTAGAATTATATCCAAATTTACATTTATTATTGTTATAAAGAAATAAAAAAATGAATCAGAAGCAAGTGAAAACTGAAAATTGATTTTTATGTAATTTTTATTAAACTTTATAGTTCATTAAATTTAAAACTAATAAAGAATTATTTATATACAAATAATAAAAAATATAATGATTTTAAAAGTTTTCAGATATAACTTTTTGAATACAATAATTAAAAATATTGTAAAATTTATTGTAAATTTTAAAAAATGCATAATTAATTAATTTTAATAATTTTTTTCAAAGTTATTTATATTCTATTGACTTAAAACAAATTCTATATATCTAAAAATTTTTTATTTATAGTAAGATAAGATGTACTTTTTTATTTATATTTAAAATTATTATTATTGTTGTTGTTGTTTTTGTTGTTATTATTATGTGTTTAAGAATAAAATATGTATATTTACTTTAAATAAAATAATGTATCAAATGATGTAGAAAATTACAAATAAATTCTACTATAGTATTCTATAAATTACATTTTTAATAGAAGTTTGAAACCTTGTGTTAAGAGAAAACTAAAAAATTCCATTTTTCTTTTTAATAGATGGAAGAAGTTTGTGGTAATAACTTACGTACTAATTTATGAAATTGTTTTAATTTAAATTAAATTCAAGACATTAATTTTACAATAATACAATAACGTTAAATATTTTTTTTTAAATGCCTATAAACAAAATATTTTCATTTAATCGAATCGAAATTATTGCTTTAAACTTTTTTTTCATATATAAAAAATATTTGTGTAAAATTTGAAAAGGTTATTAGAACAGATTTTATTATGTTATAAATGAACTTAATAAATTGTATTACAAATATATTATAATGAAGTTACTTTATGAGGTTGTAAACTATGCGGATGAAGATATTCATCACGAAACTCATTAAGAATGAACCCTGTAATTCTTAGGTTTTAAATAGGATAGTGGATTTGTCATTCATCCTGAACATAATTTTAGTGTTGCGGCAGAGTTTACTTTTCAACTGTGTTTTTTGGAAAATGTCCATCGAGAATGCAGTATTTGAAGAGAGATAGAGAAAGAGAGAGAGATTGATGGAAGGATAAAAAATGGGAGAGAAGATATTTATGGACTAAACATGTGATGAAAAAATTAACGAATTATTTTGTTGCCGAATTTACTATAATAAATAAAAATAATAGCCACAGTTTTTGGAATTACTTTGTCACAACTTAATGCAAAACTTAAATATGATTTACATAATGTAATATAAAATAAAATAAAGTTATTTCAGCTTGTTTAAATAAGAGTTTATTCTTCATTGACCGGGGTTGCCAATATCACACTATCACGTATTTAATACATTGGCCAGTACGTTTCTCTACCCCGATTCCATCATTTAAGGTACGAGGACAGAAGCGAGGAAATCGTTTATTCTATATGAAAGGGAGCACTTCCCTTCCGCTCTGGAGACGAGTCCTCCGGAGACCTATGTATAAAGCACTCATGTCATAGCTGTTAGAGTATATCCTACAACAGATATTCACGTTCATAGAAATACTAGATGTACACATTATTCTTATCAGGACATCAAAGCGAGAACGACCTCACTTTCTCTGTAAACGCTTCTGAATTTTTGGATCTTTTCTTCTTGAGAACTGAGAAATATTCTTCCACAAAAAGAAATTTTTAAATCGCGATTATCGAAATATTATCCTATTAATGGGGTAGAAGTAAATATATGAAGTTGTGATCATTTTTATGCATACTTATTTCCGCTCTTCCTTAACTTTCTTAGGCACCACAACCGCAAGAATAGCACAGTCTGTATACACCATATAAGTAACTCTTTGTATTTGTTTATATATCGGTATGCACATTAAATATTAAAAAATGTTTTTATTGATTTACAGATAACTTGTAAATCTAATATTTTTAATTATATTAATTATTACACATTTTTAATACATGAAAATAATAATCTCGAAAAACTTTAATTTCTACATTTTTTAATAATTTTCATTAGTAAAAATAAATATAGTGCCTTTTATTGAATTAAAATAAGTAGTTTATGTTAAAATTTCAATTATTGCATATAAAAATTAAAAATGTAGGTTTAAGTTTCACAGAAGATATTATTTTTATAATCTTTGTATGATTTTTCTTGTCAATCAGTAGTATAAGAATAAAAAAACGAACAATTTATGTAAATAATACTTAATAATTTAGTTTAATAAGTAATAACAATGAAAAGATTAGCATTTTCTTCTTTATTTCTGTAACCTTAGTTCTTTCCAACTATTTAAACCTAGAATAATTTATTTAATTTATAATTTAAATAATAATTATTTATACATATATTTATATATATTCTCAAATTAAAATAAGTTTTCAAATTAATTATTTATTAAAAGTACTGTCGTTAAATTATTATTAAACTCCGAGAATAAACTAAACATGCTGTTATTAGGATTGATATCAAATATTATATATGTTTTAATTTTACATTCTAAAACTATAAATTGATAAATAATTGAAGCTGCCAATTACTTTAAAAAAATCTTGTAAAACCACGAATCTAGGCTAGCATATGAAACTCGATTAGTTTTAAGCAGAGCTTATTATGATCAACTCCAGAAAGTACGGTTAAAATATTAATCTTGAGCTGATGGATAAAAATTTGGCTGTGCGCAGGTAACCACGACGGAAGGTAGCTTAGACCTAGACGGACCACTGGAGACCTCACCACCACCCATAAATGACGTTTCCATTCAACCCCAATACAGCAATGGCGTCTCTATTGCTGTGGCTTCGATATCTCCACCACCACAACAGCAGCAGCATCTGCAACAGCCGACAAAACCAAGTGAAAATGGTCTTCCGTCTTCACAAGTAAGTGAAATAAAACGATTGAAAGTCTGATTACAATTTCATTCCTCGTTGAAAGGACATTAACATATCTTGGATATTTTGAAAAGATAAGCTTACTATTTTCTCTTTTAAAATTAAATTATTATTTCATTAAATTAAAATTGTTTATTTCAAACTGACGGATTAAATTAGAAATATGATTAAAAATTGAAATCGTCTTATTGATTATTCTTAAGACCGATAAAATAACTATATTTATTTGTCAGATAAATAATTGGTTAAAAGTTATTTTACTTAAAAAAAAATTAATGTGAATTGAATAAAATTCAGAATTATAATTTCCAATTTAATATAGTAATAAAGTTCATTTTTAATAAAATAATAGCAGAAAAGTATTAAAATTTGAGAAGTTTAATAATTAAGATATTAAAATTTGTTATGAAGTTCTAATTTTCAATAAAATATTTTATCAACTATATTTTTAAAGTACATTTTTTGTTACATTTACTGTTAATTCAAAAATTTTGTTCTTATATCTACTCGAATATCTTAAAAAAAGATTACAAAAATAATAAACTTACATATTAAGATTTAAAAATTCTAATTTAATATATTCAGCTATAGTTTCATTTAAATTATATATCATATTTTGACAAAATTTCAATATCAAATAATTAAAAAATTTTAAAGTTATTTTATATAGAGATAATAATTTTTAATATTATTACTGAAATTTCATGAAATATCATTATATATCCTTGTAAATTTCGGAACATATTACCTTTATAAAAACTTTAAAGAATTTTATGATTAATTTTAGTAAATATTTGCAATATTAAAACTAATTTCTTTAAATTACATTATATAAGCATAGATGGCAACTTAAGTGAAAAGATTAGATTAATTATTTTATAATTTAAATACATTAATACTTCAAAAATTTTTGATAAATATATACCGATAAAAAATTTTGAAAATAAAAACAAACATTAAATGAATTTTAACTAATATATGATATAACAAATTTCGAAAATAATTTTGCATTTATTATCATAATAAAAAGTATTCGCCATAAATACAAAAAATTAATATATTTTTCCTCTTTCGCTATCACTATATTAATACATATGAAGATAAATACGTATATAAACATTAAAATAATATCAGGTAGGAAACCACGTGGACAGCTTCTATACAAGCGAATGTACAGAAAATACGAACAGAGGTATTTTCAATATCTTGGAACCCACCAAGAAGTTACAAATTTTAAGAATCAAAAGGAATAGAGAATGTGTGTTAACAGGTACTGGAGATTAAGTTGCTGTCCGTTAGTTCGCACCTCAAAATTAAACATTGAGTTAACTTAGTAATTAACTTAGTAATAACTAAGTAATTAACTTAGTAAGTAACTTAGTAATTAGTAGTGATTAACTTAGTAGGTGAAAACATCACTTTATAAAAACGAGGAATATCAATTCCGACTTCGGTAAAAAGTTTTACACGGTTTGGAAAGAGCCATACCAATAGACTGACTCTTGGTGATGACGATAGTCTAGTTAAACGGGCAATTCTTGTGATCCCGATAAATTGCGTAATGCTGACGCCTTTGTAAAATTGATTGAACCAAACATTTACGTAAAAACTCATTTATTTATTATACTTCTTATTTTTCAAAACATAAAAATGAATATTCATATATAAAAATAATAAAATCATATAAATTACTTTAAATTATTCTTTAACTCAATTTTTTCTTAAATTCTGTATATTTTTGAGTAAATTTATCTTGATAATGACAAATTATATTAACGCTAATTTGCTAGTCGACTATATTTATTATTTTTAAGGATGAGTTATTTCAAACAATCTTTTTAAGGTAATAAATCTTTTTCAGGTAATAAATACATAAATCGATCATTTTTCAAAACTGAAATACTATGATAATTTAAAATCGTACTCATATAACTATATCATATAACGATACTCATTTATAAGATCTCATAAATTTCTTATTTTCAGTTTCTATTATTATTATACCTTAAAATTATTTAACGAACTTTCTAAATTTATATTTATTGAAATTAATACAATAAATGCCAGTCTATATTATAAAATAGTCGTTTAAAAGTTCCTTAAGTCGATATTATATAAATTTTTCCGATATAACCTTAGATTGAACTAATTAAAATTACAACCCTTTGCTATTTATAACGCATTCACAACTATTAACAAATTATATATATTAAATAAATTATATTATATTCTTATTTAATAAATTTTTACATTAAGACTAAATTGATGATATATGTAATCAAATTATACATTGACATATTAGAATTCAACATTTTTTTCAGGAGAACGGTACATCGTCGACGAATACAGCAACATCTATAATTCAGAATGGATATGACAACGCAGCCACAACATCGACGAAATTCATTTTTGGAGGAACCGATAGCCCCGGTGCACCTCCACCCACACCGATGATTGGCTCACACCAACAATCACGTTTCACGTTTGCTGGACTAGATCATCGAAGCAGAACTCCTGCATTACCAGATCTTAGAACTGCTGACGTATTTAGGTAAGACTATTATTTATTTTATTATAATTATATAAAATTATAAAGTGTCATAATAGTACTAACCAATTATCAAATACATAAAGTATTATTTTATGCCAAATAAATAACTAATAATTTTAATAATATAAATAATGAATAATATTTTCTAATATTCATTATCCAATTGTTCCGGCTGTATTAGTTTTTTAATTTTTGAGGTTCTATTTTACATAACTATAAAATTGCTTTTTAATAACTAATCAATTTTATTCGTACTGATTAAAATTATATAATAGTATTACTTTTAGGAGTATTATACACATATTCTAGATCATATAAATGTAATACACAATACTTTTTAGAATATTTATTAAGATATTAATAATATATATATATGTATACGAGAATTCTACATAGAATTTCATGTAATGTAAGATAATAAATCATCTTTAATAGAAACCATTTTTTTCAAAATAGTTATTATTATTATTAAGGACATAACAGTTTGAATAAATTCATAATCATTTACGAGAATTCATCAAAACTGAACAAATAATAATCAAAATGATAATAAACTTTATTATTAATTCTATTTCTTTTTATTTTCTTTAAATATAATTAAATACTTAAGTCTTTATGAAAAACTTTACCTACACAAAAAATATTTTTACTTATTGTTTGTATAGTTAAGTAAAAGGTAGAACAATATATTGAAATAGTATTCGAAATATATTCTTTTAACACAAAAACTATATTCGCACTGCGTATAGTGCTATGATTATGCAAATGATCTACATTTTGCCACCAACTATATTAAAATTTCTGAACTTTTCTCTAACTGTATTCTTAAGCCGATTTTTCATACTTTTTGCATTCACATATTTCCAGACAAGCTCACTACATTTTTCTTACATAATTTCGTTGAAATGACTTTGTCTGAGGATTGGGAAATAAAAAAAGTAAGAAAACAAAATAGTAAACGGAAAAAGAAAAATAAAGAAAATAAAAAGAGAGCAATCACGCACATGCCTCAAATTTTCATTTTGTATAACTTTAAAATATTCCTTGAAAAATATTTTCATTATTTTTCTATAGGAGCATATGAAATAAAATAAAATTCTTTTTATTATTCATAAAATCAAAAATAATTTTATAGTTAAAAAGTTTTGGAAATTTATAGAAAATTTTCATTTTCTATAAATTTTTTTTTTTTATTTTTTCAATAAATTTATATTTTTTCAATAAAAAATATATTAAAATTTATGCAAAAAAAAATTCTTTTTATATAGGGAGAACGATAAGTTACTTCAATTGAATAATGATGAACGATATATAACATATATTTTGTTGAAAATTTATATATATTAACGATTTTTCATAATTTTTAAAAAGTATTTTATGTACATATATTCGATTATTTTTAATTTTTCGTTATTTTATTTTATATCTTTTATATCAAGTCGATTTTCATAAAAAATAATTTAATTCAATAATTATAAGTTTCAAAATTATACTAAGAATTTTTAGATTTATTAAATTCAACTTTAATTATTATCAATTGCAGAGTAACTTATTAATAAAGTAGCTAATTATGTATATATATAAATTTTTTAACTTAAAGTTATTATCATTGAATATTAATTAATATAAATATGATAAAATATAATTATAAATTAAAAAATATTAATTAATTCTGTGATATAATTTATGTAATTGAAAAGTTTTTTATTTTGATAATCTAATGAAATTAAAAGTAACAAATAAATCAAATAAAAGTAAAAACTTAACTTTTACTAATTCATCTCTTTTATTGAAGAATTCTTTTCTAGGGCTTTTTCCTACTTTAATAATACCAGATAATTCCGACTGACTTAAATAGGACATATTATGTCAGAACTTTCTGAAAATTAGAAGAACTTTCTTTTAATTAATTTACACTTAACAAACGATCGGTGTAAAATGTATTGTATACATATATTCTATAGGACGTAAATAAATAATATAATAATAAAATTTAATAAGGATCACTTAATGACTTTTGATTCAAAATCTCTTAAACTTTATAATAAAATATTTAAAATACAAAAATTAATTTTCTATAAATCACAAATTCTATTTAAAAAATATTGATAGTTATAAAATTATTCTTAATGCATATCAACTTCATAAAATGTAAAATGTAAATTTGAATATGCCGTAATTTAACTTTTGAGGTACTACAACTCGATTAGGAAAATACAGAAAAGTTTTTTTTACATGATGAGATCTACATTTGTTTTATTAAGGATAACACAAAAATCATAATAAGCAAAGGAACTTCCCGCGCTTGGCAAAGAAGCTGAAATGCAAAGCCAAATTAATAGCCGAAAATTGGTTATGTTTAACTGTTAAGCGACATGGATAATCGATAGTTGAAGTTCAGGGGAGTCCATCAGTAGACGCAAGACAATAATCAGCATGAATGCGCATAGACGATTCAAATATACAATTTCTCCCTCGCGTACTATATGAAATATACGAACTTTTTACTCAAACTTTTTATTATTTTTTTCTTATTTTTATTTCTATTCATAGTAAGTTTATAATTTCATCGAACAGAATTTCACAAAGACATATTTTATATACATATTGACGCATTTCAGCGGTCGGCGACTGGGTAGGGCTAAATAATCTTTTTAATCGCACATGCAAAATATTAACAGTTAACGGTTTTTTTAATACAAAACCGTTAAATGTTTTTTAATAAAAAAACAATTAAACGGAAGTTGGGGTTTTCAGAATAATATCGAGTATGCGAAGTATAAATTCGTGAAAATAACACGTGATAGCAATAGTAGCTCACGAACATCAAAATTTCGTTGACGGCATAGGCCCTCTGCGTGGCAGCGAAATCGCCTCGATAACCAGGCCCTCAATATAAGGAAAAAAGCCCCTAGACCAGAAAAGCGCGCCGATGAGAGGGGATGCTCGACGCAGTGCCAAATCTCTTATTACTTTCTCTAAGAGCAGTAGCTCCTCGGGAACGCGACGTCGATAAAAGCCCGCGGACAAGTAGAGGCCTCGGGGCAGCAGTTGAAGTCCTCCACGGGTAGAGACTTAGTGCTACGCAGAACATATTATGCCATAGAAAATAAGCAACCATCCTGACGTCATTATTACTGCTCCCCTTCATTACCTATCCTTCCTTGACAACGGCTCCAGGAGGGACCGACTTTCACAATATGTACAAGATTTATAATATATCTATACATTATATCGATATATATATACTATATGAAGAAAGTTGAAAAAATAATGAAATTATGAATATATTAATATTACATATATATAAATAATAAATATATTAAATAATGAAAAAAACTAAATGCTCAATTTTATTTGATTACCAATATCTGAATATTGAACTAAAATAAATCTAACAAAAATTGAAAAAATTTAGTCTTTATGCACGAGTCGAAATATCAATAAAACAGCTGATATAAACTTAAAAACGTTATTTTTTTGAAAAATTATTGCACAAATATGAATAGTATACATATCTTTTATATACTTTTATTTTATTAGTAATATAATAAAAATTTGGTGATTTTTTCATATTTTAAATTAATACTGAAACTGCGAGTTATACCATATTTTTATAATATATAATATAAAATAGAAATAGCTGTGTTCAATAAATAGATTTCATTATATTTTAATTTTTTTTAAATGTAATCATTAATATCTTATAACAATTTTTACAAAAATATAATTTAAATTTAATATAATTTAATTTAAAGTAACCAATATTTAAAACTAATAAATTTATAATAAAATATATAATCAATACATTTTAAACTTTTTACTGTATTATTATTAATGAATTATAATATGAAACTTGATTAATTCAATATAAATATGTATGTAGTAGTAGCCTGAAATAAAAGCAATGAAATAAATATGTTAATTCGCTACATTAAAAATGCTGAATAACTTTATATTTTGCAGATGATATTATATTACATTTTATAAATTTATGTATTATTAAATGAAAGTATAAATAAATAAATTAATGTTATTTATGAATATGAATTCAAAAAATATTTTAGAACAATGGTAGTGAGAACATATTTCTAATAATGAAAAAGTAGTACATGGAAACAATACATAGAGTTTAAAATAAATCATAATCATTTAAAATTATCATAACTTTGAAGTTCATCGAAATTTATAACTATTCAAACTTGAAAATTCCACAAACTGTGTAAAAATTCTATTTCTATAAACTTGGAATTCGATTTAATAAATTCACAGCCAACCAGTTAGAGGTTCAGTAGATGCCGGACAACCAGATCTACATCAAATCAGCTCGATACTAGCTTTAGTCGCTGCTAAGGATAAACTTAAAATCTCATCGTCCTACACGGAGACAACTACAATAACTTCGACGTCAAGCGAATGTCAGCAGCCTGTCACTAATGGTACAAGCAACAAAAACAATAATAACAATGACAATAACCAGACAAATGACAAAAGCCCTGTGGATGTCACGATGAAATCGGCTGAGTTAAAAAATTCTGGAACGACTACGATGGGATCAACAGGAATAACGACGAAACCAAACATCAATGTTACTACGAATCCGCTTGATATATCACTCTGTTCATCTCAAGTGTCATCAGCAACGCAAAATACAACAATTGGTTCAAGGAACTGGAACAGAACAGCCGGTAAGTTGTAGGATTTAATAAATTTAACTACAATGCAGAAGCGCTGCATATTTTTTTAAATTTCGTTGTATATCAAGAAAATTTTTTTTAATTTTCGGTTACAATCTTTTTGTATACTTTTGGCTTTATCAATATATATTTAATATATACGAACTTGTGCGATATATGGAAATCGACTAATATAATTTTCAATAAACGAAGTTTTCAGGTAAAGTGTTCCAATTAAAATTTTAAAATATAATGACTTTTCAAAAGATTATTTACAGTTTAGCGATATATCCTTTTGAATTTTTTACATCACATTAGGATAGTATGTTTGAAAAATCAAAGTTTTATATGCAATTATATGTTTATGTTTTCAAAGCTTAATTTAGAAAGTGTAAAAGAATTGTTTAATTTTTAATTTTTGCACAATTCTTATTTTCTCAAATCTATTCATGTAAATATAAAAAATCAACTGGAAACCTTAGAAAGTTCTTTAAAAAATAAAGATTATAAAACGTTTGTATCCCTTAAAAATTTTAAGTGAATATACTGATTAACAATATTTCGTTATCCTTTTAAATCTGTTAAATATTTAATTAATTATTACATGCCAATAATTAATAATATTTTTTTAATAGATTAATTTCTTTTGTTATCTATATAACTCGCATAACAAAAATTTTTTCAAAAATAATTTAGTTTTAAGTTAAATCTAGATAATTTACTCCAACTAAGGATTGTTTTTAAAATTATTTGAAAAACGTTGACAAATAAATAAAACAATTTCTAATAAGTAATTCATTTATCATTATTATTTCCATATATTTAAAAAAATGCCAAACACTACAAAACAACATTTCTGCTCCATAATAATTTTACATTCAATTATTTTCATTGATAAAGTATGAATAGTTTTGTAAAAATTAATTTTCATTAATATTAATATTATATTAATAATATTAATAATTTTCATTAATCATTAACAATATATAATATATATTTATAAACTAGTTAAAACACTTTAACAATTGTAATATATTAAACAATATTAAATAATAATTAAATAATATTAAATTTTTCAAATCTGCATCGTTTTTTATTTAAATTTACATAAAAATTATCTACATGAATAAATGTTAAAGTTTTTACTTTAAGATGCTCTAGAATTACATGATCATATAAAATAAAAGAACGTACATTAAAACTTTACTTAACATTATTTGTCGCATGATTTTGAACGATGACTCGTGTTACTTGTAAAATTTTGTATGAAAAAATTTGCATGTATTGCAGAATGACAATCTATAAATAATTTATAGAAAAAATATAATTTAATATTACGTACATCAACCATTCGTAATAAAAACATACACAGGTTTTGCTCTTTTGAATTAATTTGAAAAGTTTTTATTAGTAAGAAAAGTGTTAGAAATCTAATGAATATTTTCCTCATAAAACATATTTTAATATAATTATAATAATGAATACATACGAAGTATCGACTAATGTATGCATATAATTTTTAAACGCTTATATTCTTATATTCTTTAATTATCTTTTTGATATAATATTATTTATTTATCTTTCTATCACTTAAATTCATATTTCATATTCAAGTGTTTAACTTAAATCTCTAATAATGAATACTCCAAATTATAACGTAATATGGAACAATTAACTTACATAATACTTATTCATTATTAGAGATGATGGAAAACTCAATATTAGACTTTTTACATTCTAGGTGGATAAACTACTAAAATAAATAAATATTAAATCCATTTATTATTATAATTAAATCTATTATACATAAAAGAACTTAATTGTGTATAAGACAAATGATGAATTGTTGTAATGCATCTACAAATTGTTAATAAATTTTACATATTACGTGTATATTATTTCTAAAATAGAAAATGTAATAAACTACATTGAATCTCTCATTTATATTTTATTCTATTTGCATTTATTTGTATAATATATTATGATGCATATATATACACTTAGCAATATACTATGATTTTGTTATAAATAATTGGAACATTTACCTAGAATTTGTCCTTATCGTGATAAAGCTTTTTTAATCGCATTAAATTTAATAATTATTTATTATATATATTAATATAAACATAATATGAATCATAATATTATACATTAATATAAACATAATATGAATCATAATATTATATATAATAAAAACATAATATGAATCATAATATTATATATTAATATAAACATAATATGAATCATAATATATATATTAATATAAACATAATATGAATCATAATATTATATATTAATATAAACATAATATGAATCATAATATTATATATTAATATAAACATAATATGAATCAAATATTATATATTAATATAAACATAATATGAATCATAATATTATATATTAATATTAACATAATATGAATTCATCAATAATGAATTAAATTAAATAATCAAACTTTTAAAAAATGTAACTATAAAATTCATATAATTTTTTCATTAGACTGATTAAATAATGTAACAAAAGTCAAAATATTTTATTTACGATTATTATTTAACTCCATCATTAGCACGTATCTTTAGATAATTTTAGTTTTGTGCAATATTCTTCTATTAAGATTGTGCAATTATTATTTTCTGTGTAATTAAAGAAAAACATAACAAACTAGAAGTATATAGCAACGAAGTGTGATGAGTAATGAATGAATAATAGAAAAAATATTATGGTGAGTAGATTAAAATAAAAAATCCCTAATTATGTTGTGTATCACTTTTCAGTTCTATGCACCATTTTTAATAAAATGAATATAAATATGCTTATGACTATCTGAAAAGGTGTCCGACGTGACCTTGATTTTTAATATGTAAAACTAATTTTAAATAACTTGTAATAAAATTTTAGTGGTTTAACAAATTTTTAACAAAGAATTCCTGCCAATAAGAAAAGCTATGAAATGCGAGAAAAGAAAATCAAAATAAAAAAAAAAGACAGTAACCGAAAAAAATGAATTGATGTTCTTTCTTTCAGAATCTCATCCTCTTGCTTCGACCATTCATTCATGGGTCAGGCTCTTTCTCCCGTTTTGCGCAATAGGTACATAGATGAGCATCGCTAAAAGACCTCTGAAAATGGTATATTATGAAGAGGCTAGAAAAGAGATTGAAACAAGTGTAAACGTATAAAAAAGGAGCATCCTAAGCTTCGTTCTATGTATTTGGCTTTCATATACCAATTTTTTGGGGTCTTTTAGCGTCGCACTGTAATCGTGCTTCCAGCACAGAAAATCAGTATATAACGGAGAGAAGGGTGTCAGCATAAGCTTTATACTTTTCGCTGCTTTGCTAACAAAAAACGATTCGTACATAGTCCCAGTCACTCTATTTTGCTTTCCTTTCTGCTTCTGTTTTTTTCTATTCATTTTGTTAGAGGGAAATGGAGATGTTGATTGGATGCCGATGACACACTGAAAAAAGGCACAATACTGCACCAATCGATAAAAACTCACTTTTGCTTATATATACATGCATAGATTTTCTATGTTTCTAATGCTGCGTAGATTCTATCATTGAAGCAACTGCTTTTATGCGTTTTGTTAGTTTTCAAATTCATCTACACGCTAATTTATATAATATGAACTATATATCCTTTCGCAGTTTAGTTATCCACAAAATTTTGCATTAAATTAAATTTCTTTATAATAATTACAATTATGTTTCATTTATAATATTTAAATATAAAATTACAAATAAAATTTCTCCAAATTGTAAATATATTCATGAATGAAAATTCTATTACAAATTTTTTCTAATAATAAAAACATTCGTACGAAATTGTACATAATTATTATTATTATGAGTTTATTGAACCATATGTTACATTGTTATTGTAAATTACATGCAAAATGTCTATATTGTAACATTAATCTTTTCTCATATATTTTTGAATTTCTGAATATTAACATTACGCAACAACTTTTAACATTTAATATATATTTGTTCTTAATGTCACTTAATTTAAACTTTACTTGTTAACGAAATTCTACATTATTAGCCGAAAAATACAATGGTTATAAATAAATATATAATAGCCATTGCTAAATTTTTTTTTAGATAATAATGTCCTAAAAAAATTAGTTTTATAATTTTTTTAAATACCGAATAATATTTACTATTTTTAATCAAACTTCATTTAAACATTGATTTTATTTGTTTCCTATAGGAAACAGTAAACTATAAATCATAAATAAAAATAATCATATATAATAAATAAAAATAGTAATTTTATATTCTAAGATATTCTGTTTATACGATAATATATTTTAAAATGTTATTAAAAATGTAAGTTAATAATTAATTTTCAAAATTATTAAATTTTCTATACATAAAAATTATGACATTTTTTTAATCACACGTCATGTTTTAATTTATATTTAATTCATTGAGAAAATAAGCGTTATAATGTCATGGTATATAAAGTTATCTTTCCCTTATTCACGAAGTAGTTTCATTCATATAAATAAATTATAATTATCTAAATAGAAAGATTACGGCATAATAACTTATTGTTTATATTTAAAAATAAATAATTGCTTCACTTGATTTAATTGTGCAATTTTTTAGTGGAAATTTCTTAGTTATTATATATTTTTCATTATTTAATTTTTATAATTCGATATACAGGCATGTATACATATTTACACATATAAAATAATTTTTTAAAAAATATTAAGATATAATAATTAAGTATTATAATTAAAATCTTTGTAAATTCGTATATTACTTCGTATAATACCTTATCTGAAATATGCTTCAAGTCTGCATCTTTCTAGAATGTAATTTATAGAAAACAAAATTTAATATAAAAATGTTCTAATTAATATTACTTAAAAAATTATATTTTTTATTTATGTATAAATTATTTATTATAAATTATAATATAAGATATATTAAAATTTCTAAGTCAATACTTGAATTTTAATAATAAAATTAACGTTTGTAAAATTTTTAAGGGTTAAATCTAATATATTTAGAGAAGTCTGCTAAGTAAACGCGCATAAGTTATATGTAAGTGACAGACAGTAAGAGAAACATTTAAAATTGTGATGAGTAGAGAAAAGAGTAAACTAGAAAAATGAATTAAATAGAAAATAAAAAGTATACTTAGTGAAGGAAAAGGCGAGCTAAGTGATATAATATAAACAAGTAATAAGTGAAATAGTAAAGGAAAAAAATTGTGGTTAGGTAGACACGTGGTAAAAGATTGAAAATAAGTTATATGCATGTGTATAAAAAAAATGTGAAAAAAATACAATAAAACATTTTAAAAGAGTAAAATAATTTCGCAAAATAAAAAAAATGTTGGATGCATATTTGGAAAACAATAAGAAACCAACAACACGTGTTAAAAATGAAACGGTTACGCAGGTTAGTGTCTCAAAAAAATAAAAAGATGAAGAATTAAAATAAGAAAAAATTTGAGAAAATGGAAGAAGCAATGAAAGGATTAATAAAAGCAAGATATGGAGAATTACAAAAAATAGTAAAAAGTAAGTATGATATTTATTGCACTGAGATAATGTCAGCGATACATAGGGAGTTGGTAATGAGAATATGGAGATTACGTAAAATTGAGAAGAAAAATATAAAGGAAAAAATAAATGAGATAGTGAATTAAATAGTGAATGAGAGAGTAAAAAGTTTGAAAGAGGAAGTAAGGTCACATAAAGAAAAAGTAGAAAAACTAGAAGCTGAAGTGATTGAACATAAGTAAATGAAAATTAAAAAAGAAAGTAAACTGTATAATAAAGAGAGAGAGATAAGAAGGCAGAAAGAAATCATGTAAAAAAACTGAGGAATACTTGGACTGAACAGCGGAAGTAAAAAAAAGAAGAAAAAAAGAACAACATAGATATCATTAGACTGGATAATGAAGAAAAGTATACAAAATAAGTATTAGTAAATAGATAAGAAAGAAACTGGGGGTAAAGAAAGTATGGACAAGAGACAGTGGAAAATTTAAACAGTGGGGTGTCGAATTAGATAAAGAAGAAAACAAGGAAAAAATAATGAAAAAAAGAAAGAACTCAAAGGAACGAAATATTTTATAAATAATATTAAAATATTTATCCAGCGAAAAATAAGAAGAACAATAGTGAATAATTGTAAAGAACTAAGAGAGAAGGGAGGACTATGTTTCTATAAGGGACCAAGCTTATAGGTGAAGAGATTATATTTACTTATAGTAGAAAAATAAAGAATGGTTTAAAAAAAAGAGAGAATAGAGAAATACGAGAAAGTTATAATAACGAAGAAAGTAAGTAAAAAAATTTTTTAAATGTTGTGAAATAAATATAAAAGTATATATAATAATAAGTAGTGGTCAAATATATTTATATTTTTCAGTAATTAAGAAAATATGAAGTATTGGAGAAAGAAATTGAAAAAATGATTTGTGCATAAGAAGAAAGATTTTCGATGCATTAATCAAAAAATTGATTTTTTATAGACCTGAGGTATGGAGGTGGAAATGAAGGCCAGAAATAGAAAAAGTGATAAAAACATAAAAACAAAAAAATAGATAAAATCACCCAAGACACTAAGATTATTTTAGAGACTAAGAGAAACAAGATAGAAGCTACAATGGTAAAGAGATTAGTCAATTATGAAAACAAAAATTTTAAGTGAAGGAATGTGTTAAATAAAGAATTGGAAAAGGTAAATAATTAAAAAATAACAAAGCAAAAAATATAAAGATAAAAAATTGACTATAATCAGAATGAAATTTTAGAATAGTATAGGCTGGCCAATGTGCAGGAAAAAATCGAACTTACAGAGATTTTATTGGAAGAAGCAATAATGATAAAAATTAGTCAAGAAAGTCTGATTAAGTCACTTGATAGTATCGAAATGTACAAAGGAAATAAAAAATATAATATTAGAAAGTAGTGAGAATGGATTAAGTTATTATTATAAAAAAGAAGGAAAGAAAGTAAGAGAAGGATTAAAAATACTGGCCAGATATAGGATGGTTAATGAGATCAACGAAAATAAAGTATGAATAAAAAATAAGGACAAAAGTTGTAGAATGTATGGAGAAAAAGAAGAAACGTTAAAACACATTATGGAAGAATACAATGTATTAAATCGAAAGTATGTTTCAAAGGTAACAAGAATGATATTAATAGACTATGTAGAATCCAGTGGATAAGAACAAGATCGAAGAAAAGGCGAAGAAATAATCAAGTATAGTGAAAAGGGACTTTAGTGACAGATTATATAAGACAATAGTTTTTAAATAATTTGTAAAAATATTCGTAAAAATATAATATAAAGATTAAAGTGAAGTTAAAAAGACATTTAAATATTTAAATATATTAATAACAGTGATTTAATAGGTTCAAAGTAAATGAAAATAATATAATAGGATTATATTAGAATAATATAGAATAATATAATAGGAAGTTTATATAGTACAATTTGAAATAAAATATGTTAGTTTCAAAATCAATAATAAAATAAGTATAATTTGTTACAAGAATAAAGAAAAAAAAATAAATATATTAATAATTATATTATGTAATGAAGAAGATTAATGAATTATAAGTGAAAAGCATTGGGAATAATGGTGAAAAAATACACATAAACTATTCATGCGCAATTTTAAGTTGAATTTAAATATATGCAAACTAAAATGTTAAAAAATTTACGGAATATAAAAATGTATAAGAGAATATTCTAATGTATTATAACAATTATATATTGTTCAATAAAAGTATCTATCTATTTATCTATGTATCTATTTATTTATCAAAGATTTAGAACAAATATAAATACACAGGAAACATTAAAAATAAATACGATACATGATTAAAAATTGATAATGAAAAGTATTAAAGTCAAAAAATCTATTGAATGATAAATACATATATCTCATTTTTTATAGTTATTCTTTTTAAAAATTAGATAATAAATTAACTATAAATAAATAATAATTAATAAAAAAACTGAATATTTTGTTACGTTTTAAGAATTACTATCAAATATTTAATGAAAAATCATGCATCTACTATATTATTTCCTAATAATATTAAAGTAGAATAAAAAAATATAGCGAAAAAATACTAATTTAATTGTTAATACATATTATATTTTATTTGTATATTTATTCATATTATAATTTATGATTATTATATATATATACATAATGAAATAATTAATAATAAATATTTAAGTAATTTTTTCTCTTTCAATTCATGAGAATTTGTATA
Source organism: Platyscapa corneri (assembly GCA_018907185.1). Lineage (NCBI taxonomy): Eukaryota > Metazoa > Arthropoda > Insecta > Hymenoptera > Agaonidae > Platyscapa > Platyscapa corneri. The sequence goes on from JACCHW010000001.1 coordinate 4,911,811, forward strand.
TGACATAAATAAAAAAAATGGAATATTAAAAAAATTGATAATTGATTTAAATCAGTTATAATATTATAGAATTAAATTATTTAAAATATTTTAATAATCATTTTTATCTTTAAAAAATTAATGATAAGCTAAAAAATTGAAAACAAATGTATGTTAAAAATAGTGTTCAACGCTTTCTTTTATTTAAAAAAAATCATTTTCTTATCATCATATGTGCCAATCACAAATTATAATTTTTGCTTCATTATACACGATATTAACTCAAGTATTCCATATACATTAAATAAATCAAGAGTATTTAGTATATACGTATAATATAATTTAATAATTGCATGCACTTCAAACTTTAAAAGAGTTGGGACAGAAGTTTTTCGCATTTATGTCTTTATTTGTTTTAAATATTATTGGATTATATTAATTTAGATAATTTTATGCTAATTTTCTGGATTGATATATTTATTGTTTTTTTTTTCATAAAAATAGAGAAGAAATTTTCTTTTTTGAATACATGAGTTGCTTAAATTTATTTATTCTTTTTTTATTTTATATATTTTTATACCGAAAAAGTTTAATAACCATACTTTAATATATATTTAAATAATTACGAATTTATCGAATGTTCAATTAATAATAAATTGATTAGTAGATAATACATATACTATAGTCAGAATTTTAATGAAGTTGTATTATTGTTTTTTAATATTACGATAAATATATTGAGTTTTGTAACATTATTCATGTATTTAAAGAATTAAAACGATTTCTTATTATAATTTGAGTTAATCTATTGAATAATATAATGAGTATTTTAAAAAATGTGTCCGAAAGTTTTTATTTTTTCTAACTTAAGGTCTATATTTATTACATATTTCACGTTTAAGGACATTAATAATTATTATATGTCAATAATAACGATATTATTAAAAATATAAAAAAAGGTTTGATTAAAAGAATCAAAATGTCATATTTAGAATAAGTTTGAGATTGCTTGATTTTAATTTCTTGCACGAGATTTAGCAGAGCGATGACTTTAAAAGATGATGATAAAATAATTTTAGTTATCAAGCAGTTACATACATTTTCTATGCATTCAATATAGTAATTGTTATGACTATACACTTATAGAAGTTCATACATATAAGAAAATTAAAAATAAGTATACTTTTATTGCTTGTAAATTTAGTAAATTCTAATGTTATATGATAGTCAATGCTTTATCGAATTGAACTTTATCTAATAAGACATTGAATAAAATTAATAATAAAATACTTTTTTCAAGATATAGTCACATATAATATGGAAAATTATACAAATAAAGAGTTAGATGAATGCATTAATACATTATAAATAAATATTATTATAATATTGTAATATTTTTTTTCATTAAATTAGGTAAAATATATTTATAAATTCCTTGCAAAATGACATTTAGTCCCGAAATTTATGAAGTAAAATTTTACTCTAATTAACTTTGTTTATATTATTAAATTAATACTTATATTAATAATATACATTATCAATTATACTACATATGTTGCAATAATCTAATGCAAAACCCAAGAAGCTGGTAAAAATGATTTTATACGTTGATTCTATATTAAAGGATATTTGTTTTTGTAATAACAGTATCAGGATAATGAGCCGAGCATCGCATTCTTACAAATCAATTAATTTTAATTATATAAATTAATATTATATTCTAAAACTATGCTGATTTTTACTTATAATTGCAATATAAAAATACTTATAAATAGTTATATTAGTAACTTACACATACTTTAAATATTTAAAAGCATTCAAATTAAATAAAATAAAAAAATATAATTATGTTTAATTATTATCAAAAACTGATGTAATGTTTATAGAAATTACTGATATATGACCTTTTTAATTATTTTAATATAGTTATTTAACCAAATTTCGACTCAATCAAAATTTATTTTTAAGTGTTAACTAAATCTTTTTTCCTTTTTAAAAAATTTAAAGTTTTTGAACTTTTTTAACGTCTATTGAATTATAAAAATTATAGAAGGCTGAAAACTCTTACAAATTTTAAACATATGTAAAAATACAATTGTCAGACCTTATTTTCGTTAAACATTTTAAGATTTCTTACAGAGTTTACAACTGTATAAACCTATTTGACGTATATAATAAACATCATATAGGAAATAAAAAAGTTAATTATTTCTGCTTCAGATATATTAATTTTTTTATAAAAATAGCGAGACGATTGCATGAAAACTATTGCACATGAGAAGATTATCAACTAAATTTAATAGCAGCTTCAATTAAATTATCCACTGATCATTAATAATTAAATGAAATTTCTTCTTATTTTTTTTAATGAATAATAAACATTCTACTAATTTTTTATTAACTCTAGTAATTATGATGATCAACAAAATTCCAACAATGAAAATCATTCAAAATATTAATTTAATCGTAACAAAAACCTGTTAATATATTATATAATTAAAAACTAGGTTATTTTATCAAACCAAAGTAATATGTTCAATTAAAATATAGCATCGGCAAAATTAATAATAAATTTTTTCGATTTCAAAAATTTATTAAAAAATAAAAATAAAATAGTTTATCGATAATTTAATTATATCAATTATAATTTTTGAAACATTAACTATTAATTATTTTCATTTTAAATATTTTCCATTTAACTTATATTAAAAATTTTCACCGTAATCATGAATTTAAATAATTTGAAAATATTTTCTAATAATAAAAATATGAATTATTAAATCTATTTTAATATACAATGCAAATTTTAATATTATGTCAACAGAAAAAAAATGAAGTATGTTTTTAAAACATTAAAATATCTCATATAGAATAAGATATTTATCAGAGTTTCAAACACTGTACTTAAAAAAACTTGACATCATCAGAAATTGCAAATCTCATAATAGAAATATCAGAACTCTAATGTAAAAAATATCTATAGACATAAAAGGATTTACAAGTACTTATTATACAAAAACATGAATATTTGAATTTCGATACAACAACCTTACATATATATAAAAAGAGATGTTACTCTCAACTCATAATTTCTTGTATTGAAGCTGTTGCATTATTTAGTAAAAAATATATTTTTTACAAATATTGAATTCAGTATTCGAAATTTTAATAAACTCCGTTGTTTTGTAAATTTGTATATTTTAGTTTTTATATTATCATTATTTATTTACAACAAAATATATATTTGTAAATACCCTTATTATACATAGTGAAATTTATAATTCATAATAGTTTATTAATAATTATACTCAGAAATATATACTAAATTAATTATTTAAAAATAATTTTCTGGAATATTAAGTTTTTAAATTGAAAACAATTTTATATTAATTATTTGAATAGAGATAGATTAAATAAAAATTATTCTACTGTACTTTATATAGTTTTAAGTACTTTTAAATAAACGAATAAATTAAATTTCATAAAAAATTCTAATTTATTTTTTAATAGTCGAAGCTAGATTTAATCAAACATGTAATTTTTTGGTAATTTTATAATAATTCTGTTAAATATTTCGATAAATGTTTTTAATGTATCTAAGTAATAAAATGATGCTGGAATGGAATTTTCAAAGCAACCGGAAAACATACATATCTTATATAGTTACTAGTGCTTCATCTCTATAAAGATTAAATTGCAGTAGTCTTACTTGTCTTTTATTTAATTAAAAATAGATTTATATGAAATTTGTTTAAAGGAGATTCAATTTTATAAAAAATAAATTGATTTGAAGAAATATGACTAATAAAGATTAAAGTATTAGAATTTTATATTACAAACGATAAATGAAGTTAAAATTATTTTGAATATATTTTAGGATCAGGATAGAGTTGTGTATAAGGTATGAGTAACTTTATACAACACAGTCTCCGTTTTTCAAATATTTAATATAATGTAACTGATAATAAAGCACACCAAGTTCTTTATTTTGATAAACTCGTCAGTACGCCGTCGGCACGCTACCCGTTACAAGTGGTCGACCCAAGTTCTCGCACCTGTACTTATAGTACTCTCTTCCCATTGTCCTGGCTAATCCTGGACATAACGGTACTCCGCTCTTCGTTCTTTTGCCCTTATTGGGTCAGACATTGGCAGGTGAGTCCCATAAGGTACAGCTTGCCGGAAAGGCCGAAAACGGCCTCCCCACAATATATATATATATATACATATATTAGTTTTCTAGGATAATAAAATATGAAATCGGTAATAACTCTTTTTATCTGAGATTTATATTCTGTATATTGAAGAAAACTTTCGTTAGCTGCATTAAATTTGTTTATCACAAAAAAAGTAAATAGTTATCTAATAAATGATATTTCTTCATACTATTAAATATATTATTATATGTAATGTAGTCTGCAAGAAGAAAAAAATGTTGTCGGCCGACAATGTCGTCTCGACTGGCCCCTCGCAGTCGCCGCCCCTCTTGACGGCGTATCGGTCGTGACGATTGCACCTAATGACCTTGTATGGAACAATGAACTTGATTGACAACTTCAAACCTGGTCCTTGCCGAGTCTTTTTTATAGAGACAAGGTCTACTCCGCGGTGTTGAATTGCCTCTCGACAGTGCCTGTTGTAATGCATACGATTCTCCGCCTATATTCGTTCGATTTATAGCCTCACCTCAGCACGCAAATTGTTTCTCGCCTCCTTGAAGTAGCGCACAGCCTGCTCGTCGATTATCTTTTGAAGCTGCGGATTACTCGACTGGTGGGGTCGTGTACCAAAGAGCAGCTGGTAAGGGCTGGTGCCAATCACCCGCTGGTAGGTGCTATTGATGGCCTGCTGCGGCCAACACATACTCTTATACGACTTTTGCGACTATTCCGGGAACAGCTTTGTCATCACCCCGGCGACGATAGCATTGACTCGATCCACCTTTTCGTTGACTCGGAGGACCCCGGCCGTTATTACGAGATGTTGGATACTTTCCCTCTCGCAGAACTCGCGCAACTTGTTGAAGGTGAAAGTCGTCCCTCGATTGGTTACCACTCGATGAGGATTCCCAAAGTGTTGCTGCTACACTCCGAGCTTCCTTACCACCTCCGCACTCCCAGTTGACTTCGTGGCAAATATCGACAAATACTTAGTGAAAATGTCCACCAAAATGAGTATATGTTTATAATTCTAGCCGGTTTTGAGGAGCGGGCCAACGTGTTCCAAATGCACGATGTGCATCGGCGAGTCATCCTTCGGTATCGAGTTTAGAAGTTCTTCGCTTCGACCTTGCTTCCGTCCTCCGAGGATACAGGGTAGACAGCATTAGACAATCTTCTCCTTTCCACGTTCCGGATCCAATAATCCCTCGCCAGCAGGTTCGTCGCTTTCCGGACGCCAAAATGCCCGACCTCGTGAGCCCCCTTTATTATCTCGTTGCAAAGTCGGGTACAACTATCCATTCCTGACCAGGATCCTTTTTACAATACATCTACATTTAGCAGGCTATAGTCCTCGTAATTTCAATGCTGCAAATAGGTCTTAATTGCCGCCAATCTGTCGTCGTGATCTTGAGCCCTCGACAACCTCGCAATGAACACGTCTTCGATAGCGTTTATCGAGTCCAAACAGTTCTGTGCGTCAACGTGTCGAATCCGCGTCCCTGTTCGATGTTCGACCTCGTAATCGAAAAGCCGAATGAACATGACTCACCTGCCGACTTGTGACAAGAGTTCCTCTTTGTTCAAGGTTTGTTTAAAAGCCGCGCAATCGGTAACGATTTTCAAGTGGATCCCAAGCAGGTAGTTCTGTAATTTCTCGAGCGCCCGAATCACTGCCAGAAACTCGAGCTCGTAGCTACTATATTTCTGCTCCACTGGTGTCGTCTTTCTATTCATCTAGTACACCAGGCGCAGCAGTATATCCTCCGGACTCCGCTTAAACAGGATGGCTCCATAGCCGTCCTTTGAGGAATCGGTGTGCAACTCTGTCTCTCGATGTTGACTGTAGATTTGCAGAACCGGTGTCTTGACCAATGCGTCTTTGAGCGCAACAAAGGCCTTTATTTTTTTCTCACCGAACTGGAATGGCACTCCCTTCGCTGTCAGGTTGCTCAACGGTCTACCGATGATCGCGTAGCGTTCGATGAACTTCCTTAAGTAGCCTGCGAGTCCCAAAAACCTTAGAAGCCGGAGTGGCGTTATCGGTTCCCGGTAGCCTGTCTTCTCCAGTGACTGGTAGATCTCTCCGTTTTCCTACGTGTCCCAGTTCCACCAATTCCATCCTTGTTCGGAGCAGCTTGCACTTCTTTCCAGTTGATTCGCACTCCGAACCGCTTAGTCCTCACCAAAAATGCGCGAAGGTTGTCCAGTACCCTCGCGGTAGTTGCGCCCCGTCACAATACCATCGTCCATAAAGAATACGACCTTTTTATTCTTTATCAGTTGCGCGAATACATACCTGATAAACCTGGTGAAAACCGCGGACATAGTGCTGATACCGAACGAAACGACAGTAAATTCATACTATCCGTCGGGCGTTACGAAGGCTAAACACTTCCGGTTCTCTTCCTCGAGCTTTACATGATAGAAACTGTCTTTCAGGTGGATAGTCGAAAACACCTTGGCCTCCTCCAGGTCGTCAAGTACATCCTCGACTATTGGCATCGGCGTAGTCTGCTTCACTATCCTTTTGTTCGGTACCCGGTAGTTAACGCAGACGCGCTTTGCCCTGTTCTTAGTCGGCGCAACGATAAGAGCGCTGAAGTAGTCTCCGTAGCCCGGCACGATCACGCTCTACTTGAGCTACTCCTGTATTTGCGCATCCACTACCTTCTTCTCCGATGACATGCGCCTGAGACGACTGTGTCATCGAATATCGTGTCATCCTTTAAAAGTACTGTCATCTGAATCGACGCTTCTTCTTTCGCTTCGGGCTTGTACGACGTTACCAGTTGTCGTACTTCCTCGCGGTATTGGACAGACACTACTTTGAGAACTTGTGCCATCTCGAAAGATTCCTCGACGATCGCCCTGATGTATCCCGGCTCGAGAAATCGTGGTTCGATGATAGTTCGATTCTCGTCCAGAACTAGTTTCGCGACATCTCTGATGAAGTCGCCGATGAGCACCTTTTTATTCATGGAGAGCTCCGGTACGATGACATACCTTTCTCCGTCTACGATGGTCGTCAGCTGCACAGATCCTTCTGCTTGCACGAGTGCACCGCCAAAGCCCTTCAGAGGTGTGACATATTCATTCACCTGAAGTGCGGAGGCCGCCTGCGTCTGAATCTCTCTCCAGAGGTTCTCTCGGATAGTACTCTTTGCAGCTCCACTGTCGAGCATCGCCTAGACCGCGATGCCTCCAATGACGATATTCGTGTGGCTACTGGTCTTTCTCCCTGGGGTTGTCTGCACCAGATGTATTGTTGCCGTCGGGCAATTTCATGCTATGTGCCCGGGCCTCTGGCACTTGAAACATTTTGGGCCTTCGCCATTGGTGAGCCAGTCTTGTTCTGTATGTCCTGGACCTCCGCAGTTGAAGCATTTGCTGCCGCCTGCACCGCTATCCCGCTTCCTCTGGTTTGTCGCTGATCCGCTCGGCCTGCCCTGGGACTTCGCTTCGGTCCTTGATTTCACCTAGAGGCGTTTCTCGCCGTCTAGTACGTCTCCAGTGCTTCGTACAATTGTTGATAGGACTGGCAACTGTAGATGATGGTCTTGTCGATGCGCGTCGCCTGGAAGTCCATCCACGATGTACTGGATAATCAGTGCGTCCAAGAGTCTGTCCTGGCTGCCTAGGCTCCTCATTCGGTGGACATACATATTGAAGAAAGCTTTTGTTAGCTGCATTAAATTTATTTATCACAAAAAATTAAATGATTATCTAATGAATTTCTTCATACTATTAAATATATTTTTATATGTAATATAGTCTGTAAGAATATTTATGATAATATATGTATCTAAAAATGAAGTGAAAAAAGAAAACCTGATTTAAAGAGATACTACAAGAAAGGATTATTTTATTGTAACAGTGTTACAATAGAGAAAAGTAATAAGCTACTTTTCCATTTATTCATAATCATGCTTCATCTTTAACCTATAGTTAACTCTCCAATAATAGATAGAGATCCTATCTCTAACCTATTATTTTATTGTAACAGTGTTACAATAGAGAAAAGTAATAAGCTACTTTTCCATTTATTCATAATCACGCTTCATTTTTAACCTATAGTTAACTCTCTCTATCCTATCTCTAACCTATAGTTTAATTGTGAATTTTAAAATGACAAAATTGAATCTACCTAACATAAAGCGAAAAAAATCTTCAACTTTTTCATTGAACTTTTATAAATCGTTCATGAGATGTTACAATTACTAAAGGTTTTTTAAATCACCTAATTTTCTATAATAATAAACGATTATGAATTAATTAACATTCTGATAATTAAAATTGAAATACATTGTACCAAAAAAATTAATGAATTTTTTTTTAAAGAATATTTATAAGAAATAGTGTTTATAATGTAACGTAATAAAAATATTTTCGATTTTGAATGGGTTTTAATTTTAAATGTAAAGAAGTATTTCTAAAACTATGTAAGTGATATATTCTGTTTAAAAACATCATTGAATACCCTATTGTATTCAATAATACTAGTAAATATAATATAATTTACTTGTTATATTTTAGAATTTCATTTAATTGTATTATATTAATAATCTCGGAATTCTACTATTTCAGGATTTGTATTAATTGAACGTCTAATAATTTATTAGTTATTTACCGATGAAACAAAATACGAATGACTTACTTACGACTATCTTGACATCAATGATATCTTGTTTCGTTCATTTCAACAATGACATTTCATTGTATGGATAAATTATAATAAATAAAAAGATCTAAAAATAAATTTGTATGTGTAGCATTATTATTGTTGATGACTGGAAACATCTAAAAGACCAAGTCTTTCGTTCTAAGAAAAGCACTCAGCTTTGCATCTATTTTCTTGGGACTGCTTTAAATGTAGAATATAAAAAACAAAGCTGTTCTTACACAGAAGCATGCTAAATAGTATATTGTCTAAATGATATATCGAACATCTATGAAAAGCAGAAAACTTTCTCGATGCTGATATAAGACAGACAATTGATAAATGTTAAAAGCAAACTTGATCTGTCATACTCTAGTATCTGCCTCCATGTTCAAATCGTTTAACCTTGTTTTAAACCCTTAATTTTACCTATTAATGATAACTGTTGCAAAAATAAGTATATTGTATTTTCTTACATAATTTATTCTCAAAGACTATACTAACTTTACGTTGCGAGAAATTTCACTTAATATTTAACTAAATATATAACGAATAATCTTAAATTATAATTATAATTACATCTATTGTACATTTATTTAACATATATTCGATTTTTCAACATTCATATATCAAATTAGTTTATAATTTTTACATAAATTTTAAAATATATTTCTTAAAAAATCTTAAATGAAATATTAAAATGTTTAGTTTTTTATAATTATTTTAATTATATTTACGAATAATATTCTTTAAAATAAACTAGTACACAATTTCATATCGTAATTGCAATGCTTACTACTAAGAGTGCTTTTAAATTAAACATAAAATAATATCACATCATCAAAATCATACGTATAAGTTTTTCCATAATAATGTATATTTATAATTTCAACTAAACCAAAATATAAATAGTAAAATTTAATATAGTAAAACTATAACAGTTAAAGTGTATATAATATTATAAAAGTTAAAAAAATTTAGCGAACGGCAAATTAATAATTTACATAATTTAATTATTTATCGATTTCGAAAGGCAAAAAAATATATCAGTTGCATCTATTAAATCGATAATAAAACAATATTAAACAAAAAAGAATTTTCAATTTATTAATATTTTTATGAAATGGAAAGAATACTCGGGTAAATTTGATAATTTAAAAATTTAATTAAAAAAATTATTTTTCTACATATTTTTTTAATAATAAATAATAATAAATATAAATAAATGCATTTTTTTATAAATTAATAAATATAAATTAATGCATTTCATAAAATGCATAATCCTTTGTTAATTACAAAATAGAGCGGATTACACGATAAGTTTGTTTTTGATCGTTTGTACCTACAACCTCTAAGTTTTACTCATAAGTGACCAAGTATTTCGTGACTTGCAAATAACATATGCAACGAATGCTCATGTGTATCTTAAATATATATCTTAATTTTTTAATAAATTTCCTCTTCATACATATACTAGAATCCATAATATTATTTATGTGTCTAAATTAGAAATTAAATATAATAAAAATAGAATACAATAAATGTATTTTTTCAACAGGAATTGAACCATGGTCTGTTATACAGATATATTAGGTAGCTATAACGGTATATCAAGTAATTTAAAATAAAAAAATGATATATGTAAAAATACTAAAAAAGCTAGTTAATATAGTGATAATGCAATAATTTTCAGTTTTTATTTTCAAAAGAAATATATGTATATATATATATATTTGTGTGTGAATGTGTCTAAAATATAAAAAAAATATGTGTAAAATTTACCTATTCAATTACTCCTACATTCATGAATATACTTTGCATGAATTTTTTGCGATTTTTTACGATTTTTGGTGATTTGATGCAAAATTTGCTTCATTTCAAGAATTCATAATAGAATTCTACAAAAAAAATAACCGTAAATGAAATCTTACTTCAAAAACATAAAAATGTTTAAGTGTGTAAGATTTGCTAAATATAATTCTGCACCGAAGTTCGCCTTAGTCGCTAAATTGATAAGTTACATTTTTACTTATTTCGGTTCGACAAAATATACGTCCATGCATCTTACCACGTACATTCGTTAAAAAATTACATACTAATCAAATTTTCTGTTTCTATCCCATCCTGTCCCAACCCTGTTTCGCTTTCTCGGACCTCTGCTGAAAAAAACAAGGCGGTAACGTGACCGGAGGTAAGAAACCAGCCCAAGCGACAATTGTTGTCCAGCAACCGTCCCTTTCGTTAGATGCGCCCGCGGCTACGATATTACTAAGGCCTGCTGACTCTGATGCGAGACGCCGCGAGGAGAATATGAAGCAGATACTAGATGTAACCAATAAACTGACTTTGGAAGAGATCCACGATGTCGAAATGAAGTAAGTAAAAAAAATAGTAATTTATATTTCTGTACAGACATTTTAAATGTTTTATACAAAAATCAATGTGGTTAGTTAGCCACTTTTCACGTCCTATTTATATTTTTACTTAGCATTTAATATTCTTGCAATAAAGTAGGTTTTATTACAACGCTTTTGCTAGATAAAAAAGTAGATAATTTTGATATACATATTACTTCTATGGTATTCAATACTTATTATATATCATTAACTTATCGTAATAATAAATTTTTTTGTCAATATAATATTTTTAAAATGGTTGTACTTATTACTTTTTGAATTTAACTTATTTTCTTGAAAAATAACGTGGAAAAATTATACCTTAAAAAACGTTGACTTTTTAATTTTATTTCAGCTTATTTGTGCAAGAAAAAAAGTAGTCACTAGATCTAAAAATACATTAAAATATTTAAGCTATTTCTTAAAGTATCTGTGTAAAAAATTAAAGTTGTATTACTTTAATTATTTATTTCATTTTTATTATTACTTGCTTCTTGGATTATTATTATATATAATCATTTTTTCAATATGGAAATTCAAATGTTAATTTAAAAATATAAAACATTTTATATTTCTCAGAACATAATATTAGTATGTCAATTTTCACGTTCAAGATATTAATTTTTATTGTTTTTAAGTATTATTTTTACATTTTTTATATTATTTTTGTATAAGAAAATTTCTGAGAAATTTGCTTATTTATCAATATTACAGTTTACCTCGAAACTTGCTGTTAATTTAATCTATTTCCTATGTAATAATTACGATATTTAGAATTCCTTAAATAATACGAAAATATTAAGTGAAAACAGTTATTCTTATATATTAAATTTTGTACAAATGCACAAAATGCTTTAGTATCATGACTGAAGTAGTCTAAAAACTCCAAAGAAAACTGAGTTTTTTCTACTATCTAATATAAGTTGGTTTTATAAAATGATTCCTTAATCAAGTTAAACAAATTTAATCGAATATAACATCTGTATATATTACTCATAATGTAGTGTGTGGGTATATATGCATGTATGCAATAGCGCATGAGAGAGAGAGAGACTGAGAGACAGAGAGACAGAGAGGGAGAGAGAGGGAGAGAGAACGACCGAATGTGTGCGTACGCGTGGGAGGCAACGGCCTGAGCTACGCCGGCAGCAAGGCCCAAAACGACCCCATCCCGAACGATTCTTACCCCCCTCGAAGTAGGTCAACTGCAAGCTTCGACAGGACCGATATGACGCGTCAATGTACAGCGAGTACCTGTTCGATCCGATCACGAGAAAGACGAGCGAGCGATACATATACGACTATACCCTAGACGACGCGTTATTTTAAAATTACAGTAATTATCATAATTTATAAATTAATGTTATTGTTTATATAAATATACCGAATTTATTTCAAGTGTCATCTAATCATTTTTGCAACCTGTATGATCTACAAATCCCACATATATACATGCTTAGGTTACTCAATACTTTACTGTATCAAAACATTTTTGTATATTTTAAATACTTAATGTTCTACTTCCTTTTAATTCAACTACGTTTTGAGCAACAATAAACCTCGAATTTAAAATAAATATGCATGAAATAGTAAAATATTTTTCGAATTGAAGCATGAATTTTTATTTATTCTATTTATAATATTTAAATCTTACTAAACCTTCTTATATTATACATCACAATGAATAACTTATAAACTTATAAGCACAATTTCATTAAACTAAATAAAAAAATTACATTATTGTTATTTGATAAAATTTTTTAAAATTTTAGAAAATTAAAATAAATACAATTTTAATAAACTTTAGCATATTTCAAGATATAAAACTTTGCAGTTAAACGAATATAAAGTATAATTAAAATATTCAAGTAAATATATAAATTTACTAAAAAATATACATATATGCCTTTTCCGACATTATTTTAAATTATTATTAGAATAATCAATAAACAAGAAAATAAAAATTCTAAATAACATAATCGTAAAATAATTATTATGAATGAGGATTAGCATAAAAATTAGTGAAAGAATTATGAAAGATCTTTATTGAATCAGTATTATTTCTTCAAAATTTTTAATTATAAAGCAAAAAAAATGAACAATTTATATTTAAAAATATAATAAAAAAGTACGTGTGAATAAATACGTTCAATAATTCATTATGATATGATAATTGTGCAATAAACAAATATCTGTATAATAAAAAATACTTAAAGAAGTTGAACTTTAGACAGTACTTTTTTATAATTTTTAAAGATATTTAATGAATTATAAAAATTCTTCCTTTTTATTTGATCAATAGGATAAAATTGGGGATCATACAATTTAATTTCAATTGACATAGTTTCAACTAACAATATCTTTTTATCTTTTAAAATAATTATTTAATTTGAATCAAAAAATGAAGAGTATCATTAAAATAAATAATTTATTTTTACTATTTTAATTAATAAAAATCTTTAAATCCATATTTTATTCCACTTCATGCATGAATATATTATATGCATTAATCTTTATCAAAATTATTTATTTCTAATATTCTTATTAAAAATTTACGTATTATTATAATTTTACTTTCAATAACACATATTTCAAATTATACTAATAAATATTCTCTATTATCATCTATACTGTTCCTAAACTATATTTAAGCCTATACTGTTTTTCATTTTTAATTACTGTTAACTTACAGAATATTGTATTACTAATATTGTAATAAAATTTATATTTTGATCAATAGAATTTTTTTCTTATTTTAATATATTTCATTATTCTTTTATTATTATATCGTCTGAGTAAGTTGAAACTATGCCACTAAAATTTACTCACTTATTACATTGTAGAAGTACAGCCACGTCTCTCAAAATAATATAAAACGATAAGGGTAAAATATTTTATCTATATTTTAATTGGTCATAGATCTTGTGCAGTTGTGAAAAGTGATTTATTGTATGTATTATTAAAACATATTTATGTATTTTTTATTAATAGTAGTCACTATAAATTTTATATATTTTCTGTTACTTTCATAAAATTATGTCGTTTATGGTTGAAATTTAAATAATTTTTCATTAATATTTTAAATAATTTTGGTATTTACTTATTATTAAACTTGCAAATATACAATTGAGCTAAAGTTATTGTACGTGATCGCGGTACGTAGCAGTGACAATCGTTTTTTGTGATGGGATAATAAATAAAAAATTTGTTTTATATTTTAGCTCAATAAAAAATATTTATTTATGTTAAAAAGTTTCAGCCCAATGGATCGGGTAGAACAGCTGCGGAGTCGTCTAGCGCAGGTCTATTTATCAGTTTGCTTCTTTTACAAGATTTTGTTTTCCCGAGAAATCTGAAAGTCGTTGCACGTATCTTTTCGGAATAATTGTATTGCGCGAATTTACGATTAGGAAAGGGAATTCGGACGCGTTGTTTGTACTTAGGTACCTTACGATTCGCAGATATTTTCCTTTATTTACAATATTTCTAACGATTAGTGTCGCCTATTTAATTACGCCTATCCGCATCGCATATACTTACTGTGGTATAAAGCGATCGTCATTTGTTTTTCCATTTATTAGTATCATAAAACACTATCATGATATAATTGCTTATTTTATTTTTTTTTTTTTTTTTTTTTTAATTTTACGGATGAGCGCATCGGTTACAGTTGTGAAGTATTGAGGGTTTTCAACTTACTACAGCTGCTCTTTTCCACGATACTCGTTTATTTAAATCTTAATTTCGCTTACAATTATATATATTAGGTTGTATTAACTTTAAAATAATTTATATTTAAAACTTCGCGTGATATAGTAATGTGTGTTTATTTATTAACTAAGTGACTGAGTTAAAATTATATATAAAACTATGTGACGGCAACTATGTCAGAAAGAAAAGTGGGTTCGGTTTGCTGTTGCAGTAGGTTTTTATAGAAGGGAATAAACAGGAAGGTAATCTTGTTTCAATAGAAAGTTAGTCATAATTGTTATATCAGGGTAGTCTAAGGGAAAGGTATCTTGTTGTTAGAAGAAAATAATGGGAAAAAAATAAGTGAGTCACGTCGTCTAGGATATTCGGAAGTACAGATTAGTAGGCGTAAATAAGTAGGTGACAAAT
Organism: Platyscapa corneri; assembly: GCA_018907185.1. Lineage (NCBI taxonomy): Eukaryota > Metazoa > Arthropoda > Insecta > Hymenoptera > Agaonidae > Platyscapa > Platyscapa corneri. The sequence continues at coordinate 4,927,125 of JACCHW010000001.1, forward strand.
ACATGCGATAGTAGATATTAGATAGGGATCGTTACACAGTTATAAATGACTTGTACAAAAAAGTCTAAAGTAAATTTAGTTTATTTTAATTATTCAATATAAAGACTTGAAGGTATTTTATTTTTTTAATTATAATTATTTTATGAATTTTGTAATTTCATATTTTTTCTGTATTCATAATTTTGCTTCATTAATTATCTTATAGTCACTGGATAATAAATTTTTATACTATAGAATAATATTAATTGTATACTATGCACCGAGCTACGCGTACGTTTATTTAAAAAAAAATATATATACATTCTTTCATTGCGTACTCAAAATTCGTAGCGGTTAAGAAATATTAATATGATAACATATAACGACGTGTCGCCGTCTTATGTTGCAAGAGAAATGTTATTATTCGCTATTATTTACATTAATAAAAAAAAACAAAAAAAAACCTAAATTAATATTGTAACGTGAAGCGGCCACACATTGATCTGAAATATTTAGAATGCTTACTCTTGATATTTCGTTTGTATATTTAAAGTATGAAAATAGTTTTAAAAAAAAAATAAATAATCAAATTAGAAATAGGAACTATAAGCGTGCGTTTGTAACATAATACCGCAGGACAGTGCGAACAGTAAACATGTGCGAAGCAGGTAGGTGCTGGAGAAAAACAACGCAGCTCTCCAAGCCAAACCGAAAATTCGGTATAGCAAGAAAATAATATTTGTCTTCGAAAATATTCAACTTAAAAATATTTTCGGAAAATGTGATACGGTAACTACGAAAAGGATTACCAGGCCCACACCGTGCGAAACAGCAACGGCGCTCGAATGCGAGCTTGCTGCAGCATTTCCCCTACTACACACTCCCCTCTCTTACTTCCCCACCTTCTCACTCTAGTATACTTGTGCACGCTATCCTCTCTCTCTCCTTCTCTCTCGCACCTATACACTTATGCGCTAGGCGCTTTCTCTGCCTAGTGCGCGCGTCCTCTCACTCACTCTCTCTCTCTCTCTCTCTCTCTCTCTCTCTCACTCCTGTACACTTATACGCTAGATACGATCTCTGTCTAACGCACGCGGCCTTTTTCCCTCACTCTCACGCATTCGATTGTACTACTTTCTCGCACTCTCTCTCTCTCTCACTCTTACATCTATTTCTCTCTCACACTCAATTAATAATGCTATGCCTACTATCTGTTTTCCTCCCTTTCGTTCATCCAAAAGCTCTTAGCCCTTTTCCACCACGATTTCGATACTCAGCATGCAAAACTATATATTTCACGAAACCGAATTAATCGCAAGATTTTAAAGGGGGTGGGAAATATTAGCCCGCCTCAACGGACTAGGATTAAGCTCCCGCCCGCGCGTATTCTTCGCATTCGACCACACGAACAAACTTCGTCAACCCAGACAGCTTTCCCTTTCCCACTTGCATTTTCACCTTCACCTTTTGCTCGCACTAGGGAAATGGGACTGCTGTTCGAGGGCAGGAGTGCCGGAGGCAACATGGAAAATGCAAACTCAAGGGATAAAAACACCTTGGGCAAACGTGGAAATGTCGATAACGCACACCGAAAGATTGTAAACATACGATGAAGTTTCCACCCGCTAAGCGATAACTTCTGAGGGCCTTTTTCCCCCGCTAGCTCAGGGAGGGTTTTTTCAGGCGCAGGGACTCGAGAAAAATTATATGTAATAAGCGGAGTGGTAAAGCGACGATTATAGCGAGTGCATTATATTTAAATTAATAATAAAATGTTTATAATAGAATTTTTATAATAAAACGAGCGCCGGGTTATTAACAAATACGCGTAGCTGGATTAATTCAATTCGAAGAAAAATTTATATTTGACTCGTTTCCGAAAATACGCATCAGATTTATTTAGTGTAAGTTACGATAAGTGCATATCGTATTAGCAAATTTGTTAAAGTATCTTAAACAAATTTGAAAAAGTATTAGCTCACGTGATTGAAAGCATGCATTGAGTTCATATTATATTTCAAGTGCGCAGTACCTCAGTAATTTACGTAGAAACGTTAAGTTTAGTTTAAAATTTTAAAAAATAAGATTTATGATTGCGAAAGGGGCATAGTCGTGTAGACAGGAAGGATAAAAGCGAGAGGGGAAAGCGATCGGGAACTTTTCTGCCCCGATACTCGTATTGAGATATTCGCATTGTACCGCCGAATTTTCCATGTATTTTATACTGCTGATTAATACCGATATTCGTTATAATTAATATAATTCCGCTAAGAATAAACTGAGCTTAATCAAATATACTAAACTATTAAATTATTGAAATTTATTTCCTCCTCTCTCTTGACATTGACGATAACGTGGCGCGATCGGTAACATTCATAATCTTTTAATGTATCAAAACACTTCTAGATTCATTTTTTAGAATTAAGAATGATAAACACATTTTATCGTATTACATTTCCTTCTCAACATTTTCTCCTCCTTAATAGTAATCGAATAATAATATCCTATTCTGCATAATTCTGCATATTCTTCTAATTTCTCTTTAATCGTTTAAACCAGTTTCCTTATTCCCTTACTTCCAGTTAGTTTATACCTATTATTAATTCATTCGTGACTCGCAACGATTGGCGTGTTTTCGATATACCTATTATACTTCTTAATTATGGACACTTAATTAATAACTTTCCTTTTTTTTGCATTCTTTCCACTTAAGTGATTAATGGTTTTCAATAACTGTGTCCACTAAATTGTCATAGATTCTTCACTTTAGCAATAGACGAATTGCCGATTTTCAAAATTATAATACAAAGAAATAATTAGTTATCTTTTTTCTAAAAAAAAACAATATCTGGTATTAAATACTAGATATTTTATAAATGTATTGGAATTATATCAATCCATATAAAAATCTGTTGATTATTTTATATTTATTGACCTACTATTATTGAGACAAATTTTTCAATTATATACAGTGAATTTATTAAATATAATATCTTTTTTATTCAACAAAATAATTAAAATTGCGAAACAATGAATTTAACTTATAATTATTATAAATGTATTTAACACATAGCATCATTTATAACCTAAATATTTAACTATTTTTTTATTTTATTAAATTATTTGCTTATACATCGTAAAAATATTTTTAAGGCTTAATTAAATGCTAGTAATTATATTATAATTTTCCAGTAGTGATAACAGAATTCACCATATATACATCAACCACAAATACATCAGAAATTAATCAATTAAGTCCATAGAAATAAAAATAACCTATTGTATTTTTTAAAAAATATTTTAAGTATATGCTGCTAAATAAATTTTCAATTCAAACCTTATGGAGTTTACTATATTTTTAAATTAGATACATAACAATATATAGTTTGGCATATAAAATTTAATTTCAAATATTATAAAATTAATTTTCAACAGATTCAATTATTTAAACTAAAATTTTATGTTCTGTATGAACTCTAACTTCAATCTATTTTTAGAAATTTTTTACATCGATTAATGGGAATCCTACAGTAAAGTATTATAGATTAATCATTAATATAACCATACCTTAATTATTAATTAAAAGAAAATTGAAGTAAGAATTTTTGAAATAATACCTACTATTTATAATTTTTTTTATAGTTTAAAAAGCTTGTATATATACAATTTATTTATATATTGCCATTAAGTTCTTGACGTAAAAAACATTTTTTTATAAATTTAAATTTCATTTTATCATTTTTAATGTATTTGTATTTTTACAACTACAACTTAAAATAATTTATCGTAATTAATTCGTTTTGTATGAGATACAAAAAAGCCATTCAAAATTCGTAGGTACGATAGTTTTTAAATGGTTTTCTCTAAAATAAAATACACATCTAAAAATAGCAAAATCTTATTCCTAAATACCCAAATAACTTTGTCGCAAATAACTTTATTTAGCTGTTTTTTTATTTTTATTTTTCAAATGAAATTCACATATTATCTTGAATATCTATATCTATATATTAAACTTTCTCAACTCATTAACAACTCTATCAACACATCTATTAATACAAATAGTTTTATTACACGCAAGTCAGCATTTAACTTATTTAATCAATATATCATATCTAAACAAAGGCTACTATTTATCTTTCTATTTCATACTTTAAATTTCCTTTTATTTTCATATCTTTGTTATAATTCTTTGATTCTTATATTCTATTTTTCACTTTTAATTGTCTTAATTTTATTATAATTTCTAATAATTTTTTTTCATTTATCGATTTCTTTTTATTTGTAAGTATTTAAAATATATTGTGTTATTTTTTCTGTAAAATATATTATTTATTTTCATACGAATTAAGATGAATGCTTTTAAAAAAGTTCGATAAATTTTTAATCGATGTAACAACAATTAAATAAAATTATTAATGAGACATAGTTAAGTTTATAAATAATTTAAATAAGAATTCTAATCGCAATATATTTTATTTTATTTTATAAATGCGAAAGATATAATTTAAAATTTTATCTATCATTTTAAAACTTGAATCTTCATAAAAAATAATATTAATATTTAAAAATATTAAATTCCATAGTGATTATTATTTTAATATATATAGTATAATCTCTCATCGTGTTACATGATATGTATTATAATATAATTGTAATATATATTGTATAAATGCCTATTTATTTAAGTACTTTGGTGTTAAATAAAATAATAATTTCTTTTTTATAAAGAACATCAATGAATCAATGGTCAATTAATCGATCTCTTGCCATTGTTAAATAAACTTTAGATCAATATCAAATTAAAATTTCTCAATTTTTTAACAAATATACAATATCTTTGTAAAATATTATATTTTACCCTGGTTAACTTCATTTTAGTTCCTATTATATTATTTATCACATTATTTACTTTTAGTTGTACTTAATATTTACGCATTTAACGAAAGTAATATTGTATATACTATAATATGAAAACAATTCTAGTTACATAAATATAAACATGATTTAATCTAATGACTTCGTATAGTGCCTTTATAATTACAACTATAAAGCAAAAAGACAAATTTAATAAAAAGCTATTATTATTATAGATACATCTATTGAAACGAATAGATAATTTGATTTTAATTTATTTCATTAGCATTAAATTTTATAAAAAATTTATGAGAATATTAAATTATTACTTTGATAAATATTAAATTATTGCTGTGATTGTAAGCCTCGTGTACAGGAAAGTAAATAATGGCTATATAAAGAGAGATAGAAAACTTTAAAAAACAGAGAGATATGGCTAGTGCAATTTAGAAAGAGATGAGTAGAACGAGAGAGAAAGAGGAAAGAAGTAACGAATGGTAGAGATAACTGGGATGAATAAGAAGCAGGGAGAGACAGAGCGATATTGCGCTTAAATGGTATCAGTTAAGAGGAAGAAAGAAAGAGATAGAGCGTTTTGAAGAGAGGGGGTTAAAATCAAGAGAAAGTCACGAAAAAGGTAGGACAAGAGGGGAAAAGGAATTGAAGCAAGGGTCTATTCCACGTTATTAGGCTCTTTTAGTGCCCGTTTTTTTATGTGAACCTTTTTTTTAAAACTATCATTTTACTATAAATAAGAAGTAAACACAACTTTTATTTGTTAATTGGATATTCAATGGCTATTTAATATTTCAAAAGTGAATAATAATTTATTAACGATGTATTTATCAATTCATATTTTAAATAGGTTAATGAATGTTCATACATTATTTTAAAAATATGAATATATTTATATAAATATTTACTTACATATATTATAAAATAATAAATTTTTAAATAAAAATTGGTATAAGAAAAATATTTTTTATTGTATATTACATAACAAAAATTTACTTATATCTATTAAAATGTTTCATTTAATTTAGTGTTCTATTATTAATAAAATTAAGATGTTACATTATTTATTTTACAAAAAATGCTTTTTAAAAAATTATTTAACTTTTACATATATGAATTCTTGGTGCAATATTTGAATAGTCGATATAAATAGTATCCGAATTCATATAATTGATGAGTATAAATTTATATAACAAGAACGAATAATTAGGAACTTATATAAATAATAAAATAAGTATTAAAAATAAATTATATGTTATTAAATATTCTATACCATCATAAAATTTTATTTTAATTTCATTAATCTAATTTATTAAACGGTAATAATCATAAATAATTTATTAACCATATTATTTTATGAGATATTACTAGATTTTTATTATTTTGTGTTTTTTTTCAAAACTGAAGGTATTAATTTACTACATTTTTCTAGGTGCATTTTATTCACTTTTCTTAAAATGAAATAAAATAGACAGGCTTATGTGAATCAGATGCTTTGAATAGAAATTATATTCGTTTCTACGGTAGAAAAGTTTATCTGGGTTATAAGTCGATGGAGAGCCGAACGGCTCTTTCAAGATTAGAAAAAGTCAAAGGATAATTTACGTTGACATATTGGATGTGAGATAATTGACTCTATAGTATCTTTCCTAACGATGTACGGATTGATTTTCCTCTTCTATGTAATTCCGACTCTTAGCCTTAGATTTCTATTTCATTGACAAATAAAACGTAGTATTTTTTTATTGACGAAATCTTTTACTATTTTTAGTTGAAAAAAAATTGCTTTACACTTTTGTTATTGAAAACATAATTTTCATTTTTACAATATAGTTGATAAATTTAATTTGATTTCCAGTTTTTTTTAAAGTAAATTTTTCTTTAATTATATTTAACGAATTTGATACATAGTTTTAGGAAACATCAAATAATTTAAATATGTTACTATATTATAAATGTTGAAAAAAATTTGAGAATTAAAGAACTAAGTTTTATAGTTTTCAATTAGAAAGAATAAATGTTTCTAAATAAAAATTATGTATTTTAAAATTTGTTATATTACAAATTTTCTGTATTCAAAATAACGGAATTTCTAAAATAAAGTTCGATCGGTCAAATAAAAGTTTATCTATTTATTAGGTAATTATATTATAATATTAATTATAATTACAATATTATTCTTGTTTATGACTTATTTTTTAAAAAATTAAAAAAAAATTAAAATCTTGATAAAATAAAATTGTCTTTATATGTAATGGATCTACATTTAATTATATTTTATATTAATATAGTAGAGAAGAGAAGGTTATTACAAGATATAAGAAATTTCGTTATAAAATATGACTTAATTTTTCATTCAAAATAATGTACGATTATACATATATATACACAAACACATATAAATATATACGTATCTATATTATTTATTTCACGATTTATTTCACATACAAATTTCTTTCATAATTTAAGATGCGTGAGTAGTTCCTGTGAACAGGAACTACCTGTATCTAGTGTATCTAGTGGAAGTACCTATATCTAAATCTGTATCTAATGCGATGACTTAGAATCTAGGTTCAGTGGGATTCAGCTATGACGTACGATCCAAAATCTTGGGCCGCTATATATCTCTAATATAATAATCACGAAGCAAAGATGAACGTTGAGATCATAAAATGATGAGATGCACGGAAGAGGTGACAATGAGTTTACAATCCTGACAAATGTTTTATTTGTTGTCTTTATAATTATTTTTAGAAACGGATCACTTCAGCTATCGGAGTTTTAAAACTCACAAAGAAAAAGAAGGAATCAAAGCGCATTTTCGTCTGACAGAATGTAGCATGTAACGACTTTTTATTCAGTTTTCCACATGGAGAATTTTACATGTCAAGGCAATTAGCAGTAATTTAGAGATTACATAACATACGAATGTTATGTAAAAAACAAGACGTGTATGTATAATTTAATTTATACCACGAAATAGGATATCGAAAAATTAAAACATTTTATTTTCAAAAAATCCTACGAATCAAAATATAAAATAGATTGTAAGAGGGATTAGGAGATAGTGATTGTAAGAGAGATTGGGAGATATTGATAGTAAGTGAAGTAAAGAATGAAATCTACAAAAAGGGTCCAAAATAAAAGTAAGATTATTATTTAGTATTATTGTGTCTGATGTCAAGTCTGATCAAGTCTTACTTAGTCAGAAGTATTACTTAAAATCTAACTAGTATCTCTACACTTCTCTATAATGCCATGCTGCAAAGACGTTCATAAAAAAGGCCGTGAATAAAAAATTGAATAAGACAAGTATCAAGAACTTTTCGGATTATTTATTCAATCATACCTGATCTTCTATAGATAGTGACATACCACACTGCTTCGAAATGTATCAGAAGTCTTGCTTTTTCCTTTTTTCTTCATTTACTATATATTCTTGATTTGTAGTCTTACTTATCTTCAAATATTTTTACTTTCTTAATTACAATATATACCAATTAAATACATAAATGAAATCATAAAAAGAGTAAATTAGAATTAAAACTGTGTAAAAACCACCTCTATTGATAAAGCACATAATTTATAAGTTCTGCTTTAATATGAATGTAACTCTTATATTATCCAATGATTTCATAAATACTATCCCTTTTTCTAGCTTTGACTCGGTTTTCTATAATTTCCTTTTCTTTTCTTTTTTATCTGTTCTTCTTTCATCCCTTCTTGAAAGTATAGTTGATGTTATACTCGAACATAAAGCAAAAAATTGTATAATTGAATATTAATATATTCTTCCTAAAGGAATAAAAAAATGAATATAAACATTAAAAAAAATACATAATACTAAATACTCAATATGATAAGTGATATTAAATTAAAAGTTTATTGTGTTTTATAAGAATAAATTGTTTTTCAGTTTTGTATAAAATTGATGTCGTATTTTTATTATATTTGAGTCATTTTAATACCAGTTATATTTTATTATTTTCCTGTATTTTCCAATTTGACTGTACTATTGTTTTTGACAATTTACTCGATGGAGAGTATTCTTTTTAAATTTTACTTTATCGATATAATAATGTATTAAAATTAGAGCTAGACTTAAATTGTACAATGAAGTATTTATTAAAATGCCTTTCTCAATTTTATTATACATGTAGCACATTTTATAAACATTATACTTATTTTAAATTATAAACGGCTCATAAACAAAAATATTTATAATTTTGTAAGAATTACTTTTCTGTAGCTTAAAATAATAAATGCATTTCTTTTGAGCATTTTATATTTATACACCTATTATTTTATACTTGTGCACAATATATTTTTGCAATCATAATATATACTATGCAATATCTAATATACAGATTATTATTTAAAAAATATAGATAATATAGTCTAATTATAAATACTAAAATATTGTTTATTCTTGTCTTACTTTGATATTTAAATTCAAACTTCATAGCATTGTTAACTTATATCTGTGAAACCATGAATAAAAGATATTAATTTACAAATAATAGTGAATTTCTTCTGCTATCAATGATTTTATAAATCCTAAAAACAATTTATAACAATAACAAACAAATTCATCTATAACTTCTTCAATCTTTATTTTATAATTTATTGGTAACGTATAAATAATAATAGCAACTGTTACCGAACAAATAGAAATAGAATACAACTCAACCCTTTATAATAACATTTTTTAAATAAAGTAAATTATTTTCTATTTTAGAATAATATCTGCTGAATTGAAATAGATTATGAAAATGAGTTCGCTGCTTTCTAAGTAAATCATTGATATGTGCTATCAAAATTTCATTTCTCATTATATTATATATAAAAATATAATAGCTTCTATGATGCAATAAAATATTTTCAATAAGAACACTTAGATTGATTCCAACCAATTTGAATTAAAGAATTTAATTGACTGTGTAAAAATTATCGATCATCTATTCATTATTTATATTTTGACAACTTAAAGTAGCTTTATTTATTTTTTTATGTTCATAACATTTTTATGCTTTGTTTATTATTGAAATTATTAAATATAAGTTATTTATACTTTTTATTTTTTTATAGATTTAATTAAAATTTTTTCTATTGAATACGAGTATGTAAATATTCTTATTTATAAGATAAAATTTAATTAAATTATCTTTGTATACTTTGAGTATAATTAATAAATAATCGCTTTATACTGAAATAAGTAGAAAGAATAGAAAGAGTCTTTCAAATGTAATTCTCAGATATTGTGCATCTTCTTAGTAAGAAGTTGAGAACGTTTTCCATCGATGAATAATCAAGAATAGATCGGCTAAGTCGACCTCAGTAAAGTGGATCTTTATCACATCAAAAAATAAATAAAAATAGAGTAATAAAAAATCTAACTGGACGGAATTTTCGTGATGATTTAAAGATTACTGCGTGAAAGCAAGCGAAAAGAACCCGACACCAGAAGGAGCACATTCTGTATGAGTGCGATGGTTACATTTTTGTCTTACCATTGTATTGATTAATGAATGCGAAACATGTTATAATTTCGCTTGTTACTTATAGTTCTTATAATCTTTGATTGTTGGTGTCTTTTTTGGTATCGTGGGTTCTTCTTACTACTACTGAACTCCTATATGATGTAAAGGCATTCTGAATTTGTTTTATTGCCCTTCTCCCTCCTTCTCTCTCACTCTCTTTCCCTCAGTTACTGTTTCTAGTATATATATCATAAATAAAAAGTTTTCTAACAGCATAAAACTTGAAGAAAGGTCATGGATGAACGAAGTAAGAGGAAAAATAAATTTCATTGAAACTGAATATTCCAATGTACATAAAACTTTATTTCAGTCATGGTTAAATTGAAATAGTTTTATTTATTCACAATTTATTTCAAATAATATTTTTTGAAATTTTATTCAAACAAATATTTTTATTTTAAAATATTGAATTCGTGAGAATTTTATAGACAATATTGGGTTTTTTATCTGACATTGTAATTTTAGAACTCAAGTTTAGAAAATTTTATTTAATCTAATTTATATGTGATTTTTATTCCATAGCTATAACTGCATATTCATAAATATATATATATAAACTGCATATTTATGAATATGCAGTTATAGATATATAAGATCTTAATAATAGTTGTATCTGCATGTACCTTCATTTTATAACTTTATAACTTGTTAAACATCTTTTTTTTTTTAATTTCTTTGAATCATGTAATGAAATAAATGTGTAATTAATTGAAATTTCAATTAAGAGGTAGTAATCATTGATGTATTACATTACGTACGTTTATAAAATTCATTTTTGTTTATTATATATTTAATATGCAATATTATTTAGCAATGTAAAATATTATCAATATATACATATTATAAAAAAATTTAACTACTTACAAATTATTTATACTTTAAAAAATTGAATAAAGTTATCAAAAATTTGGTAACTCCTACATCTATGAGGTTATGTAAAACTTTCAACGTTATTAGGGAAATTTTAGAAAGAAACTTTACATATTGTATTAACATTTTTTATAATTTCATGCACGAGTTTTGAGTTTCTACTTTTCTGAAAAATAACATTATGTAAATTCCTTACTTTTGATTTTTAATGTATTAAGTTAATTTATTTAAGAGTTATTAGTAAACTGAAACTTTTAAAAAAAAGGGAGTAAGAAAAAAAGAGAAATGTAAAGTTTTTAAACTTCTCTAATCATACTTAATCTCAATCAAAGTTATTTATTTAGATAAACTTCACAAAAATTCGTTCTCGTAAAAAGAGATTTTGTTAGGGTAGTTTGTAAAGTTTATTGTTACGTCGTGACTACTTTTTTATTCATTTTTACTTGCTTAACTTTTACTACTCAAATATATATATATATATTAAACTTTTCGCTACGAATAATTTACATTTAATGATAAATGTGGTGTTTTTGAAGTGTTAATTTTGATGCCGCGAGTAAAACATTATTATTTTTATAATTGTTATAATACATTATAATATTCTCTCATACATTTATATATTCATACATTTTTTCAATATATTAGTTTTCACATATTTAAATTTAACATTAAAATTACGCATGAATAGTTTAAATATTTTTTCACTATTATTCCCATCGCTTCATTACTTCTTTACTTCTTTTCGTCATTTGAAAAATATTTCAATCCTCAAATACGAATTTTTTCCTTCCCTTTTCTTTCTAATTTTTACTATTACTTTTGTACTTTCCTGAGTGTATCGGACTTCCAGGTCTTTTTATAATGGAAGCAATTACTAAAATAGAAGTAATACTGCTTGTCTTTCCTTATTTCCTCTAATGCTATAAACGCTTCCTCCATCTTCATCACTACCCTTTACTTCTATTTTTAATTTACTGCTCTATTACATAATTTTCTTTCTTTCCTCTATCTAGATTTCTGAATGTCTGCACTATATATATTTTTTTTTACTTTTTGTGTGCTTTCACTCATTTTGCTTTTGAATGTATTTTATCGTACCTTTTTAAACTGTTTTACTACGCACTTTTTTCTATTTTTTGCTATGTGACTACATAACAAAATTTTATGTCTTTTACTATTTCATTGTTTTTACATTTCTAGCGATTCACTTTTGCTCACCTTCATTCCTCCCACTATTTTTTCAATTTTATTTCTTTCTCTATTTTACACTATTTCAAATTTTTCCTTTACTGACTGCTCCCGCCATGTGTGTCTCTCGAGCCCACCTATCATACCTTTTGTAAATAATATATTATTCGTATATTAATAATCTATGAACTTAAAAAAATATTAAACAAAATCTATTAAACTATTTTAAAAATAACTAATTTAACTACTAAAAATAGTTTAAATCAAAATATTATGAAAATTTTTTAATATTTGAAAAAGTTAAAATAAGAATAATTAATTAATAATTCTCTTTCATACAAATAAAATATTATAATTACAATTTTTAGTTACTTATTTAAACAATCATAATTCTATAAATTAATTTTTATATTTATACAAAAGTTTAAATAGCGAATAAATAATTAGCAAAATTCTTATTTTTTTAAATGTTTCTAATTTTTTTGGAGGTTTATATAGTACCTACATTACCCCTCTTGTATTCTCCTGAATTTCTAATATTTCCAAGTCTGCTTACTCAAATCTAACCAGATATCTAATACACTCTGTATCTATTTTATGCTCCGTGTATTTATATTTCCATATTATAATTTGAAGAAAATTTAACTCAAATATCCAAATTTTTAAACTTTGGTATGTCTTATTGCATGTTATATGCAAGAGTATGTTTTTTCATATTTTTTAATGATGAGATTTACTAGAATAAATATATTAAACTCCCAACTACTTTTAGGAACCAACATTCAATTTATTATCAGATACCATATTAAAAGTAAATCATCATTTTTAAAGATTTAAATATTTAAAGATCAAATTAATAAGAAATTATGTTATCAGTAAATAATAAAAAAGTAAAAATTAAAAAATTAAAAAGTAAAAAAGTAAAATAATTGAAAGTAATAATATGGATTGTAAACATAATAAAAAAACAATCAATTTTATATCTATACAAAAATTATTATAATTATTTATGATTATAATTGAAACTACTTCACATTTAACCTACAATGAACAAGGCGTTTGTAAAATCTAGTGATTTTATCCCACAGATATTTAATTTTCCTATAATTCTATATTACTTATAAATACCTTTTTATCACTAAGTCGTTTGCAAACTATTATTTACATTATAATTTTTAGCATGCTTACCAGTCTCGGTAAATAAGGCACATATTTTATCAAAAATATAAAAACTTAAAGGTTCAAGTGAAGAAAATGAATCTAGCGGAATAGAAAACATTTTTGTCAAGATGACATATTCATATAAAAATATGGGAATATTAACATTCTATATAACAAGCTATAGGGAATAAAAATACGCGTTTTATAATGAATAGTCAATTTTCATAATATAAAAAAAATAATTGATTACATAAATAAAATGAGCATAACGTTATTAAATTTACTCAATTAAAATACAATAAAAAATCAATTTAAGGTAAAACATAAAATTAGAAACTTAAAAATCTTTGTTACAGATTATAAAATAAAGAATAAAGATGAAAGTTAAAAAATAAATTCATTACGATAAAAATAAATAATCTGATTATAATATAAATAAAAAAAAATGGACTTAGATAGCATTGAATATACAAAGCATTTATTATTTGGCATGATGATTGAATTACATGAAATGCAATTACTTATACTGTAAAAACTTTAATTCATAATTATTTAATTAAATTGAAGTATAAAGCATAAATATAAAATTAATATTTATTACATATAAATTAAATATAAATTTAAAAATGTTGAATATATTCCATAAAACTTTTAATAAACCACATGTTTCTTTTATCGTATTAATAAACATATAATTTGTCAATAATTTTACAGTTTAGGTACGGATAACAAAAGAAATAACAAAAGAAAATTAATAAAATATTTTTATTTGTCATAATAGCATGTTAGATATTACGTTTACATCATCAAATCAATGTTTTTCATTCTATTTCTCAAATTACACAAAAATTGAAATATAATTTCAATATTGGTTTATTTACATAACAATGTATTTTTTTAGAATTCTAAAATTTCCGAGTATCAATCAATACAAATTTATATATCAAATAACACAATTCAAAAATAGAAATTTTGAAGATATAATTAAAATAATATATTACTGATATATTACTGATTTATAAAATTTTTTTATTTATAATATAAATTTTACTACCAGAAATATGAACTAGAAACAGGAAAACACGTATAAAACAAATACCAAATTCCTTATTTTACAAAAAAAATATATTCATAATATGTAATAAAAATAATTAGATTATTATTCCACAATCATTTAGAAAATATTACATTAAACTTTTTAGTGTATAATAATTTTAAATATCAATTATACCTAATTATCACGTATACTCATATAAGACTTGTAAAGAAATCATTAATTCTATCTAATCAGCGTGTCTAAAAAAAATTTGTTCCTCTTTCTTTTTCATAACGATATTCTGGATTTTTGAGTTCTTGTCACTGTTTTCTCTCATCGAGCTCTATCCTCATTTTTGTGACAGACCAGACTCTCAGCTGTAAAAAGTGTATAGTAGTCAGAGTTATAATTTTCTTTATTTTAACAAAATTATGTGAAACCTAATTAAAGACATCTTTCATGAATCCTTTTCAATTAACTTCATATAACTAGAAATGTATCCATGGATAAATGTATACAAAAATTTTTATAAAATAGGTATATCCTTTACGATATCATCCATAAATTCGGCTAAACTATAAAATTATTAAATATATATATGTATATATATATATTTAAACATGATATAGTATAATTTATATTAAATCACTTTTTTAAATAATATCAATTTGTTATTTTTTATAGTGGATCATACTTTTTTTGAAATATCATTATCAAAATTATCCATGCAACTGCTTTTTAAATAATAATTTATTTCTAAAGTAATACAACATTTTCATTAAGAATTATTAATTTGTCATGGAAATCTTATATCTAAAAACCCTTCAAATTAATTTATTACACAAGGTAACACTTTCATATCTATATTTTTATTATATTTTTATTATTATTTACTAATATTTTGAGATACAAAATATTAAAATAATGAAAATATTAATTATAGATAAAATTTATGAATAATATACATTGAAAAATTCTGTTAAAGCTATATAGTAAGTATAATATAAAATTATTTTAATATCACTTTTAAACTGGTTATTGTTTCAAAATCTGTCTAATTATAATAAAAAATATTTTTAAATCGCTCAGTTTTTAAAAACACTTGTTATATTGTTAAGATTTAAGTCTCATACTTTTTATAGTATTTAAAATATTTTATATAAAACTTTGATATATTCTTAAACTATTATTTAATTTTTTAACTAAAATTTTATTTGTTAAAGACTTATGATTATTAGTTTTTTATTGTTACAACTTTTGCATTCGTTTTTATCTTCGGGTATCCTAGCAACCAAAATCCTTTACTTATATAAGTAAAATATAAGTTTTTATTAACTCATTTTTTAATGTATGTTTTTTCTTTTATATTTTTTAATGTGTGTTTTTCTTTTATAAATTATATATATATATATATATTTTTTTTTTTTTTCGTGCTTCTAAATAGCAATTGCCATTTTATATTTTATCAAAGAAATCAGTTTTTATCAAAAAATATTTTTTCAATTTTCAATCAATCAATCGTGTATCTGATTTATAAATCAAAAAATATATATAAATGAAAAAATGGTGTTCAACTGTAAATATATATATTATTTATACGATGAATTCGATATATATATATATAAACAATTAGTCAACACGATTATTAAATTTTGATAAAACAGGGGAATTTTACCCAAATAAATTAGATACCACATAATTCTAAGAATATTAAAGAAATAAAAATATAAAAATGAATCCGAATGAATCATATCACTGAGGAGACGGAAATATGAGCGTCTAGAGAAGAGAACAATGTAGGAAAAATGTGGAATAGTTAAACGGTTTACTTAAATCAAAGGATGATAAGAGACATGAATGTAAAGTACAGAACGGACAAGAGAAGGACTCTCAACCGATTATGTCCTCTTTAAGATTTTTCAACGTAGAAAAAGAGATCGAGTTAACACAGAAAGAGCGATTTCTTGGAGTAAGGTCTCAAGCTTGCATAAATAAACTTTCTTATTCACATTACACGAAATTTTTTCCAGACAATATGCGTAAAAATAACTCAATATCTTTTTTTTACATTAGATGACTTTGCAGATGTGCTCTGTACATATCGTATAGCAGCGCTTCCTTTTATAGTTGAAAAAACAAACTCAAGAAGAGTGTATGTAAACACTAAATTTGTTCCTTCAACGCATATTCCAAAGCCTTGAATATACAGCGTCACAGAGAATATTACTGGAAGTCAAACACTTAAATATTTTAAATTTAATAAGTTAACCAAAATTCTAATTTATATAAAGTATTCTTTCTGTGTAATTATTTATTTGGCATATAAAATATTGATGATAGTTCTTAGAATCACAAAATGTCATTACATGAAATAATTGTATTTATTTATATTTTTTAAATGCTTCAAATATTACTCAGTATCAAGGAATGTCAAATACTAAAATCGAAATTCATTAGCGTCAACATAATATCAATGAAATAATTAAAGTACTAATCTACACTAAAAAGTTATAATAGTTTGTATCAATTTTTTGCCTTAAAAACTTCCTTGTTTTTTTTCTATTATATTTGTGGATTATTTATATTTTTATATATTTTATAAGTAAAATGCTCAAAATTAATCTAACAGTATTATTAGTACTATTTCTTTAATTGTACTGATGTAAACTTGGAATTATTGGTCACTCATATAAATTAAAAATAGGCTTTGAATATTAATAAATATTAGTAAAAGACCGAAATACTTTATTCAGGATCTACTAGATGGGTTCGCAAGTAATATAAAAAATATAAAATAATAATAATAAAAAAAACAATAAAAAAAGTAATAATAAAACAATATAAAAACAAATAATAAAAATAATATATATAATACTTATAGTATAGATACCCAGCGTAGAACAGTGAATTAAAAAACATGTTCAAAAAGATAAGTGAAGAGAAAAAAGTGATAGATGAAGGAAGCGTTGATAGCATTGTAGAAAATAAGGAAAGAAGAATATCAAGAATTAACAAAGATATCTGTCCTGTCTACGTGCCATGAGTCTTGAACGAGCTTAACTAGTAGACCCATACTGAGGAATGTAGAAACGTAATAGTGAAAAGTACAAAGGATGAAGAATATTTATACAGGAAAAAAGATGGAAAAAAAGAAAACATTGAATGAATAAACATATATTTTATATATGAGAAGACAAAATGGGTAGAATATGTAAATCGGAAAAAAATAACGAGAAATACAATGGAACAACGCAGAGAATTTGGAATTAAATATAAATGATTTTTAAAATATTATACAGAGGTACAGAAAATATGTGTCTTTTGTTTAAAACACACCGAAAAAGAGAGAGAAAAAAAACATAGACAATTAAATTTAGTAGAAAAATAAGTGTTTAAGAAAGAAGTAAAGGCCATGGTGCAGCAAGTCAAGTATGAAGTTGAGTAGTATTGGGGAAAATTTGAGGATTATATAAAAATTATATAAGTAATATATAAGTATTATAATAATTATATTGTTTAATAAACAACTACTTACATACCTTAGTCGTTTGAATAAGCTTTTTTCTTACATTAATCAATATTCTAAATTGCCATTGAACATTATTTAAAGAAATATTTTTATTCCTTACTTGTTCCATTTAATTTTAGGAAAATAACACAAATTAAGCTCCAGCTTTATTGATGCTAACACCTCTCACAAAAATTTATAACTACTGAAGTGCAAATCGATGATCTTACAAAGTTGACATTTCTCGAATTTGTCAAAAACTCAAAATACTTGTTTCTATCTAGCTTGTACGTTTTTAACTAAACAACCTGTATTACTCTAAGCTGCCCAAGCCTAAATTGAAAGAGAGATGGACGGCTTTTTTTTTAATCTGGCTAGCGGAAAATTTTCCTGATCTTAGAACTCATTTGTAGTACACATAGCCTTAAAAAGTATAGAACCCAAAAACTTAATAAACATACCCAATATATAAAATACCCAAATTTTTCATACTCAACAATAATAATGGTTATGTAGGAAACCAAAAACCAGAAGCGTAAAAAAATGTAGGATTATCTTTGAAAGGTGACAAAAATTAAGCCATAAAGTTTTTAATAATAACCAGCCATTATACTGACATCAATGAAAGCTTTTCCTTGTAGAGGCAGTACGTAAAGTAGTCGGTCAACGTAAATGCATATTTATACATATAAATTCACATACGCAAAATACTTAGTACAGTTAAATTTCATTTTTACGATGGGAATACAGTTAGTTTTCAGTTTGCTGTGATAAAACGAAGTATTACAAGTTCGCACTACTTTTATTTATAACATTTTTGGTTATTAAAATTCGAAAACCCACTTCGAAATTATTCTTGACGTTTATTTTTTAATTTAAACGTTAAAAATTATGTTTTAAAAGCTAGACATAAATCATAAATATATAGATACATTAATTTACTACAATAAAATAGTTTAATAATAATATTATATATATATTTATTTCGTATATTTTATAGCATCTGAATGACATTTATATTTTACATTATATATATAAAAGGCTCTGTTAGAAATTATATAAGTGTTATATTAGCTTTTTGGTATTATTTCGAGTAATAAATATTAAATTCCAATTATTTTTTAATTTATTTATATTCAAATATAGTAACTATAAATATAGTTAATTAAACATATTTTTTGGGAAGTGATTAATCACGAATAAATTAACAAAATATTCCTTCATTTACATAAAAGTTAAATTGAATTTGAAATTCTTGTGCACAATAAAATCAAATAAAATTCAATTTTAAACAAAAAATTGTTCTTTGAAACGATTATATAAAAAATAACGCTTATCATCCTAGACCTATCGTGCAAATGCTTTTTTATTTATAATATAAATTTTACTACCAGAAATATGAACTAGAAACAGGAAAACACGTATAAAACAAATACCAAATTCCTTATTTTACAAAAAAAATATATTCAATATATATGTAATAAAAATAATTAGATTAGTATTCCACAATCATTTTATAAAATAACTAAATATTCCTTCATTTACATAAAAGTTAAATTGAATTTGAAATTCTTATGCACACTGAAATTAACAGAGTTCTCTGAATTTAATTTAATTAATAAACAAAAAATATATGTTAGATTAAATAAAATATTTTCTCTTCTATAATTTTAAAATTAAATTCATTTTAATTTAATTTTTTAAGTAAATTATTGTATAAAATATCTAATGAATAAAACATATATTATATAATATAAATTTTACATAAATACAGAATAAACAGTGAGGTTTTTTATTTTCTTCAAAAGAAAATAATTTTTATAAAAAAATATTTTATAATTCATAATTTTATTTTACGCAATATTAAAGTCTGTACTGAATTAATAAAATAAAACTTTTAGTTTAAAAGAAAATTCATTCAAACAAATTTATGTATTATTTCTTAACATTTGATCAATCAACAAGTGTATCAAATGTCATAAAATATGTTCATATATTCAACAAATATAAAAAAATGGAAAAAAATTCGACCGGAACAATCATTACTACATAAAATTATTAAATCACCTATACGTGTAGTATAAAATGAAATTAAAACTTTACAGGTACTTTACACTCAAGCATTTTCAATGATACCTTCATTCTATTTATTTCTGTATTTGACTTAGCATCACTTGGTATTTCATTTGATCTACTTTTCCTTTATTTTTAGAATTTAGCTATCAATATCTTTCATAATCATAGTTTTTTACTATATTTTATTATATTTTGTTATATTAAAAAAGGCCATCTAAATGTAACATTTGTTAATAGGAACGTTACATTAAGAAATATAAATAAAACTCAATTTATCGCATGTTTAAGTGTAAATATATATATATATATATATATATATATATATAAATTTCTAAATCATGTAAATTAAAAAAAGATAATCTTTAGAAATATTGGATTATAAAAAAAATTTTTAAATATATTTTTCTTATGCATTTCATTCGAAAAATTTTCTAGTATGCAATAAAAAAATTTTTAATTAAAGTATTAAAACATTTTTAAATAATTTTTCAATAATTATATTATTAAATTAAATTTATTGAAACATTTTATTTATCATAGAATGCGTAAAATTTGTAATACTATAATATTATTATTTTTTTTACATAATTATGATCGATTATCGATACAAACGTAATTAAAATTATATATTTAAATATATGCGTAATAACTCTCGAAATATGAAGTCAATTTAATTTTCAACTTCTGATCAAAAACATATTGAAAAAATGAAATTGTAGAACATTTAAATAAGTTAAAAAACATGTATAAGGAGCGTGTGAACTTGGAGGTTTATCGAAATCATTTTATTGTATAATTTTTTAGAATTTATTTATTCACTGATGTTATTACTAGTTTACAATAATTGTAAAATATTTTAGTTTATCAACAAAATTTGTTGCATTTTATATGAAATTTTTTTTATAATATCAGATTATTGATTACAAATATTTACATAAGATTTCCTTAAACATAATTAAGAAAATTTTTCATACTTCGGTTTTGTAGTTAAATATATTACAATAAATGTAGCAATATAACAGTTCATTTAAAAATTATACCAACTTACCAAACACTAAAATAATAAAATTTTAGTTTAAATACTTAACTATTATAAATCACTAAAAAATAATAAGTCTGCAAAACCTTAATACATTACTTTAATTCTAAAAATTATTTTTATGAACTCAATAATGGCATTTCTTCTCCGAAATGTTCCCTAAAAATATTACATCATCGATGCATTTTTTGTTTTAAGATATGGTAGCCCACATCATAGCCGGTCCCAGTCAGTCAAAACTCCGGGTTGTAGAGCATCAGGCCGACCAAATTATCTGTGCCTGCCACAACAGAGGTCAAGGGTTGCCAGCATGCCAAATACCGGCGTAGAGGAAGAGTACTACCGACAGAGACATTTTAGTATAACACCAAAAGGGGTAGTGAACAGGGGTGACTCTCTTAAGAGCCGACGATCTCGTTCTAATAATAGTGTGGCCTCCAGTAACTCAAGGTATATTTTTATTTTCATCTTTTTTTCTTCACTCGTACATTTTTTCAAGTTCGAAATTATTTTCGAATTTTACTTTTGGTTTGATTAACTAAGTTTGAAAATTTGTCCATAGTTTTCTAAGATGATTATTTGCGCGAAAAGAACTACGTATATTTTACTGTTTTTTGTTTGATTTAATAACGTTGAGCTATACAATATTTAAAGAAATAAAATAAATGCTAATTTAAACTTTATACTACGTCAGTGACTTAATCAATATTTCTCTAAAAACGAATTTGGTTAATTCAGCAGTGAATTCAGCAACATTGAAGTCTTAAATTCATGTTTCTTTGTTCTTATACAATTTCTTAACCATTAAACGGTAATTTGACCATAGTTAATACATTTATGAAGTTATACTCACATAAAGTTTATTTAAACAATATATTCAATTTAAAATTATTAACATTAAAATTCTACGAGACCATACATGAAATTTGATTCAAGGACGAATGTACAATTAGATAAGGATTATAAAAATTCATGATGTTTAGATTTACCACATTGTTATTGTAAAAGTATATTTAAAAATAAATGAAGACCTAAAATTATTTTCCAGTTAAAATCACCAATTATAACTTAAAACATAAAATTGACATGTTTTTAGATTTTTAGGCGGAATTAAGGAATTTTAATTATGAAAAGTACGTTTGTGTATCTTCAATTGTAGATTAGTCTAGCAGATTAATTAATATACATGAATCAAACATTATTTATGTTAGACATATATCAACCTAGATTCATAACCACTTAGTGAAAGAATACCGTGTAACTTCCTGGCTTAGAATTCTTATATTATACTTTTATAGACACATTTTAAGTACACTTATTTATTATTTTGTTTTATTTTAATTTAAACAATTATATACAAATTTATAATTTAATTATAACATTTATTATATTGTATTATATAAATGTCAATATTTATAACCACTTCCTTTGCAAATTTGAACAAATAATTAATGTATTTAATATATTTTTCGATTTTTTATCAATTGCATTGAATGAAAAGTATTTTACAATAACATTTAACGTACTTCTTACTGCAAAAAAAAAGTTTCAAAAGATTAAGCATTGAGTCTGAAAACGCGTAAACCGTCGTCTCATATATTATAACGAGTTTTTTTTCTTTCCAATAAAATTCTCAATTCTTAATTCATAGTTATTTAGAAAAATTGTATTTATATACAATGAATAACTTACTATTATCAGCTTTTTAATTTCTTTATATCTTGTTGTATAAATTTATTTTATATAAATATATACACATACCTTCTCTATTTTAATAATCATGCTAGCACATTGTTATACAGTAATTTCAATCAAATATCGAACATTGCAATACAAGATAAATATATTATCTGAGAAAACAAGAAAAATAAATAAATTCTTTTTTATTTATTATTAAGGCTACGCTTTATCCGAAAGATATGAAAATACTAGAGTATATATAAGTATATTATAATTATAATATAAATTTCATATTCTTTCTTTTCATTTTATCAACAATATTTATTTTAATATAGCTTAAAAATTATTATTAAATATACTACAATTAGTTTTTTATTTGCAAGTAGATAATAAAATATAGAATTGTTTATTATCTGTTTTTTATAAAAATTGAATATTTTTAAAACATAATTTTTAAAAATGTTTTAAAATATTCCCTCTGACATAAAAATAGTTTCTCTATGGAAGATATTATATTACATTAACATTTACTATTATATAGCAAATATTTGAATAAAGATTTTTTCAATTTCTATAAAGTCACACAAAAAAGTAAAAAATTACAATTACAGGTATTATACTTTATTACGTTCAATTATACCTTTTGTTCTAAATTTCGTTGATCATTCTCTCAATTAAAAAAATAAATTTTTATTTCATAAATGTAATAGTCATCGCCACTCAATATAAAAACATTATGTTCTAATATCTGAT
Organism: Platyscapa corneri; assembly: GCA_018907185.1. NCBI lineage: Eukaryota > Metazoa > Arthropoda > Insecta > Hymenoptera > Agaonidae > Platyscapa > Platyscapa corneri. The sequence goes on from JACCHW010000001.1 coordinate 4,950,827, forward strand.
ATTATATATTGATATATTGATGTAAAACTCACTAAAAAAAATTTTTCGAGGCTACATGGTAAAAATAGCAAATAAGACTTTTGGCGAGGTAGATTTTTTTGTACATCGATTTACTTCCTTCTAGCTTTTACGATATCTTGTCCCACAAAAACTTTCTTACCAGTAAATTTAAATAATCTACTTGTACTTCATTAAAAATAAAATATTTACAAAATTTAAGAGACAACTGCATAGAACATCTACAAGTAATTCAAAATAAATAATAAAAAGTAACACGTGTGTACTTCAGTAATCGTAAATATATTTTATATGCCTTGCGTTATTTTAACATTAAATTAGTTCGAAATATTTTTAAAACCTTATGTCATGCAATAAAATAAATAATAAAAATATGAAAAAAGTAGCAAATATGAATATTAAAAATTATAGAATCATTAAGAAAGAAATAATCAACAGTACAAAATTAGTTATTTTGATGAATATTTTAGATTATTTTATGGATACCTTTGCATTTTAATACTCTCATCCCCCTATTTATCTTTCTTTCTCTCTCTTTCTATTTTTCGTCTCTTTCTTCTTTCATCTTTCATTCTGATACTTGATATCAGTCTTTTTGTTCAGCCCTACCTGAACGCCTGTTCCCATTTTAAAGAATATTCAATAAATTGAAAATAATCATATTACAAATATGAATTTACATATATACACAGATAAATATATATCTTAGAATGCGTAAAACATGATACTTGTGTAATCACTGAAACATATTTGCATAGTATTATTTCATCTTTTAAAAATCGCTTTCCTCTTTCTCTTTCTTTGAATGCTTTTGCATGATTATATTTCTTAAAAAGTTATTTAATTTAATTTTTTAAAACTATTTATACTATGTGTCTGAAAAAAATTATTAAAATATTGTGTGTATTTCACAAGAGTTTATGCAGTAACTTATAAAAATAATACATCTGCATAAAAATTAAAATGAAAAAAATATAATTATAAAATATTAATATTATTAGTATGTATTAAATTATTAAATAAGTTTTGTTTTCTTTTAAAATGTTTGCTATATTTTACATAAATACATAAATAACAGAGAAAAAATATTGAGAAAAATGTATTCAGAATAATATTCATTTTATTCTCCTATATATAATAATTGATCTAACTTTATATCTTATTTCAAAGATAAAGATGGATTCACAAACAAAAATTACTACTTTTAATATTTATAATGGCACTGTTTAATTTCATAAAATCCGTTATTGATATTTATTATTATAACTATTATTATTTAATTGCACTATAAATTACACTAAGAAGAATATTCCATTTATATATAATAGGTAGATTAAAAATAGTAATTTATTTTGATTATTTGAAATATGTAATCAATTTTATTCATCTTTGAAGTATTAAACAAAAAAGAATAAACTTATTATAAATATTTTTTAAGTATCATTTGTACATTGTATTAAAAAAATATTTGAATATATGTAGTATAATATTAAACATTGTTTATTTAACTATAGTTTAACTATTAGTTTTTAATTGAAAAACATTTTTTTCAATATTCCCAAATACTTGTTACCATTATATTAAATTTATAAAAATATTAATTGAATAATGAAAATATTAATATTAATTTATAAAATAGTACTTCTATTAGTTCTTCAAAAAATTTTAATCATTCAAGGAAGAATCTATTCAGATTTCAAAATCAGTAGTGGAGAAAAAGCAGATTTTCAAGTATTAACAGACTAATGCTCTACATCGAACACCTGAGTCTACGTTTGGAAATGAAATGACGTACACACATGTGTTTGATTCTAGAGAATTGTCCTCAACGTCATAATTTCGCTAAAATCTACGATGGTGAACAAATTTCAGAACATCATTTACAATAATAATAAATATATTATAAATTAAATTTTAAAATATTGTAAATTAATTCTAACCGATAAAATGGTAATTAACAATTATAATCATCAATTGTAACGTATATTTCAAGAAATGGATAGATACATAATTAATAATGAGTTTTTATACAAATATTATAGTTCATAATAATAAACTTAAATTATGTAATTATCATTTTTTAATAGATATAAAAAAAAGAATTTGAATACTTATTTAATAAAATAAAATAGTACGAAAGTATTTTAAAATATCTTGGGTTGGCCATATAATAGGATTAAAAATGAAGAAGAGGCAATATCCTAAATAATCTCTCAAAGCCGTATTATACTTCAATATAATCTATTTACTGGTTTATTTAGCAATCTTCAACTCAATTTAATGCCAATAAATAGATTTTTCGATTCAACAGCAGCAAGAAACCTGCAATAAGATAATTCATATTTTGGTAATAAAATTATTAAGATTGATGATTTTCAACGAATTGAAAATTACTAATTTTATTATTATTGCATATACAATAACAAGAAAAAGATAATGATGTTAACAATTATTATAAAAGATGTATGTTACTCTTTTCCTATATTATTACAATATGTCATATACAATAATGTTACATCTTTTAAATATTTTTAATGCATACGTAATAAAAACAATATAATATAATTATTATAAATCTATACATAAAATCGAATATCTCAAGGACCTCATCTTCATTTTTAATATTGATTATAAAAGACTAAATTTTTATTTTAATAATTTTTGTTATATAAAATGAATTTTATATATATATATGTGAAATAAGTTATTATGAATGAAATTAAAATGGAAGTTAATATGTACGAATTAAATTGGTAAATGGGAAAAATAATTTATTTTTTTAATATTTTTTATTATTATATATATTTACAATATATTATTTACAACCATACTTTAAAACTTCTATTCAATAATATATAATAAAGCAAATTTTAATAGTACTAAAAAAGGATTAAAGAAGTAATATTTGGATTATACATGTTTTATAAAAATAAACAAAAAATATTCTATTGAATATAATTCATATTTCAACTCGATGATTATTTTATTTATTAAATTTACATTGAGTTAAAAGCACATAAACAATTTTGTGGAAATGTAAGAATAGACTTAAATTTAAGAACAAAAACACTGACTTTTAAAGTTATTTTATAGAAATTTACATTTAATGAAAAAATTTATCAAAAACCGAATTTTCAAGATTTACTCTGTAGATTAATTTATTTAACTAACGTATCAATCTCACAAATAAAATTCGTTACCTTATGATGATTTATGTTTAAAAAATAATATTTCAAATAAACAATGTATACAATAAATAGAAGAATTTATTTTTTAAATTAAAAAATTAATATTTTTAATTTATTATTTATTGTGTTTATAGTCTTCTTATAAGGACTTCTAATTCTAAAAAGAATACTAGATATGTGCCAAACTCCAAAATCAAATTAAAAAATGTTTTTACACAACTATGTCAATGTGATAATATGAACGCATAGAAATAATAAATTTTCCATATTAAATGAAGTACACGAATATTGTAGAGATAAAAAATTGATAGAATTTGGATTTATTTTGAAGGAGGTAACTTATATATAATCTACCTTTTTCTAAAACATTCTGAAACATTTTTAGTACTTATTTCACGTTTGGTATTACTTTATAATTTGATGAATAGTATTACATCATATTTTGAATAGTAACAAATACTTACATTCAATCCAGTTAAAAAATTTGTTAAATTTGGTTATCGTTAAGTTATAAGCATTCAAAAGTTGTCAATTAAAACATTATAAAATGAAATTTCTCATCATTGACAACAAATCTTTGATAATAGTTAATTACAAAGTAAATATGCAGTAGAATGAGCAATTATAAATATTATGAGTAATATTATGATCGAAACCTAGTTTCGCATTTTTATTCAGGAAAAAGAATTTCAACGCAAGCTAGTAAATTCAAAAATTAATTGCATATGGTAATTTAGGTAACAAAAGAGGGCTGTGATGATTGCCTCATTTTCGTGCAGAAGGGCTTAAGGCTCTGTGGTCGGCCACAGATCACGACAATGGCTATGCGGTTAATCTGTCAAGCTGCAAACTGAACTCGGGTGACAGCAAACCGCGTTCGTGACCATTCGAATACAAAAGCGAATGTAAATAAGCATCTGATATAACATCAATAAAGCTAATTCACTAGTATCGTGATTCAAGTGTATTTTTGATTAAAGTGTTTACTTAAATAAATGCAGTATGGTGACCTAATATTCAGTTTGACAGAATCAGTTGGAATATTAAGCATTCGATACTAATTCATAGTAATAATGTTTTCAGGAAAGAAGTAATGCATTTCTGATTAATTAAATACGATGTACATTTTAAAAAGTTTAGAAATATACTAGAATCATTTTTTTATAATATATAAAGTAACGTATTTATTTAGCTAAAGTAGAGATAGGCATAAACGTAAATGCAAATAAAGTTTTAACACTACACTAATGTTTATTGCGATTGGTTGATGTTCCCCGGCCGGATATGTTGTAACCTACACCAAATAAAGACGTTTTCAATTTTTTCTCGTATTACGATAATTTAAGTCGCACGATATCTAACTCGTAATTTTAGATTAAAGTCACTATTATAAGTGAAAAGACCTAGAACACAACCGAATACTTGCTGCGTAATCATAAAATTAGCGCAACATAATATCTATGTAAATACTAGATTAATATGAAAATGCGTAAATGTAATAACAACATAATACCTTATTGTAAATATGCGAGTGAAATAAAAATGTGCGATAAAATTCAATATAGAATAATATATAAAACAATTGCGAAAGAAACGGGAAAAACGAAGAAAGCGAAGAAAGGAAAGGATTATTGAAGTGCAAACAGAAAAAGAGAAATAGTATTTCTTGTTCGTACTCTGCTACTATTGGTTCTTTTTCAACTAAGACTACTATTTATTTGTTTGCTTCTTTACTTTCTTTTTAGTTTTTTTACTTGTATTTAATACAAAATTTATTTTTGAGTTTCTATTTAAAATCATAATTTTGATGCATGTTTTGCAAGCCTTATGTACAAAATAAAAACAATTGTAATGTACGCACATACCTACTGCGTATCCTATGCACTAACAACAGCCCGTGCTCTTCAACGAGAGACCCTCCGTATTTATAGTTATTTATAGTTTAATTATTATTTAAACTAAAGATTAAATAATAATTCAGTTACATTTGAAACTATGTGTTTTTTAAAAAGTTATTTTTTTAAATTTATCATTTTCCGATTACCATGTTTTGACATCTTTCAATTACCTTTCAACGAATGCACTTCTACTTCGTATTTTCTATTCTAAGAATTTTAGATTTCTTGTAGTGGTACACGTCTATTTTTATAAATTGACTCTATCTCTGTTACTGTTGCATTCGATTAAATTTTACAAGTTTTGTGCTAAATCAAAGAATAATTGCTAAATCATTAATTATATAAAGTGTTACGAATAATTATTTAAAATATGATAACTAAAACACGAAGAAAAAACAAAACTATTGTTTTATTATTAAACGAATTCAGTCATTATAAGTGAAACCTTAAGTCCTGACCCTTACACAATTAAAAAAACAGCTATTTTATCTTTCTTAATCCAATACCCAATTCACTTTCGTTCTGTACCAATATTCGATACATATGAATGTATTACGAATTTTCAACTGAATTCAAAATACTGTGAATAAATAAACAAATTTTTTGTGTTGAAGAATATATTTTAAAGCAAAGAACTAATCTACAAACTCTGTTTCGAAAAATGTGTTATGATTAATAATTCTGTGCACGAGTATTTTTATTTCAAATTCTTCTTATACTCAATTTCAAATATATTTTTTGAGACTGGAATAAAAATGTAAATATCTTATTTTTTAGCTGTTTCATTCAAAATGAAATACATTTCTTATTAAATTAGACCTCAATTTAACTTTTTTTTTGTATATTTTCCATGAAATTTGAATTCTTAAATTTAAAAATATGTAAATTTTAAAAACAACCTAATTAAAATAAATCATGAATTCCTAATTTTTTAGATTTATGTTTCAATAAAAATGAATAATTAATTTCCACTCTGTGGTGCATATTATTTTATAAACAAGAATAAAAAAATTACTTATCTAAAAAATTTCATCATTATGTTAGATTCACAATTTAAATCTAAAACTATGAAATGTAGTCAAATCAATAAATAGTAATATATGTAATAATCAATTTTTTTCAAGATTATTTTCAATTTGAAAAATGACATAAATTAGTATGATAAATTTATAAAAGCTACAATCTATTTTACGAACATATTTTTTTTTAAAATTACCGATATTTTTATTATTGTAAAAAATATTTATAAAGAATACGGTGTAAATAATATTATTGTTATATGTACAAAAAAATTATTAAATTTTACAATAATATTGCAAATTAATTTAGTTAAACAAACTTTCTAAATAACTAAGAAATTAAATATTTTATAAAATTATATAAGTACTCAATTTACTTTCAAGCTTGCAAAAACCTTAAAACGCCGTTAATTTCAAAGAAAAATATCAAAAAATATAATTTGCTATAAATTAATTTTTTTAAATTGATATGACGCTTTCTATTATTTAGAATGATGTAGTTCTTAACAATTAACGAAGAAATATAAAATTTAAAATTTTTTTCTTGAACTTAAATTTAAAAACTAAATTAAAACCTTTTTATTGTAATTAAGATACTGAAACATCAATGAAAAATTTCTTTAAAAATATCTGCTTTATCAATATTTATCTGTTAATGTCACGAATATGAAAATTCGAATATTTCTATTGAATTTGTAAAAAAAAAGTTTATAATAATATGCTAATTTTATTTATTATTTATCATAAAAATGTATATAACTGTATGTTTTAAAAATATATTTGTGATTATAAATTGGATATGCAACTCTATTTCCTCTCGTTATCAATCAAAAGTAAAGCGTATATATTTTTATAGAAGCCTAATCAAGGCTTTTAGCATTTGTAAATTTATTTATTCATAGAGATACACACGTACTAAAAAATTATGATTCAATTCGCTCTTTCATAAATGCTTATATTTGTACAGTTAACAGTACGCTAAAAACAAATTATTGTAAAAATAACTTATAAATGATTTTATAATTTTAATTATTTTCACATCAAATTTAGTCAAAATATGTAGTGAATTTTCTACAAAATCTTTGCAACTTAAGGAGAATACTGAGGAGAATAATAAAATTAGTATATCAAATAATATAAGAAACTTAATCAATGTAATTATTGTTAATAAAATTCCGATAGTCTGGTTCTTAAATCGAGTAAATTTATCTTTCAAAAAATGCTCCACAGAATATTATGTTAACTTATTGTATATATTAATTAATCTCTAAATAAAATAACTTAATTTTAATTTATTAAATAAATATACTTATAATATTCTTGATAATCTTAACAGTTTTGTTAAGTTTAAATATCTAATTCATTTTTAATTTTATATTTCTTTCACTCTTTTGTAAAATGAATTGTTAATTAATTTAAAGAAGAAAAATTGTAGTATTATTCCAAATTAACATGTAAAACTACTTTTAATTTAACGTATTTTCAAATGCTTTAATTAATGTTTTAAATAACAAATATCTAATAACAATGACGTTATTTAGATAGATTACACCACTGCTTGATTACTTACATTCATTATTTAGATGAATTATATTTACATGAAATAACTATTTTTATAATAACTAATTCAATTATTAATTATGGTAAATACCGGTATTAATTGAGACGATAATTAGCGTGTCTTGAAAGCAAAATAAAAGAACTCGTATTATATTAGTAGATTATTTTAATTAAATATAAACAATATTTTTACTTTTATATACTATGATTGAGTTGAGAAAGTATGTAAAGAATTTTTATATTCATTCTAATGTAAACTCAATTGTATATTTTTAAAACACGTTAGCTTTTATAAATAAATTTACTAATTTAAAAAATATATAACATTCGATTAAATTTTTAGATTATTTTGTAAACTGATTTGCATATTATTTTCAAATTATGTCAGACATTGAATAAATAGTCTTCGGAAATTAAGTATCTAAGTAGACTTTCTATTGAAGTTGTATATTTGATTAAATTTAAAAAGATAACTTGAAGACAAATTAGAATGTAGTTTATTATTTTATTTATTTATTTATATTTATTAGTGATGCTTGTATGATTTTTATTTTAAGTTTCATCATAAAAGCTAAGTCTCATATACTTATATTTCACGATAAACATTGAAATACTAGAATCAAAAACTTCAGAACGAATTTTCACCGATTGATTTTATCTATATTATTACCGTAGATTTTATTAACATATGTACTGACATAAAGAAATAAAGCCTTTATAATATATCATTTACAGTAGATAAATAATTAAAATCTATATAAATAATTAGATCAAATTGTATTAATATTTTATAATCTTCTAAATTATTATAACCGTATACGTATTTTCTACATTTCGTTAAATTAATTATATCTTTATTATACTACAGAGCAAATCAAATAAAAATTTTTGTTGTAAAGATTTCAAACGACTCATTTATTACAGGATTAAATGTAATAATTTTATTATTTGTCTTGGAATATTTAAATAAAATATTACAGAGTTTATTTTGTTAAATATATTCATTCGTTAAAGTGAAATACAATAATCATTTACTAAGCGTTAGTAAATGATCTGTCGCACTTGTGCCGAATCTGAAACTGCAAGTCTCAGACACTTCGTACGTATTTCTGCATAACCCCAAGAAAAGGTCATATCCGGCTTACTATAATAAAAACTAACTCGTTAAAAGTAATGTGAAACTATCGTAAATAACCACTTCTCCCTTGCTTCGGTTAGTCATTTTTCGGTTACAAATTTTGGTTATTTATGATGGCTGAAGTATAAATAAAACTTTAAAATTAAACAAATCTGAAATTTTGTGGAATTCCAACAATTTGCAAAAATATTTTTCTAAAAATTTCACTTAATTCAAAACATTCAATATTATTGCTCACTAGAAAACAATTACTCTGTATTTAATCTTAATTTAACAAATTAAAATCAAAGTTTTTGTAACTAGATATAGATATATTACAACATGCTAATAGAAGATGGATATCAATTAGCAATAATGATTCATATAATCTTGAATATAGTACAAATTATTTCAGCTTCAATCATTATTGTTAAAACTTCCATTATTATTGTAATTTAATAGAAGTAAGAATTTATTATATTCGAAATAATGATTTTCTTGGATAGAAAAATCTTGAAAGATCTTCTACAAATGAACTTTCGTACAGATGTAATTCGTTTATAGATATAAAATACAGGTATAGAGATACGCTATAATTTTAATAATATTAGTATAAGTTTTTATTCATTATTCATAAGTAATTTAAATAATCAACTTAATTTTGATATAAAAACACCTTAAAACTACTGTTAGTGATAAAGTATTAATTTAATCGTGATAATAACTTTACTCAAATTTTCTAACATGCATAATAATATCCATTTATTATTTTACTCAATTCTAATATATGTTGTTATTAATAAAACTCATATATTTAATATTAGATAAGTTGATTCTAACATATAACATATATGAAGCTGAATAATACATAATAAAAAATATCCTCTTTAATCTCGATTTCAAAGTTACCGAGAACCTCTACTGTTCTTTTATCAAGGTCTTTCTAATAACCTCACAAGTTACCGAAATTCCACCAGACTGATCAGAGCCTTATAACCCTGCTTAACGTCTTTCATGTGACCAGCCTTCCGTATTTTAATCACACTTTTTCCTTCTCACCACTTGTGATCTCTCGTTATTAATAGAATACATGACTTACACTACATGAAGAAAGATTTCTCCTCCATTACCTTGTAAAAGAATATATAATGGGCTGATCGAAAAACGGATAACCGGAAAATATCCGTGAAAAATAACGAATTAGGTATCAAAAATACGCTAATTGACTTTTTTTTCTTACTTTAAAGCTAAACCGTTCTAATAAATGATCAACAATATTTTAATTCACTTTTTATATTAGAATACTAGCTATGTTGACACCAATAATTTTGAACTAATAAAATAATTTATTTCGAATAAATTTTGTGAAAATAAAAGGATTAGGCATTTACCAAAAAATTAACATTTTAAATGTCAGTGTAATTACTATATATTACTATAATAAAAAATTTTAATTACAATTTAAAATGTAATGCTACAAATACAATTGAAAGTATTATTGTACAAGAATATTTAAATACCTCTATTTTTAAATTTATATTTATTAAGTACAAGATTTTTATTAATCTGAAATAAACCTACATATCTTATTTAATTTTGTGTAAACGAAACAAATCTAATCAATAAAATGTATAGCCCTTTATTCAAAATACGAAAACAATTTCTAAAGTATCGCATTTTCAAAGTAAAAAACTCCCTATATAATTTTTCAAAGCTGAAGTACTGTGATTTTATAAAAACCGAATATTAAATGTAATGATTCTATAAAAAAGATTATATTCCATAATTGCCTTAATAATGTACAGTAATGCACGTAAATGAAATTTACTTTTACTTATTTTATTTTTTTACATACTTCCTTTTTTTTACAAACTTTCTACTATAAAACTTGTTATACATGTTACATATACTAATGTTATGGAACATAAGTATGATTATGATTAATTTAAATTTCTCCAAAGGCAACTTATATTGTTTATAAGAAATAAAATATTTAAATTATATATTTTTTAGTATTTTCCATATTTTTTATTTTTTAATAACTTATGAATTTTATAAAATTTAATATTTTATAAATTTAATTTTTTAGAATAATACAAATTTTATGTTTTTTGTTAATGCGATTATTATGGTATAATTAGATTTCTTAATAATAATTTAAAAATTAATAAAATAAATTGTATGATGTATAAGAACTATACAAGGTTCAATTTAATAATTCTAATAACTATATAAATAATATATATCGGAGATCTATATAGTAAAAGATTACATAATAAATAATTAAAAAATAAATAAAATAATGGTAATAATGTAGAAAGAAATGATAATCTCTCTTAAAATACTTTTGAAATGTAATTTATGATAAATGAATATGATATAGAAATGTATTATGTATATAAATAAAAATTAATATAAATTTTATATTATTATATATATATCCTAAGAATTAGATATTATACATATAAAGATTAAAAATAACAAATTAATTAGAGCGAAAATCAAAATTGACGAAAAAATTATTAGTATTGCAGTTATTTAAATAAGTAGGAAAGCAAATGAAAATTTCGAAAGTTGGGAGAAAATTTAAGAAGATAACGAGGGTGACGTCATAATTATAAGAGATTTTAATGCGAGAACGGGAGGGAGGCTGATGGCTGGATATACATGGGATGGAAGGAGTAAAGGAATTTTAAAGGATAAAGTAAATAATGAAGAAGGGAAAAATTAATATCTTTGCTGAATGATAGAGGGTTGTTTATTCTAAATGGGAAAAGAGAAGGGGAAGACAGAGGCTTCACATTCAACATGGGTGCGTCTGTTGAAGAATATTTTATAGTCAATGAACTCGCAGAGCAGAAGATAGTAAATTTTAAAGATTTAGACAGGATTGTATTTATAAAAAAAAAATTTTAGTACAAGAATTAAAAGAAGAAATAACAAGAATGTATCAATAGTAAAAACAATAACAGAGTGTAAGAAAAATTATCAGTAACAAAAATTTTTATAATATAAAAAACCTGGGGAAAGCTATTAAGAGATCAATTATCATCAAGAAAGGTTTTATAAAGTTAAATAAACCTGTTAGATTTATATAAAAATTGAGAAGGGATTAAATGGTCGAAGACAGAACGTTGTATGTAGAATAGAAAAGTGTTTATAGAAAAACAATTAAAATTAATAAGTAAGATATAAAGAACCATAAATAAATGAAGCGAGAAGAGATAAAACGGAGAAAACATTATGTAACGTTGTAAATGAAAATAGAAAAATTAGGAACAATTAAGATTTAAGGATTACAAACGAGAAATAGTTAAAATATATCAAAGAGATATATGAAAATCACACGGTAGAACACGAGAAGAACAAAGACAAGAAATCATACGAGGATTCGGAACTAGAAGAAGAAGTATCAGAAGAGATTGCATTGCAGAGGACGAGGTGATGAATATTGTGAAAAAAATGAAATGCAGAAAAAAACAAGGGAATAAGGTAACTAATACAATGTGAAAGTAATGGTGGTGAGATTACTAATTATATGACCAAATTTTGAATAGATTTTTTAATGGAGTATGAATGCCAGAAGAGTGGAGTAGCAGAATTTAGTTTCAGTATTCGAGAAGAGAGATAAAAAAGATAAAAAAAATTACAGAAGAACAACCTTAATGGACTCTGGCTATAAAATATAAACAAAAATGTCAAAAAATAAGATAGAGTATTTTATGGAGAAAAATAAGAAATTTAGAGACACTCAGTTTGTTTTTAGAAAGTATAGCAGAAGACATCTATGTGCTAAAATAGGCCATAGATATGTAGCTAAAGAAGGATAAGGATTGTCATATATTTTATTAAGATTGAAGGGTTAGATCAAATAAAACATTTGAGAATAAAGAATAACAAATTAATAAGAAATTTGGAATGATAAAATGAAACGAATTGGGAAAAAAGTATTTGATTAATTATGTTACAGAAATTTGCAGTAAAACAATAAATAAAGTAAAATTAAAGAAGTAATTTGAGAAATAGAGAGAAAAGGGGTGAGACTGGGGTGTTTTCTGAATCTCATAATTTTTAACATCGGACTTTTTATCAGACTTATAAGACAAACTTAAACAATTTAGAAGTTCTGGCATACAGATAGATAACAAAACATAAAATCTATTTCATATGCGGATGATATATAAAAAGAAAATGTCTGGAATTAAATTCTAAAAAACTAAATTATAAAATTAAAAAAAAAACTGTCGGTAAATGGAAATGAACTGAATTTTTATATCGAAATAGTTAAATAATTCTCATATCTGGGATATATTTATATACAAAATAATAGGGAAGATTTAAACGAAAAACTATTAGCAAAAAGAGCAAATCTAGTATTGGGCCAAGTTTGTAATGGAGTATTTCCAAAAATCTATTCAAAAAGATTTAAAATTGAAAATAACACTTTTCAACGCGTTAATAGAAACTGTTTTACTATGTGGGGCAAAATTATGGGATTGGAAAGCAAGTGAAGAGATTGAACAGAATATATATAAAATGAAATCAAAGTCTGGACAAAAATAATTCAAAGCGACTTTATACTAGAAACTAAAAGGAATAGTATTGATATAAAATAGCAAAAAGTGTAATGACCTTTAAAAATAAAATTATAAACCGTGAAAGGATGATAATACTCAAATAATGTATAAAAGCAGGGACAGATGAAAAAAAATGTTAGAAAACAACAAAATGAGAAGCAAAAGAAAATAATTATGTTGAAGAAAAATGTGTTTATTTCAAAGTTTAAAATGCTGTTCATGTGAGAACAAATGGAAAGAGAAATTTGAAAATATAAATACGTTGTGGGATGAGGTAAGAGATATAAAAGTAGAATAGCAGATACAAATTTGGATTAATCATATTCAAAAATCCTAAACGTATAATATTAGAAGGTATACGAAAAAAAGAATATATTTATGAAAAAAAAGACTGAAAAAAGAAGAATTATGACAATTTTAGTAATATTCGGAATAAAAAATAAAAATAGACGAATCAAATAATAGATGTCGAAAGAGAAAAAAAGTGTAGACATTCGGAAGAAAAGAAAGAAACGTTCGTACGTATCTTCAAGAAATGTAGGAAAGAAAATTAGGGTAAGCGATTGGAAAAATGGCATGAAAGGGAGCAGAAAGGATATAAGTCTCCTATACAAATTGCATTGAAAGAAGAAGAGAGGAAAAAGAAAAAAGAAGACATGTTGAAAGTAAATAATATGTGCCTAATATAATAAGTTTAATATATAAGAACAGAAAGAATTTAAAAAAGAAAAACAATTTATAAAACCAAAATGAAATAAGTCAAATGTAAAGTTAATTAATTAGTGTAAAATGCAAATATATATTAATAATAAAATGCGTTACCAATTGTTAATAATAAAAAAATTGCTAAAATAATAAGAAAATAAGTAAAAAATTGACGTGTTCCGGCTTGTTGTGCGACAATCCAAAATATAGAATAACTAAGAATAGATCGCCCGTGCGAATTACAGGAAATTAACGTGGTGAAGTAATCAAATTAAACGACCATCGAAGTTTTTCGGGAGACCATTGAACGGTCGATGGCACCTTCCGAGAAGCAACCGTTAAGGTTTTTGAGGAAGACCTCTTGACGAGTATGAATTCATTCAGAAAAATAAAACCGACAACAGTGCCTCATGAGAACCAAAAGCTTTCCAACGGGCGAGGCTTCTTGACGCAGCAAAAGTACCTAGATGCGGAGAAGCTGACAATATTAAATAGTAATTCTTGAATAGCGTAATAATGATAGAAGCCCGCCCATGAGTGGAGACATTGACAGAGTAGTAGAAATGGTTCGCGGGGAAGAACCATCGCTTCGGGATAATATCGTGCACAAAGAAAAGAATGAATATTATGGGGTTATTTTTTATTTTTCCCTTCACCACCTATCCTTCCTTAGCAGCTAATTTAGAAGGAGCCGCCCTTGTTAAAATTCTACACATATAATTTATAAGTCGATAATAATTAAATTCATAAATACTTGTACGCATGAAAAGATATATGTTACAATTTACAAATTTACTCGGCCAGATATGTATCTAAAACAAAACGAACAAAATATTATTTTATATTTTAAAATGAAAATTTTTGTACAACTGCTTTAAAATTTTATTAAATAATTATAATTATTAATTTTGTTAAACACTACATAATTAAAGTTTAAAATTGATATAATAATTAAAACCCTTCATATTTACCGTAAATAAGTAATCTAAAATTATTTTAAAATTTATATTTTTATGATCTTAATGAATTAATAAAATTCAAAATATTATATAAAATGTAAAAAATTATTCTAAATGATTTTTTTACAAATAGTGAAATTAACTATTTAAAATAATTTTTAGTGAACTAGAAAATAGGTGTTGTTTTATCTCAATAAGTTATAAAGTATTTAGTAATATTTAACCAATTTGTAATTAAAACATGTTTTTAAATTTGATAAAATATGCTTCAAGGTTCGTGATCGAAAGCAACATCATTATTGTTTAATTCAGTAATACAATCATCTAAAATGACCTCTACTTAGTATACGTAGTATATGTAGTAGACGTAGTATATATATAGTATAAATAGTATATGTAGTATACCAAGTATGGGTTATTAGCATCATATTACGTGTACTAAGTATAGGTAATCAAATAGTTCTTTAAATACTTGAAAAACTTGTTTTATTACATTTTCTCTTGACAAGAGCTATTTTAGCATCTATGTTTCTATATATCATGCAAGTCGTTGAAATCTAAAATCTTTTATTATCGACTAATATTCAATTTTAGCAAATTCATCATTTATAAAATAGCTGGGTAATATTTATCGAATATACTCTTGGTTACATAGACAGCAATTCAAAGAATTTTAAAAGCGCTAGAATAAAAATGCTTTTAAATAACAGAAGAGTTGTTATTAATTGTTATTAGAATTCTGACTTAATCATTTACAATATTAAAGACCTTATATTCAATACTCCGAATAATCTTATTTTTTTTTAAGTAATTTTACCTCTCGTTTTAATGAAGGATGTTTAATTAATGCAAAATATTTCCAAATCTATTTTAAATATAAGCAAGAATATTTAGAACATTATAAATTAATTTTCCCATTAAATTCCTTACGTTTAATCCAATACACAATAGTAAATTATATTAAATTTGTATTTTTTAAAAGCATGTAAGAAATATCATATATCAATATTATAAAAAAAGTTAATTCTGAAAGTTAATTTTTAATAACTTTTAATTTGCATCAATAGTATATTCTTAAATACTATAACTAATCATCTTTCTGAATCCTTTATAGTAGAAAACTACTTCATATTTTTGTTTTTTTACAAAAATATATCATTAATTATTAAATAATTAGGAGTCCGGTCTAACGTTTACGTTGAAGCATCACAGAAAAATTTAGTAGAAAAACAATTTTAAAAGAAAGAAAAAAGATCAAGGAGAAAGTTAATATTGAAGAGAAAAAAACTATAGAGTTAGAAGTTAAAAATAGAGAAAAAAAGAAAAATCTGCGATTGAATAAATAAATAAAGAAAAAGTGAAAATAATTTTCAGAAAGATTAAGAATACGTGGAGAAAGTAAGAGCCTCTGATAATAAAAGGCAGATGGTTCTGAGAAAAGTACATAAAGAGAAACAACAAAGAGAGAAAATAGATACTAAACGCAAAGTGAGACACGAGGTGAAATGATTGAAACCAGATCAGCAAAATAAAAACAGAGAGTAAGAAAAGTGTGAGACTGTCAAATCAATAGAAAACAACAAGCACGAGTAGCGTAATGAACAAGACAAGCAGCTCACGAAATAAAGAGGAAAAGAAAGAAGTAACCACGAAAATAGATGAGTTCAAAGAGGAACTAAAAAATGTAAAAGCGACACTCAGAACCTATCTAAAAACAATAGACAAGTTCAAAAAAAACTTAGTTCCATGCAAAAGGAAATTAAAGAAGAAAGAGATTACATGTTAAAGTGGAGGTTAATAAAGAATCGGCTAAAACAGACAAAAAACTAAAAAACATGGAAGAGAGAAAGGAACAAAAAATAAAAAATACATTAGAGAAAAGAAAAGAAGAAGACAAAAACATGTAGGAAATAGAATGGATAATAGAAGAGAGAAAAAGAGAGACAAAAAAATAATATTATAAGAACTGGCCTAGATCACACCGAATGGAATACAGAAAATAAGCTTAGGGACTGGATAGAAAAAGAACTAAAAAGTACAGTATACATAAAAAAAATATGGATAGGAGAAAAAGGACAGAGTCATTGGTGGCGAATTACCTGTAGCTAATACAAAGAAAAAGAAAAGATAATGAAAACAAAAAAAAAATTAAAGAAGTTAGATAAATTCACAATCGTATACGTTACTAACGATACAACATTCCAGGAAAGAGAAATAGAAGAATGATAGAAAAAATACAAGAAATTAAGAAGCCAAGGAGGAAAATAGCGGTACTGAGACAACAAAGTAATTGGAAAAACAGAAACCTGGATATATAGCGGGAAATAAGAAATTGGATTCAAAAAGAAGTCATAGAAAGAGAAAATAAGAGTACATGATAAAAAGGAATAACAGAAACTTGGAGCGAATAGAAGCACAAAAAAGGCTAATAAATAAGTTCAAAGCCCGTGAAATATTAGTAAGTAATGCAGAAAAAGACAAAAGAAAAAGGAGAGCTAAAGGAGGACTCTGCCTAGCCATAAGAAAAACAAAACAGGTCAAAATAATAGACTGGAAAAAGGTAAATAATGAATTCATATGTGCAAAGATAAAGATAAATAAAAAAATGCGGAACATTGGCCTAACATATATGAGAGAAAAAAGGAAAGAAAACCTAAAAACAATAAAAAAATGAAGAAGAAAAAATGCAGACTCTGCAAAAAATATATGGAAACTACAAAGCACATAATAGAAGAATGCGAAATAAAGGGAAACAACAACGAGAAATGGTGGAAAACACTTAAAGGCAAAGAAAAATATTACGAGTCTACACAAAATCCAATGGACAAGAAAAAACGAACACGAGAAACAAAGTTTCCCAATAGTTTAACAGAAGAAATGATCAAACAAAACAAACAAAGGAAGCACATGAATAATAAACAAGATCTATTAACACTGGACCAAAGACTACCGAAAGAACCAATGAAAGAATGCAATAGAAAAAAACTGTAAATGAAATGTATTAAAAATGAGAAAAAGAAAATTTAATTATAACAATGTAAATATTTGTCAATAAAACTACTATTTCTACTACTTATTAAATTCATTAATTTTATAATTAAACTAATTTGTTTTTCTGATAAAAAAAAATACCTTATTATCAAATTTTTCAATCCGTGATATGAAAACTGGTAATATTAATTACTCTTAATTAAATTTAATATTTTTGAAATCATTTGTTTTATAGAAATATAAAAAATCAAATACAAAAATATTCTTTGAAAAATACTTTTTATTTATAACTTTTAATATATAAATAATTTATAACGAAATAGATTTTAAAAAACAATAATGTCCGTAATTGACAGTTTTCATTTAATTTTATAGGTAGCAAAAAACTAATTTATCGTCTTTATGGTTTCGTAATATTTATTAAAAATAAATTAGTCTATGATCATACATCAAAACTGTAATGAAACAATTTGTTTAATCCTTCGAAATTAATTGACAAATGAATTTAAAAACTTTTTTTTTTTAAATTTTCAATAATAATGTAAACTTGTTACATGATAATATTTATAAAAAAAATGTACACATTTATTTTAAATTAAATTTATTGAAATCATCAATTTTATATACAATATATTTAAGGAACATAAATTTCCTCATATATTTTATTAACAAACTGTATATAAAAAAATATATTTAATTGTTCCATAATCTTCATGTCTTAAATTCGTAAGAATATAATAATAATGATTTAAATTTAAAATTTCTAAATTTTATATCATATCAGAAAATATTAATGTTTTAATATTTTTTTAAATTTTTTTGGTTAGATTTTGTTATTTGTATTATTTTTCTTGTTGTTTCTTCAAATAAATGTTTCTTCTAAATAATACAATTATTATTATAAAACACAATATTTACAAATACGACGAAATATGTAGAATAAAGGTTATTATAAAGAACAGAATTTAATTAAACTACTTTTTATAAGTAACAAACATATACAAGCTTATATTAAATTGATATAACACTGATTTTATTTAAACATAATTTCATAATGTATTTATTTAATTTTATTTAGAAAAACTCAATAATGGAAAATCGAGTACGAAATCTGCATACATCAGTGAACAATTGAATGCTTTTATGAATTAATTTTCTTTGCGGCTTTGATTATTTTCCAAAGTCATTACAGTTTTTTACGTAGAATTTTTTTATTTACCTTTCCTTTCTTATAATTACAGTACAGAGCATCTTACCGCTTCATATCCGGGATCAGCGCGCAACTCTGCTGCTGGTTCGCTAGCAAGTTCGCGAGAAAGCAGTGCTTCTCAAGGCCCAACACCATATCGAGTTCTAATGCTTGGCGCCTCAGCCGTCGGCAAAAGCTCACTCGTCTCGCAATTTATGACTTCAGAATTTCTTCATGCATATGACACATCTATTGGTAAGCATATTGCATGCACTTATGCTAATGGAAGTCATTGTGAGAAGAATATTCCTTCTGTAACAAAATTTATCATTTTTACCTATTAAACTACTAAGAAATGATATTGAATTTAAGAAAGAAACTACTTGTAAAAAATTTGCATAAGCAACTTATAGAAATAACTAGTTTTTTTTATGTTCATAATAAAAAATTACGTATAGTAATATATAATTTACATCATAACTTGTGTATCCTATGTACACATCTTTATCAATCACCTTTCAAGTACCAAATCATTAAAATAAAAAATAAAACTTTTTTCTGTAATTAAACAATTTACGTTTATTAGACAATCTTAATATTGAGTATTCAATTTAAGTTTAACATGTAATATATGTAAATCTTTATATATTGATTTCAAAACACAAAAATAGCAATTAATAAATATTTTTATTAATTATTTATTATTATTTTATGTATATTACTCGATTATGTTATTATTACATTGAAGCATTGACGATTCGTTAATTAAATATTTTTTGTTCTAAGGGAAATTGAAAAGCTTTTTTGGTTGTTACAAAAGGCTATATAATAAATTTAACATTAAATATTTATCAAAAAATCTGAAAAATTTAAGACTTTAATGTTATTTAATTTTTTTAATACATAAAGCTGTAAAATTTGTTTATTCATAAAACAAAAAATATAATAAAATATAATAAAACTTGATACATTGGATCAATTAATATTATCAATATTTAATTTTATTAAAGTACATGTATTTAATAATGGGTAAATATAATTTGATTGAAATAATAAAATACATAAAATATATTGTAACTTATGTAAAAATAAAATTTTACTGTTTAAAAATAAATTTTGTATCAGTTTATATTGTTCACTATGATCTATACATGTTGATGTATATAAAAGTAATATTAAATATATTTTTCATTAAATTTATGTTGAAAATTATTTAAAATCTTCTATCCGACTTTTAATATATTTGTTTTTATAGTGATAAATATAAAATATAATATTCTTGACTAAAATTATATTTTATTTTATTATAGTTAATATAAAAATTAGAATCATATTGATGTTATAAACTTTTGCTAAAAAAAATGTTAAATAATATATATAATATAATAATAAATATATTAAAGATTATATTATAAAAATTGATATCATTTTAAATATCTTAGTTCTCCAATAATTAATTTGAAATTCCGTATTCAATTATTGATTTACATTAAATTTGATAATTACCACATTATTGCAAAAAGCATAAATATAACTTAGGATAAAAATTATTTAACAGAAAAAGTATTTAAAGACGTTCCTAAATAGGTTGACCATTTATCAATAAAAAGTTTGTTTCTTTAAAAGGACTTCATGCCAAAGTAAATTAAAGAAAATAAATACATTCTCATATTGAAATATAAACCAATATAAATATTTGCTCTAAAACGATATCAAGTAGTATATTCATAAAACTCTAACAAATTTTTAAATACAAAAAAATTCCAGTATACAAAATTTGTTTAAAATGTTACACATAAAAATCACTACGTATTCTAGATACAAAAACAGATTGACAGACTAACTTCCGTTTCTATTTTTCCTTATCCACCCCTTATTCATTATATAAGTTGAAGCATTTCTTGTATAGTAGGAGCAAAGACTCAAACAAGCAATCTTAAATTCAACTCGAGTAAAGTCAATGAAATTGCTTAATATCATTTTCTGTAAGTTAATTTTATTTTATAAAAAATATATAGAATAAAAAAAACAGTTATATAACTAGGATTATTTGAAATCATCAACACTTATGAAATATGAATTCATATTTTATGTGTTTTCATAGGTATATCAAATTTATGCAAATATTTCTCAGATTATAAGCTAATTTATGTACCCAATATTTGTGTACGAGCGAATCTATGCAAAAACACGTTTATTCTAATTATCTTTAGATTTTTATAAGTATTTACAAGTATATAAAGGAAGATTACATATTCTACAGCTTCTGTAAATGATAATATATGCTATTATACACATGTGTATCCGTGTATATCTAAACTTATAAAGTTATGAGTGCATGAAAATACGTACCATTTATTAATAAAATGTTATAAATATCTAATAATTACATCTCTTCATAATTCCATAAAATAATTGTATACAATTTTTATTTACTATTCAATCTATTAAAATATTGATGTATTTACTTTTATAGAAATAAATCTATGTATATGGATTTTATCTAATTTTCATTACATTTTCATTTATTTAATTTCATGCATTCTCATTTAGAAATAATTTATATTTTAAAATTTAGTAACTTAGTCGACACTATAAACAATATTAAATATAATAATGAATATTAAAGCTCTTTTTTAAATATTTTATTCGTTCAATTCTTTGAAATTAAAACTCGGAAATGTGTTTGAAAATCGTAATAAATAAAAAAATAAATATAATTTTACGATATAAATTTAACGTGTTCTAGCTTGTCACAGAATAAGCTGAAACATGAAATAAGTCGCGCCCGCGAATTATTGGAAAGTCTCGGAATAGAACTAACTAAATTAAACGTACATCGAAATTTTCCGGGAGGTCATTAAGCTACCGTTTTGACAAGCCATCGAATAGCCGTTGGGACCTCGGGAAAGCAGCCGTTAGAGTCGTCGAGAGTATTCCGGGAAGCTCTCGTTAACGGATCGGACGAGTCAGACCAGATACCACCTGGACATATATAAATTTTCCTCCAAAAATGGAAGCACCTACAGCAGCTTCATGATAGTGATAGTAGCAACAGAAGCTCTCCTGTGGATGGAGACCATCGACGCATCACTAGCTCACAAGAATTATAAGCTCACCCACGATTAGAGGCCCTGGATGTAGCAGAAGAAGGATCTGGAAAGACAAAGATCCTCAGAGAGAAGTGGCGGCTACTCGATAGCGCGACGTCGATAGCCCGCTGACGATCAGAGGCCTCGGGAGGCAATAAAAGTCCTTCGCCGGGAAGGACCGTTGTTTGAATTCTCCTTCATACCACCCATCTTTCCTTGACAGCAACTTCAGAAGAAGTTTAGAGGATTCAAGGTCGACCTTGTCAACATTATATAATTACTTATATAATTCATACTAAAAAAGATGGAAAAATTTGAAATTAAAATATATATATATATGTGTGAATATATTTTTAAACGAATTTTTTATTCAGTTAAATCTTATAAACAAAAAATATAAATGAGTGATTTGTTAAAAACTTGATTTTTTTAAATTTTGATATTTCAACAATCAGTTTATTACAATAAACTTATTTGATTTTTACGTAAAAATGTTTTTAATAATTTCGGTTACTTTTAATCCACTAAATTTACGTTTATTATAGACAGTTAAAATGTATATTTTATATTAGTTTTGAAACAATTTTATACTTAAAACAAGACTGATGAATTAATATTTAGTTCATTGAAGGTTTAATATATTCTCATAGCCAATTGAATATGTACAAACTTCTCAATTCTTGTAAAAAACTGATATATAAATATAATTTGGATATGTTACATATTCATCGAAGAATCTACTGACTCAAAGAAATTAATAATATAAAACTATATCAATAATTAAATTAAATAATTATACTTCTATTTCAAAAATAGCTATAATTTTATGAAATTATACAATGTATTACAATTAAAAAATTTATAATCTACAAGAACCCTATATATTATAATAGATAACAAATTGTGCAAAAGTAAACAATTAGTTCATAAACTAATTAATTTTTTTAATATATTCTTATAAAAAGCATTATATTTATTGACAAGTATTAAGAGAAACTTTTAAAAATTCTATAAATTCTTAACATATAATTATAATTTAGGTTTATGTAAAAAAATGAAATCATATAAAAATAATAATAAAATAAAAGGAACACAAATTAGTAATGATAGTCTTGCGTGCCAACAGTAATATTATATGACAAACTTGATCAATAACGTTTTATGGAAAATTGTGTGAATTTAAAAATAAAATTGCATTTTAATAACATGAAATTTACGTTATTGTTACGTAAAATATTAATAGTATTAAAGTTTAATTATAAAGTTATAAATAAATCTATATTTTTATTGCGTTGTAAATCTGAAATATATCATCTTTAAATTATGTCTTTCCATTAAATATAATTAATATTCATTTAGATTACTGTTATATATAAATAAAATTTTTAAGTACCAACATAAATAAATAAATTATCAGATAAATAAACTATTTGGATAAATTATTGAATATTTATTATTAAGAAGTTTTAATAGATTTTAATTCATTCTACACTAAGTTACCGAATAACTTTTCTAAATTAATTTACAATCTATCAAAAATTCACATGGCTACATCCTTTCGGTCCCTCGTAAGCAAGTTAATTCAATGAACAGTTACTGAAAAGAATACAATTTTTTTTTAAACAAAGTAGTTTTTTTCAGTAGTTAAAAAAATATTATTTAAAATATGATGGAAATATTTAAAAAATCTTTAAATATAAAATGCTTAGTATAATATAAATTTTTACACATTGGGTTTGATTCAAATTTATTATTCTTCGGGTATTAAAACAGGATTTGCAATTTTAATCAAATTATTCAGGATAATAATTGGCTAAAAAAATATTTCTGGCTAATACATATTTAGTTAAATTTTTTTGTGTTAAATTATTATTATTATATATATAATAATTAGAAAATATATAAAAAATAATATCATTTTTGTTGACTGAAATTAATAAATTAATAAAAAAGACTAAAATACAGAAAAAGCAAATTTTCTGTATTTGTGGATATTATTATCGTTTCAATTGCAAAGATTAATTCATTAATATTTTATAATAAAGATTTTAAATTTTTGTATATGATGTATTAATAATTTTTTATATTCTGAATCTTTTAATCTCTTAATATCTTTTGTTGTGTATCTGGATAAAGATATTATCCTTGCTAGATTTTTTACAATAACTATACAATCCCTTTTATTTCGCAGTTATAATATATATTAAGCTTATCTTAATTTATGTAAATTAATTACTGTGACAATTTTGGACAATATACAGATTTCTCATATTTTAAGCTTATATATTTTCTTATTTTTCTTAAACTGCTTTATATATTTATCAATTTTTATTATTTATATAAAGTTTAAATATTCTGTCTTATTTTTGTAAAAATACAAGTTTATATTTATATAAAATAAATATTGGTTTAGTGTTAATAAGTTATCATATAAATAAATTAAATACTACCATTTGAAAAAAATAAGTTTTATTATCATTTATCAATAATTAAGAAATATTTTATTAATATTTTTAAAACAGATTTTACAACATAATTATTTATAGCTGCAGCAATATGTATAAATTTTTGTATAGAATATTACTTATAATACACACGTATTAAATATGAAATATATGGGTATTTATTCAATAATGAGTATTTAATATCATGATTAATTATTATGAATTACTATTATATTATTCATTTTATATATTGATGTATAATATATTAATATTATAAACTTTTATACAATTTTTTATGTAATACATAGAAAGATAAATTTTTTTTTAGTATACAAAAAATTTATGAAATAATAAATATAATAAAATACATATTTTACATAAGCTTTAAAAAGAAAATATTGTAAACCGTAGATTACAATTCACTATCATAAAATGTTCATTTTTGAATATTCTCATATAATTAATAATTCATTTTAAAGGTTAATATTTACACATAAATTAGAAATATCTATATCTTATTCTATGGATAATCATATAACATTAAATGAAAATATATACAGATAAAAACGATTAACTCGTAAAATAACTAAAGTATTGTAAATTTTTTAAATTATTTTTTTATAATGAAATTTAAGTAATAATTATTTTTTAATTTTAATTAATAAATTCATTAATTGAAAAATATAATAAATGTTTTTTCATTTTGAAATATTAATTGAAATTAAATTTTTATAAGACACTTAAAAACGTACCGAAGTTTCAGAATAAAAAATAAAAAATTAACTACTATTTAATGAAATATTAATATATACAGGATTATATTAAAATATTTAAAATTTTCTATTCACATATTTACTGCAATATAACACCTGTTTTAGTTTTCAACATCTAATGCAGATTTTTATTTAATATAGAATAGAAGCACATAAAAATTTGCATAACAGATAAATTTCAATCTATTTTTCAAAATAATTAGCAACATTATAGAGTTCCAATAATAAAAAAAGATTAAAAAATCTAAATAGTAATTAAAATATAATTTGAAAACTGAATGGCAAAAATAACGATTATACCAATTCTAATCTCTCAGTCACCATAATTTATATTAGTATCAAGCACTTTGGTTGTAAAATTATAAATTGTAATAACATTAAATACTCAGAATAATTAAATACCACGTTGGCAGATACTAATTAAAAGTGAATGATATTTTAAGGTAAAAATATAAATTTTATTTTTAATAATAGCATGTTCCATGCTCATATGACTTTTTTAATTGTTAAAGAAAAAATGCTATATATATTTATAATTCACAAAAATTATGAATAATGAAATCACACTATAAGTAAACGTAATTTCAATTTAAGCTTATTAACAGTGAGACTTTCCTTCATTTGTGAGAATTTCAGAAAAAATGTTATACAAACACTGATGAATAATAAATTGAAGAATATTTATTATATATTGTATACTACTCGTTTTAAAAGCAATACATTTAATTTACATTCTCTATATTGAGATATTTTTATTATTTATTTATAAATACTTCATTGATCTAATAAATGAAATATTCGTTTATATATAAATCTAAATGTACACATTTCATATTTTATGAAATATTATTATATTATAATTAAATAATTTTATTTACTTTTTCTTTATCTGTACTAAATAGATTAAATTAAAGATTAGAAGAAAAATTCTTCAATTCAATTAAAATAGCTTTTTTCAATATGAGAGAT
Organism: Platyscapa corneri; assembly: GCA_018907185.1. Classification (NCBI taxonomy): domain Eukaryota; kingdom Metazoa; phylum Arthropoda; class Insecta; order Hymenoptera; family Agaonidae; genus Platyscapa; species Platyscapa corneri. The sequence continues at coordinate 4,977,326 of JACCHW010000001.1, forward strand.
AACTTCTTATTTGTCTGTTGCATTAAACGCATGATACATTGAATTATGTTTATAAATCTTTTTTCGTTGTATTTTATAATCTATTTATAGCACTTCAAGTATTATATTTCCTGAAATATAAAATTCTTCTGGTGTAAAAATTTGAATTTAATAATCAAATAATGATCACAATAAAAAAATATCCCTAATACCTGAATACTATTAATTAAAGTCAATAAATTATATCTGAAATAAATAATAAAATTTAATTGTTATCAAATATATGAAGTTTTTAATATTCGTTACACTCGATATATGTTTAAATCTCTATTTGAAATTGCACTAATTCTGTTCATATACAAATGTATCATTCAAAAATTATTTCTCTACATGAATTTCCTTCTACGTGTTTGCTTTATTGTACTTTATAATTTAAAATGTTTTTAAATTGATTATACGAAGACAAAAAATTTTAAATAAATATAATGTGTACAATAGTATTAACCTACTTATAAATTATAAATTTAGTATCTTATTTTTTTATTTTCTACGTGTTAAGGCAATTCCACAAAATTGTTCTCTTTTTAAACATTTCATACTTATAGATACATTATTAAACATGTATTTCTTTGATAATGTTTATTTTGTAATAATTTGTTTATGTAAATAAATCATGTTAAGTACAATTTATGCTTGTCTTTAAACAATATTTATGATTAATAAATAAATAGTAATCATTTAAAGAATTATCAAAAAAGTAAAAGATATTACGAATAATCTAAAACTAATATATATGCGAATTTATTTTTAAATAATACAATTTAATTGATAATTATTTTAATTAATAAATACCAAATATTCCAATATTTAACTCTTATACACTATATAGAATTTAAAATCGTTTTAAACATTAAACCCAAATATAAATTTATGTTCTTCTATAATAGAATATAATAAAGCTTGCTTAATTTTACGTTTAGTAAATTTGAAATCAAATATTTTAATTTTCATTTTTAAGCATAAAATTATCACAAAATATATATAAATAAGAGTTCTGAATTAAAAAATATATTTATTATTGAATTTAATTACATTATTATAATTATAATATTTTATATATGTAACATTTTATCAAACGAAAATTAAAAAAAATATTTTAAATAACTTTTCAAAAAATACGCGAATATAAACAATTTTATAACCAACTCTTGACATGATTTATACAGAGTATTAAACCGTAGTTGAGTGGACATATTTTGACACTTATATTTTTATGCTATAAAAGTTAACTTATACTAAAAATTTTTAAGTATGTAAAGCTGAAAGTTTTTTTATTTTGTAAGATATATATTTAAATGCATTATCTAAGTTTTTAATGTTCTATTTTATTAAATTTTTAATAACATCAATTAGGTTAATACAGTATCAAAATATTGAAGTGACATATTATTTTAGAACAGAAAATATACGTAATTAGTATTAATAATTCAGATTAAAATTTTCAAATTATTATTAAATATAAAAAAGTCATGTGTAAATCATTAAAAATGAAAGTAATCAAGATAAATATCATGATTCTAAGAAATTTATAAGTTTTTGAAACATATTTTTTTACTGAAAGTGCTGGTGTAGACTACGACAAGAAATTCAAAATTTTAATAATTTTCAATAATAATATTAAAATTAAAAGAGTTACTAGAAGGTAAAAATTAAATAAATTTAATTAAGCTATTTCACAGTACGAGAAATTTACTGCAAAAGAGTGGTTGATTTTATCCTTTACGAATGAATGTTACGGAGTAGGGGGGACGGATATTATTTAGCCTAGTCTGGAAAAAATTTTACTACCAATCACAATAGTATTCATCCAGGAAGTTCGTTGTAAAATGTGCTTAATTGTGATTTCATGATAACCGAGACGACGGACACGAAATTTCTATGGAATCGCATACTCCACGTATGCATGAATCCGTGTATGTAAACATGCACAAGTACGTACAAGCTTAAGATTACATCTGGTGTTTGTTAGGGGAAGGAAGCGCCTGTAATGATTTATTACTGATGGAAAAGCCGTTTTTAGAAGAAAGAATAAATGGACAAAAGAAATAACTTTTTTTGCGCGTGCTTGCGAGCATTTGCTTGCACAGGTATGCATGCGCACGCATTTTTTTAAATAGAGCACGCTGTTACACTATATCTGATACGATTTTTTCAAAGATTTTTTATTAAATATTTTTTCTCTATCGTTTAATAGAAGAGTGGTTATTATTATACTAGGAAGATTTTATAATTAAAAAATCTTTTTTCGCTACATCTAAATTTAAATGCTTTTCATTCTATTTCATAATAATATTATAAAAGTATAAATTTTAGTTAAATATTAAAACAAAATTTACATGTTATATGATAGTTTATAAAATACTATTATTTTTTCAAATAGTAAAATTAAGAGTTTTTCTATTATCGAATGTGAATTAACTATTTTTTTTACAGATTATCTGACTTTTTTTTGTTCTTTTTCTTGTTCTTCTTTGTGAGGCGTTTTTTATTGAATTTCTGAATACTTTCATTGGAAGAATTTATGAATATTAAAACTTCACAAGTAATTTTATTACATAATGTCTAAGTTTCTATAGAATATATTTAAAAATATCAAAAAAGAATTGAAAAATGAGTAGATAATATATTGAAGCTATAAAAATGCATTAACAATTTTTTCCTAATAGTTTATCAAAATATTACATGATGACTATACGATCAATGATGCATAGAAGTACAATTAGAAATTATTAGTAATGTTTAAATAGGATAATACATTTAAAAGAAATGAATGTTCTTTTACGAAAATCTTCTTATAAACTATTTTAATACAATTAATGTTTTAGTTAAATTCATAGATTTGTAAATTGATTTAATTATAATTATAGCATAGAATTCATTATTTTATATAAAAAGTTCTACGGTGTTTCTTTTTTATTTTTTAAAGATTAATAAATATTTTCGAATAAATGAATATTGATTATATTGATTCCGAAATAATATATCTAAATATTTGTTATAATTAGAAAGATACTTTTAAAATTGTATATTAAAAAGTTGGATATTAAATAAACTGTAACTCTATTATATTTAATACAATTATATATTAATTAGTATTTAAAAAATAAAAAAACGCGTTAATATAATAATTTGTATAATTACTAATATGTATTTCACAAATTAGTTAAGACGATGGCTAACATTTACTCTAATATCTTTAAATTTTATATTTTTCTATTATATTTTATAATAAATTTTATCTATTTTCTATACATCAGATAATATATATTTAAAAGTATTCCAATTTTTTTATTACAATATTAAATATTTGTAAAAGGTTTCTATTATTTCTATTAATACAGATTCACATTTTCAAATTAATGTATTGTTTTACGGTTACATATATTATTATAATGTTTCTAACTTAACAATTAATTTCAAAGGTTGAATGAAATGTTTCATTCTTTTAAATTTCTTTGAATTTTTACAATATTAGTCAACTAATTTTACATTTATTAACCTCGTAAAAGTGTATTCAAATATATATTAAGTGATTTGAAAAATCTTAATTTTTGGAAAATTTTCTATATCATCCTATATTATTTATTTAATTTATTTTTATTCAATATCTAATTTCACTTAGGAAACAATTATGTATTTATTAATTTTTTTATTAATTATTAAAATTTTATAATAAAACTTATTATTATATGGATTGAACATATTTTTCATCTTCTTAATAATGAATAATAGTCATAAATTTCCGTACTTACAAATTACATTCTGTCTCTAAACTAGCGTTCGTAATACTCAAAATTTGTTATGTTAATTGATTTCCAATATTTGTAAGAGCTAAAGACTTATATAAAATTAACACAGCTTGAAGTATCCTTATTTCGACAGGTACCGTTTTGCGTGTTTCATAATTCCTACTTATCTGAGTTCAACTCTCTAATTTATTATTATTTCTAATATTGAACATTGGAAAATAATTTATTATCTCTCTCTTATTATGAATTCTCTATAATTTGAAAAATAAACTATGCCCGAATACGTTAAGGATTGAAATCGATAATTACAAAATATTTTAAAATGAGAGAAAACTGATTTGAAATGTCTATGAAAACACCAACTTATTCTGAAAATAATAAAAAATGTAAAATATTTCTAATAAAAAAGTAACGAGAATTTCAAATTCCTTGTTAAACTTGTATAGAAGTATTAATTATTCAATTAATTCTTCAATATAACCTGTATTATTAATAAAGTATTAATAAATATTAATAAAGACAAAAATATCCGTTTAATATATAAAGCTGAAGTATATTTAACCGAATAGTAATTCAAATAATACCGAAAAGGTAATTCAAATAAACTTTGAATCTTAACTTTCAATGTAACTTCTTAAATTAAATATTTAATTCATTAATGATTAAGACCATGCATATTTACAAAACTTTATTCCTAAATGTACATTTAAAATTTATAATCTATAATATAGAATTTAGAAAAGAAAAATAATGTTTTAAATAAGTTTATGAAATTGGGATTTCAAAAAATTTAAACTAATACTAAAAACTGCAATGTCAAAATTCAACTATAAAACAAAAAAAATAAGAGAATCTTTAAAAATATTTACAGCAATCAGATTCTTTATTACATAATATATTCTAGCTTCTCCAATAAATGTGTTGCAACACTTAATGCATCTTTTAGTAGATTGCATTTTAACTAGATATTATCCTGTATTACAAACATAATATTATTTTACACATAACATTATTATTATATTTATAGTTATATAAATTTAAATAATTCGATAATAATATAAAAGAATATAGTTAACTCCATTTAAATATTTCATCCGTAAAAATAAAATATTTTGTAAACTATAGTTACATATTAAATTAAATAATTAAATGTATTCGAAACTTTTATATAAAATAATATCGTATTTATAAAATAAACAATAGATATAAATGTTTTAAATAGTTACACTATCATGAATTTTTTATAGCATATATTGTTATTATACTACGTTTCACACATGTTCATACGAATTTATAAAAATATTTGTTATATATTTTATTATTTGTATTAAGATAAAAAATATTTTTTTATCCTTTCAAACAATTATTTTCTATATTAATAACTCAATAAATCTTTTATTACTTTATCGAATTGAAATTTTTAAGCCAATATAATATAGATTTTTAGATAGATAATAAAAAAATTCACAAACTTTGAATCATAAACTACACAATAAAAAATTTCGATATCAATTAATGACATTTCTATTAAAATTGTCTAGTTTTTATATTTTAAGCTTTTTTAAAATAATATTAAAAATTGATAATATCATGAAATTCTCGATGTTTATTATATTTTTAATAGAAAATGTATTTATACATCTTAAAAATTTTAATTATTTCTAGGAACGTATATTTAACGTTAGTTGATTAAGAACGATTATTTAATAAAAATCGTTATAAAATTATTATTTGTGATACATATGTAATATATTATAAAATAAATTTCAATTTCTTTAATATGTTTATAAATATGAACATTATATTTTTTTAATATATACATTACAAGATGTTACTTTACTAACAATCTATCTAATAAAATTTTACGCATAAATATAGATACTATATAAATAATTATTAATATAGATACTAATATAAATAATTATTAATCATACATACTAGGTAATTTCTACTATTCTCTAATCGTGTTTATTGACCATGCATGTAAATGAATATTACTATTATAAACCTGTATATATATACACATATATATATAAAATAAAACCTAGATTAAAAATTCAGGGCATTTTATTTTTATTTATAAATGTGTTATATGCTAAAAAATATTATGTATTTTTATATTTTAAATTATTTTTCTAATTAATTTGATTTTTTATTGAAATTCTAATTAATTATTATGTAGCTAAAGCATCATCAATTATTATTCTGAATAACTCTGTCACCAATAATTTCATATGAAATAATTGAGAATTGGATTGAGCCGATCATTCAATTTCATTAATTAAAATGAAGTATGTAATTCATTTTTCCGTCTGTATTGTAGATACAATATTTTCTGTATAAATTCTAATAAAATATATAATGTCAATATTGAAATACTCGGTGAAGAATATTTGAAACGTTATTGCACAGTAAATTTCAATAATAAACTTTAGTATATATAAAATAATATTGCTCTTTAACTGTTTGTTTAACTTATACTTACTTTTATAAATTTTAATATAAAACTTTGTCAAAAATAAATATTATATCATTAATTACAGAAAATTTTTGCATACAAATTATAAACAATATTCAAAAAATAATTTTGTGTACACATTCAAATACTGCATCGGAGAAAAATAAAGTGTAATAACTAATACGAATGTTTATTTTAGATGACGAATCCGGAGAGAAAACAGTAAGTGTACTGCTGACCGGTGAAGAATCCGAATTAACTTTCATTGACCATCCCTGCTCGGAGATGACGGTTAGTACAATTTCAAATCAAATATATATTTGGATATGGTCTTGTATGCATTTATGTATGTTTGTGTCAAAATTTTTGAAGGTGCTAGAAAGAAAGTGTTTTTGAACGTGAAGTCATTCCTATTTCAAGAAATAAAAATTATTTATCCTTGAAGATATTTTTTATTCATTAAAAGGAATGAATAAAAAATTATATAACATAGGGATAACGCTATAAATATATAATGTAATATAGGATTTAATATTAATATAACATTATCTACTTTAAATATTTTTCAATATTTTGCCACGTAAAATACAAATACTGTGAATGTGTACTCAACGAAAAAGTATTGAGACTTATTTGAACTAACTAAATTTCATAATTAATTTACATTTAAATTATAATTGTAAAATTATTTGGGTTAGTGGTAATTAAAAATATTTGAGATTAAAAGTTTTTAAAGGCTTAACTCTGCAAGAAGAATTTTTTTTACTAATTAAATCTCAATTATTTATTTGAATCAAAATAATTATGAAATAAAATAAAATACATTACTTAATAATATTAATCTAGAATAATTACAAAATTGTATTTATATATGTACATAACATTTTCCAAAAATAATACGAATTTATTTTAATTTAAAATTCTTGTTAAATTCTTAGCAATATTATCTACATTAATTTGATTAACAAATATTTCCATGCATCTTATTACATTTCATAGATCATTTCATTAAGTAAAAGCTTCTTATATTAACATTTTTTAGTAATAAGCTTTTAATTACAGTAATACCAAAATTTTGAACTAACGTTAAAAAGTGAATATAGGTGAAAAATAAAAAATGCGCAGCACAATTTTAAAAGTAATTTCAATCATTTTAAATTTGAGTTAAAAGCAACCTTATTTAGAAATTTATTAATTAAATATTTCGTGCATTAAATTTTTACTACCATCAGAAATAGATTTAAAAATTATTTTTTTTTGTAAAAAAATTATTTATTTTTATTTTGTAGTTCTATTACATATTTGAAAGCAATTTAATAAATATTTATGACATATAATACTCATTTAATGCCGAATTCAATTTAATAACATTTTAATTTTAAATAAAGAAATACTTTTATCTTCAAAGTAATAATGAAAATGTACTTGATACCTACTTAAAAATATTATAAGATCTAATAGATATTTTTTGTTCGAATATTTTCAAAATTTAAATTTTTATTTATTCTATTTCTCTAGCTTAAATAATTCCTAGTAAAAAATATGAATGAATACAATTTAATTTTCAATTTTCAATTATAAGCAATGGGTATATTAGATACATTAGGATGTCGTTGAATATTAAAACTCGCAAAATAACTGTATTAACATGAATTCGTACCATTTTTTTTTATAATAATAGTACTGAATTTTTCCATTTAATGATTTACTGCAAATTTTTGATCATGTGTAAATTAAGTATCGTTAATTTTTTATATCAAACAAATAGGAAAATTTACCATATACGTAGGGACTTGAAAGGTCTCGCTTTTGGTTGAAATCAATATTCTCTCGCGACGCACAAACATGAGAATGGCTCCTAAGGGTCTCTTCAGTAGCAACAAACATTCTATATCTGATGACAATCGCGACTGAAGACATCGAGTTACTCGTTAGTTTAGTCTCTCTTCTTTGCCCGAATGCTTTTATATTTTCCCTTCGTTCAATTCATTGTTGTAACTAATACAGAAATCTAAAATAATAATTTTAATAATAAGAGAATTGAGATATCTCTAAAAATCCTACATTTGTTTAGTGGTATAAATTATATATATGTACATAAGAGCATTAGTAAAAATGAAATCATGAATAAACATGTTTGCTTTTCATTTACCTTATGAAAATATAAATTCATTAAAAACTAAAATTATTAAAAAAAAAAAAAAATCTTATTTTATTCTTTAACATGTATGAATACATCAAATATAAATCAAAATGGAATATCCATATTACGCAAGAAAATTTAAAGGAATTGATTGAATCTCGCTCAAAAGTAATCACTGTACCTTTCGACTGACATATATTTAGTACAGCATTAATTTTGATCGACTTTTTCTTTAACCATTCCCTTAGCTAAACTGAGTTAAATTTTCTGTAAATTCAAATTTTTTATTTCAATTTTTTACTTTTAAATAATAATAAGTTTTATAAAAAAATTTGTTTACAACGAAACAACATAAGTATCCTTTTATTTTATAAAATAAAATTATACTTTACTAAAAAATTATTGTTCATTGATTATAATTTATTTAAATGTCAAATGAAGAAAATAATATCAAACTATTATAAATAATGATTAATTTTTTTATTTAAATACTATTAAAAATTCTTGATATTCAAACGTTCATATATTTTTTTAAAAATTTTTATTATCTTGACAAGTAAAAGATAGAAAAGTAAGTATTGTTTGCTTTAATGAAAATTTAACTTGCCATTTTTACACTGTTGAAAACGATCTACATCTTTTCATCATAGCGTTAAAACTAGAAAGCCTTGTGTATACTTTAATTAAAAAGTTTTAGTGGTTAAATCATATAACGTTATAAAATTCTCAATTATAATAATTAAGGTTTTTATTTAACAAGAAGAAAAATCTATATATATATATCTATTCGCTTAATCTATTCAATTAATTGAAATGCCAAAAATATGAATTTTAAAAGAATTCAATCGGCTTTTATTCTTCTTCAAGATGATATTTAAAAAAATGTCCGAGTTCTTTTTACATAAGAAATAATTAATTCAATGATACTTTAGATTTTTACTCGCTTAACAATTATGCGAATTTCGTAAACTTCTCATTAATATAAAATGTTATTTATATATGAAAAACTAGTATTTTCCTCGAGCCATTTGATCGACCGATTTCATTCAAATCATTATTGATTAAAACTGATTTGTCAATAACTTATAAAAGAAACTAATTAAATCCTTATTAATTATTTTGAATTAGTTAATTAATTCTTATTACTGATCTTTATTTCAATGTGCAAGACATATAATACACCCTATCGACGCTTACAATGTTAAGTAAATGATTATTGCGTCAATGCGACAGTTCTTTCCATATCTAACGAGCATTCAATTATTCAGTCTACGATAAACATTTTCTTACCACCGTTAAACTGCGTACATCTGCACATCTACATTTCGAATTTATACGTCCAAACATGTACTCGTTTTCAAGCCTAATGACCCTAAAGTGAACATTATAAAATGTGTGCAAATATGTATGCACGCGCAGACATAAAGGTACACCGTACGCATGCATTGAATACCTCAAACTACATCGCTGCAGCGCCGTGACCTCTACGCCATTCCGTCGTACGATGCGAATTACGAATCACTTACAATATAAATCACTAACACGACCCAAAGGTGTGTTGCACAGTTTGGCGCTCATTGTGTCATAATGCTGAAAGTGGTAAGTTGCAACTTACTGAGGCGATATACGCTTCGGAGATTGACCATTGTGAGGAATCCATTATTACAGAAGCTTAGAAACCACGAATTACGTAATGCTTGGGGCTAGTAGCTTAAGCTCAAATTTATTGAAAATTGAAGTCGAATAATAGCGTCCGTAAAATAGAACGGAAAGAGCTGTTCAGGAGAACGACATTGGCGCGACGGATGGGGCTCTGCTGAGTGATTCGCCAGCAGCGCATAAATCAATTCAGTTTATTGGTTCTAAGTGCTAGTGCTTGTTATCGCACCTCTTGAGGAGCACTTCTTACTCGCTCACCAGCTGCTGCGTAGCTAAAGTGTCAGAATGCAACTTAACTGAGACAATTTTTTTTATATTGAATGCGTGAATCTAAGATAGGAATCCGAAAATTTTAAAGACTACATTATGGATGGGAATGTTGCGGACTTTCTTACGAATTCTTAAGGGTTATTTTTTGGTATTTTTCGTTTTCAAAACATTTTCACTCATACTCCAAGATAATTTGCTAAGATAGGTATTTTCCGGTAAATGTTTTTGTTTGTTTAAATTTACTTTTTGCCTCGGTAATTACATTGGTTTCATCATTTATTTCCTTTTTCCGTACATGAGCATTTACGATACGTGTGCCACAAAATATATTTTATTTTTATAAAAACAGTCAACATATATTAAAAATTTTATGACGTACATGCCGTAAATAGAGAAACATCAATGAAGAAAACTATTTACAATAATTAATAATTAAGTTGCAACAACGAATACATTATTTATTTACTTATTCAGTGAGTAAAAGAAATATTTATTTAAAAAAAAAAAATTTGCTTATAATACTATTTTGTCAACCACATTATTGTGAAATAAATTTTTCTAATACTTAGTTATAAAAATGTATTACTTAAGTGTCTTAATTATCTTTGATAATATAATTTTATCATTATTGATTAACGTAAATTACATTTCATCCTTTTTTTATGCACTTAAATGTTTTCTTAAAAAATGATTTATCATTACTATTACTTATGTCTCAAACCATTTTTATCATTAAAATTTATCCAATATACAAAAAAGACAAATACATATCTTCTTTTTATAAATAAAATAACTTAAATAAAATAAAAAAAACGAATTTTTAGAATGAATCTGTCAATTTTTATATCCATTTAAAATATAATTAATGGAATTACTAAATCGAATACATTATATGAGCATAAAAATACTGTCAATCTTTAAAATATACAATACAATGAACGGGAAGGACTTGACTCGAATCCGAATGAATTGGCAAGGTTGTATAAAGAACAGAAAAAAATTCTCTCGAAACGATGTAACATATGAAGCTGCTTTAAAAAATCTTGAACTAACGCTCCGTTCTTCATAGGAAAATGCGCAAATCCCAAGCTTTGGTGTGACATGTATAAGATGTGCACTTTTATAAAGCAGCAAATGCTGAGCTTTATCATCACAAGCGACACTTGTCTCTATCCCTTACTCTATCTGTTCTCATTCTATCTTTTTCTCTCACTACTTTTTGGCTCTATCTTTTTTTTACGTACTTCAGAACAATTTTTGCATCATCGAACCTCAAGAGACGTCAAACAACGCTTTTATTGAAATTTTCCTTGCATATTATCTATAAATTCAAATACTTGTAAAGAAATATACACGAAAATTTTAATTTACCAATTAAAATTTTTTTTAGTAGAGTTCTTAGACTACTTGTTCAAGGAATGAATTTATATAAAAGTTTTTAATTATTATTTCAAAGAACTTTTATCAAAATTATTCTCAATCATCTAAAAATAATTAAAACTGTTTTTAGAGACAATAATTTTCATAAATATTGGATTGAAATACTAACTTTTTAACAAAATTAAGTCGTAAAATTGAATTTTTCAATTGTATTTACCTAAAATGGATTTATTTAGATTTGAATGCAGAAAATTATTTAATCAGAAAATTACAATATTTCCGATAGCCCTTATATTTATATTCTTGTGTAATATTTTATTTAAAAAAATAATATTATTAGCCAATGTAATTGATATTGAACTATATTTTCAATATTTAAAAATATAGATTAAAAAGTCAACATTGAACGCAATATTATTTAAATTCAAATATATGAATATTTATAATAAATAAGTTACTTCTATTACATACTAAAAATTGATTTTAAGATTTTAATATTAAACATTTCTGTGGAAAAAAATTAATTATAAATTTCCATTGATTATAGTAATAATTAAAGATTCCATAGTTATATTGAAATGTATTGTAAAGCTTTTCATGTTAAATTAAATTATTGTAACATTTATATAACTAAGTATATATATATATATATAATAAACAATTAATATATTACTATTACAAAATAATAAAAATATGTACATTATTCTTGAATAAAATTTACCTTTTAAAAATTATCTTATTGATCATTGATTTACATTTTGATTACAATTACTAATGAATAACCAGAATAATTAAATACATATAATTAATTTCTACAATTAGTCGCACAAAAAATTAATTATATCTTAATTTATATTAATTCGTAAGGCTTTTTGTGTTTAAAAATTATTTTCAAAAACCATATTAAATTTTAAAAATTAATCGTTTATATTAATTCAAATAAAAATATAATATGAGGCAATAAGGTTTTACATATCGATCAAATTAAACTATTAATGCTGTAAATTTTATTATTAAAAATAATCCGTAATTGTTTGAAAAAATATTTATTTTTCTAGATAATCATGATTCTAATTTTAAGCAATGGAATCGTTAAAAGTAATCTGTTTGTCAAAATCTATAAATTAAATCATTTATTATCGGTATTTGAAGAAAGTCGATTTCTTCTTATAAAATTTATTATCAGATAACTACGAAATAAAATATATTACAATTTTTACATTGTGAATTTATTTTTTTACTATAAATAATACTCTTGAATTTCATAAAAATTCCTTCATAATTATAATAAATAATTCTTAATAATAAAAATAAAATCACAATGAAGTAAATTTTATTACGAAAAGTTTCATAGCTCGCGGAAAGAAAACAAACTATTATATATTATAGAACAATATTCACTAAAACTTGCTGCTTGGTATCATATTCATCAATCAATATGTACATTGTACGCCAATGAGTTAAATTTCTATTCATATTGTTCTGAACAAATATTGTTTCATAATTGACAACATTTGAGTGAAACAAGGAAAAAACCACGAAGTTCGTTACTCTCATAAGCAGTCCTAAATCTTCACGTACGGTTCGGTACAATCATCAATCTATTATGGTCCAGACATCGGCGTATAATCAGAATCCACCAGTTATTTCGTCCCACCTCCACATTCTCGTAACACAAGCACATAACCATCGGAAAGTTTAACCCATTAAACAGAAAACTGCACTGCTCTCGTGCGGCTCCTGAAACTTTGATTGGCTTAGATCGGCATTATACTTCGCTAAAGTCGGTTGTAAAAGTTATTGCATCGCATTTGAATATATACGCAGGTACTAGACTACCAATCGTTACGTAAGTGAAATTTCACAAAATTAGCTTTTAATTGAATAAGTTGAATGCATTGGCCTGTTGTAGCGCTTGCTTGAGTTTTGTAGCACAACGAAGGATAGAAATTATTTTCGTCCGGAAATTTTTTTCGTTTGGTCACGGCTTTAGGCGTGTACGTGTAATTCCAAATCGCTTAGAGGCTACGTATATGCGCCCCTGTACCCGTTAGCGCCGAAGAGTAACTAAGAGCTGTTTCGCGCTGAGCGTTAGTTATACTCCAGATTGTACTCAATCGCCATACCGATCCGTCGAAAATTAAAGCTTTAAATTTGTTCCCGTGACCTAGGCGCTGATGTCATATAAATATAAAACAAAACTGACAAAATATGGATCAGTTGCGGAACACCGACACTTGATTTGAATATAATATTACTTTGCTGAATCTGTTAAAAATAAAAACGAATGGGCAATTGTATTGTACGCTTACTTGTGTGAATAAAAAAATAAAATCTAAAGTTTCCATTTCGAAACACATTATTGTTACATTTTCGTTTATTTAATTGTATGAATTATACTTCCATTAAAATTTTAAATAATTTTTTAAATTTATTAAATTTTGTTTATGAAATATATACAGCAAAAATAAAAGGAAACTTTTCTGCCAATGAATAAATATTCAGATTATATATCGAAATGAACAAAATATAAATCTCAATTTTTTTTTATTGAAATTTATGTATTTTTTACGCTGATCAAAATTAGTTCATTGCTCGTTTTTATATAGGTTATACCATAATAGTAGATAAATTATAATAATAACAATGGCATAATATAAAATTGATTTAAGTATAAGAAATTATATTTGCAATGCTTAAACACTCACAAGATTTATAAGATTGATCGTTTTTTATTTCATATCTTCACAATTGACATTACAATACCTAAGAAACGCATCTTCATTGCCTTAGGTATTTCTAAGGCAAGAAAAACATTTATGACCATGACACCGTGACACTTGCGATGGCTTAATTATTTGATTTAAAAAAATAACGCCTAATATTTGAAAGACCTAGTCTTACTATACAGTAAAAATTATCTTACAAATAATTTAAGAGATATAATGTAAATTAGCATACGTGTAGATACATATTTTGATTCTAAGTTTTCTTTCTCAATTACTTTTATATATATATATATTGCATATACAGACATGCGTACACACAACATTTACATTTATTTTGATTTAAGAGTTTCTACTTATCTTACCACACAAACAAGTATAAAATTTCTTTTAAGAATTCTTGTAAATTTAAAAATTTACTAATAAATATTTGCTCAATAATTTTAACTTTATTTTATATTTTTATTTTTCATATGAATTTTTACAAAAAATTTTTAATTAAACTCATGATTCAATTTATTAATTTTTTATATATTATAAATTTTGTTACATATTAAATTCATGTTTTTTATAATAAAAATTTTTTGCCTTCGATAATTACTCAATTTCTAAATTTAAGCATCAATTAATTAATGATAATGTCAAAATAAAACTAAATAATGTATAAATTGTTAATATTTTTAACTTCAAATAACTGAGGTATTATCTGTCTTTACTAATAAAAATATATAAACGAATTACTAAACGAAATAATACATATTACTTAAGACTTACAATTTACTATGTATAGAAATATGAAATTCCTATGAAATATAAGTAACCCATAAATTTGTTTTCTTTGTATTTTTTTATTTATATATTAAAAAATAACGAAACATGAACGATCTTTAAGCTTAAGGGAATTGAAATCAATTTATTATTTAGAAGAATAATCAATTTTATAATATTTAAGAGATTAATTTACTTAATATAAAAATTTAATAAATAGTAGGAAATAAAATAATTTTTTTAAATCATGCTTTTATAGCAATGAAATAGCAATTGAATTTCAGTATTGTAGCTAATCACATAATTCAAAATTCAATATTCAAGTTTAAATGCAATAATTCATATATAATTACGAACAATAATAATAATGCCATTATTGAAATATTTTAAAGCTTGAAAGAGTTACATTAGTTATTTATTTACCGATATATTGTAAATAAGCATTCGATCCCCCAAATTTTATACCGCAGAATTATATTATTTGTATTTTCAATAAATTAAATTTTTTTGAAATTTGTATATTATGATATAATTGTTTTTATGAACTATATGATAAATTTTTAGAAATAATAATAAAAAATACAACTTATGATTAAAATACACGATAAAAGATCTCTTAAACAGACCCTTCAAGAATACTATTTATTTCTGTGTTATGAAATTGTATTTGTTACACGTATTTCGCAATTAATAAAATATGTATATTATTCATATATGAACTATTAAAATCTTGCCGTTCATTATCTATATCAAAATCTGTTGCTTTCATGTTTCATACATAAACCCATTATTTCAGTTACCATTCTTAGTACATAATGACCTATTTTAATAAAGGTAATTTAAATATGATAATGTTGAATAACGTACATTCATAAATAATCTTTATTTCACGATTATATAATTATAAATTTATAAGATTTTTCTAAAATTTAGTACTAAAATATTATATGCTTATTTATATTTTTAATATGATTATAATTAAATATTTTATGAAAAATTCGTTTCATGACGTTAATATATCTTTTTTCTTAAGTAATAATCAGCCCCTTCTCCATTTATATGTTATCACGCTATTTTCTACTGTACAAACAAATTTTTATTAACTAATAGTTTAACATTTATAAAGAAACGAACTGTAGTAAACAACCTACTCATCTAATTTGCTTTAAAATATTAATGCAGTTTTAAATTACTGCTTCAAGGATCAGTAAAGATAATTATAGTATAAAATATAAATATTGAATATCGTCGATTTCTTATTAAACAATAAATGTGTAAGAAAACATGTATACGTATTTTACAAAATTTCATTTGAAAAACATCCATATTATGAAACTTTATATATTAATTTGCAATTATAATATGAAGATAGTTTCTAAATTTTAAGAAAAAAATGTGAAACATTGATTACATAGTCTTTTACATGTCGAGTACTTTCCATTTACTGGCTTTTATTATGTCATACAATTAGGTTGTGAGTTCTCTATTCCAAAATTCAGAGAATCACTTTATGTTGTTATTTAACTGTTTTGCGCATATCATAAAGCTACAGCTCAAAATTATATTCTCCCAGATACGGTACGTATTATTTATTATTACATATAAAGCATTATGTATCGCATCTCATGTGCTATTTTCAGTAACAAGGTTATATATGCTTTTAAATCTATTAAAGATTACAGAATTTTCTTTTATTCAGTTTTCATCGTAAAATTATACTACACTATAATTAAATATATTGAAACAAAATATACAATAATTATGTTAATTTAACACCAAAATAATATTTTATCTTATTTCTTTCTATACCACGTGATATTTACAAATACATTCAAATTATTTATAAATTTATTTATTCTGTTAGCTCTTGTTATTATTTTATTATATGTGATCTCTTTTTAACTGCTATTCATATAACACGATGTAGAAGTAAATGTATTCGTTTATCATTTTCTTTTAAAATGGTAATAAGAATATTTTTGTCAACATAAATTCACTCTACAAATTAAACACAAAAGTAAAAAAATTGTATAAGGTTATTTCATTATCTTAGATTTTATTTATTAACAATTTCTACCCATTATATATATACATTTTAAAGGAGATTACTTAAAAATTATTATTATTTGTTTTATTTATATTTAATATAATACATATAATTATTAATAAATAATAATTAAATTAAGTTAATAAAACATTTTTTTAACTTGACGAAAATTAACATTCTAAATTACTTCATCTTTACATATACCTAAGTTTATTTTGATAGGATATTATACCTATATTTATCATATTTTTATATTTAAAGTTGAACTTTGCAAAAGCTTATAAATGTAAAATTTATCTATAACTTTATTTCTTTAACCTATTCAATACGTGAATTCCACACTCAGTTTATGAATATTCTACAATATTGAAAAGGAATATTTTAAAATGCTAAAGAAAAAAATTTTTTGAAGTAATTTTGGAAGATCCGTAAATGTTTGAAGACTTATAGTACAATAGAATAACGTAGTAAATAAATAAACTCAAATAAAAGTTAAAAATAAATTTTTTGTTTAAAAACTTACAATAAATTTTTCCAGTTACGTGAGCTTGCGATTAACATTTATATTTAATTGCCCTGGAATTTAAACATTTCGTTCATTTGAGTGTAAAGAATCTAAATCTTATCCAAGAATTTTATTTCCAATGGAATCAAATTAACAGAAGACGTGCTATATCGAACGAGAGTTTTGATTACAAATGAACACGATAACAAGGGCATAAAGAGATTTTACCTGCATTAACATAATTTAGCTTTCATTCTTATTACATTGAAAAAATTTATGTTTATTTATTGTAAAAGTTTATTGCTAATTAAACAATTAATACATCAACAATATGTTAAAAATTAAAAATAGAAATTTATTTTAATTAAAAATGAATTAGAGGAAAAAAATTTTTAATCAGAACAATTGTTTAAGACATTAAAATACAAGCTTTGTTATTCTAAAAAATTACATATATACTTTCTAATAATTTTAAAAAATTAATTTTAAAAATTTAATATACTTTTAATAAATAAAAAACAAATATAAAAAATATATAAAATATAAAAAACAATCTCTTACAAATAGAATGGATAAGAATCACAAAAGTGATGAGCTCTGTAAAAGCAGAACTACATAATCTAACGCTTTATAAAATAATGGTAATAGCTGATGTAAACGAAGCCATTTTTTTAATATTAAAATAAAAAGACTATCATAAAGGTAAGAACATTGATGAACAAGAATGAAACAAGAATTAAAATTACTTATTTTGAGTCAACTCTAGCTTGACTACATAAATGAGTCGATGCTTTAAGCATGAGCGTCGATCAAAGTTCTCAAACTAACCTTCAAAACAGTTGACTGAAATTAGCTCGCTCTTTGCAAATGATTTTACTTTAAATTACAAATGTAATAATAATCATAAAAACGCAAAGTAAAAAAATAAATAAAATTAGAAAATTCGCATGACGAAACTTCAAATAAATCATTGTGTACAATATACACTCCACTAATAGCTTAATTGGAGTCAATTTATCGAAATTCACAAAATAAATCTTATTGCAAAGTTGTTTTTGAAATTACTAATAACTTATCGAGCTTTGTATTTCTTAGCTGAAATATTTAAAATACTATTAAGGAACATTTTCCCCCTATTTCTTATATCAGAATTCTGTTTAATATATACATATACGGTAATATATATACATATATGGTAAATTTGGTTTTTAAAACTAATTTTAATTCAAATTCAAAAACATTGTATAACACATAAATATAAATATCCATATAATTTTTTTACATACAAAAATTGATCGTGAGTTATATTAAAATGTATTTATTTTAAATTTCAAAAATCGATAAATCAAGATTTATAAAATATATACAAAACAATAAAAAGTGAGAAAATTACATTTTTAATTTAATTTACTAAGAAACCATTATTATAGATAAAGAGCAATTTGATGTATTTAGGTTCTAGTTGTACGATACTATTATCTTACTCAATTAACACAGTCACAAGTGTATTCATGGTTGAAAACACTGCATAATTCAATCAATCACTACTCTATTTTAATTAATATTTAAAAGGGCACCTTGCGAGAGCATGAAAATATTATCAATAAATCTTTTATAAATAAATTTAAATCCATATAGCAATTATCACTACTTTAATTATATTTCCCTTCTAAGTATCTCAAATTAAAAAATACTAGTTTTCTCTGTAGATATTGACATCGTTCTGAGTAAAAATTTATAAATTTAGATACAATAACTATTAACTAATGCTGTATGTATATGCAAAATATTTATGATTAAAGGAATTATTGTTAGGAATACGTTATAAAACTACAAGAAATAAAAGCAAAAGAAAGCTTATGATGCCCCAATTCTCAGGACCGTCATAAAAAGTAAACTACCTTAATAAAGTGTAAGTTTAAAACTTTGAAATGTAATATATTATAATAAAGCATTTTAGCCATATTTTAATGTAAAATTTTATCCAAAAATTATATTTTTGTCTTAAAAAGTTATTTGAAAATATTTGAAATATCTCAGAAGTAAAGTTACTTAAAATTTTTATAGAGCATAACATTCATACAAATTACGTGATATATATTTCTAACAAGTTTAATGAATTTTCTACGTACTACTATCTATTATACATCAATAGTAACATATAATTTAATGAAAATTTTTTAACTGAAATAAATTTTAAAAAATTTTATAGTTTTTTATTTAGAAGCAAAGTAGTAAAAAAATATAAAAAAGAAAATTCTTTATAGTGTTACATATGATAAAATTATACTCTTGATTTAGAAAGAAATTTCATTAATTATTAAATAATTTCTTATAAAAATTACATTATAATGTGTTTCCTTTAGTTAAAAATAGGTTTTAAACCATATGTAAGTTAAAGTATATAAGTTCAAAACATATATTTTAAATATTATTTCAAATATAATAAGATTTAAATCTATATTTTAAACAGTACTAATATTTTAAATATAATGAGGAATAAAATAAGTTCAACAAAGCAACGGAAATCATTCTCTTTAATAATTGAATCCTTTTAAGAATGCAAAAATTAGCATCAATAGAAGAACATAAAAACCTCTTTTTTTGAACGATTTTATAAAGTTCATAATAAAATATTAGTAAGTACTGAAAAAGATTTTTCAAACGCACAGAAGCCTATAAAATTTAAATAGAAGTGTCGAATTTCTGTACTTATTACAATATATTATATATTTCATTTACATACTCTTATAAATTTACATCTTTTCTCATGTGCACACATGTATATTATTCATAGCATAAGAGTGACATAGTTGAATGGAAAACTTTCCTTGTCTACTTGTTGGCAATGCAAATTCAGCCGAAATCACAATGCTTGCACGTCCCAGCAGATCCTTTTCTATCTCTCTCTTCTATTTTGTCTGCTTTCTATCTCTCCCAAGCCCTTATATTTCTATCAACTCATAATCTTACTTATTCATTCATTTTACGTAGCGTAATCTGACTCGAAAGAACGTGCACGACGTTGTAAATTAAATAAGCTCACGAAGAATCGCGAGTCTACATAGCTCTGTGATATTTGAATTTTGTTACAATGGTATGATGTAAAAAATTAACCGTGAGGGAAATTTGTACGTATTTTCTTCGAATCTTAAAAAAAATTTTTTTTTAACATTTCAACTCCAACATACTGTATTATTCTACAGCTCCATAAAATTTTTGTAAATATCATATCTCCTGAATGTGTTTAGAAATTATAAATATATTTAACTGAAAACTCTTAGAACAATAAATTTAAAATGCATTTATTTTATATTAGAATAAAATAAGTTAACATAAAAATGTCTTTTAATTTTACAAAATGTTAAATTTTAACTTTTCTAATTTCAAATGCTAATTAACATTTGGATGAATGAAGTGACAGTTTTATTTTGAACTCATAATTATTACATAAGCGCAAAAGTGCACGGGTTGAAATGAATCCAGGGTAACTGGAAAAAGAAAGGGAGGTTTTAGTGTGGAATCCGCGTTGATCCCTGTCTGCGATACGTAAAGTCATCCGGTTGGACCTGATATAAATGTGGGAACGAAAAACCACAGAGTTTTAGCATGCGAGACTGGGTTTTAAACTTCTACTCTAAAAATTTAGCATTGCAATTTGAAGAACCCAAACTATGTGTTACGTGTTAAAAGAGATCGTTCTGATTCTCGTTGGCTCTTTGAGTCATATCGACTATACCAGTTCACACAGTTTTTTGGCACACGCTTTGTGGCATTCGCGCGTGAATAAGAATATCGAGTATATGCTCTCCAAAGATTGTCGACATATAGCGGCATATAAAATTTCACTACGTACAATCCTCCACACAATACACAATAAAGATTTTTCCCGGTGTGCGATGACAGCGACAGGTACGGCGTTCCATTTAAACGTAACATCTCGATATAATTCCGGACTAATCGTTAACAAGAAAACTTTCTTTCGATCTCTTTTCCTCTTTTCCTCTCTTTCTCTCTCTCTCTCTCTCTCTCTCTCTCTCTCTCTCTCTCTCTACCTTTCTCACTTGCAATGCCAGAGCGTCTTCACGCAGTTCCGACCCTCCTGACTCGCAGCTACGTGTCTTGAAGTGATGGTCACGTTCCATTATTCTTTACTTACAACCCTCATTTAAACGTGATATCGCACTCTTCAATACACAAACGGAAAGTCAACATACGATGCTAACTCATACACAGCACTTCCAGCATCCGCCTGGTTGGAAGTTCGGACATGAGTGAATTGTCGAGGTCGAGATAATACTGAGCTTAATAAGTTACTATTGTTAAAATTCTCAAAAATCTATATCTCCAAAAAATCTAAGTAAAGTTTGAATGCTCATTGTAGTCAACCATTCTATGGTTGGTATTGGAAATGTTATATAGTTTATTCTCATCCAAATCAAGTTTAAGGTAATATGAGTTTTATTATATTTAATCTATATATCTTTATAATTCCTGTTCTATATTTACTGTAGACGATGATCGCGTCGCGTGATGGATGGAAGTATAAAGTGTAAAAAATAAAAATATATTGAAATAAAAAATCTTTTAATAAAAGTATTAGTGTTATAGTCAATCTGACACGATGCTCGTATCGGGCAGAAAAGCTGTCCGATCGCATCGAGACGCTATATTTATAACATCGATTTGTTTTGTTTTGTTTTACAATTCTCCTAAACTCATCCTAATAAATTATCTGACCGTCGCGATGTTGGATATGCATTTTTTTTCAAAGGACGAAGGTAAATTAATACACTCGAATTCGGTACGCGTTTATTAGAATTTCGGCTAAGTAATCTTGAAATGCATTTCCATGAACAATTCAAATAACAAATGCGCATAACGTTTAATTTCATATTAATTTTACAAATTATGTAAACGAATTTTGTTTATATTAACTAGTTTGAAATTATATATACAGAGAATCTTATATATTATTTATTTAGTTTTGTTCGTAAAGACGCTGTTATTATACCGCTTGTATTATATATTTTTTACGAGTCCCTGAGCCGGAAAAAACCTCCTCTGAGCTTGACGGAGGAAAAAGGCCCTTACAAATTTATCGCATCGAGTAGAACTTTGTCTTACACTTATTTTTAAAAATAGAAAAGTATTAAATAATCCTATTCGCATCAGATCGGCCGAGCTTATGATGTTATTCCCCGATCCCGGGACGGTCCGAGTTCTGCGTGGCCATCCCCTCGTCATTCTAATGGAGTCGGTACACATTCGTGACCGACGATTTTCCTGGAGGGGACTGGCTCTACATCCACAACGTTCAGATCCACACTGCCTACGAACATCATACATGTTCAACTTCCTATCCTTGCGGGGGTGGAAGGCTGGCGACACGTCCACGATGCCCAGTCCCATTCACACCACGGCACGACTAGCGATGTCCGACTCCGCAGACCCATTTGTCTCATACAAGCAAGCGTAGAAGGTGTAAAATTTAATGAATATGAATGCGATTGATGAGATGAATGAGATAAATGAGAAGACTCTCTGAAGATGTTAGTAGGATATTAAATGTGCGAAATACGACGGGCAATCGTGTTTTAAATTTTCTCCCCTTAATTCGCGATTTATTTTTTAGCGGGAGAGTTGTATCGTGGGACAATCGGGCTAAGTATGCCAATCAACAAGAGTGAGAGAGAGAGGGAGAGAGAGAGGGTGAGAGGTAGAGAGCCGAATCATGATGCAATGGGAATTAATGTATGAGGACGAGAAAGAGGGAGAGAAAGAGTAGAGTGCGTTAGCGCGTGAGACTGAAAGAGAAAGCGAATGCTAAACAGATAGAGCGTAAGAGTGTGAGAACGTGAGACAGGGTGAAAGAATGTAGAGCGCGTAAGCGCTTAAGAGTGAGAGAGAAGATGCGAAAGCTAGGCAGAGAGAGGGTTCTAGCGATCGGATGTATGAGAGTATGAGAGAAAGAATGAGAGTGGGAGTAAGTAGAAGGCTGGTCGAGGGGATACTACGGCTGCTTGCTTATACTCGAGACCGTGCCTATGCCCCATGGCATGGGTCTGCCTTGGCGCTCCCGTGCTATCCTGCTCGTTGACATTTTCTGTCGCCGAACTTTTCTCTAATAGAAAATACGTCCGACGACCGCGTTACCGATTTTTCGTATCAGCTGATGTTCGGCCTATATCTCGTATGCGTCCGCCTGCCTCGCATATGTTTTCTTACCTTTCGGCGTTTGCTTCTACAGGCGGCGGAGCGCATCGTCTTCCCTTACACACACAATATTTTTTATAAATTTCGAGTTTGATATTAAATAACTTATTTAAATTTCATAAAAATTTAGAATCTTATTTTAATATTACGTTAATTTCATAGAAAATTAAATTCTAAATATACAAGATTTTTAAATGTAAGATAATAACTAGAATTTTTCATACTCACTAATCATAACATTAACATTTGTTTATAAATTTTATTTTTCATAGAAAATATAAATATTCTTCATAAGACAGAATAAATAATTTTATTTAAAGTTATCCTGTTTAATGTCTTAAATTTTTAATTAAACTTTTAATTATGATAAAAATTGTTCAGAATAATAACTGTTTTTATCTTATTATCGAAAATAGGTAAAGTTTGTTATATTATTTATATTAAATAATATATTTTATCTTTTTCATTGTTTAAGTTTATCTTCAAATATAAAAATATAAAATATATTGTTATTTTTTAATATTAATCTTGAGCATATAATAAATAATAATAAATACAATTGAAAGAATTATTTTATTTATTTTTATATGTACTTATTTTGAATAATCATATATGAAAACCTAAAAATTAATGCAAAAGTAATAATTTTCTATCAGATTTATTAATTAAAGTTAATATCTTTTCAACGATATATATTGCAATAATTAAAATCTGTAATAAATAAAATACAATAATAATTATTAAATTACAAATGATATACACCACAAATAAGATTTTCATTTTTTTCCATTTTGTCCAGTCGAAGATTATTATTTGATATTAATTTATGCATTAATTTATGCATGTGTAAAAACGTTATTACATTTACAAACTCTTAGTTTGATATATATATATATATATATAATATATATAAGTATATTTTTATAAATAAGAATATTTTTGTACAGATACGTGTTTATACTTAGATTCATAAAGTGTAATTGGGACAAAATTTTAGAACTTTTTTTCATACATGTACTTCAAATAATATTATATAATTTATTAACGTTAAGTAAATGTAAAGAATATATTAGATTTTAATGTAATATATTTAGTTTTTTATTATTAATATTAATAACATCACAATTTATCACAATTAATATGAATTTTATAAACAAAATAAGAAAACTAAATTCACGAAAGACTAATTTACTGTAAATTTTTTTATTTATTTTTTAATACGGAGTTTTTGAAAAAGTAAAACATAATCCTTAAAATCTTCCTACACATCTTTTAAAACTATTAAAACATATAGAATATATAGATAGAAATATGTAGATATAGATCTTATAATTTTAATATAATAAATAATTTTAAAAAAAATTTTAACTGGAAAATACTCAAAAGTATATTATTAATAGTAATTTAAATTAATAACTACAAGAAAAAATGGTATTTTTTGGTATAATTACCATTTTTTTTCAAAAATAGCTTTTGGTCACTTTACTTTCATTGTTTCTAATTGTTGTAGAAATAAACGAAAAATTGTGCCGACCAAAAGTTAGGAATATGCAAATAGAAGTCTCTTGTTATTTGTTGCTTAACATAGTTTTAAACTTTAATATTACCTTATATAGGTAATACAGTACAAAATACACCTAAATATAGTTAAGCATACGAATTTATTCGTTTAAAAAAGATTAGTAATAATAAAAAGTTCAATCTATTATTTAAATTTAATTTAATTAATATTTTAAAATTAATTAAATTATCTATTCTGAGAACAGCAAATTTTTGTTTTTATTAAATGATAAAATTAATTTTTCTCTTAATTAAAATACGTATGTGTAGTAAAACTTAAATAAATATTAAGAGTAAGGTTACATTGCATTATTCCTTTTTATACTAATTATTAATATTTTTTTTAATATTCTATCAAACTTTTCTTTAGTCAGCACAGTATATGAAATCAGAAGATGTACATTTGATCGAGACCTGCAAAATTCACCAAATTTATAATTACAATGCAATATGCTAATGAGAGAATACTTCTTTAATAAGTATAAAAAGGTTTTAAGAAAAATTGTTTAATGTTATATTACTGTGTTTTTTTAAAATATATTTTAATTTATTAAATTTTATTATGTATAAAATATAAATATATGTATAAGAATACTTTTTAGGAAAAAATATTACTTTCAAAATTTTTTAATTTTTTAAAAAATGTTTCGTTGAAAGTTGAAACTAATGTGATTAAAGTTAGTGAAAAAATATTGAAATTTTACTGTAAAACGTTTCAACCTCTATATTTGATCATACTTGATATATTTTTTTGTAATATTGATATTCTGAATAAAATTACTGTGAATACTATAAGTTTTTAATATATTATCTTATATAATAGTGAAAAATATTGTTACATCATAATTTTTTATGTATAAGAATATATATTATTATATAAAACCACGAAATACGATTAAAAAAAATTTTTTTACATAATAATGAACTTTGGGGGAAATTGTAATTAAAGAATATTGTATTTCTTTTTAAAAAGTAATAGACTAATAAACATTCCTTTTTTACATTATTAAATTCTAATGATACAAATTTTAAATTATTTTTAATGGAAATCAACTAAAATTGAAATTTATCGAATAAAATTAAGTCAATATATCGATATAAAAATGAAACTGTTTATTTAATAACTAAATAGTTCAAACTATTAAAAATTTAAAACATATTAACAATTAATGAATTGTGAATGTTATATAACAATGAATTCTTTCTAAAAATATTTAAAAAATTAAAGATTATATTCAATTATAGTTACTCAAATATTTACACAATTCGCATAATTATTGGAAAAATATTCAGAACAAAATATTTGTAACTCTCAAAGATCTTATGGAATCAACATTTATTTTACACAACATTTATACTCTCAAGAACATTCAACGAAATTCCATTTACCTCCACAATTCATAAAAACGCGTATTCTAAATTCTAAAAAATATTAAATTTTATGCATGTAAATCCTTTTAAGTATTTCATTCTACAAGGACATCCCCACATTGGAAACGTTACATTTTATACGTTTAAAATGAAAAATTATCAAACTTTACGTGCAAATAAAATTTCGCATCAAAGTATTTACAAATATATGGAAATTAGTAGAAAATATGTTTTTTCATATATCGTTAAAAAAATATAAAATTCGTGAATTTAGTGCTAAGTTTTCTGAAAACTATATAAATTTGAAGAATAATATAATACACGTAATTTAAACCAAAAATGTATGCTATCGATTTAATTTTAGAATCACCAATTCGATAAAGTATTTATTAAAAATTTGATGATTTACTGATTAATCAAAGTTATTCAAAAGTCAATTTAAATTTTTTATTATTGCAGCTAATTCATTAAAAAATTTTAATAATTTTCGGAAATTTATGATTAGAAGCCTGAAACGTAAGTCATTATATGATATAATTGTTACTATCCTAAGGGAAATGATTTAAATATAGTCCAAATAACTAAAATTAAAATAAATAATGCACATAGAAAGTTAAATACTTCAACAATAGATATGGAAATAAAAGAATCTTAAAAAATTATCACAAATAATTAGAGAATGAGTAATTATCAACTATGTAATATTAATTTATAAACTTGAATTTCCTATAAATTATTATAAATTGAGGATAAAAGAAATAAAATGACAAAGAAAAAAACGAGAAAAAGACAGTGAGTGATTACGAGTACGAAGAGGAGGAGGAGAATAAGTCAACGAATGAGCATTTTACAGTAACATCCGGTAAAATTGACCTAGATTATCATAACGTCGAACCTCTGTTTGTCAATCTACCTTTTACTCTGCAATTGAATCTTTCTCCCTGTCTATCCTATATTAATATGTCTTCTTTTCATTTTAATTCTGCCTGTCTCTCTTTTCATTTTTTTATTACTCACATTTTTGCACGTATAATTTTCTATACGTCTTTATATCTCTTAATTAATGTCTTGTTTCCTCATTCACATTTTCTTTTTTTTT
The DNA here is from genome assembly GCA_018907185.1 of Platyscapa corneri. Taxonomy (NCBI): domain Eukaryota; kingdom Metazoa; phylum Arthropoda; class Insecta; order Hymenoptera; family Agaonidae; genus Platyscapa; species Platyscapa corneri. The sequence goes on from JACCHW010000001.1 coordinate 5,005,316, forward strand.
ATTCCGTAATTTTTATTCACTAATTTTTTATTACTTTTTGATTCATTTCTTATTTGTTTAATTCCCATTTTCTTAGGATTCTATGTCATATCTTATGTTCTCTCTGCCTCTCTCTCTCTCTCTCTCGCTATTTTATTTGAATCTATGGTTTCCATTCGTTCTTCCTTTTTTCATCACTCTTTATATTTTTCCTAAGTTTATAAAAAGTGTTAATATTTTTAAAAAGTAAATGTAAATAGTAAAAATTAAAAATTAGGATACTATTTGTAATTATATAAAAAATAAAATAGCAAAATATATATATATATATTAAAGTTATTTTCATAAATTGAAATTTTTAGTTTTTTATAAAGATTTTACAGCACAGAAAATAAAATAAAAATTACATTAGTTCAATTACATTCTTTAGCAATATCTTTAATTGTATGTATTTTCTTCGACATTCTAAAACTTGATATGTAAGAAAAATAAATTTGTTTTTACCATTACTAGAATTTAATCATGCAATTATAATAAAAAATATTATAATATTAGTTAAAAAAAAGAAAAAATGATGTTAAAATTAATTGATTTTAAAATTAATAAACTAACAACAAAATTAGTAATGTATAATACAAAAAATATCATGTTCTTTATTTGAAGATAAAATATAAGAAATAACTTTCTAAAAAAATATATTTTTTTAAAGAAAATTTTTAGAAAAATTGTCTATACGAATTACATAAATTTTCATTGATAATGTATACAACTGATTGATATCATATATAAAAAATTAATTTTTTTATAGGTTCTTTAAAAATATGAAAAAACATCAAAATTTATTACATAGAAGAAATTTCTGTGAAATTTTGATATTTACTATAAACATTACGACAGAGTATTATGCAATTTACTATCATTTAAAACAACAGGAAAAAAATCTATAATGCTTTTATGGAAATTAATTTCTTCGTGTTTTTATTTAAGAAAAACACGAAGAAATTTTTATTTATCTAAAATATCATATAATATTAAATCTTATAAATAAATAAAGAATTTGCATAAGAGATATGTTTGAATAAAAATAAATAATATATAAAAAAGAAAAATTTTGAAAATATGTGGATCAAAATTATTAAATATTCAAATTATTATGTTAACTAAAATGTTATATAACCATAAATTATGTAAAATTTATATATTATTTAAAATATTTAAAAGGTGTATCTTTACATAAATTAAAATAAATTACAATGTAATGAATATATTAGATTAAATTACTAATAAAATTTAAAAAAAAAAAAAAATGTCTAGAGAAATAATAACTGTAAATAAAGCAACTAGTGGTGATTTAATGTATATTATAGTATTATGATTATTGAAAAATAATGACTTGTATATTAACTCCTGTACTCTTACATTTTTATAATTTATTAATAGTAATTTTAATCCATTGTTAGATAATAGAATTAAATATAATAAATTACTACAATTTTTCATGATTTATATTTAAAATGATTGATAAATATTGTATCTATAATTACTATTTGATTAATTTTTGTATAAAATGAATTAATATGAAATACGAGAAAAAAATTTTTATTCATTTTTAAAATAATTTATAAATAGTTAAATTAAAATTTTTATTTAAATCTAAAATCTAAAAATACAATAAACGAAGTGAAAAAATGAAAAAAAACTCGATAACAAAAATAACAATAAATAGTTAAATGCAATGAGAATATACGTAATAAAATTAATAATTAGATCTATAAATAAATTAAAAGAAAAAAATATGAACAAAGGCCAATACTTAAGAATAGTTAATAAGAAAAAAAGAATAGACAGCATAATTTTTATTTTGTAAAAAGTTTTTAAAATGTAACAAAAAACTCTTGTTCATTTTAATCGATATAATTTTAATTTGTACTTTATGCGCATACTAATTCCAATTACTGCTTTTTAATACATTTCACAATAAAAAAAATAGAGGTGAGAGAATTATTGAATTAAATTCATTCAAAGATTATTCAATAAAACGATAGAGCTAAAAGATTATAATTATTATTAAAGATGATAATAATAAAAAATATTATGATTGTTATAATTATTTAAAAAAATTATTTTTATTGCGTAGTTATTTGCTACTTTTATATATTATATTAAATATTTTACGTAAACATATTTTTTTTTATATAAACACATCTTTTAATCAATCAATTTTTTAAATCAATCAATAATTTATGCACCAACCTAAAATCCGTATGTAACCAATAACATCGTAAATGTCTAAATGAGCGCTATATTTTAAGAAACGCAAAAAAATATTTCTGTTAAAGAATATGTGTGTTGAAAATAATTTATGAAATTTAACTGTTTAACAAATAAAATCTTAATAATTCTAATTTTTAAATTTTTCATCTAGTTTTTTATATAAATATTTAGAATAAGAATAAAAATATAATATTTAATCCATTTTAATGTATGCAAAATTGTACAAATATATTTGAGTCACATAGTAACACCTTGTGTATAGTATATATATATATATATATATATGTTATGATAGTAATATACAGTAGTATATTATAATAGTTTATTACAAAAATATTACAATTATTATGAATTATTACATTATATATACATTTGTCTTATATAATAGTTTAACATATAATCCTTATATAACTATTGGCATTTCGATATCTATATCTATGCTCTTTTATATCATTTACTTATAAAATACTTTAACATAGCCCTTATACCTTTATAGCAACAAGATAAAGTAAAAATTAACGGTAAAAATAATTTATAGGAATATTATAAAACACAGCGCAGGCGAATCAATAGTATCGTTCCGAGAAAATTGCTAACAGAATCGACGGCGCAAAATAAAAACTTGAAACAATTACATTTCTTTGAATTTTAAAATAAATATTTTTGATTTGTTTAATATTTGTTTAATGTTTAAGTTTATAACGAAAAAATTTGAGAAATGAAACAAGAGAGTAAGGAGTTTCAATTTCTCTTCGACTCGCGAACGAACAACATGAGCTTGTATATAAACGATATTAATAAAAAGACATTACAAGTAAAATATTAACATATCTACAAAAGTTCATTATATTATATCCAATCTTCTGAAACTCTCCGTCGACATGCATTTAATAATAAGATAGTAAACCTTAAATATAAAACATTAAATCTTAATAGAATAATAGTTTATTGAACAATAATACATTGTTTTACTTTATTACCATATTTAATCATACATTTTTCTTACTTGAAAGGACATTACTTATGTATTCGTATCTTAAAATACGGATTTACACTGTTGTATCAGTCAATTGAGAAATACTTTATCATTGTTATTAAACATTATGATAGTAATATTTATAATTGTAAATGAGAGACAGGTAGAAGCTGTATATAAGTGTAAGGACTGGAGAGAGAAAGGGTTAACATAAGTAAATAAGAGGGCTGCACAGCATAAAATGAGCGGGAGAGAGAAAGAGATAGTTAAAATATATGAGATAATGGGAAAACAGAGAGAGAGAGAATAAACATATAAGTATATATATATATATATAAAATATTAAGTTATTAGTATATATAATATGAAGCTTGAGAAAGAGAGTGAGTGAGAGAAAGAACAGGGTGAGAAAACAGAGATAGATAGAGAAGGAGAGAGAGGAATATAGAAGCTAGAAATAGAAAGTAAAGAAAGCTTATACCTCGGTTGTTTTTATATTTAGTGACGTATTTGGAATAGATGACGAGAGGGAAATAACGTTTATTTTTCCCAGTGTTCGTAATTCTTTTTATCAAGTGCTAATTGTTATATAAATAAATAATTGCCTCTAGTTACACGTCTATTGTCTTCACGTTTATCGTGAATTCGCCGAAATTTGTCACGAATATGTTTTTTAATTTTTTGTTATTTTAACAGACATGGCCAATTAATCCGTTTTCATCGTTAACACTCTTAATTATATATGTATCTTGTTTAAATACCGTTTTCATTTTAGTATAGAATAATAAACAATAATAATTAATAATAATTAATAATAATTAATAATAATAATAAACAGATAAACTTAAAAAATTCTTTGCATAAAAACAAAATATAAATTAATCATTTGATTAGAAATCACTTGATATGTACAAGATTAATTGATTAGATAATTACAAATGTTTACTGTTAGAATATTTATTACATTATCCATTAAACTGACTTATCGATTAAACTGAGGTAAATAATTATACACTGTGCTTATAGTTAATTATTTATTTCCCATAAAGATATTATATTATATCAAGAATATAATATATACAAAGTGGCACATGTAATCGGTATGTTTTCCAACTGTTGTCCCGCTGCTCGGACGTGCCGCAATTTATAGATGCGACACTCAGTAGTAATAATAGAAATAGTTATTAATTAATATAGTTGTGAAATGACGAACTGTCGAAGACGATGGACTGTAGTCGACCCCTCAGCGAGCGAGATTACCATGGTCAAAATCGCCGTCGGCTTACACAGCGCATCTGTATTCTTACGGTTACACTAATGTTTACTTTTTAATTCACTTTAATTATGGATACCTATTTCATAGACCCTCATATAAAATTCGCTAGTTGAATACAAGAGAACTATTTACTGCATTAAAGCATCAAAGGACAAGATACAAATCATTAATTTATTTCTCTCATTTTTCTTCTAATCCATAAAATCTTATAAAAACAAATATCTATTGTAAAATCGTATTGGGGCATGTAACATAAGCGTTACAATTATCAAAATCAACGAAAATAGCTAAAACTAACGCCCTAAAATCCGGAGAACAATAAATGTTATAACTGTGGGGGAAAAGGCCACAGAAAGCGCGAATGCTCGCTCAACAAGGATGGACCCCGATGTTATAAGTACAAGGAGAAGAGAATAGACACATAATCAAGGAGTGCACAATGGAAGAAGTGAATCAAGTAGAGGATCAAGGGGAGCCCAGAACAAAAAGGACATAAAAGGACATCCGAGTAGGCGGAATAATAGCCACGGCCCTAGTGGACACCGGAACCACAAGTGCTTTATCAGATTGGAGGATCTGAGGAGCAAGTCCGGCAGTTGGGGACAAATATATATATAGACTGGATCTGGTAAACTGCGAGCCTTTAGAGAAGCTCTTGTCCACACAGAAGGGACTATAAGAATCCCAACAAACATCGATGGGGCAAACTACGATCTCGAATATATGGTCGCACCAGGAGGCACAAAAACCCAGAAGATTTTCTTGGGAAAACCATCCTCGACAAAGGGCAGCTAATACTAAACAAGGAGAAAGTGACACTGGAGCCACACCTTTCATCATAAAAAATACACGAGAGGCCAAAGAAGAAGAAAGTCCTACTGGGTATGAAAAACGTCCAAGCAATAGTGTTGTCTACAAACTAAGGTAAACAGTCTAAGGATTCAGTAAAAGATTTAGAACTTAAAAAATTATTAGTGATCAGGGAGAAGAAATAAATCGATTAAAGCAACAAACTTGCACATTGTAGTATAAAAAATAAGGCTTCTAGAATTAATTAGCAATCCTAATATAACAGCCATCACGGTTGGGCAAGACAATTGCGGTACTATACAAACATTTTATTCGAATTCAACAATACTTGATAAATTTGATATGCTGGATTCACTACCTCGAAATATCTTGTCTATGCATGCTGTACAGGAGACTCAAAATAGCATCGCCTCTATGGTTGTAAACGTTGCTGAACAAGAAATAATCGAAAAAGAACATTTTTGAGAATGGAATCTTATTGATAGCTCGTCCAACATGTTTAATTTACCACTCAGATATAGAAGTGAAGTTTCGAAGCAATGTCGGATTATGGTACCGTCAAATTAAATTCAATACAGTCGATGTAATCAAAGAATCACTTCAACAGGAGTACCTGGAAACTGAAAATTGTGAAAGATACAACCTCTGGAGACAACAGCCAATCCCAAACCGAACCGGAGCAACAATGCGACAAAATAAAGAGATCGCATCGTCTGGGATCGGACGAACCGCACGAAGGCCGGTCGTGGGAGGGTAAAGTAAACGAAGAGAAGCCGATGCACCAAGCGACGAGCCGACGCGCCGCCACAGAATAGTGACGCGCAATGGTAGCGTGGATGACACTACGCTGCAGTATGGTGACGCGCCACCATAGTATAACAACTCGGTACTACGAGTACCGTTACGCGCCGATGCACTTCGGTGCATCAGTACTATACTATATAGTCGTGCCGTATATATATATATATATATTGTAATACCATTATTCATTTACACTTATTCATTTACATTTCGCATTTGAATCTCTTCTTCCCTACAGTAATTTTGGTATAAAATCTAAGAAATAATTTATAATTATTATAAATTAAATTATAAATTAAATTATAAATAATAATTATAATTTATATGCTTTAATAATGTATATAATGTATTCATGTATAATAAATAAAAACATGAAATATAATAAAACTTACATCCATATAATGTAGAAAATAGATATCAATTAAATGTATATATATGCACAAACCTTTATAAAATATATTTTTTAAAAAAGATTGAATTATTATTTTATTGTAATGAGTTTATAGTATAACAATTAAAATATAATAATTATATGTAATAAATATTAGTTACATTACAATAATATGCAGTTCCATTATAATAACGAATAACGATAATTTGTGTTACATAAATATTTCTCGTTAAACTTTTCTGTTCATTTTTAGAAAATGTTTTGCATACCAGAACAATTTATGATCACAAACCTTGAAGAATTTGATTAAATTTAAAAAATTTTTCACCTAATTTTTTTTCATATTTTATTAACAAAAATATTAAATAATTAATGCTAGCCTTTTATTTTATGTTAATCAGAAATCGGTTTATTTAATAGCTCGAAAATTAATGTAATAGAAGAAATATATTGAAGGATGATTTAAATTTCATATCATATCGTGGTTTGTAATTTTTTGAACTTTTCTATTACTTCTGAATTTAAAATATTTAAAATTCTCACAGATATCAAAATAAATTGTTCTTTGGATAATGATTACAATGAAATGTACTCTTTTACTAATGTTTTGACAAAAATAAATGGTTAACTTTTTAAATTAAAATTATCTGTAATTATAAGCATAGATGAATATTATAAAACTAAAATTAATATTAAATAAATAACAAAAATAATTTAAAAACTTAAAACATTACGATACTATAATTTTATTTGATTAAATATAAATAATCAAAATTATAAAAAAAATGTATTATTTGTCAGTCAAAGATAGTAAGATCCTCTCAAACTTAAATGCTATCTTTTAAAAAATTACGAAAATATGCGTTAACTTTTTTTACTCGTGATAATAAAGATAAAATATAAATCAAATATTGCACAGAATGTTCTTTAGTAAGCTCTGTCATCGTATCTACTAATTAAAATCTTTTGCTCTACAAATTTCTGACAGTTTCTTGAAGCCTTATTCAAAACTATAACTAAAAATAACATAATTAACACTTAATTTAAAATATTAAAGTACAAAGTTAATTACTTAGATTTTGCTTTTCCAAACTTCAATATGAGTGCAAGTGTTAATTTTATTATTATTATTTACAAGTACGACTCCTTTTGGAGCCATTGTGAATGACGGATAGGTGGTAAAGAGGAGAAATAAAGATAACGCCAGGATATTTTCTGTGGCATGATATGTTCTTCCTAGCGTCAGATCTCCACCCGCGAAGAACTTTCACTGCTGCGTCGACCGCCTCTGCCGTCGCTGAGCTTCTAAAGTTCGTAAGTTACTGCTGTTATAATGTGTTTTTTTGCGCGAATTTATACTTCGGATATTCAATATTATTCTGAAAACCTCAACGTTCCCTTAATTGTTTTTTCAATAGAAAACATTTAATTGTTTCCTATTTTAAAAAAGCCGTTACTTGTTATTATTTTACGTGAGCGATCAAAGGAAATACCTTATTGTTTTGTGCGCCGGCCAGATCCCGACGGCCAGGGCTGTCAATATGATTTTAAGATTAAATTTTTTTTAATTGCCTACATCAAATATTATTATTGTTGTTGTTGTTGTTGTTATTGTTATTATTATTATTATTATTATTATTATTATTATTATTATTATAGCTATTCATTCCATTATTTTAAAAATTAAAGAAATCTTGAAAAAAAATCAACTTATGCTTAATGTTATTCAATATTTTTTATAATAATAACAAAAATATATTTTCGATATAACTAATTTATAAAAAACGTGGATTAAAAGTGTTAAATGAAATATTTGAGATTTTTATTCTTTCAAAAGATATTTTTTCATTACGATAACATATTTTTTGTAGAATTCAATTAGTAAATATTCGTAATAATTCATAGCAAGTATAAAATTCTGTGTTTAAAGATAATATGATATACCTATATTAATTATTATAGAATTCAAATAATTAATTTTTAAATTGTCGTTGAATATATATTTAAGTAACAACGCACAAACGATGCAATTGAGAAGTGTTTTATTAAAGGGCATTCTAGTCGTATAGATTTACTGAACGCCGAACACTTATATTACAGCAACTGTTTTGACTGTTCGGCCCACGTGTAATATCATTCAACAGTTTTTAATTCTTCGTAATACTTATATGGTCGCCGGTACATAAATATATATTGTATATAATATAATATTTTATATTATAATATTATTACTACATCTGGACTGTAAGACGTCTTTTTTGTTTATTAGAGAGTTAGTAATGTACAAGCCGTAAGACCATATAGTCGTAGCAGAAGCGTACCATATAAAGTTTTTTATCACATAAAGTAATTTCAATCTTCTTTAATAAATCGTATTGTGTAATTTATAACTATTCACTATTAGCACTATGATCTTCGTATATTTGTGTTGTTGTATATTTTGTGTGTAATATTAATAAATAAATTGTATTCTTAAATATATGCAAGTGAATGTTGTCCCTTTTATTTACAACAAGAACAATATAAAATACATTTATTAAATTACTGTATTTCGTAAAAATTAGATTTTTAAAATACATATAGGTTGTGTAATATGTGTTGTAGAAGTTTATGAATATTTACGTAATATCTAATATGAAACCATTGATACTTAAGGATGAGAATTATTCTATTTGAAATTATTGTTCTACTAGTCTTGTATTTAAAGCAAATACAACTAATTAAATATATATGTGTGTGTGTGTGTGTGTAAGATTCAAATAAAAAAGAAATGCAATGTATTCAAGAAATAAGCAATATTGAAATATACATGCTTTCAAAAAGACTTCAATAGATTAGATTTATAATACTCTTGGAAAATAGGACCGTATCAAAACGTAAAATGTAGAAGCTTTTGAGGCAGAATTACTGTGCAGGTGTTTGGTTGATTTTCAACTTGTAATTAGTTCAAGTTGGTTGAAGTGCTCGTGCATCATCGAACGACTTTAAATTTGTGTAATAGTCATCGGTCAGTAAGCGTAATCGGCGTTGATAAATATCGAGCGTAATTTAAGTAATTAAACAGTGATCTTAAAGTTATATATATAATATCTTTATTAATATGTGCATGGAAAAAACGTGCTTAATCATAATTTAGCTAGAAATATACTTTTAACAGAAATTTTTATTATTATGCATATTTCCATTATTAAAATTGAAACATTACAACAAATATCAATTATTTTTAATACTAATTAGGTTATATTAAATCTTCATTTCACAAATATGTTTTTATTTGAATTTTCTTATACATTATTGACATATATTCATTGAAATATTGCTAGGCGAACCAATTAAAAAATGCAACATGTATTATTTAATATTTTAGTATTGATAACTAATAAGAAAGATTTAATAGTTCAATATAACTAAGACTATTTAAGACTGAAAGACATTATAGCGCACGCTGAAGTAACTGATTACTACCTAGTGCTAAATTACACAGCAATGGTGAGTGTTACATGAAATAGCAATACAAAAGACAACTTGAAATGAAAATTGTTCAAGCCCCTCAAGACTAATTTTTTGTATGCTCCCTCCAAAGGCATAACTATCAAGTGTCAGCGTCAATTAAGTTTGTTTTCATGTATATTGTTCTTTTTTTCATATAAATTACTTACTTTTTCTTAATTATAATTTCTTTATACTACTTTCTTTGTTTCTTTCACCCAACATCCATCTCACTATCTACTTTTCTTTGCTCCCTCAAAAAAGCTTATTATTTAATATTTTTGAATTAATTTAATGAATTAATTAAAGTTATATTTTATTAACTCGGTCCGGTCAAGATTCATAAGTGTAAGTTGCCTTTAACAATTTAATTTAATTTAAGAAATAAAATATTTTCAACGATTACTTAATTAAACATAAATATAATTATTAAATAAAAATTAGACAAATTGATTATATTTTATTTATTATATCATCAGTTTTTTTTTAAAACTCAAAACTTATTATTTTATCAAATTATAGAAATCTAATTAATAATTATATAATTGTTAATATTTTATATCTATGAAGATATGCATAACAAAACATTTTTTAATCAGTAGATGTGTTGATTTATTATTAATTTTTTGATAATAAATTTTATGTAAAACTAAATAAGTTTATTCTATACTAAATAAGTATAAATATTATAGATACCGATACTGTTTATACAAAAACTTGCAATCATTGTATAGTTTAAGTATTATTTTATAAAAGTTTTTTATGGCACGAATATTTAAAAAAAAATTAAACTTATAAGAATATACAGATTAAAATTTTGGAAATAAAATTATATGTAAAGTAAAAATAATTCATAATAAATAAATATTCGTCGGTTAAACTTGCAAAGTTTTTTGATAATAAGTATGTTCACAAAATATTTTTTGCTTATACACATAAATTAATTAATTAATAAATAATCATAGTTTTATATAGTTATATATATTATAAAAGTATCGAATTTAACAATACTTCAAAAATCAGAAAATATTGAATTTCAAAAACTAGTTTTATATATTTATAATTATGTTTAACATAATAAATAATGTAATCGCACTTATTGATTTCGATTAATATCTTCTACATCTTAACTCAAATTTATATTAATTTTTATTAAACTAAATTTTATATTTGTATCATTTAAAATCATAATCTTATTATATTATATATAAGAATAGTATTATTGATATTGTTGTTGTTGTTATTGTTGTACTTTTATGAAATGTATACATATTATTTACTCAAATAATTAGAAAATAATTGAAATTAATGAATTTTTGGTGTACTAAATATAATATAAACTTTCAAGTGTACGTGATTTCTAAATATGCATGAGCACTTACTGTAAATTCCTACACAAACGATCACTGCATATATATCTACGAATTGTATTAATCAAGAGACTAAAATGTTGAAGATTTTGAAAATTCTAAGGCCAGAGAATCTAAATAAGTTTATATATATTATTAGCATTATATATAGTATTAAAACGTATTGTCAAATATGTGAAATAAAATTATTTATAAATTTCTTATAACAAATTTGAATAGAATTCTTATATGACAAATATTATATATATCATACGTACGCGATAAATGTAATATTGTCTACTTTTTATAATATAAAATATAATTACTAAAATTAATGTTATTAAGAGGAAAAAAAATAATAAAATATAATATCTAAAATATTTTTAAAAATAATGGTTATAAAGTGCCACACTATATATATTCCATTGCTACTTACTACTAAATTATGATACACATGGAATCACATACATGATTTATGCATGATGTAGCAAGAATAATTATTATTAATATTGATGTAGAATCTAATATATTACTTTTAAATTTTTATCATTATTATTAAATACTGAAAAATTATTAAAAATTAATTAATAAAAATAAACACAACGAAAATTTAATGATATTGATAAGGCTTTATAAATGTACATACTTATGTATAAATAAAAAATCTTTAAAGTAAATAAAGTTACCTCAGTTTTAAAAGTATTTCAAATAACATCATGAACTAAAGAATACTATTTAACATGTAATAATAGTCTCAATTTGTTTTTCAATTTACAATTTTATTCAAACGCTGTTCATCTGTTACATTATTTCATTTAAATACTTTTAAACAAAATAGTATTCTTACATGTAACTTCAAATTTCAATTCCGTATAGTAAACATAGTTCATCACTGAAATAATTTGACTAGATTACGGATTTAGTGATAGTTTAAGTTAATCTTCAACTAGTTCTGCAATAATAAGAATTAACATGTTATATTTGTTAACTAACTACTATGATCTCTTCTATAATATGTTCTATATTTTCTGCTCTCACATAAACTTTGTCACATAACATCTATAATTTCGAAATTCATTACACAAATAACGTACAATTTAACATCAATAAAAAAATTATGTATTGAGATAATTTTTTCTTGTACCCAATTAGTAAATACATTTTTTCTTGAAATAAGTGAAAGTTCATAAATCTATTAAATTAATTATTTAAGATCGATATTTAAGAAAGTTGTTAAATAAGACTTTGATTATATTTTATGTGCTGGAAATTATTAATTCATTTTGTTGCTTACGTAATGTTAAATCATAAGCTTTTTCTATTTCCATTAAAGAAAATATATTATTTTAATTTATATTGAATTTAAAATTATTAAATTATACATTTAATAAATTTATTGTATATACTAAAGCTAACTAACATTTTAGATGTTTTAACATTTTTTCTACTTCGCAACTGCTTAAAAAGATCAAAATGCAGGAATATATAATTTTATAAATTGCTTCAGTAGTAATTATTTTTTAATACTTTTACTGCTTTCTTGCATTTTTTTTTTAATTCTTGATTTATTTCTTCTATTTCATCTTTATACCTCTTTTATACAGCATTCTGTGCTTTTACTTTGTTTGAACGATCACGTATACAATGAAAGAGCGAAAATATGTATATTATTGGCATGCTGACGCATTATTTTCTCGTATACTCGAGATTCTATATAACCTTATTTCGTGCAATTTCAGTTACGAGAGCTTTTATGAGCTTTTGTGACATATTTCTCAATGCGTATATGTATTGTTATACACACTGAGTTAACGTTTTGAGTTTTCACAACATCGTACAACACCAATGCTACACAATACCCAATCCTTTACCATTTTCCGTATTTCTACAATAATTTTTATAAAAATGTTTTATTTATTTCTTGTTTAATTATCATATATTTTTATACGTTCATATATCTTATATATATATATATTACAATTTATTAAGAAACAATATAAATATTATGATGAATTGTTTATTTTCTAGCTACTTTTTCAGATAAGATTAATAAAAATTAGTGCTTTCTTTTAGATTATAGAAAATAAATGCAATATTGAAGAAATGCAATATTGATGATGAAACATAATTTTAATTATTTAAAAATAGTTTTTAATAACTAATTTATAAGTTCCTCACAAAAAAAAAGTATTTATCTTTTATGATAATTCCATATAATTATATAATAATAATATATAAAAAAAAATAAAACTTAATTTCATGAATAATCAATATATATGCTTAAATAAATTAAGTTCTTTTTAATGATAGACAAAAAATAAAACACAAAATATAGAGAACTCGAATCTCGAAGTATAAATCGCAGGTTTCTGTAACTAACATTTCTAAACACCGACACAACATTCGCATTCTTTTAATGACCTTTTACTTTATAGTACACGTGAAATATGACTGACTTTTGAACATTAGTCTCTACTCTTACAATTTCTCAGCGTACTAAAATTGACGTAAAATATTTATTGATTTTTTTAATGTTCTCTTTTTAACAAATAATTTAAGTAGTTCTGCTTTTTAAACGTGTATTTTCAATTTAGTAATTTACTTCACTATACTCATAAATTATCTTATGAATTTAAATGTCATGAGCTGGATCAAACAACATCGTGAAAGTTTAAATATTTAATCGTATCATCCATCACTGAATACATCTCTTGATGGCACTTATAAATCTATATTTACACAGAAAATATATAGAGAAACAATTTTTAAAAATACAAAAGTTAACGTAAAATTTATCTTAACATTCATAAAAATTGTTACAATTAAATTTCACGTGTATCATGCCTATAATTCTTCAAATTATTGAGGTTTAAATAAAAACTGATGAGTTTTAATGATAATAATTTTATTCATTAAGGATTATAATAACACTTATTATAAGATATTTTTATAATTTGCTCTGTGCACGTAAACATAAAGATAAAAGTAAATTTAAATTCTTTTCGAAGTAATAATAGTATAATGTATACTAATTATTCTTAATATTTTAATAATTGATACAAAATAATTAATATTTGTTATAAAAAGTAAGAGAATGAGAACTAAAGTAACGTAAAGCAAGTATTTAAGTATAAAAAGTACCATGTTTTTCAAGGTACTTTTTACTATATAAAGTTAATTAATCTTATCGAATAGTCAGCTATCACATTTGAAAAATAGTCCATATTACCAAGCTTTCAATAAAAGCAAGAATAACTGACAGATTCCTTTTCTCTAAATGAATAGAATTTGATCTCACCTACAACAACAATACAATACACCTTCCGAAATAATTCTTGCGAGCCAGTATATATTGCAACATCAATTTTGGAGAATCCACTTGTATCAAAATAAGTGAAGCAATGCGTTATCTAGCACTCGTTAATAGGCTTCATAATTGACCCCTTCCAAAGCCGCTCTGATCTATTCAATTTACCTTGGAATTCATATATTAAGCATTGCATGTCAGATGCTACGCGTTCCTTAACCATTCACCATATTCACATAATCGAAAAAGAACATATAGGATCGCTTATAAGCCTATTCACGACTTATGATGAACTCTTAATTATTCTATTATTGCAATAATTAAGGACCATATAAAGTATCATATTTCTGAGTATAAGTGAAGCTTCATTTTTAGAAATCAAGATTAGACAACGTATAATTGACTTAAAAATCATTATATTTGCATTTTCTAATGCGATGACAATAAATCATACACTTATTACAAGAACATAACTGCTGTGATTAATAATTGTATGTTAAATTTTTTCAATCAACCTCAAAGTCCTAGAACTATTAAAAATTAGTTGGTAATAAAATATTTGAAAATTTCTTTGACAGATATTTTATTATTATTTATTAAAAGTATCATGGATTGCAAAATACTAGTATAAATATTAAGTTTATTAGAGGGAAAAGTTTATAGAAGCGAAGTAATAGTGGAAAGTATGAAGGATGAGAAAGGTTTGAATGGGAGAAAAGTGCAGGAAAGAAATGTTTAAACTAAAAAAGAGGTGCAAGTGTAAATCATTAGAACAATGAGTGTTTAAAAAAGAAGTAGTTGCGAAGGTGCAGCAAGTCAAGTGTGAAGTTGATTAGTATTGAGTACAAATTTGTATTTAATGATTGAGATTGTTTCCAAACGATAAAAATAAATAAAAATGACAAAAGTGATGAAAGTATAAGTAAAAGAGTACGTAACCTATTAATACTAAATTTTTTAGTTGAGTTTAAATATGTTAAGAAAATATATGAATATAAATATGTATCAGAGAATATTTTAATATATTCTAACAATTACATTATTCACTAAACAACTTACTATTACGTTTATTATGAGAATCATTGATTAAAATAATGGAAAAATTATCCAATAAAATTATTTGAAAATAATAACGTAATATAGGCAATTAAGTATCCATAATATCCATTATCGTCAAAAATTTACATTCAAAAGACTATTCAAAAGACCATCTTGAATTAAAAAATATTAAAGAAAATAACTACACGTATAATCATTTAAGCCATTTTCTTACATTTATAAAAAAAAATATAATAAAAATACACATAATGTATATATTACACACGGAGGAAAAAGTGAATGTTGAAAGCCAAATTATACAAGGAGACGGTTAAACTTTATGTTTCAACTTACCATTTTCTTTCGTATCTCTATCTATCTCTCTCTTTTTCTTTCTTTTACTCTTTGAAAAATCAATATTGAAATTTTCATTGTAAAAAGAAAATACATAAAAACCAAATTTTCATGATAACAACAACAACAATAATAATAATAATCGTCGTCATCGTCGTCGTCGTCGTCGTCGTCGTCGTCGTCGTCGTCGTCAACTTAGAATATCATGACTTATATTTTCAATATATTCAAAAAATAAAAAGAAAGTTTTAGAGATTAAAAATGTATTTGAAATAAAAATGAAAAGGGTTTAATATATAATATATATATATAAATTTAAAGTAACTTGTTAAAAGAAGTAAAAAATATGTGTGAGATCAGGTGAGGGAAGGATAGGATAAGAATCGGTTAATTATCAATTACACAATTTATACGCTTGCCTATTACTACAAACACAACCTATTAGCGCTCTAATAATTAGTATCCACGTTAAGCTACGCATGCTTGAGTCAGGGACTCAAGCATGCCTCCCCTAGACTGCTGGGCCTGCCAAGAGTGAGCTACATGGGAAGGCGTCCCTTTGTACGCCACCGCATATTACACCGCTTCTTGCGCACGCATTCCTATACTCTCACTTAATCTCTCTCTCTCTCTCTCTCTCTCTCACTCTTACTCCCACTCTCTCTCTCCCTCCCACATATGTCAATTATCATTAAATAAATTTTTTAAATTATTTCAAAGTTTTCAATCTGTAATTACTATGATAAATAATCTAAATTAAATAAATATACTTTAACTTTAAATTCAGAATTTATTTTAAGTACAATTTTTTACAATTTATAATTTTTCATTCTCTCTATTAGCGAATTTCTTCGCTAATCAATATTTACACATATTTTTGTTCATGAATTGATTTACATAATTAACGTATCATATATTACCATAAACATATAACATAAAAAAACATAAAAAACATACCTATCCATAATTGTTAATTTATATACTGATCAAAGAAGTAAATAGAGTCACTGGAACATATATAAATAATAAGACATTTTTTAGATTCCTGATATTTTTTATTCAGAATATTTATGAAGCAGTTCCCTTTTATTTGTTTTAACCAAAATTCTATACGAGAAAAAGTTTAATATATCAATAAAAAAGGCTTAAAAGATTGAAAAGACGAATCTGTAGAAAAAAAAATAAATAACATAGAAAATACGCACTAACTGAATTAATTAATTTTCATTAAAATTTTTTTCCGCCAGCGATTCGTATAGAACTAGATGAAGTAAAGTCAATATATGGTTTCATTTGCATTTTAAACTTTTTTGCGTAGCAATAATTGAAATTTATCGTTTCTTGATTCTTTCTGGTTACCAGACACTTGACCAAGGAAGAGGATAGACGAAAAAACAAGATTTTACGTTGCCCAAGTGCTTTTGAAGACCTTAAACTGTGATATTACGCTTATGAGTACTATTGTGTTTTCTAGATGAAAACAAATTGCATTAAGTATAGAATACAATAATTTTCCATTATTAAAAAGCTACAGTAATTCATTTTCTCACCTCTTTCTTTTTGAAGTATTCAACATTATTGATCAATAATAACATATATATTTTAATATCATTGTAAAGAAATAGTTCTTAACGTAATGTCATTTATAGAAGTTGATTAAAGTAAATATATTAATGACAATAGATACAACAAGTTTACTAATTAATAAATTAAACTAAAAATATTTTACAAAACTAATTGATTTTCACGAAGAAATAAATAAACTCACTAATAATAAACAATGTGCAAAAAATAGAACAATTCAAAAGAAAGCTTTTTAATTACAATCTTTTTCAACAGTGATATTAAAAAATTTTTAATTCTAATATGATAGGATTTTATTAAATATATTAAAAAATGTAGTGATTATTCATAAAATACATATTTACGAGTTGTCAAATCATATTTCATATAGATCTTATGTCTTATAACATTTAGTTATTAAGAATTGTTTCATCAATGATTAATATTATATAAAAGTCTAATATATTTCCTAATTTTTACTTATTTTTAATAATAAATTATAATATATACGTGCATATGTGTTATATAATTGAATTAAAAAAATCTAATATTTTATTTAATCGATTTTATTGAAATTTATAATGTCTGATCAGTATAATTGATAATTGTAGCAGTGTAGCAAAATAAACCTGATTACTATTTCAGATATAATAATCGATAATATAAAGATTATTAAAAGGACTCATTATATAAATTATGTTTAAAATAAGTATATCTTTCTTAACACAAAAAATATTAATCGATAACAAATATAAATAAAAGGTAAAAAATAAATGAAGCATTGTATTTCATAAATTTTATCAGAGATAGATATAATATAAATCATAGTATGTATCAGATACAGATATTGAATACAAATATAGTAGAGGATAAAATCAAAGAATTTATATCAAATTAGTTAGAATTAGTAAAAATGATTTTATCTCTATATAAAAAGATAACGTAAATTTAAAAGTTCTCTGCTCTGAAATGCCAAAGAAAAGGCTTCAATTTCGCCCAATTCTCATAACTTTTACTCGTCGCTTCTCAGGCGCATTCACGTTTCTTCAACGAATTGAATAACATAATTTAATTCTCAACTTTGAATTTGAATCCTTTTTAGATTTCAATTGCTTTTTTATTTACATTTCTACAATCCACTTGCTTTCTTATTAGTTATATTTTACAAAATGGAAGTAACCAAATAATACATTTTATCATCTTTTAAAATATTTTTTTAAATAATTAACAATAACATCAATTACTAATAGGTACATTCTATTATTTTTAATTTTTCATATAAATTTTTGTAATCAAACCTTATACAATATGTATAAATATAAAATAATTTAGTTAAATTTGGATCTAGATAAAAATATAGAATTTTATTTTATAAAATTAAGATGAATAAGTTACTAAAAAAGTTATTAAAAAAATAAGGAATTTTACATTCGTCAAATTCATTATCACAATAAATTAAAATTTTTACATTAATTGAACTTTTTAAATTACTGATGATTATAATATTTATTCTTATACATTCAATAATTAAATAAACTCTAATATAAAATTTAGTGCTTATACTCATATATTTAATATACAATAAATTAATTTTATTACTATATAAGTACTTTCAATATATTTTATATAAGTATAAATATATACAAATATATATTACGTACGTACACGTGCAGAAAAGTATATATGGATATCATAATATATTTCTATTATAACTGACATACACTTTTCGTTGATGAAATGTCATATTTGAGGAAATACGACCTCCGAGATTAAATTATAAGTAGCAAATTTCATTTTAAGATAGAAAAGAGCTTCAAAAGCTTGATGAAAATCGTTGGTCTAATGAACAAAATTTTTTTTAAGCTCCTAATAAATTTAATTTATGAAATTCACAATTATAGTTATTATTAGAATAGAAAATAATTAAATCTTTAAAGTTAATATTTTTTTCAAAGAATTATTATTAGTTTGTCAATAACTGGGTATTAGATAAATTAAAAAGTTTCATTTCTTCTAAATAATTTCAAATATCTTTGTAATCTTATTAGTCAACATTTATTATACAAAAAGATACAAATAAAGAACTATATTTATTTATTTTCTTTAAATTTTATCCATTTTTTACGTTATTAAAGAAAACAAAATGAAAAATAGTGTTTGTAATAATACAATTATTCATTAAAAATTTTAAATATATAATACAGCTTTCTATATTTTATAAATATTGCTATTGTTTCATATGACATCAATGTAATCAAATGTATGTAGTTCTGTATAAAAATTATAAATAATAAAATTATAAAATATATTATTATAAAGTTTAATTTTTTTATTTATATCAGCTATAATCAAAATAATTAACAACAATATCTGTGACATATCAATCAGAATTAATAAAAAAAAATTTTAAAATACTCATAAAATAATTTATTTCATTTATTTAACTTATATTCATATTGTGATACTTCTTTTTTATTTTTTCAATTAATGTTAGTTAATTCTAATTTTAATAATTTAAATATTTTTTTTTTAATATCTATACCCCTGTGGTATTAATAACTAAAATAATTTAATCGATACTGGTATAGTCACTTACGATGTACGAATAAAATATTCATTATAATATTACTTTACTTCAAGACACGTGTTTTACGGTAGCAATTGTAGAGAGTAACTATCTTTATAATTTGAAATAACACAACAATCATTGCTAAACTTTTTATTTATATTATGAAAAAATTTCAAATATAATTTATACCTAGAGTTAAAAATAAATATGTGTTGTAATATTATTTAACGCGTAATATTGAAAAAGTCAAGCTTCTTATACTTGAATTAATAAATCCTATTTCGATTGATAAAATAAACTTATTACAATATCAAACTTTTACGTTTGTATAAATAAAGTATAAAATTTTCTTGTTGCTTTAATATATTTATTTTAACTGAAGTATTACTATCTTTAAATCTTAGTTGAATAGAAATAATTTAAAATATCATATTTTCCTAAATGTGTTAAAAATATTTTTAAAACACTACTCAACTATAAATCTTAAATTATATTCAATTTAAAAAACCAATTTCTACCATATTGAAATATCTATTGGTTATTTAATAAAAGAGAATTTTGACATCTCCTTTTTTCATTCATTATCAAATCAATTTTTAGGTAAAAACATTACCGATCTTCATTCCAGTAGAAAATATATTGTTAAGATAAATGTTACATGGAAATTGGAATTGCAACATTATTATCTTTTTTATCACAAGGCCTTTCAAACATGTTACCTTTTCACTTTTTTCTCTCTTTTTTCAGTCTTTCTTTCACTCTTTACCTTTCTCTCTCTTTAGTTTATTTTTATCCCAGTTTATTTTTATATTTATTATTAGTAATAATCGAAAACGATCAAAGAAAACGGAAATCACAAAAGGAACAGAGCATCAAACGAAATATTTATGAATAATCATACCAATTCTTATAAGACGGTAGTTCGTGTTATTCTACTTGGTTGAGTTTATCGTATCATTCGAAAGGCACAAGATGTTCATAGATAGTCATTGGCGGCTATTGCCGTTTTTTATATGATACTGCTATGTATATTTTTATTTTTTTTTTTTACTTAACAGTGATTGGATGTTTTAACAAAAAAGGCGATGTACTAGAGATGAATTTTGAAATACAAATGAAATAAAAGTTTGACGTTACGTGATCAGACTATTTACGACAGAAAACGAAGTAGAAAATCCTTGATTGTTCATTTATAATTTAATTCAAGTGTATAACAAGTTATTTGGAACATCTTCAAATTAAATGAATTTTCTCTTAACTTTGTTAATAAAATTAAATACATAAGTAAGAAATATTTTATCAATTATAGTAAATATAATAAATTGAATATTTATAATTTAAATTTTTACACAAATTTTTATTTAGTTTCAATGTAAATTTAATATAACGGATAAAACGATGCATATACTGGTTAGTTTTTCATTGTTTTTAGTAAACATATTTTTAATTCAGAAAGAATTTTAATATTACTTTTAATATTGCTTTATATAAAATAAACATACGTATTTAATTTAAATCTTAAATTATATACATTGTCTAACGAATACTTTAAATACTATACTATATATAGAACTTATATAATTTATATTAATCGTATTAAAAGATATAAAATATATTTTATGATATTAGATAGATATAAATACTAATAAAAAAAGCAATCTTTAATTTGTTACAATATAAAAAAATTGTACAATAAATAAAATATTAAATCAAGCAAATGTAAATATTTAATAGTAAAAATAAGTTCAAGCGAATATAAGTTTGGAGATATAAAAAAATTAAACCATTACATTTATAAAATGCTTTAATTTTTTAATAAATCTGAATATATTACTTCAATATACTAAACTTTGCACTAAAATATTTTGAAAATAGACGATATTTAATTTAACTAGTTTTTGGTACAATTAAATATCATCTTAAAAATCTCTAACTGTATCTGTCTCTAATACTTAATATCGAAATTACATTTTTTTATCATCCATTTCAGAATTTTATTTTCATTAATATTTACAATTATTATTATTTATAGATTTATTAGAATAACTAAATTTTATTCGTTATTATTCATTTTTAAACAAGCTACAATATAAAAAATTTATAAATTGATGTAATGATGATACTTTTGAGGAAATTATTTTATAAAATTATATAAAAAATTTTAATGATATTTATATTTCTAATCGTAAACTAATTTATAAATAAAAATACTTAAATTACATGCATGATAAAAATTTTTGAATGTAAAAATACAACACCGAGAAAATCAATACATACATACCCAATCAACCATACATAATTGATTTATAAATTCATATTTTTAAATAAAAAAACTTTTCAATCTGATATAACCAATAACACATCAAATAGTTTAAAATGCGCAATTAAAACCATAATTGAATAATACCTAAAATAGTTCATTTATATATTAAAAGTTGTACATAAATAATTTTATTGATATGGAAAAATATAGAATCTTTTTCTGTTTACTGATAAAATATTTCTTAATGTAGGATGACAATAACTTATTTTTTATTCTTTTATTGTTTGCTATCTTTTTAATAATGACTCCAATTAATATAATTTCAAAGATAAACAATTTTTTAATTTATACTTCTTTAACGTCATCAAACTTAAAAATAAATGAACTAAAATTTCTCATAATAATCATACATAAATATCAATCTTATACTAAAAAATTATATATGAATATATAAATAATAAACTAATACTTTATAATTTATGAGAATTCTATTTTACAAATTCTAAAAATATTTGAATTTACTAAAAATTATTTTAAGAATAATAAAATAATGACACATAGAAATTTTATTTAAATAAATGTAACTATATTAAGAAAACTATAATAATGGTGCATTAATGAAATAATTTTGTATTTCTACTATAATCAATAACTTAACTTCTTCAATCCTCAAACTAATATAATATTCGAAAATGCAACAAAACCTTTTATAAGCATTAAAATTAACATCCAAAAATTATCGTTAAATGTATCGCAATAAAAAAAAATTATTGTTAATATAATATAGAGATAATACTAACGTATAAACATCAGGCCACATGACTCTAGTTTTATCTTTAAAATTTTTACATTGGACGAAAGTTTGTCAACTATAGAAAGAAAGTTTTTTGATCTTTTCCTTTTTATTTATATTTCTAAAGTTCTATGATTATAAAGTCTTCTATTTTTTTACGAATATGCACGAATCTTAGGTATGCATGTGTACATTTATTAATTTGCAAGTGTAGAATAAAATAATAATAATCATCATAATTATAATAATAACAATACGTTCGTATAATTTCCAATTTATTACAATTTTTTTATAAGCAAAGTTGCTATAAGCCTTTTCAAAGATTTTTGTTTTATTAACGTATTAGATAGAAAATTATTATTTGATCTAAATAAATATTTTTATAACTATTTGAATTTTTCAATTGAAATAATTTCATCAGTCATTTATTAAAATTTATAAAATTGCACTTCAACTAACAGTATATTTTACTAAAAATAATTATAATTTAAATTAATCTTTTTTTCTTTAAAAATGATCGGTAAAAAATTATATATTTCTCAAAAATATTATTTTTATTTCTAAATAAATTATTTTTATCTATATAAAATTTACGATCTTCTTAAATTTAAACGATAATTTACAAAAAATTATTTTCAATTATTAAATAATTATTATTTTAAAGTAATTGCACATAAATCAGTTGCAAAACATCAATATTTGAATATATTAATATTGAATAATATTTTTTTAAATTACATTAAATACACGAGTATTAGATCGTTTTTAATAATTTTGTTAATAACAACTATTAAAAAAAAACTTAAATTAAGAAATTAAAGAGTAAATGGATTATAAAGAAATATAAAACTCAATTAAAATAATTAAAAAATTGTATAAATACAAAACTCACCAAAGTAGAAGTATATATTACTTTTATTAATTTACTTGATATTTTGGTTTTTTCTCTCAACGTACATACAACTATTGGTTTCATATATTATAATAAAAAATGTTTTACTCTATAAATTAAAGCGATTTAAGTTTACAAAAATAAGATCTTACAAGAAGGAGTACACGTATTAACAACAACATTGTTACATACACAGATAATTTATCTTAAATTTATGTCAATTAAAAAAACATTTCAAAATCTTCCAAATACTTTAACGACTAATTCATCATCAATTAAAAATAAAAAATCTAGAATAAAAAAATGTATTGTGTAAGGCCTATTATTCAATACCTGAATTGTGATAATACATAAGTCTAATAAATTAATTTATAAACCCGAAATTTTTACATTAAAAATTTATGAAAATTATTTGTATTATCATGAAAAAATTAATTTACATTTAAGTATATAAATTATTATTACTAGACTGAAATCATTATTTCTTTCTGAAGAAATAACTAGAAACTGGTTGTAGCACTAACTATATATGTTTTGTACCATATCCATTGTAAACACTACAGATATTTAATATTTGTATTTTTTACGATTACTTATGACGTAAATTAGAAACTTCAATGAAAATAAATATCAGATAAATTCAAATATTTTTACAGAAAACAAAATTCTATTAATATTTTTATCTAAAAACTCGATACAATACCAATGTTCAATGTCAGCCAACCAGATTGCTTAAATAAAAGAAATAAAAAATATAGACTTTACTGTGCATAATAGGATATATATTGGTAATCAGAATCATCTCCTTAAACTTGGTGCTAAAAAAAGAATAAAATATGAATGGAGTATTTTTATAAATCTACCATTTATAAACAGCTTAATATAAAAAAATCTTCAAAAATATTACTTATGTTCTGAATATTATCTAAAAGATATTTATGTATACATATTTACGTATTATAAAAAGTATCAAAAATTTAAAACTCCGATGATCCTTGCTGTTCGTGCAAAGAAGGGGACATCCGCCAGAAGACACCCTCCTTACCGTAAAATAATAAGTAATTCTATGTATAAGTGTATATAATACAAAACAAAATTTTTAGAAATATATGCAGATAGTGCCGTTATCGTTCCATAACATCTTCTGACTTAACAGATAGTATACCTTTGTAAATATTTCTTGATGCAAGTTAAAGCTTGATAATTGGTTCGATTAATAATTACAATATTACATGTAATATAATTTGGTTAAAGATGGTCAAAGTGCTTCACTAAAGTTTGATGAGTTAGCTTTAATATCGGTTATATTATTATATCATATTCTCCATGAAAAACTGTCTTTTAGGTAATATTTAAATTAATTACAAAAATTAAATAAATAATGACCTAATTGTTGGCTTTTTATACGTATTTCTTGCTTTCCTATCAAAATTTTCCTTGCACATTCCTTTACCCCCTTCACTTTTTCATCCTCTTTATACTTTTTCTATCATAATTTTCTTCTTTTCTGTCTTATATTTTCTCACTTCTTATCTCTATTAAAATCTTAAATATTTTCTGCTCTTTGATAATGCTGATTTTATAATTTTCTGTCTGTAACATATAAAATTTTACAAAAATTTCTCATTAAACTTTATATTGAGTAAAAAATTCCTAATTGAAATAAATATATTTCTATTTGAAAAACAAATACAAAAGTTTATTAAATATCGAAAATATCGTAGAAAAAATCTTTAAATATTCTTATGTACTTTTAAAAATTAATAAAAAATTATTTTAATAAAGATTTAATTAAATTCAACTAAATCAAACAATAAATAGATAATACCAATTCTTCCAGCTTTCCAAATATAAAAAAATAACTTGAAGTATGTTCATTATTTGATATTTGTATTTTTTAAAATAATGTTTAAAATAATTTGAAATGTAGAGTAAATCTAGCAATTAATAAAAAATGCATTTAAAATACATATAGTAATTAATAACTTTGAAGTATAAAAAATTATAGATTATAAAATACATTTACATAAAAATAATTGATTTAAGTTGAATTGTGATGCATCATAAATTTTATAATCCGTACAATTATTTCTAAATAACTTTAAATTCACAAAACTAAATACATCAACAAAACAGGAAGAAAGATATGGCTAAATACATCTTGTTTCGCAATTATATATATTTTTATATACTTTTTCCTATAAATATTATTGAAACAAATACTAAAAATCAAATATATAAAGGCAATGAGAGAATAAGATAAAAAGAAGAATGAAAGACGATTAAGTTCTCAAATGTTACACCACAAAAGCAATACATGTATGAGAGCTACGTAAACTTACATCAATTTTTATACAACGAAATAAAAACGTCGTTAATAAAGATATTTATTAAACAATTTAATTTTCATGCTAATAAAGTAGGCTACGGTCACTTAACTATGCATGATTCAGATTATGAATTTGGTGTGGCAAGATAAAAACGGCGATGATGGTAGTAATTATATCATTCATAATTAAATGTACAAATAAAATAATGCAATTTTTATTCGAAATATTTGCCAATATTTCCAATATTAACTTTTTATACAAGTGTATTTTATATGTGATGCGCTAAGAATAAATATAAACAGAATAATTCATGTATTCAAAACTTTAAAAATATATCTTAAACATTGAAAATTATGTAATTTCAAATTTTTAATTAATTAATTAATTAATTTTTTATCTTATTTGTCATATATAATTTTTAAGTAATTGTTTAAATGATTGTATAAGTTGTAAGTTCACCAAAAATAAATTATTATTATCTAATATGTAATATAACATACAAGAAATATATAATCAAATTCTTAATTTACGATAATAAAATATAATCCATAACATATTTTCCCATTCAGAGATTTTGAAATATTATTTTATATTAAAAATATATGAATCTAATATTTAAACATGAATATATAAAAAAATTCATTTATTCTATAAAATTTATAACCAAAATAAATAAAAAATATATATTTTTTAAATCATACTTATTTCATACAATATAAAAATCTTTTTGTTAATCTAAAGTTGTGAAATTACAAATAAATTTAATGTACAAACTAATAAAGATATCCAAAATTTAGTTTTTGAACTTATTATTAATCTATAAAATAATTGAAATTTTACTAAATTAAAAGTGTCATTATAAAAAGAAAACAAAATTTTATTTACTATGTATTGTGGATTTTTTAAATATTAATCTGATCTTATTGTGCATGAAAAGATTTCTCGCTCTTTTTTCTCAATCACACTGTCCTAGGGAAGAAACAACAGAATCTGTGGAAGAGTATCGAATATAAAAGTGAAAATTAGAATGCAAAATTTGAATTAGATAAAAACTCGTGTGCTCAAATATATTTTACTTACTGATTCTATTTGATTAATAATTAATTCGCTATAAATATAAATTTTGATATCAATAATAAACAAAATTAATAAAAAAAGCAATAATAATAGATGAAATAATTTAGAAATAATTATGAATACTGTTATTATTTCATGATATTTTTAATTTATAATAGTTAAATCTAAAACAATAAAAACAGTAGTAAAAACTCAAAATTGAATTAAGAAATACAGTGACGTTTTGAATTTTTATTTTAACTCCATTTATTGAATTTAATTCAGTGGATGTTAAAACTTGCCTTTAGTATTACTAAATCCAATAAATCATTTGTTTTATATATATATATATATATATATTTATGAATCAATTTTAAAATATCTTAGATTTTTTAAAGATTGCATAACTTTGTATCAATTAATAGATTTTCTTGTTTACGAAAATAAGAGAAATTAATTTAATTATGTGTGCATTTATTTATTAAAGAATAAGAAAGAAGATTTAATAAAGAAAAACATTTTTTTAATTTTTACTTATTGTATTTGTTGATAAATAAATCCTGTACTTGTGTAACAAAAACGTTGGTATGCAACTTAAAATTATATGAAAATGTAATTATATTAAGAACTAATATATGGTCGTTAAGAATTTTGTATTAATGAGCTTTTTTCTAGCGATCTATTCAATAATTCATGCAATTTTTTAACATCATGATATTCTTTTAAGTTAATGGTTTTTTAAGATATTTAATACATTGGCCTACCAGAGCAAAGTTAGTTACAAGAACTGAATAAAGTTACATCTTTGTATAAAAATACTAATTTTAAAATAGCTCAAAATTCTCAGCAATTAAATTACTATTATCTTATAATTAAACTGAATAGCGTATCCAATAACAACCATAACAATGAATTTAATATTTCTACTGTTATAATATATAATATTATATTACAATATTTATGACTATTTTGATAATAAAAGAATGGCAGTGGTTGGAATTTGCATTGCTAACTGATTCTTACGTAAGCAATTTATTAAAGAATTTTATTTCTATGGCTTGTCTGGAAAGGATTAAATACATTACCGTATATTTACGATGTAAACATTCCTCCATTAATAGGTAAAAAAATTTCTCGAACGCATTAATTTCCACCTCATTTCCTTAATATTGCCTACACTTCTCTTATGTAATTGTAATACAATATCAAACGCAATCAGTATTGTACCACTCCAATATAGTAAATACTTTGTTACAAATTATGCGTTTAACAGTTACTAGTTTAACATCGTCATTGAACATGATTATTTTATTAGTTAAGAAATAAATTTTTTTAAATATAGTAAATATCTACGGAATAATTTGTCGGTTCTTTTTCTATGAGTTTTAAATATTGATCGATTATATATTTTTAAAATAATTTTAATAATAAAATAATTAAATATATGAAATAAAATTTATGGAATATATATAAGTTTATATCTATGGAAGACAATTCCATTTTGAAATAGCATCGTACAATACACAAACACTTAAACGAAAGACTTTGTAGAGATTTTGTCTCATAAAAAAACTGCAGCGACAGTAATTCCCTCAATGAACTCACGCACAATCTACACTTGCAGTTTCTAAGAACAATAAATTCATTCAGCATAAAAAATGGAACAGATGCAAAAATACCTTAATTTTTTGTGTTCGCAAAAAAGAAAAAATGTAAATAAATACTTGGAGACAACGCGGTACTTAATTTTCACATTTTTCGAAGTAGTTACCAATTTAAAATTACATTTACATTACGATAAACTATTGTAAAGAATCACTTAGTCTAAATTTTAAAATATAATTAACAAAAGGAAATTTAATTTAGAAATATACCAATGAAAAAGAAAATGAAGGGTAAAAAATTGGATCAAATAAACGGCAATGCATTATAAAAAGATTTCAAATACGTTCTGTACATAGCAAAAATATCTTAGAAAAAATTGTGTAGAATAGTATAATTTAGTATATCTAGATAATAATACAATACTTGCATAACCAGTAGTGTTAAAAGTAATGTCACTTGAAACTAATAAAAGTGACTATATCAAACTAAAGCTAAATTCTTATTCATTAGAATCTTTGATTGGAAGTCCTCATAAATTATAAATTTGTAATATACTTATACATATATTTTTTAAAATATTAGAGTATTTCTAATGTTAAATTATTAATTATAGCAAAAATATAAAAACATTTTATTTACTTCCTGTGATAAGGATAAATGCAAAATTTTAATTCTATCCTGTATATACAGTAACGCTATAATTATATAAAAATTGCAAAATTAAATGTCTATTTTATATAATTTTTTATCAATTTAAACTTTTTAGCAGAAAGTTTTCCTAACTATTTAACTTCTCTTCTTCTATTTGACATATTAAAATTATTATTCGAAATTCTCATTACAAAAGAAATTTGATTTACTCAACATAACTGGACATTCATATGTAAAGACTATAAGAATATAAGTATCGATATCAGGTAACTAGAAATTTTCAATAGCTAATTTATCCTTTTACAGAATATAAAATGGTAAATAATATAAAAATATTTATAGATTTTAAAAAAGGCACCGTTTATTTTCATCTTTTAATTTAACTGTATAATTTGTAAAAAATATAAATCACTAAATTTTCATTTTGAGTAAGCAAGTAATTTTAATAAATATTAATACCATAAATTATATTTTTTTTATATTTTTTAAAATAATTACAGACATAAAATTTAATTAGATATTTATTTTTAAAACATTATCTTTAAATAATAAAGATAATATTTTATTTCATACAGTACCATCTAATTTTAATGTTTGTCCAAAATGGCAGATGAATTAGATAATAATTAAGCCAAAAATTATTAGAATAACGTTTAATACTTTCAAGAATTAAAAGTTTTTAATAATTGTAATAATCTAAGATTAATTGTCTGTAAAAGTTATCGCGTGATTTTACACTTGCAATTATCAAAATTAATAATTTTTCAGCAAATGAGTCTATTGTCTTTTCTTCTATTCAATACATTTTTATATAAATATATGGATTATGCACGCAAAGCGATACTATTTTCACTTCAACTCAACCAATTTAAAATATTTTATATATAAAAGATATTCTATATATAAAAGAAATAATAGAAAAGAGTAACTAGATTACGCTTACCTTTCATAAAAATCGTCGAAAAAAAGTAAATAGGGAAAAAGACAGAATAAAAAGAGAAGACTGCTGTTTAAGTTCAGCAGAGCGGATTTTAGCGATCAACTTTTTCTCGACCATCTCCAGGTTTAGTAATAAAGACTCAACAACCAGATATAGTATACACGAGCTGTATATTGATCAACAAAGTGAAAGAAAGAAGCGGACCCAGTCAACCATTAAACGCATTCGAGCATAAAACGACTAATCCATGTGTTCGATATTTCAATGGACATCACGTTATGAAAAGAGTGAATAGAGAGGGGCTGATAGAGGTAGATAAAGGTAGATAGAGGTAGATAGAGAGACACAGAGGGTACACTTCAAAGTGTTCCGTGGTTTTCATCCATAGTTGTTTCACTTGTTTTTGTTAACATAATATATTATTATTTCCTGTCTTTGAGTTATCAAGCTAATAGTAAATTGAGGAATAAATAATCAAATATGCATCAAAATATTATTTCTAAAATATCTAGTTTATTTTTAAAGAAATAGCTCTTATTTTATAGAATGAGCTTCATTTAATTATAGAAATTAAGGTTACAATACAATTAATACAAATTATTACTTTAAATTAAATGAACAAATATTAAGGACAAATTATTTTATAATTTCAAGTTTTTCAATGTAGATACTTATTTTTATTATTTGAAAAATTTTTAATATTAATTAAAATAACAATCTCTTTTTTAAATAATTTTTTTACATAAGAAAAAAATCATAATAATTCATAAAAAAAATTAATAGATTTATATATTAATCTTTTATTAGTGTAACATATTATAAATATAATGAAAATATTGTATCATTATTATATAATAAAAACATTTAGAATGACAATTAAAAATAAAATTTGTTCAATTAATATAAATTTAATTTACAATACATTATCGATCATTAGAAATCAAGACCCACAACACATCTAATAATCTATATTCTTATATAATTATAAATTTATAATACTTATATTATAATTCTACAAAAAAACGTAAGTATCAGTAAGTTTAATATAAAAAGTCTTGATTTTTCATATTCGATTACAGCAGTGAAAACTTTTTTTCGATTCCTCTAATAGCTCTATATCCTAGTAAAATACTCACAGCGTTGCAGAAACTTGTCTCAATTATGAGTTATTAAACTAAAAATTCTATTTGAGCAGATACAAAATGGTTAAAAACCTGTGTTTGTATTAAGTAAATTTTAATTATCCTTCGTGTACATATAATACATCAAAAATAGGAACTTACATTACTACATTGACCAACAAATATTGTGCAATAAGAATCAATAATGAATTAAAATTTGAAAACATAATGGAGGAATAGTATAAGTAGAATAAATATATCTCAAGTTAAAGTTTCTATATATTAGTAATCAAATTTAAGTAAATTGTTCAATTTAACTCAAAAATGTTAACAGTAAAATATATAATATATTATTAATTATAAAAAATTGTATATAAAAAAAGGTTAATGAATAACATAACTAAAAAAATGAATGTAAAATAATTAAATAATACAGATCTAAAAATTATAATATTTAAATTAAATTCGAAAAATCAATTTAAAGAAAAAATACGCGGAATATGAGAAAGTAATATGAGAAACACAATTTTTACATATAGGTTTTTGCTAATTCAAACATTTTCGAATGAAAGTAATGGTGTTAAAAAAATATAAATAATTATAAAATTTTTTTATAGTAAAATTAAATTCTAAAGTGTTTGATGGAGATTTGGTTAAGCCATGGTGATACATGAGATAAATACAGCTAAAAAAAATAAACTTTACTACAAAATACAAAAATAATAATTTTTCTATATTATATTAGTAAAATATATCATATACTTAAATTTTATTAGATACTTCAATATTACGTGATGTTTTATATTTATATCAAAATATAAAGAATTTTTAATTAGAACCAATCAAGATTTCCATAAAATTTTTCTGTCGGTTAACATATAATATTTTATGTCTCTAAAAATATAATTATCATAATAATTTTTCAATAACCTATGACGTTTATTTTTAAAGATTTTTATTTTAAATACATTATTTATTACTTTTAATTAAGTTCCAAATTATATAATTTTAAATATAATTTTATTAATTATATAATTTTATTAAAATATAATAATAAAATATATAATCTACTTCACTACAAGTGAAAATGTGATAATAAGTTTTTTTAATTTTCAAAATTCAATTATAATTAAATTCTTTTATAATAATTAAATTAGTTATTCAATTAACTAAGAAACTATATTGTATTTCTACATTTAGCTTTCAAAATTAAATATTAAATTATCAAGTAAACTTTTTTTTTGTAATTTTTTTTCAATGTATTAAAAAAGTATAATAATATACATTTTTGTAATTGAGCTCTCTTTGTGAAATTATTATTTTTATCTAATTACTCGTTGTTATAATAAGATATAGTAAATAGTAGTAGTTAAATAAGCTCCAAACATAAATACACAAAGAAATTAAATAGTAAAAAGAAGAAAGGAAAAATAAAAAGAATTAGATTAAACTATTACTATTGATATTTATTTTATTATTTATAATAAATACAAAAAACTTTTCTATCATGTATATAAATTAAGAAATGAATACAATTTAATATTTATTACTTTTAACGCATTATTTTACACAAAAAGTTTAATCGTTAAATAATTATAAATCATAATGAATTAAAAATTTGTTTAAAAATTACTAGTGCTACATATACACGTAGATTATGAAAGAATATAAAAAATTATAGAAAAAAAGTTAAATTTTATAATTAGAACACCTCATTCATAAAATAATCCGATAATCTAATAATTGAAAAGTACAACACTATACTGGTATAAAGGAATTATATAAAAGGACCAAAAATTAATTTCTCTATGTTTTTATCTATATCTGTACGTAGAATATATATAATTAAAATATATTTATTAATTATTCATACAGCAATCCATAATAAAATAAAAGTTACGACAAAAATTTTCATTTTTATGTTTGATCAAGCCTTTTTTATTTATGATAAGAATGATAGAAGCAATGTACTCGTATAATTAAATTCATTATTTGAAATAGACTATTCTAAAAAAAAAATATGAATCAAAATGTGAACACAAATGCCAGGTACAAAAATTAAAGGTTCTGCTTCGACTGCTATAGGATTGACAGTTCTAATTATAGAAATTCATATTCAACGAAAATATAGTGTGATAAACATAAAATGTAATCTATTATTTTGAAAAAAAGTAACTGGATAGCTTTTAATCAGTGTTCATTCAAATTTACTTCAAAATCTTAATCTCACGTGAATTACTAGTAACTTAAGTGAATTTCACTATGAAATAGATTAATTTAAAAAACTTAATAACATCAATATAACCGTATCAGCTAATCTATATAATAATGCTTTATAAATTTAATTACAATCAATTCATAATACATTGAAAATTCAAATTGAGCATTCAAATATCTAGTATACAATAATACTTTGAATAAAATTGCTTTAGAACTTAAGATTAAACAGTGATTTTTTAATTATTATAAGATTTTTTATAATATAAATATTTTTATTGTAAGCTACTGGAACATTGATAAAAACAAATTTACACAAAAAAGATATTTTTCTCATAAAAATTAAATTGGAATTCCGATTAAAATGATGATGAAATGATCAATACAAGGAATTTTCATATAATCCAACGGCTTTTATCTTCTCCCATAATTTGTTCTTTCATCTATGCGAGAGATTCCCATCCTCTTACCGTTATCCAAAAGCCACACGTAACTATTATCATCACTCTAAAAAGTAGTATATCCCTCTCTCTTCATTTTCATAAGACCTCCATACAACTTCTCCTTGGATCTGTAAAGTTGAAGTCGCTGGCTGTTCATTAAACAAGTTTAACTGTTGTCTTGTCGTCTGACATCACCTTTCGTAAAGTTTTCGGATTCACCACAGCAAGAAGCTAATCCCAAGTTCTGGTGCAATGGGAAGCTATTAGACCAGCCAGATTTAGGAGATGCTAATCGCGTTATGATGTCTGAATGTATGAAAGTTATAAATTTGCTCGTATTAAAATTAAAAGTTGAGAAACGCGGCAGCGAATGATAAAATTGAATGTTGAAATACTTCTGTAGATAATGACTAAATTATTTTCAGGTTTATCGAATAACTCTTGATGATGTCAAATTTTATAATGGAAATTTTTATTTTTTTTTTAAACGGGCGAAATATTATACTGATTTAAAAATGCGATTCTTGAACCAAAAGTAAAAAAAAAAGTAGTTTTTTAATGGTACTAAAAATAATTCTACTTATTAATTAAAAAATTTTTATATACCTGAAAGAATTATGATTTAGTTTTTTATTAGACAGTATTAGCACTAAATATTATATCATGAAGTTTTTATTTTTTAGTGTGTCTAGCTGTGGCTAGTGAGAAAGAGAAAGGGAAGAAAAAATCGAGATAACAAATAGACGTAAAAAGGCGTATATATTACGTTTATTTCGAAAATTGTCTATCAATAAATATTTATTTATTGATATTTCTTTTTTATTTTTTAAGGCACTGATAAATTAGCTTTGTTAACCATACTACCACATTATATTAATTAAGTACATCCATTGTATGGAACTCTCTGTGCATAATATTATTATTAAGTACATTTAAATTATATATTACCTGTTGTACTTTTTTAGATACAAAATAAAGCTTTAAACAATTATAGTGTAAGCAAATTTAGAATATTTTAAAATCATTTAGTTAAAACAGTAAATAAAATAATATTTTAGCATTACGGTAAGCTATATAATTATGATCCATCAAAATTTTGTAATTGTACTAATAATATAGAAATAATGATTATTAGTATATTATTTTTTAATATTTAAAATTATATTTTATAAATGAAGATAGATTGTATATATAACTATAATCTTAGATGAAATAAAAGTAAAAAATTGAAAGATTTTAAAGTAAAATTGGAACACAATAACATTTTAATTGCAATAACTGGATAAGATTTTAAATCTATTTTAAATATATGGAAAAAAATGTAAAATTCAATTGCATTTAAAAAATAAAATATGACTAAGTCTTTGAAAAGGCTTACAGGTAAAATGGAGTAAAGTACTATTTCCATTAAAAATATAATGAATTTAAAAATTTCTTACACTAGTTAAATAATAATACTAAGATAATGATTAAACTAATGATTTTATTACTATAATAATAAACTTACTGTAATATAATATTAATTGAATTTATCAAATTATAAGTATCATAAATGAAACTAATGAACAATAATGAATCCAGTATTCCAAAAAAATGTAACATTTTACAAGCGCGTGCATAAATAATATATGTCTATATATTTTTAACAACTATTTGAATCAAATAGTAAATTGAAAAAGCTGAAGTTTTAAAGTAACGAGATGAATATAAAATAATTTCGAATTGGATAAATTTTTATGTGCACAGTAAAACGAGAGCTTTGAAACCACTCATACCTGACAAAATAAATACATGATACCTGTATGCGATCGCGACACGTAGCAGTGACACTAGTTAATTATGAAGGGACAATAATAATAATCTAACAAAATAATTTTTAGTTTAAGCTCAATTTATTAGTAATATGATGTTCCAGCTCAACGAATCGGGCAGAACAGCTGCCGAGTCGTTTAACGCGGCTCTATTTAACGTCTAACTTCCTTTCACATGATTTTGTTTTCGCGAAATCTATAAGTCGTTGCATTTGGAAATTCGGCTAGTTCGCGAAGAGTCGACCGTCGTATCTTTTCGGAATAATTTTATTGCGCGAATTTACGATTACCGGTAAACTCGTTCGCTTCGAGATTACACGCCGCTCAATGGTTCCGCTTTACATATGTTTTTTAATAATTTTTTCCCTAAGCCTGAAAAAAACTTCGTTGAGCATGACGGAGGAAAAAGGCTTTAACAATAATTAACGCGGGCGGAACTTTTTCGCATTACATAATTCGTACATTCATTATCATTATCGCTAGTTCGTTAAGATATTAATGTTTTATTTTCTTTCTTTTTATTGGAATCAAGTCACTTTCGCGGCAGCCTAAATTAAGTTTATTATTTAACTATTTAATCTTAATTTTGTGGGGAACCAGCCACACGTCCTCGACATTCAGACCTTGCCGCCCGCGAGCATCGTTGATACTCGACTCCTACCTATGCGGGGGTCCACCAATGTCCTCGACGATCAATTCCTTGTCGCCCGGCTGCCCTACGGTGCTTGATTTACCGAAGCGGCGTGCTAGAGCAAGAGAAATGGAATAAGAGTGGGGAGTAGGCAATAGGAAAGGGAATTTGGACGCGTTGTTTGTACTTAGGTACCTTACGATTTGCAGATATTTTTCTTTATTTACAATATTTCTAACGATTAGTGTCGCCTACCATATATTAATTACGCCCATCCGCATCGCATATACTTACTCTGGTACGACGCGATCGCCATTTGTTTTTTCATTTATTCCTATCAGAAACACCATTATGATGTAGTTGCTTATTTTATTATTGTATGTTTTAATCTTACGGTTGAGCGCATTGGCTACAATACCTAAAAATGTAATTTGGTTATCTTAAATTGACGATCTACTATTCTGAAAGATTGGTATAAAAGGAAATTGATCTAATATAACGATAATGTTTTGACGAATCTATGAAATTTAATTGAAAATTTTGTATCGTTAATAATGTCGATGCTTCGAAGTGAAAATGCTTTCACAATTACGAAATAATTAGGTGACTATACACATAAGGATATTAATT
The DNA here is from genome assembly GCA_018907185.1 of Platyscapa corneri. Taxonomy (NCBI): domain Eukaryota; kingdom Metazoa; phylum Arthropoda; class Insecta; order Hymenoptera; family Agaonidae; genus Platyscapa; species Platyscapa corneri. The sequence continues at coordinate 5,042,875 of JACCHW010000001.1, forward strand.
CATAAACCGACGCTACAAATCAATTATTCAAACTTTCCCACATTTATGCTTTGAATTATTTGTTATTTTCAAATAATAATATCAATTGTAGATCTAATAAAACAATAATTCTTATTTATCCTACTTTTATATTTTTTATTATTATTATCATTATTATTATTTTAGTTTGATACATATGGCCACGATAATAAACATCAAATAAAAATTAACTTAAAATTAAATTAATTAAATATCTTTTTGCATAAATTTTTGTATTGTCGAAATTATAATCATGGTTTTATTGAAATTTAATTTTTAATTTTTTAAAATTTAATTTCAGTTTTATTTTATCGATTATTAATAAAATTAATAATTTGAGACTATAAAGTTTTAATACTTATTATAATATTGAAAATTTCATTCCTTAAAACCCGAACAATTACAAATACATTTCAAATTTTTTAAAATAAATGATAAATATCAACACTGTATGTATTTATTTTAAACAATTCAAATTAAAATTGCGCGTTTGCGTATTTTACATACAGTTCATGAAATTCAATTTTAAATATTTAAATAATATATTTTGTGTACATTAAACAACTATTAAAAGCATCAACTAATCGGTTAATATGTTTTTTATGTTTTTTCTATTAGTTTACTTAACATTTTTCTTCCAAAATACAATGTAGTTAATTTTGATTATTCCTTTATTTCATATTTTCACTTTTTTTCTCTGTATTATTCGACGTAAAAATCCAGATGTCGCAGTATTTTCATACATCTCGAAACGGTAGTTGAACAGAAGCCAAAAACTGACAGAACACGTACTGACTTTTGGCATCGCTTGACCTAGAAGTCATCAACATACTGTGTGTAAACGTACAGATGGCACTCAAAGGACGATATGCACCACCAAAAATAAAAGATAAAAAATTTGCATATCGCTTATCAGAGGATTCTTTGTACAACGAAGTATACAAATTCCGTTTATATCCGACATTTTAAAGTACTGGAACCAAATTCTATTTTGAAGCTACCAAATATATAAAAAAATTTTCTTAAAACAATTTTTGTTTTCTTGCTTTACGATATTTGTCAACGAAAATATTTTTTGTTTATAGAAAAAACAAAAATTGATGTAATTATAAGAGAGATATATTACATTCTATTACTTTCCAAATAAATATGATTTTAGTACTCAAAATATATAATGAATGTAAATATTCATACTGGTTGATATTAAATTAGTTTCTATATTAATTATTTTACTATTGACAAAAAAATTGACTAAAGGACTTTAAAAATTAACCACATACTTTAGATTTTTGTATTAAAAATTAATGTTGTCTATCCTTCTATCTCAACCACTTATATTACAAAAATACATAGCGTTTGTATATAATAAGAATATAATATTAAACTTGAAAATATTTTTTATTTTGTATATTAGAGATAGAATAAAAAATAGATGTATAATAATAGGTGTATAAAATTTGAAAATAAAAAATTATTGTAAAGGAAAATATCATTCGAATAAATAGTGTAAAAATTAATTTAAAAAATATTAAAGCAAAGTTTAAATAAATTGAATACGTAAAAATTTAATCTCGATAATCTAAACTATGTAATAATCTATGTAATAAAAATATTTACGAATATTCTATATATTTTTTCACTTCTTATTTCACTTTTAATATAAAACATCATTTTTAAGACAAAATTTTAGAAATTTTGATACATTTTGCCCTAATGTATATTTTAGCACTAGAATGATAGTATGAGTGAAAAGTTTTACACGCTCTAACATAATATCTAATATGAGCAAATTTTTAAACAGAATTTTGTATAATTACAGCCGGAAAACTGCATAGCAACGTATTCACCGCATGGCTACTGCGTCGTTTACTCGACGACCGATCGTTCGTCATTGCGGATGGCTGAAGAGATTTTGCAAACCCTTTGGCGTAGTGATCATATACCAGCCAAAGCGGTCATCCTTGTTGGAAATAAGGCCGATTTGGTACGCTCGCGACTTGTAACGACCGAAGGTAAAGACGATGCTAGTTTTTTAACTATAAATATTGAAATACTTTAGTTTTAACCTTCTGCTATTGTTTATTACTAGAGTTTACTATATACTGCAATGCAATATCATATAGAATACAATATTATACTATAAGAATTAAAGAGCTGAATAATACCATAACTCATTCAGCATTCCAAATTTTATACAAAAAAATTTTTTCTCACTGAATAATATACAAACTGATAAATAAATTCATACTATTAATATAATATATTATCTTGATATGCAAAATATTAATTTTTCAAAAACCAGTCAAAATTCTATTCGATAAAAGAGATAAATAAATTTTTTAATATAATAACTGAAAATTGCTTTCATATTGATATATTTTTCGGTATAATATCTTTCACTTAAAATATATTATAATACCTTATTTAACAAATGGAATAAAAATTTATTTTTTAATTCATAAACACTATGAAAATAATATTTTATATATAAATTATGTATTAAAATGTATGTAAAATTAAAACCTTTCTTCATTATTAAACAAATCTTGAAAAACCAACGTAACTTTTTAAAAATAACACGTGCGGATAATTGACTCAAAACTGGCTTAAAAATTACTTAAATTATAGATACAGGTGCGCTTTTCATAAAACAATAAGTCTCCTCTAGTTAATAACTAAAATTGACAGTCTGAAAACTGATAAATGTACTCTATACGTCTTAAAAATTGTATAAGTGTATTTTTAAAAAGGTATATATAATTTGACGTAAATGCTATTACGATCTATTTTTTTAAATGTAGATTATACACAATAAAAATCTTTCCCTTCTATTAGTAAAATATTCAAAGTTGAAAACTCGAATTTAAGCTTAGCCACGATCCATAATTAATAAATAATCATCAATAATTAATAGCCAATATTCAATAACTAATAAAAATTGCTTAAGACATTACTGAACATAACAATAATATCAGATAGAATTATAAAATATAAAATTTAACTATAAAAGCTTCGTATCGTTTTTTTAGTACGGATACTTAAGTTAAGGTGCAGGAAATTTTAAAAAGATATTCATACTTAGCGAATAATATCAGATATACTTCTGCACTAAGTACCGAGTAAAATCTCTTCACAGAAAGGGGAAAGCAATTCAAGATTTTTGACTATTAGTTGAAATAAAAAGAAAAAATGGAACAAAAGAAAAGAAAAAGCATTATAGCAGGTAAAAAACGGGTAAAAGTAGAAAAACAAAAATATGAATAAAGAATAAAAAAAAAAAGAAAATGCCAGAAATTTGCTTACGTGAAAAATTTGTCTCTAGGAAATAGGCTATGGAGTGTTTATACTCTATCCGTATAAGAAACAAGTGTATGGCATGTATAATGAAATAATGAAGATGGGTACGGTGTTGTGGCAAGTAATGTAATAAATTCTTGAGGCTAATAGGTGTTTTTCAAATACTTCGATACAAGTTTAAAGAATTTTTTTAGGCAGCGAAGTTTTTGCTAATTTTCAGTGAGCGTTTTTTGTTTAATGAAAAAGAAGATTTTCATCGAGAAGTCTGAAAAATGAATTGTATATATTAGCAGGTAATAATAGTCTGCGCTACCATATTTATGTTGAAAAGATTGATTAGAATGAATAGAATTCAAAAAGAATATTATAATAAAAGTCCGAGGTGCAAAAAATCTAATTTATAAGTTTTCGGAGCTGCGTAAGATCTCAATAGTCAAACGAATTAGAAAGAGATATTTTTATTTGAATATATCTAATACATAGAGAAAATACATTGCGTTTAAGAAAAAGAAGATAAACTGTTCAAGAAGAAAACTGTAACTTCATTATATAAGTTTAGCTGATAATGAAGCAGCTTACTAAGAATGGAGTTTGATCTAATTTTTTATCGAAAAACTTTTCATCGTTTTTATCGAAAAACTTTTCCAGAAAAGATATCTCTGCATCTTTTTTTTTTAATTATAATAATTGTATCGATATGTGATAAGTTAAAAAAAAAATATTTCACCAAAGAAAAAATTTTGATGAGCCAGATGTTCATCAGTCTTTCCTCTTCCAAAAAGTGACGGAGCTAAAGATGCTTATATTACATATAGTACAAAGTAAACTATTTTTTAAAATAAAAACTGAAAATTTAAAGATTTGTAAATTTCAAATTAAGGAATTGCAGTTTTTCGAGAATGGAAATTAGTTGCAAAAACATTTAAATTAAACTTCGCTTAATTTAAGTATAAATTAATCTGAAATATATTCAAAATAATAACTTTGTTCACTTTAAAAAGGTTAAGCTTCCTTCAAAAGTTTAATTAATATATAAGTCAACTAATATTTGAATATTCGAGTACTCAAAATTTAAAAATTTCTATAACCTATAATATCTTACAATTTTACTATATTTACCTTGTAACTGATTAAAAAATAAAAATAAAAGTACAATAATTTCTTACATTAAGCAACCACTATTCGTTCTTGTCATGTTACAGATGGTACATCAATGGCGATTCGCTACGACTGCAAATTCATTGAAACGTCGGTAGGTATAAACCACAATGTGGACGAACTCCTCGTCGGCCTCCTCACCCAGATCCGATTAAAGCTCGAGAACCCGGAGCGTAATCGCGACCTGTTCCGGCGACGATCACGCCGTAATCGCAGTCGCTCACCCCTCGGCTCCTGCTCTGAAAATAACTCGCCGAAGAAGTATAGAGGCAGTAGAACAAGTGCAAGCGTCAAGGTCCGCAATCTACTTGGTAGGGTCTGGGCAAGAGATAGCAAATCCAAAAGCTGTGAGAACCTACACGTGCTCTAAAAAATATTCCAAGACTGACCAAGGCGGCCGATCGATCAGTCGATCGATAGGATCTTTATCTTCCTTGCTCACTCTCTCGCTCTCTCTCTTTTTGCCTATTTTTCTCTCTATCTCTCTGCCTCTCTTTCTCCTGTTTTTTCCATCTCGCTCTCTCTTTCACTCTCTTTCGCTCATTCTACTTTTCAGTTTTATCCTCTTCCATTCTTTTCTTATACTAAAAGTGCAAAAATATGACTTTAAATGATGGTAAGCAAGCGTGAAAGAAAACAAGCAATTCGCATACAAACCCTGAAAGAAAGCTATTTTGAAGTTGTGTTTAAAGGGTTACGGTCGGTCTTAGAATCGATTCTGTAAGTCTATATATAATTACTTGCGCTAGTTTTACTATGAATTGCATGAAATTCAGATATGAACAGAATTTAAGCACCAATTATACCGGCAATTTTTTATGATTGGGTTTATAGTCTTGAAATTTCAAATAATTCTTAATTTTTAAATATCCTTTTTATATCTTTTTTATAAAACAGATTAGCAATTTCGTTAAAAATAAATATGATATCAAGAATTCTGGTTATGTAAAGTAATTCTAGTGTAGATACTCCCGAAACAAATACGTAGATCGAAATGTTTTATTCAAATGTTTAGACCTCTCCAGATACTGAATATGTTGCATATAGATGGTTCGAGAAATAATCGGAATTATGATTTATATAGTTTTATTTTCAATGTGTATATTTCATCTTCAATGCACAGAATTTTAATAAATTTACATTAATAAATTTAATGTATTTATACCTCTTATACAATATTGATGATTCCATAATATTGTAATTGATTTTAATAAATGAATAATTTTACTGATAAAATATAATATATCCCGCTAATGTCATAAAGATACATTAAAATAATTAAAAAAACTTCGAACGCATATTAGATAAATTCAGCAAAAAAACTTTTTATTTTGTATATTTATACCCAAGGTATTACAGAATCGATTCTGCATTGATTCCTCGTCTGGATGTTATAAATAAGGATAATAAGGGAATTTCATTAAATAAAAAGAGAGAGTGTATAAAGAACTTATACATATGATTTCGTGTTGATCTTTATCCTCAAAGTTGAGAAAAGTATCGTAAAATTTAGTACATATATTCGTATGCGCTTACAAGTAAATGAGAAAATTGCTGCCACGAACAGCGAAAAAATTTCGTTCTGCGTTTAAATAAGCCAGTGGCTAATGCTCCTTAACTTTTCGTTAACCTTTCCCCATATTCCGCACGTTTATTTATCGACTTTTTTCAGAACAATGTAAGCGTTATAGTTTGACCCTGTTCCCCAATTTCGAGAATTCGTTTAAGATGTATATATTACGCGAGCTTTTGTCCTCTTAAAAAAAACTTATACACTCGAACATTTTTAAGTGAAGTATTATTCCGCAAGAGTGAAAGTTTTGTAAAATAATTACTAAGCGAATATTTAATATAATTATAATATCACTTATTTTAATATTTTCTAATATTTATAATTCATATTCATATTTGAATATTCCATGATATTCAAAGCTTTATATTTTTAAAGCACTCGTTATGATATTATTATAATATTTTTTAAATAAAAAGTTAATTAAAACACTTTCAAATAAATATATAACATTTTGAAAGTATTATAATTTAAATACAATATGTATTTTAATTTGAAATATTAAGTTTAAATTAATTACAATAAGCTTATTCATATTTTATATTGTATAAACTACAATAATATATAGAACCAATTGATATATTCATTATTCAATTATTATATTTCAGATACATGTCGAACTCATTGATTTACATATTTTTATATCTTCGATATATTATATATTAATAATAATATTATCTGTTCATAAAAATAGTTTATATTATTTAAAAAAAATTTAATTTATTAAAAGAAATCATTATAAAAAATGATGTAATTAAAAGATTACTTTTAATAGGTTGAGGTATTCGCTTTATAATTTTATTACTTATTTTTCACTCTTTCAAAATAAAAATTGTATGTCAGTGACATAGTAGTATATTTCCATTTTTCTTATGATTAACAGAAGAAATATATTCAGATAAATTCTATTTGCTAAGAGTCAAATAGATGTGAAGACAAATAATAAAATTAATATTAATAAAAACTACTTTGGAAAAGATATTAAAAATACTTTTTGTTGTCCATTTCATAAACGCTTGAAAATATAATTACTAACAACATTTAATAAACATTCTTAATCTAAATAATAATCATTTTCAAACTATATTATTACAAAATGTACAATATTTTTTAATATTTTAAAAAAATTTAACTTTCAAAAGATCAAAAATTCTGCAAAAATATAGTTAATTTTTGCAAGATAATGTAGACACCAGATTTTAATTAAAGAGTCGAGTTTAATAATATATATCTGAAATAAGCAAATATGTAAATACATACTTATTTAAACATAATTCTTATATTATCTAATCAAAATTAAAAATATTTTTCTAAACCTTTTTGGTATTTTTCAAAAGATTAGATATATTTTTTTAAATTAAAAAATGTGTACAGTTTTTTCTAACGTTACTTTTCAAACAGAAATAAACTATTTCATAGCAATTTTCTTTTTATAAATTCTAGTTATACTCGTGCATACATTTTATTCGGTACTCATATAATTCAGTAAACAAAGTAGAAAGTATCTACCAAAAATATAGAACATTAAACTAAATTGAAAAAAAATTTTTTAATCTAATTAATCTTCAACGAAATTGCTTATAAATCTTCAGATTAAAGTTTGAAATCGAATTGTCTTCGGGACTTTCATTTAATAATGCATTAAAGAAAAAATATTTAGAAAATAATGGAAAGGTAAAAACAGAATTAGAAAGACAGAACAATTAACAGTCGCAAGCATAAGCTAGGCTACGTTAAAAATCTTTTACAAAACCAATACGATGACCATGTATGAATTTACAAGATATACAATTTTTACATTGCGATTTTGTACACTGATAATAAAGAATTAATTCTTAGAGTCCACATAAGGAAAAAGCTCGTGGTAAAAATTAAATGGTAAGGAGCTTAACAAAAAATAATTTAAGAGAAATTAATAAATTAAGCGTGGTATTTATTAAATAATGTTTACAAAATCAATAATAAGGTGGACAAGAAAGTTTACTACACTTTTAGAAAGTGCTATGTGCATTTTTAACATTTAAATATACTAATTTTTGTTTACCTTATTATGAATCTTAATTTATTCTTTATCTAAATAAAGGAGAGTGCATATCATGGGGTGAATATAAAAATTTGATTGAAATTAAGATATATTAAACACTTTTGTTAGTATTAATAAAATAAAATAAACTATGCATAATTAAGGGTTAAAAAAAGAATAATTTTAAACTAATATTGATGTCTTGTGCTCCCATAACTCTGACATAATCCGACATAATAATGTAAATTTATTCCTGCAACGATTCTGAATGGTGCAAAAATTAGAATGGGCTTAACGAAAGCATCAATTTTCCAAAACAGAAAGTATAATTCGATTAACATTTACGCGTTTTTTAATAATTTTTTGATTATACAAATAAGTTACTTTTATATAACATTATAAATGACGTATATAAATTTTTATAATAATAATATAAGCTTGAAAATTCTTAGAAAATATTAATTCACAAAATAATAAATGTATTGTATGATCATTTCAATGTGTGCTATTAAATTTCATCCATTTATTTAATTAAATTACAATAAAGTTTTATTTTATATTATTGATAATGTAAATTTTATATTATCTGCAAATTACACTGAAAACTTTATTCTAAATTTAAATGTTCTTTATCGTAATTTTAAGTTCAAATGGAATGATTAAAATACAAAATAAAAAAATTAATAATTTAATTCTATAATTAAAATAATTGGAAGAATTAAAGCAAATTAGAATACAAAATTCATGTTTTGACGCATAAAATATTATATTTTATTAAAAAAACTAATGAACTGGAAAATTGAATAATTATAATATCTGCAAGCCCCGTCCAATATTGTAAAGAATATAAAAATAATATAAGAAAAGTAAAAAAGGAAATATAAAAATGGACAAAAGTTTTAAAGCAATTTGCTGAAAGACAATTACGAACTCCTTTTAACGGATTTTTAATTACTGTGAATAAATAGAAAGCAATTATAAATAATTATATTATTCTGTAAGACTAGAAAAAGCTAATTCGACTTTCAACTTTATATACATGTATGTGTATAAATTTACATGTATATGCGGTCCATGAACGAATATTTATTAATAGTTAATACCATAAAATCAACAATTTACAAATGTATACCTTTGGTAGAATAAAGCGATCCAAACGTAACACAAGTGTTAATACATATATGTATATACGCTGTGCCCGATTTATTAATCGCGAAATCCTAATTTTATTCGAATGACACCAAATCACTTGCTTCCTTATATTACGTCATGAAAGACGTATTCAAATAAATTTTAAGTGTTTTATTAAAGAAGAATTATACATCAATAAATATTGCTACAAATTATTTAAGTACCTTCGTAAATTTTTATAAATCCCAGGATACTGAAATTGTAGTATTATTATATAAGATTCATGTAAGTCTGTTGAAGATGTCATAGCAATCGTCCTTTGAATTAAAAATATATAAGTATTTGTAGCATGCACTTGTAACATAATTATTCAAATTTTCATCATAATAAGATATGTTAATAAACGAGATAAATGTTAGTGACTGTCGATTCGGTAGTGTACGAATTGTCATTTAAAAAGCATTTTTCAGAAACATAATTTATCATTAATGGTATTAAATTAGTATATAAATTTGAAAATCGAAAGTTAGAACATTAAATAAAAAAATTAATTGGCAAAGTTAACAAGTAGAGTATGTATTACAAATGCGAAAATGTTGTAATTAGTTATAAATAGAAAATCTTAATGAGTAATCAAAACGACAAAAAAAATTATAAATACTTATTCCGGTAATTATACCAAATATTAAAGCAGAGGCTATTACAATAATAAGATAATTATAAATAAATATAAAATTTCCACCAATATTGAAGAACCAATTACAAGATTCTAATAAATTTAGGTAACATATTTTCAAACACTTGAAGTATTTAAATATCGAAATTTTTTATGAAAACCTTTTGTACATTCGAATATAAAAGTGAATGTTAAAGTAAAATAGTTTAATCTAACACGTTTACTGAAATATTGGAAGCAATTCTCCTGACTTTCGAAAATTTTAGAATTTATTCCGACCTGCCAAGTGTAAAAACTATTAAAAAATACCAAGTAACATTTTGCATCAGAAAAATTTTATTTAATAATAAAAAATTAACTTAATGTCAAATATTATAAAATAATGAGTGAGCATTTTTTATTTTTCATCCAGAGCACTAACACATATATAAGATAATTATAATTCAAAACTGTAACGAGTACATTGAAATATACAACACGATTTTTTTTTCAAGAAATTATTTTACCATAATATGAACTTTTATTAAAACAAAAATAATAAGCTATAAGCTAAATATTTGTGATATGAAAAAGTTGATTTTAAAACGTCTCGGGATAGCAAATTTGAACAAATTAAAAATGTAAATAAATTCATGTATAATATGCGCTTATAGTAAAACATAACGAATACATTTCTGTGTTCGGCACTGGTAAACTAATTGCGCTTATTGTATTCCAAAACCATTATATGAAACCCTTCAAGTGTAATCATTTGATTCATCTTGATGTATTAATTAGCTCAATTTAAGCTATAAAGACAGATATCAGTGACTACAGCGGTAAGAACACTAAACACTATAAATACAAATAATATAAAATATTCAAAACGCATACCATGCACATTTTTAATAATTATTATCAAGATTTTTTAACGTTTGCATGAGGCAAGTTCTTAAAATTTAATCTTCCTGAGTTTATGTTGCCTTTTTAATGATTTAATGCTATCTTAATAAGAATTTCATATTCCATGTTTTGTTAATTTTTAATTAAACAGATTTTAATGTTACTCAATAAAATTTAAAAAACTATGAACAATGCTATTAATAATCAGAAAGATTATAAATTCATTTTTTTAACAATATATTATACTGCATTAAACTATATTATACTATATTATACAATTGTGCTATATTTTTACAATAATAAATTAGGAAGTAAAATAAAATTTTTTATAAATTAAGAATGTTTTGTAGAAATTTTATTTATACTTTTGATAAAATTAAAAAAATTAAATAAAATTTACATAAAATTAATTTAAAAATAATATAAGTAATAATAATGCAATTATAATTTTATTATTATTATTAATTTATATATAACTTGGTTAGTATCTTGATATAATTATTAACTTAATTAAATTAAATTTAGACTAAATTATAAATAAAGTTTAAAATGTTATATAAAAAGGCTTTGCCTCTTTTTTCGACTGCTCGTTTAAATTTACTTACTACAAATTTTCATTGAATATCACAATATATTTTACGATGCAATACATAATAAATAATAGATTATAAAAATATAAAAAATAATTGATAACAAAATTTTATCCATAAAATATTTTATAAAATATACACTGAATATACGAGTAATTTTGATACTAAATAATTATTATAAATTAGAGTTGACATTTCTGAATTATACATACTTTAGAGCATTTACTTCAATAAAATTTAATTTAAATTAAACATTTTCAACAATATAAAATAAAAATAATAATTTTTTGATTTTATCAGTTATCCGAAATAAATTTTATGGAACAATTAACACTCGAAATTAGTAATTTACAATTTTTAAGTACTTGAAGAATTTCTATTGATAAAAATATTTTAAAATTATTAATAAATTGTGCAATTGGTATAAAATTATGTACTCTCTATTCCTACTGGAGAAATATTCTATCTAAAATTGCCTAAGCAAACTAGCAATATCAAATTCATAAAATGGAGTTATATTGTTTTATACACAAGCTAGATTTTTTTTTGCCTCTTTAAACTCTGACATACCATTTTTAGATATTTTCTATTTAAAATTTTTCCTCAATATACTTTTTTTATACGTTAATTTTTTACCGCGAATATTTATCTTAATTAAATACGTTTTAATCTAATTAATAATTTGAGTTGATTCAATATTTACAACTTATTCTTCTATTATATAAAATAAAAAAGTTTTATACATATGTTTGTGTAAACTAAATGATGTATAAACTAAATTCAATAAAATAAACAAAAATTTTTAAATTATTAAGCTCCTGCCTATGTTTAAATTTTTACAAATATGCAAATATAAAATAAAGTTTAACATTTTTTATTAATTTCAATGTGAATTTTTTTTAGAGCGTAAGAATTTTACTTTACTTTTCTACAATTTTTTTCTCATTGCATAAAAAAATAAAGATTTTATAAAAATTGCTTATTTTATATTTAAAAGTGAAAACTTATAAGAGTTTTTAATATAAAAATTTTAATAATATTTAACTGCTGATTATAAGTCGATTACTATTTTTGAAAGAAGAATAAAAAATAAAGAACTTAATTAATATAACACTGCATCGCTTAAGACCTATTAAAGACACAAGCAATAAATAAACGTTTTAGAGTGACGAAGAATTCAATTGTGTTTTATATTGATTTAATTCCCAAACGCATGACAATGGAAATCTACACTTCTGAATAAACCAATTTGTTTCTCTCTTTTCTTTGCGTTTTCCAATCGGTGTCGTAATATTCATCCGTAATTTAAATTTTACGAGAATAATGAAAACAGAAACTTTTTCTTTACTTTTAATTTCAAACGAGCGATAAACAAAAAAGAGGTAAAGCAACAACCACAAAAAATGGAATAGAAATCTCGAATAGCTGAGGTTGGAGAAACAGATAGTGAGATGCAGTGTTGTCTTAAGCAGAAAAATATTCATGAAAATTGTAGCCGACGGCTTAGATACAATACACATACTTTGTTTTACATTTTCTAACACTTACATAGGCATGAACAACATACTTTTTTTTCTTAAATACGTATTTATATACACGTACCCTGGTGATGAACAGTTATGAACTCTCTTTATTCGCTACTTAAATTGTTTTGAAAAATAAATTTAATTTTAATTTCATTAATAATTTGATTAACAATAATTTCTTTATAATTTATGATTTATTCAAGAATCTAATAAAACTTTTTTATACATATTATATACATATTATATACATATTACAAGAACTACTTTTTTATCGTCAGAAATCACTAACGGAAAATTAATTAAATAACAGTAGTAGTATACATAGTTTCACTTTTTACTCATTTTTATCTTAATATAAGAAATTTTCAAACCTCTAACATTATAAGATTATTACAAACTTAATATCTAATTTTTTTAATTAATAATCTTAATATTCTTGCGGTATAATTTTTCATTGAATATATTACTTTTATCTTTCAAAGTCGAGTAAAATAATAGTAAAGAAAATGAATTAAGATTTAAAAATTAAAAATGATGTGGCCTAGGGCTATTATATTAAACCAAATTAAATTCATTTTTTTTTTATTTTTACGATACACGTCGAAAAAAATTAAAACAAAAATAATAAAATCATGGATTCTGTAAAATCACCCCACGCCTTTCCTCTCAGATTATTCTGAAAGAGATAAGTGGCAGGGCTGAAATCGATTGATTTGTATCGGAAACCGCGTGTAATCAGAATAATTTGTCATGAAATGTAGATACACGTGTGACTAGTTAATAGGGGATTTGTAAGAAATTCTACATTTTATTTCCAGATAAGGAAAATTTAGAACAAAAATATTCCTTAGAACTGTTTACTCTACTTTATTTTCTTATGTATCTGTTTCATCTTTAAAACTATTTTATCAAAAAAAAATATGGCAAAAATTTTAACAGACAAAACTGAAAATAATAAACTTAAATATTCATAAAAATTAATTGATATCACTTAATCAATTGAAAACTTAATCTTTTAAAAACTTTATAAACTATTCTTAAAAATTCGATTAAATTTGATTCTATCACATCATAAAGCATCGATTAAAATTTTTATAAAATTAAAAAAATATACAAAAGGAAAAAAATATATTCCTACAAAGCATTTGACAAAATTAACTTAAGAGTAAAAGCATTTTTAATCTGAAAGTATGTATGATCGATATGATATACTAAAGAAGATTGAATTCAAATTAATATTTTCCATTTATTCATAATATAATCCAAATGAATTTTAAAGAATTCTCAATGTTTTAATTAATGTGTTATTTTAACTTCTCGGAAACGCGAGGGACCAATAATTGCAAAACTCAATTCACAAGAAAGCTCCAACGAAAGTTCTACAATAATAATTACGAAGCGAATTGTAGACAAAAATATATTGTAAGTGTCATATTATTGAAATATTATTAACTCAATTTAAAGAAAAGAAAATCTTGAATAAATCTATTCAACTTTGGTTGTGCCCTTTAATTTTTAATCAATAACAATCCAATACTAACAATTGTCACTGCACGATATAAAGATTTAAATAAAAACGATGCAAAACTAAAAAAGGTTATATTAAAATACACCGTGTACGTATCATACAAATATTCATTCGTTATGTTTAATAAAAAGATAAACAAAGTTTGAAAGAAAAATTCTTTGTTTAAAGATCAATATTTTGCGTTCTTTATTACATATACATACACAGAATGAATCAATAATTTTGATGTGTTTGGTATCGCTGTGATAGATGAGGTGAAAGCGAGAGTAAAAATAGAAAAAAGCAGGATATATAGTGTGTACTGATCATCAATTACGGAACGGAAGACAGAACAATTGCTCTTACGCGCCACTTGTTCCATTTTTTCATTTTATATTCTTTATTGAAACTTAGGGTAGCTTATATCTTTATTTTGTAAATGTTAGAATTATTTTTATCATTTGTCAATTTGATCTCTTTTTGACAGACTGGCGTATATATATATATATATATATATATAAGTATACAAACATCGCTTATATTCAGAAAAATGTATTTTCTGACTAAATTGTTTTGATAAGGACCAGGACATGGTGAAAATACGATTATACCGATTTCTGAGTTTTCTGAAACAATATGTATTCTAATATGAAATTAATGAAAATCAATTTTAAAATATTAATCGAAAGCTTAATTATTTAAATTTAAAAAACATTAAGCCAATAAAATATTATTATTGCAATTTACTAATTTTTGTAACTAAATATTACTGCATAAATTTCAGAAGACCACAGTAACGTTTGATATACTCACATTGTCAAGTATAAATACTATATTTTTATAAAAAGAGAATAAAAAAGCGAGGAAAACAAATTTCAAGTCAAAAAGGGATAAAAATGGCGTAAAATACATAATGTTTTACTAAAAATTGTCGAGAGAATGTTGATAATTGCATTCAATGAATAAATGAGAGTTTTTTCATACACATGGTGCAAGTGTCGACCAATGCAATATTATTAAAAATACAAAAAATGAAGCAGGAAATATAAAGAATATTAAAGAACTTTAAGAGTAATAAGAAAAACTTGTCGATAAAAAAATAAGAAAATAAATAATGAAAAAAATATAAACATTGTATAATTATGCATTGCAAAAAGGCGATGATATATAGGAGGTGTCATTATAGTATATCGTATCATATAATAACAACGACGCCTTTTAACGAATTCTTTAAATGAAAATAACTTAAAATAATCATTCTGTAGAAAAAAATGGTGAGTGGATCAAATCAATAATAATCTTCAAAAACATGATATCTTTCACATCTCATTGAAATAGAAAATAAAAGATATGTGTGAACATGAAAGAAAAACCAGGAAAGTAAAAATTATGTTGAAAGATAGAAACAGTTTACGAAATTTAGCTACCAATTTTTATTATATTACGTACGTGTACATACACATAACCGTTTGTATTGAGTCATTTTCTCGTTTGAGGAATTTTTTATCCCTACCCCCATTTCTTTGTACATTATGGAAATCAAGCGAGAATTGGTGAATTATATTTACGATAAAGTAGATTTTCCGAAAAATAACAAATGAATGTGGAAAAACTCATGAGAAGGATGTAAGTGCCATGAGACTGCGACTGCTATGTTTGTCTAAAAACGACATATTGATAATACATATGCGTTCGATTAATGATGAAGTCGATTGATACATAATCATAATATTTCTGAATGAAACAAAACTCATATCTTATTTGTGTATTTAATTTTTCTAAGCTTTTTAGATATACTTGTATAAAATATTTGACGTTAATTTTTTAAATAGATTCAATTAATAAATTTTACTAT
Source organism: Platyscapa corneri (assembly GCA_018907185.1). NCBI lineage: Eukaryota > Metazoa > Arthropoda > Insecta > Hymenoptera > Agaonidae > Platyscapa > Platyscapa corneri. Next base: position 5,059,108 of record JACCHW010000001.1, read on the forward strand.
GGATTATATTGATAATGCAAGCAATCAAATTTATGGATTACATACGATAATGCTAAATTACATCTGATACAGTAAGAAAACATACACATCAAGAAAAATTGACAATACAACGCTATTATTCTGAACATGATTTTAAAAGTTTGAAAAGTTATTTCAGGAAATATATTCTTATTCTTGAAATAACTATTATAAAATGTATAAAGGGAGAAATACGCCGCTGGAAATATGAAATATGTAAAGAAAAACTGTATACCATTTTTCTATTTAAAAGTAAAATTTTTTAACATTTGCGTACACTAAATATTTTAATTTCCAAAATTTATTATTCTTGTATTGTATCATGGTAGTTCTTTAATGTATTATCGAAATACATGATTTACAATTAAAAATTAACGAAATATTTAATTCAAAAGACAAAGAAATATACGTTGACTGAAAAATACTACTAAAAAAACGCAAAAATAATAAAGAATTGTGTTCGTTTTTATACCTAAACTTAAGTCATTTTTATCGTATATTTAATCGTTACATCGTTAAAAATATTATGTTACCGAGTAGAAAAGTACAACAAACAATAAACAGGAATTCTACTCATAAATTAGTTTATAATAAATTTAATGCAAAAATTTTATTCTATTTTTATCATATAATATTCAGTTTCAATTTAAAAAAATACACGTGATAAATTTCATACGAAAGTATAGAACAATGGAATCCGTGTCAATTGATATTTTTGCAGCGACAGTATGAGAGAAAGTACGTAAATAGATGGATTAGTCAGAGGATAATCAAATGACCATTATATTTAAAATACAATTACATAAAACCAATTATGTTTCGAATTATAAATATTGTATTTTGCGTGCTTGAAAGAGAACATTAATAATTCAATTGTACATCCGTTAATGTGTTAATGAATTAATTGACTACGAAAATGCTATGATACTGATATGAATGACATCTCAGAATAAACAACGGTAAATGTTGAATTCAATAAATGGTAATCTCGAAATATAAAATTATTTGCTGTCTCATAATTAATTTAAACTCCATCACTAAATTATTTCCTTTTACTTATGCAAGAAAAATTAAAATTATATATACTATACAGAAATTTAAATAATAAATATTTATTACCTATAAATTCACATTTATATCATACTTAGTTGAGTTAATATAAAATGAAAAACATGATTTACATTAAAACTTCAAAATTTTAATTAATCTTATTATATTAATAATTATTTAAATAAATTATATTCAAAAGTGAATATTTGAAAGTAAAATTTCTTCTTTGTAGCTGAAATCTATCCATTTAAATCTGTTTTACATTTTTCTTTTACTATTTCATGTTAACTTAAATTACAATATATAACTTTGAAATTAAATTGAGGTATGATAGAAATTGTTTCTAAATGAATTTGAAAATTACTTTTTATTTGTAAAAAATTTGACTATCTTATTCTTTAATGAAAACTTTACTTTGAAGAAAAAAATTTATATTTATATTTTACACAATTAAATATAATTATTTAAAAAATAATTAAATTTGCATAGTTTTTAAGAAACAATGCGCTTATAGTGAGTAAAATTATTAAGAATAACATAATGTCTCTTGAAAATTATAATTATATATTTTTAATATATTTAGAAAATCTTATTTGTTTATTAAAAGTATATATAACTTGTGCATAATTTAATTGTACATAATTTCATTATTATAATAATTACATATTTAATTTAAAAATTTATTATGCTAATACTATTATTGATTCTATTCAATTAAATCAAATTTATCTTTCTATCACTTTAATTTCATTAAGTAAATACAAAAAATTTTAAAGTTATTATTATTATTTATATTAGATCTTATTAATCAAACAAAAAATTGAATCCTGATGATCAACATTGGATGAAATAACAGAGGTGAAACAAGTCAACTGTATTAATGAAGAATGAATAAGTAAATTAACAAATGATATGCCTGCAGATAAAAGTATATTTCTATGCAAATGATATTTCAAACTTTTCTTAACTTTCACTTCGTTAGATTTATGTTCCTCTTTCCTCTAAACCCTGTACTTATGATTCTGAATGTATCTTGTATTTCTTAATCCAATTATATTCTTAAAATTAAAATTCGTATGCGTCTTAAAGTAATCACAATGCATAAAAACTTTATATTCCAAAAGAGATATGGCTATGCTTAACTACATTGATGATAATGAAACTGAATAACAATTATAAACGCGTATTGTATACTATAGATTTAAAAAATTCGGAGCCATAATTGTTAATATTTTATTTACATAAAATCCTCAAATATACATAAAAGTTAATGTTGTATTATATACTAAAATCTATAAAATTCAAAACGAACTACTCTAACGTTTTATCTTTTTTAGAATCAGTTTCAGATGTCTTAAAAATGAGTACATAATAAAATATATAATTCATAATATTTCAGTTTTGTGGATAAAAATTAAGTACTCGTTTAGTTGTAAATTGAGTATTAAATTGTGATGATTATAATAGGTTATTTTCTATAATTATACAATTATATCTTTTTTATAATTATAATTAAATAAATTCCAATGGTATAGAAGTATTAGGATAGAACACTTTACTTATTAAAGGCATCCATTACTTTCAAACATTCATATATTTTTCACATTTTCAAGCTTTGTTATTAAAGTCATTGTTTCGAAATCTTCTCAAGGGTCCCTTTAGTAAACTTGCAAATTTATATCGAATAGTGAATTGTGTTTACTCTTTAAGATAAAAAGTTAAAAAATTAGAACTATATTGTGAATAAGTGTGTATAAAGTTCTTGTAATATGTTAAAAAAATTTTGGTAAGTTGGTTGAAAATGAAATTTAAACCTGTATTACTTAGCTTACCTAGAAGCAGTTTTTATCGACTAAGCCCCCTCAGCTCCATCTTTACCGTAGTATTACTACGATTCTTGACAGACTTAAAATAAATTCACAGCGATGGCTTTTCATTATCTTCTTTTATAGATATATAACCAAGATATAAAGATGCTTTTTTGAAACGATAGCTTATCGTTAAACGTAAATAACAATCATTTATCGTATAAAGTTTCTTTCTTACAAGAGTTTTTATTCTTCGTTTAAATCGTATTATCCTACGTTGTTTTCTTCGTCGATATGTACTTAACTACGTCCTGATTAGTGCTGATCATACAAGAATTATACTCGATTTATGATAAGTCACCCTTCAGGATAAATCTTGATAATTCCAATCTGGTTGTTCCTTTTAGATAGTATTCGTTGTACTTCAATACTATTACTTTATTCATTAATTTTTATCTTTTCTACTTTTTATAAGACAATTTCTTGCTTATTATAAAAAAATCATTTTAATCATTGCTGATAAACTACTATTTCTTTAAATTACTACTTTTTATCATTGAAATAATAAAAGAAATTGATCACTGCTTATAACATAAAATCTATATATAAATGATTTGATTAAAAAGCAAAGATTTATTTAAAAATTTTGTTATCCTATTATAAATTTGTTTATTACAAAATTGCTAAAATTTGGAATCGTAAGTAATGATGATAAACACTTTACATAATATAGTAAATTATATAGTGCAATATAAGACGCATACTTTTACATATTTAGCTTTTCAAATAACATGATCAATTTTACGTATCAGAAATGTGAATTAAATTAAATAAAGACCTACTGCATCGGCGTTGAACGAAAGTTTGTTAATTTACTTGCTATTTAATATTTTTATTAAATTTTAATTAAATTATCCAAACAAGTATATATATATATGTATATATATACATATAATAAAAGATTCTCTTTATGTAAAATGTATCTTTCATCATAAATCAAAAAGTTATGATTAAAAAGAATGTAGATAAATAACATTTAACGTGATGGACAATACGGCAGTGTATCACATCCAGGTATATTGCATTTGTATAATAATTTCTTGTTTAATACAGTTATAAAATTAACTCACTTTCCTTTTCTTTACTTTATTTCAATATCTTATCTAAAATATGCTTAAAACGAATTATATTAAAATTATTTTATTAAACATATTGAAAATGAAAATCCTATAAAAGTGAAGCAAATTTTAGTAAAACTAATTCTTTTGATTTTCATGATAATCGATATATTTTTGTATGATGCTACACAGTTATTGTACTCACTAAAGTAAACTTTAAGTTTAATGAAAAAAAAAAATAAAAGAATTGACAATATTTTTTAATTAAATTTTTTTTAATATTTTTATTCAGGTAAACGCGTACCATTATTTGAAATCAATCTTCATAGAAAAAAACGATACTACATTTTTAAATAAAATTTTTAATTAATTAGTTGTTTATTAATATGTATCAATATAATAACAAAAAAATAATCATTCGAATTTAAAGAAAATTAAATAACACAGTGGAATATTGAATATAAAATATTAAATATAACAAAGAGAATTTAAACTCTTTTTTCTTCGGATTTTATTAAATCTATTTAAATTTTAAGCTGAAATAAATTTGAAATTATGCATCACTCAAATATTTAAAGCTACATATTCTTGTAACGTAAAATAATTATGACGTATTTTTAGTCTTATTGAAAATTTAATATGTAATTATTTTTACCCAACTTACTTTAATTAATTAATATGAAAATTTTTTAACTTTGTTCAGATTCAAACGATTTTAAAAGAAATAAAATCATACACGATTTTAAATCTCACTAAATTCAGGGATGAATTAAAACATTTAGTCATTAATTTACAACAAAAATATTGATCAAATAATTTTAAATCTTTCACTTATTTTATTTTAAATAATTTATCTTTATCGATTAATATTTTATTATAATACATACTGTTACTTACATACTGTTTATATGTAATAATAAATTAATATTTTTTCGTAGTTATCTTTTGTTTAAATCTAATGCTCATCGTTCAAGTATTGTTATATTTTATGAATTTCTAATGTTAATATATTAAAAATATTTTATTTTAATATTTCTTATTACTAATGTATGTGCCATCTCAATAAATTGTTGTTACATTATTGATTGATGCGCCAATTATTATGACATATCACGGATTTAATTATCATTCTATATCGAGGTTCAGCACAAATAGCATACATTAATCGGCAAAGATAAATAGTTGGTAATTCATTATAATAATAAGGATTTTATTTATTATGTATTAATATGAGTAAGTAAGATGCTGATTAAATAAAGTTATTGCACACAAATATTAAATATTGTAATTAGATGATTCTCATCTATTTTTAACATATAACTTATGATTTCTATCTCCAATTTTCTTCATGACTACGCATCTCAAGCATGTGAGGATAATTTATTCTCGACCCTTAAAATTTAATTTACTCTAAAATTTATTCTCGATATTTCTTATTGGCGGTTTTAAAATACTTTTACTTCTCTATTGACCCGTTAATTATCAAAATCCACTTATCGGAACTTTTTTCTTTACTTCTGTGAATTATTAGTCTAAACCAAGCTGAGCTTTCTAATCACCTTTATAAATAAGATGCATGGGTCTTCTTAACCCTTTCTCCTACTTTGAATAATTTTAATTCACTGCTAGATCTCGGTTTCTTGCTTCAATTTGCTTTATAAATTATAAATATCTCATATAAGTTCAATAATGGTTTTGATATGCAATTTATATTTAAAATACTATTTTATACTAAAAATGTCTATGCGTACATTTATTTACTATTTATGCATCATAATTCATGTTGATTTTACTTGTGCAACGATATTTGAGAGACTAACAGTCTCATGGAATATGCAACTAAATATTAAACTAAGACAAATAAATAATCACATATTAAAATAAATATATTATTATAAAAAAATTTATATTAAACTGTATAGTTAAAATAAATGAATTAAATGAATTATGTTAAAAAAATTTACAATAAAAGAAAAAAATTCAATTCAAATATCTCATATACTAATATTTATATAAAATATTGATTATGCTCCTTAGAAGTGAAAAAATGTTTGTACAATTTAATACTTTATACATAATACTAAATTTATACAAATTAATTGATTTATTCATTATAGAAATTGTCTAAATAACACACGTATTTTACTTGCAAATAATTTTCAGATTTACTACTTACTACTTTATTTAAATATGAATAATGAACTATTTATTTAATCGTAAAAATATATAAAAACAAATAACGAAAAATTCAAATTAAGAGTTAAATTAATTAACTTTTGTAACAAATCATACGTAATTAAAATACATAAATGGAATAAATAATATTTCTAAATCTGAAATTTAATTAAAAATATAAGTCGATCATTTATTTCAAAATAAATAAATATTAACAGATACTATTAATTATAACAAAGTATTAAAAGTCTTTCTCAAAGTATAGTTACTAATAACAATTCAAATACGTATTATTAATGAAATAATTTAGAATAACTTAAAATCTACTAATAAATAATTAATTATAATTTTTTAAAAAATTAAATAATTAAACATATATTACGCATGAAATTTAAATCAATTATACTTGAATCTTATTTTCAATATATAATATTAAAAATTATATAAATATAATATATTTATAAAGCATTCTAGCAGTATATATATAGTAGTAATAGCTTATTTAACAATATTACAATTGTCATGAATCATTATATTATATCATTATACATTTGTCTTATATAAAAGCATTACATATAATATAATACATATCTATTCGCATTTTAACATTAAAATATCTATATTTTTACATACTTTATTTATAAAATACTTCATCATGTTTCTTATACCTTAATTACACATAATGAATCTCAAAATTATTATTATTTATTTAAGAACGATATTAAATTGTTATTTAAGTAAAGTACATTTTTAAATACTCATATAAACTCTATTTGTATTGTACTATTTCCAACAAAATTATTTCATCCCTTTGTCCATTTTAACTGTATATTTTATATATCTTTATACTTTTTCTACTTTTCTGTTGTAATTCTTCTTTCTGCCGCCTCTTAAGAAACTCCATTCTGTCTTTTTCTCTTTTACTTATCTTTCTTCCCTTTCTTTCATTGAATCCTGTATGGTCCGCTTTCGTATAAATGTTTCGCTGATAGTAGATAGATATGTAGGGTTATTCGTATTTTAAATAAACAATACAATGAAATTTGTTTAACTATTATGTAATATATTTCGTTCGGTTTTAAGTTAAAACATTCGTTCAATGCTCGTGCATCGAGAGACGAGAAATGTTTGACTATTTAGACATAAAAATATAACGTGTTATTTTAAATTATTATTGTTTTTAGATTCTCGTTATTTCATAGCATTGATGGCGAGAACAGTCTAGGGCGGTATCCGGTTCGGGCGGCTTGCTGTTTGCATCTATGATTTCTTATCGGCGCATAGACTAAGCAGCGGTGCAGCTTTTCAGGTTCTTCACTCGACTTTCCATCGCCACAGATAAATATGTATAAATTTTGATCTTCATTTTTATACATGACTATATAGTTACGGATTATCTCTATTAATATCAAATGTAATTTATCTTCCTTTTGTTATTTATTTACTAACAATATTAGTGCATTATTTTTCAAGTAAAGCACACATTTCCAAATACTTAAAATTTTTTTTCATTACTTTGTCTCTTCTATCTATAAATTATATATATATATATTGCAAAAAAGAGCTATAAAATATTATTAAATATTTTTTATATGCAATAAATTTGATATTCTTTGTCTTCCAAACGAAATAATGTAATGGAAACGAAATTATGTAAATGGAATATTTATATTTTATAAATTATTTTATAATGTAAAAAACTACGTATAAATCGTATATATTTAATTATGATTACAATATTTTCATTTATAAGGTTTAAAAATATAGAGTCAATAAAATAAAAAAATTGATATTGAATGTATAATAAAACTTAATAATGAGCAAAAAATAATAAAAATACAAAAGAAAAAATACGTAACATTTCATAAATACGAGCTTAATTTGAAAGAAAAATGTCAGTACAGCAACTGCATCACGTTCAGCTATTTAAAAGGCTTTCTCGTAAAATGAGGCCACGAAACAGTTTGGTCTCTATCTATACATTAAAAAATATCCAAAAAGAGAGAGTTTTGGTATAGTAGTCAGAATAATTGAAAAGACAATGCAATAGGAAAAATAAAAGCTCAACTTTGCTCTCTCGTAGGCCAAGAAAGAAATATGTCATTTATTCTCTGTGAAAATTTAATGAAACATTGCAAAGTAAATAACATTTGTTTAAAAAGAATGAGCATTTATTTATATATTTCATTTGAAAAGACGAGACAGAGAATAATGGAATTGAAACAGATAAAATTTTAACTATCTTTTTAAATAATTTATTTTTTCCTTATACACAAAATTCAATCAATAAAAAATGTTGAATTTTTGTATTTTCTTTCATAGAATAGTTTGATAAAAGAAAAATTAAACGACTAAAATATTAAATACACAAAAATTCTTTACCAAAGTGAAAAAATTATCGATAAATTCAAAACAACGTAAAAAATTCATTCCTCTAATTAAATTCCTTGTTGATTTAATACGCTATTTTTTCATATATCTACATCTTTGATAGACATATTTTGAATGAATTTAAAAGTAAAATTTGTAGTTAAATCGTTAGGAAAAATGTTTAAAAATTAAAATTTTTTCACGTATTGTTAAAAAATCTTGATTATATATGTATATTTATGCATTTATAAATATATATAGTATTGTTTATTTACTTCAATTAATATTAATAATTGAAATAAATTCTTAGAAATGTCTAGGAAAAAGCTGTTCTCAATTTTAATACAAAAAATTTTTATAAAAATATAATATCACTAAACAATAATCCTTATACCAATAGAATTAAAGAGATCTTATAAATCAATTAAAAAATGTTTGAAACAGATCTTAAAAAATATGGAAATACTATTGAATTTCGTAAAAATTAATAAAAATACGCTGATAACATTTTATAGATTCATAGAAAATATTGAAAATCTTAAACGAAAAGATATAATCCTTTACAAAAGCCTTTCTAAATATAATCAAATTTAACCTAAATAATTTTAATTTTTAGAAATATTTTTCAGCTGAAATAAATTTTGAATTTAAAACAAAATGAAAATAAACTAAATATCTGAGTTATAAAAATTATAAAAATCTAAAACATTCTAGTTGATTCATCAGTGCTTTCATTTAAAATTAAATCAATAAAAATAATATTTAAAATTCATTTATATTATGTATTATGTAGCTGGAACATTTTTGTTCAAGAGATGGTACATTTTTAACTTCTTTCTACATATTAGTTCTATTAGTTAGTCTAATTTCGAGTAAAAAGAAATACTTTCGAGTACAATAGTATTTCTAATAGCTTTAGAATAAGTTTTTACCTCGTCCTACGTATTATACTTTATACATAGAAGAAATTGAAGGATCAAATAAATAAGTACAATTATAATTAAGACTCGTATCTGTACAACTAATTTTCATATAAATATCTGTCTTTAATAATATTAAGTTATCATAATAATACAGGAAAATGAAGTCGACCAGTAAAAGCATTTAGAACTCATTCTAATATAAAGTAAAATAAACTACTTGCAGTCACGAGATTTGAGATACATATTATTCCTGGGACTCTTTATTTAAACTATATTTTATCCATGTTAAACTGATTTAAAGGATTACTTTATTCGGATAATCCAAATACAATTCTTTTATAAAAACCTAATTCTGTATTAAATATCTATTTTATGTAAATTATACATTAAAAATAGATTATTAGTATTATATTATAGTTATTTTTACTTTTAATTCTGATATACAACTAGGTTATTTTAAATTATCATTCTGTAACTTTTTTTGCTTATACTATGTTTTGCATCTTTATTTTTGTTTTGTTACAAACGCGTTAATTATTTATTTAAATCTTTTTTAATAATACTTCAATAAATTTATATTTATAAATTTAAATATTTTTATTTTAGTTCAAAAAATGTTTTAGTATAATTTTTTAATGTTTTTGATGTACAATTATGCTGTATTAAACATTTTAAATAATTTAATTTTTTAATTTCGATAATATATTAAATTAATTCTAATATAATCTTTGATTCTAATAATTATATGATGTTTTTCCCAGATTAATTTACCTAATTATACGCTTGTTTAATAGACTTCCGTTAGTTTTAACCGTTAATTTTATTTAAGCTAAAAAACTTTATTGTATAATTTAATTAAAGAAATGTAAATTTTATTATTTTTGTTTTTCTAAAAATGTCCTTATAAAGATAGTAAATATATAAGCAACATAAAGAATTATTTCTTTTATAAATTTATATTCGAATGCAGTTGAATAATTATTAATGCGTTTTGTACTGTTTATTGCATAAATAACAAAAGTTTAAACATATCTCAAAGTATAATCTTCAAAAAAATATATTTAAATATAATTATAATTTCATTTAAATTTTAAATTAGATAAATTAATTATTGTAAAAAATAAATAAAAATCTACTTTTTTAGAATATGATTTGATTACATCTGAAAATACAGTCGTTATCGTAGTTACTAAATTGATTTTTATACTAAAAATTATATATTTATTAAAATTAATAAACTGGCTTATTATTTAAATCTATACAAATTATTTGTAACAGTGTTTTTATTTATTATAATTTTACTTTATACTACGTTCTGTTTTGAAACTTGAAATTTATAAGATAACAATAACAAATATTTTTCTCCATTTACTATTATAACTTTAGCTGGAAAATAATAAATCATCATTTGTTTTCATATATATTATAAATAAATATAATAATATTTTATACTTTAAAGTAAAGTAATGGAATATCTCTTGATTGAAATATTGCATTTTTTAGTAGTAAAATTTGTGCTAGTACGGTTGTTAATACAAGCAGTTGTACATAACAGCGTTATACACCAACTTTAGAGAACTGTTTTTAAACTAGAACTGTTTTTTTGTTCTGTATATTATACCTACATAATTTCTTGTAGACATCTTCAATAAATCATACTAGAATTTTCGTTCATACTGCTTTTCATATTTCTAAGCTATTCTTCGTAAAAGGTATAATTTTTTTACTGCAACAGTCCGTGATAATGGAGTAAATTTTTTCAAGCAAGATATTATGTATGTTTCATATTATTTTTATTGATACAAATTTAAAACTCTTCTTGTTTTTTTTTTATTAAATATTAATCTGTTTTGTTTCTTTGAAAAATTAATGTTAAGATTTTTAAAGAAAATTATTAATTATTAATGCAGAAATTCAATTATAAATTTCATATTTTTTATTAGCACGTATATCATTAAATAATAAAAAGCAAAAAATTATTTCTTATATTCCTTAAAAATTTAATCAAATTAATATAAATTTAATATGGAAAAATTTTAATTTTCGAAGTATATCTATACAAAATTGAATATATTAAAATTTATTTGATATATAACAACAATTATATTTATTTCGAGCGAATAAAAGTGTTTTCAAAACAAAATTCTATAAATTATAATATATGCACGCACGCGTATTTAATTATATTATTAAGTCAACTAATATATTATACGAAATATAATATAATATAAACTTTTAATAATTTTTTGCTCGTTTATAATTTACTAGTTGTAAGAAAAACTTTAAATGTTAAAGTAAAAACAAACAGCTAGTGAATTTTTCACTATTTTTTAAATATTTATATACCAAAGAATATGATTTAAAACGAACTAGATCAAATATTTTCTGCTACTTAGTAAATGATTTGGAAAAACAAAATAATAAAATAGAAAAATGAAATCTCTTACTTTTAAGTGTATTTTTTATTATGAATATTAAAAAAAAACTATTAACTGATTAAAATTAATATATATTTCTAAATGTAACTTTAAGTTTTTAAATTACTTTGTTTAAATAGTCTAAATTTACTTGAACTATCATCTAATCAATATTCACCCACACATTATTGTCAATACCTAAATATTGTGAAATACAAATTTAAGTACATATAAAACACAAAAATTTTTAAAAGTTATTATAATTAAATATTTAGAAATGATATTTGATTTTGAACTCATCTTCTAAAATGAAATCTGAAAAACAGAGAACAAAATAGTTAGAATAGCGGCATTTTTTAGTATGAATATTATCATTATAGGCAATCCTCGGCACTGCATAAGATAACTTTTACTGCATCTTATACTTCTTATCAAATTTATCACATCTTAAAATTTATTAAATCACATTTAAAACGAAAATGAGGTCCTATAATAAATAATGCAAACTCATATTTTCATATCAATAAAGAGAAAGCCTTCACCTTTGTATCACACATCCAAACAACTCGATCTTATTCAATACGTCATACCCAAAAACATCCTAACCATAGGTCATACTTAATGGTCCTCTGTCTAAATGTGACAATGGTTTATCAATAAAGCTATTTCGGTTTCGATAAAGAAAACTTCATGATTTTTTCAAGATTAATAATCAAACAAGACTAGAGGAAGATAGAGTCAGTAAATAATTAGCGGGTTAGTTAAATGAACCAATCATGAACATGATAACATAAATTCTGACTTCTCTAATCAATTGTAATTTCTCTGAAGCAATATAACATTTATATAAAAAAAAAATCTAAATTGCATATTATTAAATATACAAGAGATTAAATTTTATGTCACATAAATAATGATTCTACAAAGTTAGTTGAAATTTACAAAGACACATAATAAACACGAGATATAAAAAGAATAATGATGTAATATTAATAATTAAAGAAAAGTCATGGAACTATAAATAAGATATAAATCATGAATCTATAAAAACTTAGAATAATGAACTAAAAAGGACGTAAGCATATAAGAGAGATCTGTTTCGTGAGTAAATACAATAGTCTCTTCTATTTTTGCATCCACTTTCATTGCTTCTTATGCATATCCAATTAATTTCTTATTTAAAAATCTACCCTTCCAATGCATTTTACTCAACTAAAAAGAATAGCAATTATTGGTAAATCTCTGTCCAAGGTTCTATTACCGTATTTTGAATGAATACCGTACTTTGAATGTTAATCTTATCTTCGTGAAAAAACAGCGTTCGTTCCTTTATTGATATATAAAATTTAAAAGCAATATAAAACATTAAAAAAATTGTAATCTCTTTATGACTAAAAAAACATAAAAAAAAAATATACATATCATTCACACACTGCCAATCCATGAAGCATTACTAAATTTTTTGTGCACGTCAATTACCTGATCGTATAAAATCATATTTATTCTGTCATTTCATTCTTCTAAAAAGAAATACTCGATAACCTAGTAATATGCTGTTGTCGCTTACAATATTATCATTATTGTCAATCGCTGTTGACATCGAATAATAGAAGATTGTCGATATCACGCTAATATTGCTATTGAAAATTTTATTTATCAATCATACAATCATATAGATTTAAATATATAATGAATATGACAAAAGAATACTTCTTTTGATATTTCATTGATAAAAATCAAACATCTGAAAAAATAAATATGTAGTTAAATATATAATATAATAACGTGCTACAAATAAAATAATTAATAAATTTTTGGAGAAAAATTCACATATAATTAATTTTTATTTATTCGTGTATTAACTTATTATAAATTATATATTTCCATTTACTAAAATATGTTATTTGAGTTATGTTCAGTAGATTTCATATAATTTTAATTTTAAACATAAAAGTAAAAAGTATATGTTTTGTAAATTGTTTATTTTTTAGGTTGTACGGTTTCAAATTTTCCTATCTATAAATAGTGCAAAAAAAAACAATAATTTTATTAGAATGATTTTTCAAATATAACTGGTAGATTAAATTATTTTAAAATTCATTTGTTCTACCCAAATAAAATCAACTTATTTATTTTTCTATATTTTATCGAATTTTTTCGAATTCAAGTTATTCTATTTATTTTACAGAATTCAGAAAATAAAAAACTTGAAAAATGTATTAAACAAAATTAAAGTTGTAAAGGAAAAGATAATAATAAATAACTACGAATATAAATAACAAAACTTAGTATTTTTTGAATTTAAAAACAGTATAAAAATTAATTTATTTAAGTTTATTAATACTATATCAAAAATAATTATTGGTATATAACGTATGTTTATAAAACTAAATTTAAAATGAAAAAATTGTATAATCCACTGAGGATCATAGTATGTGAAAAATATATAAATATATTTAAATTTTTTAATTTTCTTTTTTATTAGAATTATCATCAATAATTTTGTAGCATAAAAAAATTATTGACATAAATTTAGTATATGAATTTTGAATGCGTCTCAAAAAAGAAAAAACATTTTAACTATATAACAATATTCTACAAATGTATAAATCATTCCAAATTTTGAATGTTAAATAGATTTCGTAATATTTTTTAAACTGCAATAATTAATTTACAATAATTAACTATAATATATTAACTTATAAACTAATACAAAAATAAAAAAGATTATCAATTATAAAAAAGATAAAATCTTTTTTGTTGTGATATAAGCATCAATATATTGTAATAAAATAGTAATATTTTTAATTTATTTTTAAATGCTATTTAAAAATAAATTAAAAAATTAATAAAGAATAAATTCAAATCAAATTAATTCATACTTTTACTTTATATTTTAAAATAGAAGATTCAAAAGAAAATTTTTTTAAAATAAATTGACAACGTAAACAAATAATATTTTTATAATATCTTCCGCTTTTATTCTCATTAATATCTCATTTTTTTCAAATCAAGAATAAAATTTATTTTTATGCAGTAAGACTATGTATATATCAATTAACTTTTGTATCGATAGAATTTTTGTCGTTTAATTAAACTTTGATGAATTTTAGAAAAATAGATAAATATGGATAAATAATTGTCAATTATGCGAAAAGTATAATGGAACATGCAGTTTGAAAATTAAATTTAGTCGTAGAAATTCAAACGCATTAAAAAACTGAAACTAGGCTTCAAATCAAGACTGCATCAACCGTTAAAAATTAAAAAGTAGGATTCAAATAGAAATACATTAGATTGAGTTATAAATATAAATAAAATACAAAGGTAAGCAATAGTGAAAAGTAAATCTTTATCTTGGCTATAGTTGTAAAATGTGGAAAATATTATTAGGAAGATCAAAGATAAAATCTGGAATGACTAAATAATTATGAAATTAATTTTCACTTTTTTATTTTTAATTAATACATGAGCATCTTGAAAGTGTATTATTTATAAAAACTTACGTTTATTTATGAATTATTTATAACATCTACTTTTAATTGTTTGAGAATTTTCTTAAATTTTCGGAAATTTTCTGAATTCAAAATATGCAATACGTATCTGATAATTATTAGCTTACTTTAATGTAAAATTATATAATTGTTTTTGAATGAATTAAAAATGAATTATTTTGAATATTTTTCTAGATATATATAATTTATTATTTTAATTTCTTTTTAAGATTATTATTTCTTCTAATAATAATTTTAATAATCTATTATCAGTTCGATTATAATGATAATGCGAATTTTTTTTTTAACTTCCAAACATAAAAAATTGTTTAATTTTTGTAGCAATAATTTGAAAAATAAAGAAAAACTTGAAAATAAAATATTATACATATTATTTCAGGTAATAATTATAAATCAGAAAAAATATAAAAATTAAAGTTTTATAAACACCAATCAATGATAATAGAATTAAAAAGTCTAGAACAAGATGATTCGAAAACATTTAGGAATAAGAAAATATGCAACTAAGACTACAAACATCATGAAATAAAATTGTATTAAACTAAATATTTAATTGAATTAAACTAATAAAAAAATAAAAAATTATGGAAACCTAGTTCAGCCTTCAAGGTGCATGTGCACAGTGTGTAATGGAAAATAGATGATATTCTATCGTTTAAAATTTTTGTATATTAAATAAAAAATGTACATTGATTCCACCATTCTATATCAGTGATAAGCATCAAAACATCGAAATCTCTAGAGTATTTTTTTACTTTCCTCTTGATGGAAATGTTTTATTTTCTATGTACGTGAAAATTATTTGTACAATGAAACTTATTTTTTAAAGTTAATAAATATTCTCCATTTATTTATATTATTTTGTTAAATAAAGAATTTATGAAGTTATAACAAAAATAAATAAATTATGCTACAACAGCCTTATAAAACAGATTTTTTAATTATTTTTAATTAACAAGTAGTAAATCAGATAAAAACGAAAACTCCTTAAAAATTAATCTGTATTTACCTATTTAATATTAATTCTTAGTTAGTATTATAAACAGTCAGGCAAAAACTTTTTCAATAAAAATCGATAATGTAACCCTTATTTTCATACCATATCCTATTAATTTCATTTTATCCTTATCAAAATAACTTACTTGAATAAAAGTAGCTCATATAAAAAGTATAATCAAATTTTTACAGTACCACGTTACCTCGCAACAACCAACAACAATATTCCTTTCCCTGTATAAACATTCTCCTTACAAGATAAAACTTATCTAATTCTCATTCTAACTTTCTCCTCACATTTCTTTATCAGATTAACGAATTTCACAAACGTTTAAAAATCTCAATACATAATACACAATAAATATCGGCACTCACACTCATATTTATGAATTAAGAATTAATACCATAGAACATAAAAAGTAAAACTCGCATACTAAAAATAAAAATTTTATCTAATAATCTTTAATATTACTATGAGATAATAAAAATGTATAATAGTATTTCAAATGCATCTGATAAAAAAATATCACAATTTTAAATTAAAAAAAAAAACGTAAACTCAGAAAAAGTCGATTGTACTCACCTTAGTGCAATAGCTTGTGCATATAACGATAGACTCAGAAAAATCGAAAAGTATAAACACCTTTTGTCTACTTGAATATACGGATCGTAGCAGCATACGTAACTCTTGTATTCAATTCTTAATCGCACTTGTATTTCTATGAGTGCCATTCGACGAACTTGTCGCCGCAAGTACATATCGATACCGTTGAGAGTAGACAGCAAGTAATAACAAGTGCGTAAACGTAAGCTCGGTTACGTATCAACATCAACTTGAAGTGCTATGACAAAAGTTCAAATATTGATAATCGTTGAAGAACTACGATAAAGCAAGAGAGATTGCTGAAACTAAAAATAACACAAGTAGAAAATATATGCTAACACTATATTTGAAAACGAAGATGCACATTTTTAATTTCGGTTTAATTTATGTTTCTTAGATTTATATTTTTAACCATGTTCTTTCATTCCATAGTACTACTTTATATTAAATAATGTATAATTTTAGGTTTATTTTTTTTTTTTTAAATGCATTTATCCAATATACTTTTTTTGCTTTTATTTAATCATTGTACGTTTCTCAAGATTTCTAATTTTTAGCTACTATAATTTTTAACAATTACCAACATTTTCAAGATACAAACACGAAAAAATCATAATAAATTTTTTATAATTCCTATTATTATTATTTTTAAAACAATAAATTTATATACTTTATTTTATATAATATTTAATATATTTATGCAAGAAAAAATTAATTTTATTATGTTTATTTCATTACATTGACATTTTTTATATTGTTTCTTTCATATTTGCTTCTAACTTTATTAGTGTTTTATTTTGTTACTGCTATCCATAAAACTATTATTGCAATATATTATAAGAAATTATTAGATAATGTTGCGGAAAAAGTTTTTTAATAATACTTATGTGAATACGTTACTTTATAATATACAAGATTTCAGAACTCCTACATAATTTTTAACCAATAACATATCTAAGTTTAGTTCCTAATAGTTATAACGTATAACTTTTGACACGTATATGCAATACCCTATCCAAAAACTTGAACGTGAAATATATGATAAAAAATTTCATCGTAATTTATTCTGGACTTTGCAAGTGTCGCATGATTGAATATACTGCATACGTACTGTAAGTTTTGCATTGGATCTCATACAGGATTTTTCCGTGCTCTAGTTACAATCTCTTT
This sequence comes from Platyscapa corneri, assembly GCA_018907185.1. NCBI lineage: Eukaryota > Metazoa > Arthropoda > Insecta > Hymenoptera > Agaonidae > Platyscapa > Platyscapa corneri. The sequence goes on from JACCHW010000001.1 coordinate 5,077,272, forward strand.
TTTGAGTTATCTGACATATTAAGGTAATATATATATATATATTATTGATCAATTTTAATCTGTTCAATAAATAAAAATTAAGAAATTAATAAATTGCATTATTTATTTATTTCAGTTTTTAAATGTTTTTATTCATCATTCATTCATAATATGTGTACTATTAATACAATTTATTTTATATATAAATAAACTTATTGATCAAAAAGTAATTTTATATTCTTTATATTTGAATTAGAATAAAAATACTTCACAATTATTATTTAAATTAAATTAAAAAACAATTATTATATGCTAATATTATATATTATTAAATAAGAATCTTAAAAGGATTATAACAACCAAAGTTCTATAAACACTTTAAAAAATTATTTTTTTAGTTATTTGAATTTTAAAGGCTTATTAAACTAAAAGTATATTATTATTTATATCAACTATAATAAAGCTAATAACAATAAAATTACCACGTAAAATATAATCATACGTAAGAAGGTAAAAAATATACTGTTAGATCTTTTAGTGCTTTATTAGTTTTGTTTTAGTTTATTAGCCTTGAAAAGGATTGGTTACAATCAAAAGATTTTTAAAGATAGAAGTTCATTTTACAGGTACCCTATATTTATACCTTATTATAAATATCTAATTTAGATCTAATAACTTCATATTCTCTTAGAGGTCGCATCCATAAAATTGCTTTAAGTTTGTATGAATAAAGTAGATTTCATTTGGATGAACGCTTTTGCTGAACTACGTCGCAATATTCACCAATCAAAACACAAATGTAAGTTGGAAAGAGTTGTTTATTACGTATCAGTTCCACACGTACACGTCACATCTGGGTTTGTATTCATAGGAATATATATATATATATATATTTCTTTTTTCTATTTCGCACTGATCTAATCCAACTAACTGAGTACAATCCAAATACATAATCATATTTAAAATCAGAGAAGACAAATCACTCAAATGCAAGATGGGTCTAATAAAAATTAATTTGAAAATATCCATCGTTTTACATAATATCGAGTAAATAAATGTCTCTATTGTTTTATTTTATTATAAGCTTTTATTATAAAAATATTTTTAAAAAGTATAATCAAGTTGTTTTATGTGCATCATTAAAAAAGTTCTTACACACTAACACTAAGGCTGTATTTAATCATATTCCACGTATTTTTAGATGCTTCAAAATAATACGCTGTGGCTGTATTTTATGTAGTTACGGCTCGCATTGTAAAATATAAAATAAGTATGATAAATAAACTTAAAACAATAATTTATGCTTTTAGTAGTAGTTCTAAGAAAGAACAGTTATTTTGTAATTTTATATTTTATTAATTTTATTATTATTAATATTTACTTTAAATTATTCAAAATTTAAAATAAATATAGAAAATAAATTTTTTTAATTTAAAATAAACTTATGCCCAAAACACGATTTTTCTAATACTCTGCCTATAACTCTTAAAAGCAAAGTATTCTATATAATATGTTTTGCAGTAGACTTTTTAAATAGCTTTTTTACATTTATTGCACTAATGTAATTACATCAATAAATAATCCTTGTTGAAAACCTATATCAGGTACAAAACTTAATTTTGATTACAGTAGTACTTAAGATTGATTATAGTAATGTACCATAAAATATGTTTTGATATCAATAATAATAATAATACATAAATGGAACATTTTTTTAAACAAATTTTTAACAAATATAATAACGACATAATTTTTAGAAATTATTAATACTCAATCTATTAAAAAAAATAAATTCAATGTTAAAAATTAAAATTTATTAAATGTATGCAAAGTAAATAAAGAAATTCAATTGTTATAATGGATCAATGTAGAGAAATTTAGTTGAAAACTATCTTAAAATAAACTAATAAAATATACAATTTAAAGGCATATATAATTTGTAATTTTAATTGCAAATTTTAATATTTATAATAGATTCTTATAAAAACCTATCACAAATAATTGTTTTAAGAAAATATGAATATAATATAATAATACACTAATAATATCAAATAACAAACATAAAATAATTTACAAAAAAAGAAAAAGTTAAAATTCTACACTTTCACTACTTCACTTCTACTCTAAAAATGCATGTATTATTATGAAAATTGGCTATAATAGCAAATTTAACCAGGATTCGTCTGTCTCTTTCTCTCTCTCTCTCTCTCTCTCTCACTCTCTCTCTCTTTAAGTGTTATTATATTTTTCATTATAATAATACAAATCTTATTGTTCACTCATATGATAAATAGTTTATCATCTTTACTTTATTAAACTATATCGAGTACACGTAAATTATAAATTGCTTATTATTAAACATTTGAAATTATATATGCTTCTTAAAAAAATATATTATATCAGTTTTATTAAAAACTTGACTTATAATAAATCCAATTTATTTAATATTTACGAGAATCTTACTAAAAAAATCTGTATTGTGTAACTCTGAAGTTTAGAACTTTATTTTAATCATGAACAAGTTAACAAACAATGAAACTGTAAAATTTTAGAAACTTATAATTAATTAACATTATTTATATATGTATATGTATATGTATATATATATATATATATATATAGATAAATAGTATAACATGAATTTTTTAAATCTATACACTTCTCTTATGTTATAAAAGAAATTATACTAAAATTCAGAGCGGCAATTGACATTAATATATTAAAAAATTAAAATAGTTATAATGTTTTTATTTTTAAGCGATGAAACTTATTTTTATATAGTAAATTAGATATTACTAATTTAATTTTATCAAACCGATATTTATAAGTCATTAAATCTTTTGTTGATTCAAATAAGTTAATAAAATTTTATTTACAAAATTAAAATACCTAAATCTAGTTTAAGCAAATAGAAAAAATACCTACTTTATTAAAAATATTTTTTCATTTTAGTCAGAAACACATATTGGTAAAACAGTATTTACAAACACCATTTGAAACACACATTATAGAAATTAACCATTGAAATACCGTAAAATACCATAAATAAGTATTAATACAATTTATAAACTAAGTTTTTAATATAAGATATAAATCTAATTTAAAACTTATAAAAAAGAATAATATTATCGATAGTTTCAAACAGGTATAAAAAAGCTACAATATAATACATTATAAAAACTTAATATATAGTGTTTAAATACATTTTGAAGTCAAATTTGGAATATGCAGTATAAAAGTGTAATGTAGAAAACTATAATTATGAAATTATATTTCACTAAAATTTAGAGCAATTAAATCCTACAAAATAAAAAGTTGTTGGATCAAAAAATAAATCGTTGAAAATTCAATAATTAACTAATAAAAAATAAAGTTAATTTATTTATTAATATTATTTATAAAATAACTATTATTTTTATTTATCATTTTATTACATAAAATAAAAATAAGTAAATTATTACAATACTTTAATGTTATAATTAGAAAAAAATAAATTTACGATTTAAATCGAAATTACAATAAATTTTTATACATCATATTTTCAACGCTAGTACTAATAATGTTTAATTCAATATTGTAAGTATAAATATTTGTATTTAACCGATTGTTAAAATGTAATTTTGTCTTATCAAATAAGTACTTATTCTTACTTTTCAAACGTAAATTGTATCATCTTTTACAAATTATTTATAAAAGAATAAAAATATCAAAATTTTACAATTCTTATTATACTTAACACTGATAGCGAATGAATGCTGACATACAATACAATATCTCAAAAATTATTTCCTAATAATACTTTAATAAATGTAGACAAACTTATACATTTTTAATCATACATTTTATTCTTATACTTAGCATGACGACCACCTTTATTCAAGTCGTACCTTTTTCCCGAGAACAATGTAAATGAATAGGTTAATTTTCCGATATTAAATAGTAAACGTAAGAGTGATTTAAAATGAAAAAATGTGCTTGAAAAACTTACTTGTTAGCTCATACCATTTTTAGCTCAACAATTATGTAAATAAAAATAAAATACTGAATCTCTATTAATTTACTGTACGTATTTACTCGTATCATTGTAATTAGTTAAATTAATCATAATCAAATAGATATACAAGTCAAATGAAGCTACTGAACGGAAAAATTATAAATTAACAACACAACTACCAAAGCACAAAAAATAAAATATATATCTATATTGTTAATTATTTATAGATAAATGAAAAGTATGAAAATAAAATGAAAACAAAAAAAATACTGTTTTTATTAAAACTATATGACAAGTTATATTTCAAGTCTAGCATCAAAAACTTAAACTTTGAATAAATTAGTATTTACTAATTAATTGGTTGTATAATACATACTAATAACAGGTTGTCTGATGTTCACTTGATTTTACCATAATAACATATTTTTGTTTAAATTAGTGGTAAATAAATATTAGTATTACTAAAATATAAAAGTCAAAATATACTTTTTAATTGCCTTCCTGAACATTATCGATAGCTAGTTTTTTAAATTCATTCTTTGAAAATAAGATATTGTATATATTAATATATAGTATGTATGAAAGTACAAAAACTTATTAATTATATAAAAAAAACTAAAGTGATATTAGATTATTTGGTTATATTGTTAATTTCTCGAAAAATATATCATAATCGATAATTTTATACAGATAAACGAAATCAAAATATAATCGATACTCGTAAAACAAAACTATTTTTAAATTATTGTTAAGAATATTAATATTTTTAAGTTATTATTTGTAAGATATATAAAATTTATTGTACAATGTTTAAAAAATGTAAAAGTTGTGTAAAATAAAATTTTAGATGTGTATATATTATATTTATATATTGTAGATATAAAAAATAAATATCAGCGATAAAGCTAATTATTTAATCCCAGCTATTTTAAGTATTTTTATTAAAATTTTCTTTTGCCCTATAAAATAAAAAATTTGTAAATAATAAAAAAAGAGTTCACTTTTATCGGTAAAATATTTTATCTCTGTAAGTATTTTATAGCGTAAATTTAAAACACTAAAAACATTATATTATAGTTAATTAAAAAATTTCCCAAAGATATACTTCAACATAAAAAACTGGTATTTGTTATTAAATTAATTTTAATACTTTAATTATTTAAATACATTTATTTTAATTTGATTTTTATATACTAAGATATATTTCAGATAAAAAAGTATTTTAATTTTATTTGTGAATCTGTTATTCCAGATATTTTATAGTATCATAAACTTAAAAGTGCTATAAATTCCAAGGTTTAGAAAAATTTACAATATATAGAACCTACTGTTTCTATAATAAAAATTTGATAGGTTTATTCATAGAAAAATTATTTATTGAAATTTCGAAAATTTAAATTTAAAAATTAATATGAAATATGTTATTTTAATCCAATATAATTGTGCTAATAATATATCTGTTGACATATATAATTAATTATCATCTTTAAACCATACTTTTGACTAAGTTATAACTATATTTATATAATAAATGTTGATAACATTCAATTATTATGTAAATTTATTTGCTTTAAATAAAATTATTTTTAACCAAATCACTATTTATCTATATCAAACACTCACATAAGAATTAATTATTACATTATTACTTACATCAATATTTAATTATGAATTATTTATTTTACTTGAGAGTTATTATAATTTACTTTTTCCCGCATTGTTAGTGATATATAATATACTAAATTTTTATTCTTACTCAGATTTACACCTTTCTTCTATTCAGATTTTCATGTTCATATTTAGTTCAAATTTATTGATAAGAATAGACCAATTGCGTAATATATAATTATCTGGGAAAAATGTTATTTGATTAATTATATGTGAATTTGTGGAACATCCGCTACATTATGTACCCAAAGGTAGCGAAGTAAAATAATATTATAATTATCCATCGTAAATCCAAATTGTTGAACTTTAATTGTAGCCTTGAAGAATTTAGCAACGAAAAATGTTTGTAACTATAATATATTTATCTGAAAGGCGGCTAACAAAAAGCGAAATATTTATCTCATCCCTCAAATTATAAAAATATAAAAAGTTTATAAAAGGTAAATTCATTTCTGAATATTTATTAATCTTTATACAATGAATTGAAAAATTTAATACATTTTAATAATAACTTTTCGTTTTCTATAAATATCATCTCGCCTATCAAATGATTACTTCTAATTTTTCTATATATTATTTATATAATTCATATATTTTGAAGTTTATACTTAAGAACTTATTTCCTGTCAATACTGACACAGAAATACTATTTTCTTAATAATTATTGATTATATTAACGAACATTTTCAATGAAATGCACAAACATTTTTCATTATTTCTTTGCAGATATATTTCAATTAAAATCTATTTAAAATGTATTTAACAAATATATTGTATTAAAAAAGATAATTATTATTTATTTACTCAACTATTTTTCTGTGAAAGACTCTTTCAACACATAAAAATATAAAATATATATTTTTATAAAGTCTCTTTAAGATTCATTAATATTTTAATGCTAAATGTAAAATATTTATATAAAAATTGTAAAAAATCACCATAAAAAAATATTTTGTTTAAAATTAAACGTTAATATCGTTTATATTCACTATTATACTCGTGTGTATAATCTTTTATTCTTATTTAAAATATTTATCTCTGTTTCTAATACACTATAAATAATTGTAATAAAAATATTAAGATAAAAAAGGTCGCATAGTCCACTGCCATCACTTGAGAAGTGAGAGAGAGCTTTAAGTGGTTGTCTCTCTTTGCAGTATCGTGACGCTCTTGAAGATTCTTACTAGCTGCAAAATTTGCGTTTCTGAGTTTAGTATGCTTATTTCTTTAAACTCTCTTATGTAATCTCTAAAACTTATTTGTGACTATACCGGGCAACTTAGCCTGTGGAGCTACATATGGTTCTAGTACTTTTCTTGGTCTATTGATAAATACTATTTTGAGGACCTTACTTTTAAATGATAGTTAAATCGTGAACTACTACTTGCCCCTCGTCTCAATCTCAAGATACAATCGGTTTCACCTCTAATCTGCTTCCTCTAAATTCCACAATCAGACAGTACACCTTAGGTCTGATCTCCTCCATTTACTAATAATGTTCTCCATGAGTCCTAAATTTAGTAACTTTCACATTGAAACTTTTCATAACGTGAATTTCATTTGTACGTCTTCCCGCGATTTGTCCCCCAATCTTTTTTCAGAAATTTTATCTATATTGTAATCCCTGCCTAATAGCAAAACTCTTGGCCTTCACGTCATCTCCAAGGACATGCTGAAGATTTTCCCCAACAGGCCTATGTATTTCTGACATATATTGTGAACGGTATTATGTGGCTACAATATTGCCATCCTTTTGGAGGTATGCTACATTAATGCGCCTTGTAAAAGCCGAGAAACTCTTCCACGATCCAGCAAATTATTACCTCATTAGCCAACTCTCCTTTATCAGCAAGATCGCTATACTTTTATGCAGGATTAATGACTATGCTGCTGAAAAATAAATCCTTCTCTCCTTCTAATTTATTTTTTGTAACTAGTATAGTGTTTCTATGCAAAATAATAATAAATTTCTCTGGGTTGCAGAATGCATCACTCAATACTATGTGCATCGCCACCCGGCCATACTTTTGCTGTATACAAAACAGGCGTCCAACAAAGTATGATAAGATAGTCTTATACATAAATTTCTTATACTTAGTTTCCTGTATTATCTGGTATGAATTATCTTTTCTTAGTTTTCTAATAAAAGTTATTTCGTCGTTTAAAATTTGCCAGACTCATCTGTCCCCTCATCCTATTATATTCAGCTTCCTACAGGGCTTTAAGGTAGGTCATCTCCTATTTAACGTCTTCGTAAACAATATCTCCTCTTAAGACCACATCTTCATTGCTCAATCTACTGACGATATCTCTATTTTATCGTCTCACTACTCTCTCGATCTTCTCTATAACCGAATTACCTAGTTCAACCTAATTTTCCTGCACTAATTTCATAAATTGAAGATGAACATTAACCAATCCTCCAAAGTCATCTACTTTTTAAGACGTAACGTTCAGCTTTCCTATATTGTCATTACCTCCCACCGGTCATGCCCTGATTATCCTCCGGCAAAGCAAGTCCTGCAATTCAACATTGCCGTTTGACACTAATATACCGCTCGATACCAGCGCTCCGCAAAATACCAACATGCATATAATTCATAAACCAAATAGTAATAAAAGTATGTATAGCTAAATGAGTGGTTACTATGACCTTCTCACTTAAAACAATTTCATAAAATTATTCCGAATAAATACTAGTTATATTAGACTACCAATAAGCAAAAACTCTGTCTGCTATAGTTGAAAAAAATATAATAATGTAATATAAAAACAAAATTAACTCAATGTAAATTAGAAAATTTTATTTCTCGAAAAATCAACGCACCTCTTAGTTTGTAAAATATAATTTTCGTCTTTAAAGAGATAAAGCAATTTTATGTGCATATCAGTATTCAATTTACTTAAGACGCAGTGCTTAATATTTAAAATGATTAAACCGCGAATCATTCTAAAATTCAGGTATTAGTAGTTTGAAAAATAAAAGATAAAATAGTCTGTATAATAAAATAATAGACACTCAAAAATAATAAGTAAAAAAAATAGAGGTGCAGTATTCCATCCAATAAAAAGAATTTAGATAATGACGGATTATTATAATTATAACTATATAAAATTTTTTATATATTCTCTAGGCTAATGATTACATTTTTTAATATTTCAATTTCACATAAAATGTATTCTGAGATCAAAATATTAAAAATTAGGTATTAGATATTATTAATAAATTGTTCGATAAACATTAAATAATTTTATATTGGTGAAAAAAGATTTAGAAAATTCCTATAACCAGTTTAAATTTTTTTAAATAAATTTTGAGTCTTTCTTGCTAAAGATCAATAATATAAAATTTGTAATACTTACCAAAAACTAAGACTATTCGGTAAAAATTTATAGTATATAATCAAATAAAAATTAAATATTTTTTAGAATGTTCTTTATTAGTAAAAACACAACATAATTAATATTATTAATAGTTATATAACTCATTTTATGAATGTGAAATTTACCTGCTTGTTTCAATTCTTCTTGAAGAAATAAGGTGATATATAATGACGTAAAGAACATTTTATTAAATTTTTTTCTGTAAGTACAAAAAATTATTTTAAACTTTAATCTAATTTATACATAAAAATTTTAATAATCCTTATATTTTCTTTGTTCCTAATCCTATTTTTTATACTATTTATATTTACTTTACCAAATACTTAAAATTACAAATTCTTTCGGAATTTAATGAATTTTAACTTTAAGATCTTCGATTTATTTAGATCCTAATTTAAAGTTTGCTTTCATATTTCATTGAGAAATATTTTTTATTCAATTTAAGCTAATTAAATTAACTAGTATCGCCAACCAAAATGATAAAAGAAAAAGATTTATTTGACAACGAATTCAACTCTAATATCAAATAAAAGGCAATCTTAATCTTTATCGAATACATTATTTATAAAATTTGTATTAATCTAAATAGTTGTATAATTTTATATAATTATTACTTGACTATTTATATAAACTTCATTAAAATAATTCTGTAAAGAATCTTTTAGAGCTAACTGTATTTAATTTTTTTTTAATTTATTTTTATGTTAATAATCTTTTATTTATTTTTTTTTATTTGGTTAATATCTTGACTAAAATTTGCTAAGATCATCTGGGTTATTAACTACGATCTCTGAGTATGTATGTAAAATTTTTTGTTTAATTCAAATAATTATTTGCAAAAATGTTTTAAGTTAATAAACGAATTTTATCGAAATATTAAAAATAAATGAAATAAATGTAAGAACATACAAAACAAATGAATCATATGCGCTGCGTCGTTTTATAAAACTCGAAATTTGCTGTGAAATGAATGTCATGATTGCTCATACTAAAATAAATATGTATCTGTACCAAATTGGATACAATTTGATTGCAATTTTTTTAATCTGATTTAGTAATTAATGTAAGCAAACATTAAAATTTATGTTATAGATCGAAGATAAAATAATAATAAAGCTGTATACAAATAAAAATTTTTCTATTTTTAGTATCAGAGTATAAACTAGATAGACGTTTAATATATAACTCTGTACTTTCTAAATACAATATACAGTAATATCAAAACTGTATTGTTTTTAAGTTTTATTTTGGAGAGTGTAAAGTGAAAATAGTATAACGAAACACCAAAAATTACGTACGATTTTCTGAGATCTTTTATTCATCGGGTTCAAACATACAAAAGATTATGCAATGTGATGTGTGGCAATCCAATAATTGTTACTTTTTATTCATTATAATAGATACTACCTCGTGGAATCATCCGATATGCGTGCAGTACAACACTTTACAATTGCAACAGAAACTAACTCACATTCAGATCGTAAAGCGCGGAAGAGTAAATTAATAAATAATTACAAAAGAAAATTTGTCATAAAGATAAAACGAAATGAAATTCTTAAAGCAATAAGCTTCGTACAATTCTTTTACGTTACTTCACAATTCCTCTGATTCTCTTTCTCCACACATCATCCAACCCTTACAAAATCTCAAATACATTACGACCTCTTCAATATTCTTTGATTTTTCTCAGAGAGAAAATGATAGCCTCTTGTCTTTAGTTATTCTAGGAAATCGGTAAGCTTGCTATAAATATATCTCATATGTATAGTTTGAACGAAATAGAGAAGCTTTCTCTACAAGAAATGCTGCAATTCGTTATCTTTTAAAAAGGTAGTTAGTATTTTCGTACACCCGAGTCGGCGCTTCGTACAATGAATTATGTGGTTGTTTTTTAATTTTCCGTTTAAAATAAGGTTTAAAAACGAATATAATTCCTTTGCCCCTTACACTATGTACATTTTTATTTGATGGTAGACAGTAAACACTACGGAGTAAATCTACATTTTTTAAATATTTATTCGAAGAAAATACTATATTATTAATTTAATTTACTCATATTAATATAACTCTTTGACATAACTATAGCACATATTTTTATAAATATTTTATTTTCAGAAATACTTGCTTTATATTACCATAGAGACGTAACTAACTTTCTAATCTAAAGTAAATTACAATAAATAATATATAAATGAAGTTATATTACCAGATAGATTATTGCTTGAAACTACTTGAATAAATGGTAATATACAGGTGATGCATTTTTCTAAGTTTTAGTATTTACTGTGATTTATTATAATTTAATTATACCTTACCATCATTAGTAAAAATAGTTGTATGAAATTTTGAAAATTACAAAGCGTCGACTCATTAGTCAGGAATTTCTATTTCTATGAGGATTTGATTAGCTATGCAGCAATTAAATTCTTAAAATTTTACAAAGAATACAAAGCTTTTCAGCAAATAAAAATTATAATAAAACATTATCCAATTTCCTGTGATTTCACAATTATCATTTTAAGCTTTTACAATACCTATACATTACGTAAATATTCATAAATACGTATGACTGCTGACATTTGTGCGATATCCAAGTGAAAGGAACTGAGAGAAAATGAAAATTTATCCAACAGAATTGTTGAAGCACGCAAAAACAACAGATTCATTATCTCCTAGATTCCTTTCAAAATAATATTTAATGTAAGCGCTCTTAAATTTTATTTCGTTCCAAAAAATATTTAGTTGGCGTTAACTTTAAACACATTTAAGAAAATATTATTAAAATACTTTATCAAAAAATGATATCATTCGAGAAAAATATGTGCACTTTCAACTCTACAACTAATTTTTTAATATTATTATTATTATCATTTGTTTAAATTGAAACATAAACTTATTAAAAAGTACTTTTTTCTACAAATTACTATATAAAATATTTTAAATAGATATTCTTTTAATTATATTATTTTTATTAAATTTTAATTTCAAATTATACAATGTGATGATATTCAGATTATACAATGTTCAAATTATATAAAATATGAACGTAATACTATTTTGCAATTACATTAATTTGCAAAAATCAAATAATTAAAATTAAATGTTTATATTTATTTTGAAAGACAGTCTAATTTTGACAAAAATTTTTTTACGCCAACAAAAGAAGTATAACTTATTGATAAATAAAACGATTTAGACTTTAAGTGCGCTAATAACGTGCATAACATATACTTTGTTTTATTTGGACGTGACATATTTTTACATGTCTATAACGATTTCTATTACGTCTGCGGATCATTCACCAGTTTTTAATTATTGATTGAAAATTTAGTTTCTAGCGTGCACTTTAAACAAAAATAAATAACAATAATCGTACTTGCTCTTAAATAAATCGTATTACACTTTATTTAAAGAGTAAAAAGTAACTTTAAATTTCCGTTGAAAGATAAAACAATTAAATAGAACAATGGATTAATCTGTACAAAATACAGAAAAATTATTAGAACAATCTTATTTTTACTAAATAACATACTAATTAAGAGAAAATAAGAAATATTAACTCTGTTGGTTGACATCACTATGCTTTTTCGTAGTAGAAATTACAAACAATTATATCTTTAGCTATAATTAATGAACAAACTTCATATATTTAAATAAAATCTATTTTATAAATAATAATACATTACAAATATTATACGTGCATGCATCGGTATAAAAAATTTTTAAAACAAAAATCTAATCGATTTTAATGTAAAATCATTTCGGTATTTATATAATATTATATATTTTCATAATTACCTTTTTTATTTTCTCTACTTTCATTGTTACTAAAGAGAAAGTTAAAGATTATTTACTACAATAGTATAGATTTACAAGTTTGATGTGAAAAACGCGTATATTTAGTCGGTCCTATTTAATTTAAAACTTACTTAACATCGTTATTATGTCTTGCAGTATGCACTTTTTATAACTTAATATTACTATTATTAGTTTACTTTTCAGTTATGCTTTAGATATGTACAGATTTTGTTTCGAAACTGTATGTAATTTTGTTTGACTAAAAATAAAAAGAAAAAACATTAATGCATAATGAAAATGAAAGAAACAGACACAAAAATATTATATTTTATAATATTTTGTAACTTCATAGTTTCTACAAAATAAATATCACAATTCACAAACAAATTTTTTTTTAAATTCAATAGAAATTTTCATTTTATATAAATTAAAATAAAATTTATTGTATAAACAGTTATAATTTTAGAAATTACTTTTCTTTCAATGTATTAGAGCAACCGTACTACTTTTAATTTAGTTGTTAAATATATTATATGAAATGATAAGTTTTTAATGGAAATTTGGTACCTCGTTTTTTATACCTATAAGAGTTCACTTTAAAAGTTTGAAAGGCTAGAGTGAAACAATTTTATTTCACAATACAGTATAGATATATATAAAAAGTAAATTAATACAATATTTTCACGATTATTTAACCATACCTTTACAAAGTATTTAAACAATACAATATAAAAAGTCTAGCCTTGGTGAAATTTAGTTATCGTCACCTATTTTTAAAAGTTTCAAAATATTAAACCACTTAATAAAATTGAACGAATTTATTATTTTTTATATAAGTTTTTACCGATGATTCACATCTAACTCATGAGTACCAGAGAATATAAATACATCAAATATTATTTTCGAAATGAATTTGAGTTCCATTTATTAATGCGTTGCTTTCTGTATTACTTGAAATTTTATTTCTATTATTGTCACATCTGCAGTTTAAATTTTGTCGACGTAATTTATTAGATAATAAATTAAAGTTATGATTATTCCAAACCACATATATTACGATAAATTAAGAAAATATTTTTTCATGACCATAGAGAATATTTGAGCATTATTTAAATTAAATAGTATTTTCACAAGATTATAATATTAAAAAGTAATATTATTAAATAATTTAGAGACTTGTTTTAGAAATATTTTCTTTGTATAAAATTCTGAAAAACTTAAGAATAATGAAGTGCTTTACTTTAATTAAATATTTTAGTAGTATTTAGCGTTATTAATAATTTATTTTTCTTTTAACTTTAAAGTGAAAGTTTTCCAACACGGTCAAACATAATAATTTAATTTTTTAGAAAATATTTAAACTGGCGTGTTAAAAAAAACAATTTAAATGTTATATAATGAAAGTTTTAATAAATATTTAATATCAGTATTACGATTTAGATAAAAAATTTTTAAGCCATGAAATTATTGATTATATATAGAAAATAAAATTTGCCTGAAACTAAAATTTTGATAAATATCAAAAAGTTTTAAAATTACAAAGTGAATAGTATTAAAAAGTTATCATATTACTTATTTTATTCATTATGAAATAAAAATTTTAATAATTGGTATAAACAATCAAAATTAAAAATTAGAAATAGTAATGAATTTTTATGTAAGAATTTTACTAAAAGTATGCCCGTGTGTTCCATTTCTTAATTTTATTATGTAAAAATAATGAATATTTTTTACTAATGTATTTAAGATTAGTATTATCACTTATTGCTTTTTTATATTCTATTCTGTGTTAATAAATGAAGGAAAAATGTATAATTTTGTTCAACTACTAATAGCGATAATAAATGTAACTATCATAACTGAATATTTAGTGATGTTGACTTCAATCTCAAAAAAATAAAATAACACTAGACAAGATTGTGGCAAGAGGCCAACATCGGGAAATAGTATAAGACTTCTACGAATTCAGGGTAATACTTTTCAGAAATAATCTATTATATATACAGTTACAACATCACTTGATATAAGTCAACTCATTATCCAAGAACTTACTATTTTTTTAAGTTTTTCCGTTCACCAAAAAATATAGATGAAATGCACCGTCGAATTTCTGTAAAATATCCAACGTTTGCAAAAGAAATAGCAGTTTACTTTCGCTTGATATGTCATTACCTCAACACACGATCGATTCATGTAAGTAATGAAGCATTCATCATATCTATATTCGAGAAATTTGAATATTTGTACGTTATGGAAGGTGAAGCTTTTAAGGCACCATAAACTGTATATTATCGCCATTTTGATTATAATAAACTTGACAATGGACACGATTTAAATCAGTTCAATAAAACTTTGAGAATAATTATTAGTCTATTCTAAAAATAGAACTTAGGTTTTTATGAATATTTATAACCTAAATTACGAGATTTTTACTACTTTTGGTCTTAACTATCACATCAGTATAAAACATTCTAATGTCAATAAATACAATCGAAAAAATATGCACCAAAAACACAAAAATAACAATTTTTTTTACACTTTTGGTTTGAACTGTATATTTCTATAATAACTGTGAACAAATCCTCTGAAAAGATAAACAGAAGCAATAATATACATAGATAATCCACCCATAAATTAATATCGTACTGGAACCTACTAATATTAACTCAAAAAAGGAAAAAATTGTGTTACATTGTTATTAAGGTTACTTAATGATAATTAGGAGACAAACAAAAGACTTAATTACAAATTCACTATACATTGGATGAAGTGCATCCAAATCTGACTTACATAAAACTACTTAAATTATTCCATGACAGTAAAACAATTAATGATTTTCAATCAGCATCTGGAAAAAAGGAATCAGATACTAAGTTAGTTTGTTTCCAAAACATGTTGAAAAAAACTACAAACAAATAATCCCAAATTTCTACAGATGTGACGTAAGACATTAAAAGCTTATACAATATAATATAAGAATAAGAACATTAAATTAAAACATCAACCACAAAAATTTCAATTTGGATCAATTACAATTAAAATCTTTTTTTGATTAACAAATAAAAATCTGAATTTACAATATAATGTATGTAGTCGTATAACATATCATATAATATATATTGTTATATAATATATATGATTATGTAATGCATTTTTATGTACTTAATATTTTAAAATAATATGCTCAGTATAAATTATAGTTATAAAGTTCTGTAATTATAATTGTATTTTTTTACTTAAAATTAGAAAAATCTAATGTGTAATGAATCATAGCAATAATACCAAACTATTATTGATAAAATTTTAACAAATACAAATATGTGTATACAAAAACTTTTCATATATACATAAATTACAAACAAATAAAAAATATGTGTGTATGTGTGTTTATATGTTCATTATTAAACGTGTTATTCATTAACATATTTGTGAATGGTGTTGTAACCCAGATTATAAAGTTTTAACATTTTTATATAAAAAATTATTTTATTTAAAAAAAATAGATTTATGTATTAAAGAAAAAACAAAAATATTGTTTTAGAATGTAACTTTTACTAATTTATTTAACACAATATATTTCTGAACAAGTTAAAAACTTTAATTTTATAACTTAATTCATAAAAAATAATTAAAATAATTATGACGTATATAAATGAATATTTAAAAATAAAGATTTTAAGTCTTATAGATATATCATTATTTTATTTTATTAATATAAAATTATTTTCAAAAATGGAGACTTAGAAATCAAATTTAAATATACACATACTTTGTAGAAGCACCACAAATTCCTCACATAGCACCTGAAATTCAAGTTCATAATTTAATCCATCAATCTATATATATAGAATACAGAAGGAACTTTTCAAATATTTTTTTATAAGAAGAATATTTTTTAATTCATATCAATATGAAAAAACCTCCACTTTTATTATAAATTTAGCTTGAATAATATAATATACCTTGCTCTTCATATTCATCAATTTAGTAAATAATTCGAAAATGATTTCATCCAACTATTTAACCATTATATAAAGTAAAATAAATAACTAAAATGAAATGAAGATTGAATGATTACATAAAATTAAAAATCACTTCCTTACTCTGCAATTCAAAAATGAAATAATAAAAGTAAACCTGTAAGAACAATCTTAAAATTTTTATTTAACGAATCAATGTTTCAAACCTGTAAAGAAATTTGAATCTTAAAAATTTATTAATCATTGTTTAAAAAAAAATTTTAAATTTTAAATTTTCACTATTACCTCACTAACTAACTTTTATTATCTAACACTATGTAAAGGACAAAAATTTTTAGTTAATCAATTGATATTAAATATAAGCAGGATTCAACGAATGCAATGACTGATTAAACTTATATATTGTAAATGATTTTAGATATATTTAAAAAGCCTAAATCAATCTACAACTTATATTTTTGTGAATTATACTATACGATACAAGGATTTCCAATATATATTTATATAATTTCTGATTTTCAATTTTTATTTCAGATACATAGATTTTTTTGTATTCTACGAAATAAATTTATTTTTTCAATTATCAAGTTTATCTTAAAATACATATTCTACTCAGATTTTTTTTTAAAAAAAATGAAAATTTAGATGACCTACTTGAATAATTGTATCATTCACCCGTTTATAGTAAATTTAAACCAAATCAAATAATTTTCGTATTTAATTATAAAATAAATAGACGAATAAATTTTGTATATACAATACCGTAAAGCCATGACATATAAGAGAATCTTATTAAACAATGAAAAATATTAAACTGTCAAATTTATCAATTAAATTATATATTTCACTATTTACTATATTTCTAAATATTTAAATAACAGCATTCTTTAAACGAAGAAAATTTTGTCACCTAAAGTAATATAAGAACTGTTTTGTGGTACAAGTTATTAACGTAAAAAAGCCTTCAATTTAAAGTATTAGCTCAGATTGCAGTATATGTATTTCTTGACGATCTTAGTATGGACTTCTGTTCTGCCGCATGTTATGTAAAAAAACACTTTTTTAAAATAACAAATTTTGTTTCAATCATTTAAGTTTTGCGTTGTTATTAAAACACATTGACAAATAAAGTTTAGTATTCGAAATAACCATCGGAAGAATTTAAAACACATGCATTATAAGGGTTAAATATTACGGGGATTTTTTTTTTTATTTATAAACATTATTCAGGTAATAAATACTAAATTTTATATTTCTCTATTTTAGTGTCAGAAAACTTTACAATATATATTTTTATTATAAAACCAATATAATAATTTTTATAACATGTGAATGAATCTACTTAAATTAAAAATAAAATAGTTTGAATCTTTTTATTACTCATAAATTAAAAAGACGATAATAATAGAAATAAATTATTTGTATCCTTTTATAGATACATTTAAATTACAATTTTTCTTTAATTACTAAAAAGAATTCAATATTTTTATGAACATAAAAAAATATATTATATACATTTTATAACTTTTATATAAAATTGTTTACAAAAGCAACGCATGAACAAATAAAATATTCCATCAATATAAATGAAAACACCAAATCATAGAAAGTTATGACCAATGGATTTTCAAAATTATATATATAGAATACATAAACACCGGCTTTTAAATAAAAAGTAAGTCAGAAAAAAGAATGTATTTGAATCCACTGATTATTCTTATGTCTTCACTGTATCTTTTAAACATTAGATATCTGCGACCATCTGTTAGATCCGAACCACATCTTGCAAAAAAGAATTATTGTCTCGTTAAATTTTTGTTTTTGCCAAAATTCTGAAATTTTTATATAGTAAATATTTGAATCTTATTTTTTAACCTTTTTTATCTCTACAATTTTAATTCTTTTCTTTTCACCTACAATTTTTTTATGTCCTTTCAGCTCTGCCTTGCGTTGTAACGATAAGTGCGATTTCGGCTCGAAAGTTTTATCACAAAATAATTTACACGTGTATGTTTTCTCCGTAGTTTACTTTTTTTTGTTTATATCCTAAAAAGATTCGAATCTCTTTCGCTCAATCTTAAACGCTCACGTTCTTTTATTAACAAGTCTACAATGGTCATTTAAAAAAAGGCTCATTTTTTCATATAAAAATATTTCGTTCTTTCCTCACATCTCTTTTTTAAATATACGAGCCGAAATCACACTGTTTATTTAGCTATAATATTAATATATTTTATACACATTGAAAAAATAATAAAATATCACGTAACATGTACATTTCGCTTGATCTGCCCACAATTACTGACCATCTTTCCAAGAATATTGCCAATAAGCATTATTTTGCTCAACATTAAAATACAAAAAGGAAACACTCTATTACACATTATGATTATCATTTATCATTTACCACTTGTCACAAATATAATATTCAGTACCGACTCATTCTTCTTTTTACCATATAAAACTTTTTTTTATTACTTTCTGCATTTTATTTCTAAGTTCTTTCCATCTAATTAAATCTCATCATGAAAGAACAATTGTTTATTTTTACTTTGCTTCTATTTTGATATTTGATACAGACGAGACTGACTGATTTCTACATTATGAGTATTTAAGTCAAGATCGCAACTATTTACCCAACATAAGCACTCGAAAAATATTAGGTCTTTAAACAAATACGCAAATAAGTATAAAACTGTGATTTAAATATTATGAATTACTTGTTTATACAAAGCCCGTGCATTAGTCTAGTGCAAACGACAACCTTTTTTAGTATGTCATTGAATGTTTGATATACAGTAAAAGTTTTTGGGTTTATTAAATCGACCATTGTTAAAGTGTTAGAAAAAAGTGCGCAAAATGGTTTAATTACATATTTTTTTAATCAGAATTATTACATACCTTAGTGAAGTTAGCTTTTATTATAGATTTTAATTATTAAAACTATCAGTTATTTTACTAACCACATATTTTTTAAGTAACTAATTAAATATAATATAAATTAAAACAATATATTTTGCAGAAAATAATCGATCAAGTCATAATCTATAAACTCACAACGTATATTAAATTTATCAATATATTTGAGAATGTATGCCTTTCATTGTAAAAGCAAGGAAAACCTATTAGATTCGTAATCAATTAGAATTATTAAGAATTTCGGATTGAGTACTGCATATATATTTCAATATTTCTATATTCAATATTTACAAATGTTGCTTAATTTTAAAAGTATGTGTGATATAATTCTTATAAAATTATCATACTTTAATAATATTAAAAAAATGATAAAACTACTTAGAATTTTTATCAATGTAATTCATAAACAGTTTTGAATAGCTAACTAAAACTTTGGAACCTATTTTGTCTACAATTATTAAAATAATTGTTTATATTCTTTAATAATAATTTCTAACAGTAATTGTGATTTAATCAATTATTATTGTGATCGAATTTTTATAATGATATACAAGTATCACTAATAATTATTGAGATATTGGTTTTAAAGTACCTATACTTAAAGTAAAAATTATATTGCTTGTTGATGAGATTCAAAGTATCAGGAATACAAATACGTTTTACAATCTTATTAAAATATGTTTTTACCACATTTTATTTGAATGTAATAACACAAAAACTTTCACTACACGTACTTATGAATGCCTAAAATTTCAGGAGTGCACATGTCCAGTTTCATAAACACCTGTAGCCGATCAAGACACGAAGAACAATCATGGCATATCTACTATGACACTTAGAACTCGAACTTCATAATGTACGGATTGTTACTATTATACTCTGCTCATCTTATTCATTATGTGTGAGTGTTTTTTTTCATCATTTTTTGTTTTGTTCTTTAAAGCTTTCATTATGAATATGATAAGCCTAATATTTCTGCAAATTGAAGAACAGATAGTACCGAATAAGTCGATTCTCGACTTATTCACCTCATCTGTCTCCCTTATAACTGACGCCGTTTCTCGTTAATTATTTTTTTATCATTTTTTTTACGGGATTTACAGCGTTTTTGCAGTTATTTTTATCATATTTTATTTTAAAATTTTTTTGGCGTCCCGTTACCCTGTCCACTTACGGATTCTCAGGCGAGGAACTTTTGCTTCGGTACACCCAAAAATCCAAACCTCTTTTTTTGTCCCTCGCTTGTTAGTCGCATTGCGCCTTGTTTTTACCAGGGTCACGCTGCTGTTGTATAAAGAGTAACGCTGGCGATATGTTGATTAGCCATCACCTCAACGATAGCATCGCGGATACCATAACAGAAAGTACAGCCGAAAGGATTCGTTGTATTGGTAGAAGAGGCGCGATTCAATACTACAGGACGAGGGCTGGCTTTTAACTGCTCGCTTACACGATCCCATTTAGTATAAGCGGTTATCTAGATGTAATAAAACTCATATTATGAACCATCGAGAAAACAAATCCTGCGACCTAAAGGTAATTTTAAGATTCTAAATTGGAAAATAAATAAAAGAAAACTTAATAACCGTATTTGCTTAAGATGAATATAATTACATTCCTATAGCATATTAATAAAATCTATACAAATGTTGAAGATAAAGAATTGTTTATGCAAATTTTATGATATTACATTTTTTGGATTGCAAAAAGAAATTGTATGCTCAAAATCAAGACGTTTATTATATAAAAACACAAATATTTCATTAATTTTTTAATGAACCATAATTAAGCAGATTGTTCTAAATTTGTTATGAACAGATCTTTAATAAAATTTAAAGCATTAAAAACATATATTATGTCTAATTGTAAGATGGTTCAAGACAGTTTTATTTATCTTGAATAATATTTTATCAATAGACCAGTAAATCTCAGACTCTCATATACATATATATCGATCTTTAGTAAACTAAATAACTGAATGAAATTAGAATAAAAGTTATCAATTAGGTTGTTATTCTAGAAAGGAAACGATTCCTATATAAAATTCGAACCTAAATTGAGATTTTATTTCATTAATTTACTATAAAAATTGTTTAACTCGTAATTATAAATTTCTGAACTGAACATTCCACTACCTCAAATAGAAAATATACATTGTAACATTTGTAAAGGAAATAATATTATGCTTGTTCAGATTAATAAATTTCTTTATTTTAAGATTTTTATATGAATTAATTAATAATAAAACTTACAGTTACTGGAGATGGAACAACATCAATAAGATTTCCAGAATCCGATGTGTTAGCCTCCAGCGGTAAAGTGAGTGTGAATTCACACCGATGATACATATTAAAATTATAATGCCCAGGGTAGTTGGTGTGCAAAACAAACTTCTTCACACACTGAGACTTTGCGTCAAAGAGAATATCCTATAAATATAATTGGTAAATCAAAGTTTTGTCAAAAATCTATTTTAAATTCTGAAAAGAATAAATTTAGCAAGAAAAACAAAAATAAAAAGAATGTAATCCCTAATATTTTTATGAAATAAAATTTACTTTTTAGAATTTAATACATACTAAACCCAAGGTGAAGTAATTATAGAAGTAATCAGACCGCCTTATTTTGTCCCTTTTATGAGCGTGCGGACTGTGAATTCGCATTTTATCCTCTGCCTTAAAAAAAACACGTGATGGTGCTCCTAAAGCACTTAAAACATCTTCGCATGTATCACCAAACCATACCTATGTAAAAAAATATTAGTTAAAAAAAATTCATTATTTGGAAATATGTTTTTATAATTTAATAATTAAAATATTTTCTAAGCTTAAATATAATTAATATGTTCTATAGTATTTAGGAAAAGCAATAAGAAAAGTATCACAAAAGTATATTATATTAGTATCATATGAATAAACATATTTTAGATAAAATGGATTTGTATTCAATTATGTTAACTCAATTAATTGTTTATTTTTCTTTGCTAATTATGAAATAAATTTCAAAATTATTATTAATTGTAATAATGTAATATTTATTAAATTATAAATTCTATTTAATTACTATAATAGAAAATTTTTTATTATAAATTAAAATTACTATAAAAAAATATAGTAAAAATTTATTGAATTAATAAAATTTATAATTTCTTAATGTAATAAAATAATCAATTTTTAAGGTAACAATTAATCGTTAAATCCGATTCTCAATCACTAACCTCTTTAGTGAGATTGTGTCTTCTTGGTTCAAGAAGTACTCGACTTGCAGAACTACCTTCAGTAAAAAGGTACATTTTAAGACCTTTGGTCCAAGTTTTATCTCGAATAACTTCAGCCTTCTCCAAATATAGATTATTATGATAACAAACCTTTTAAAAAAATACTAATTAGTACTGAATTATTTATTAAAATTATGTGAAAACAATTTTAATTACTAATGGTAATGGTGGTGGTGGTGTCTTTAAACAATGTTCATCACTGTTTGAGCCTCCAGCTGCCATATTTCCCATATATATGGCTGTTTTTGCCACAAGAGGTGAAGTTCCATTTGGAAATTGTAATGAACCCAAACCATGTGCATAACCCGGTTGAAACTTTGAGTCAATTGGAAAATAAAATGACAAACCTCTAAAATTTAATACAAAAACCTAGAACAAAAATTTTTTGTACTATTTTAATGCATAAAATGAAATAATTTTTAAGTTATTGTTTTTTTAATTAGAAAATTATTAGTTTTGAATATGTACGACAATATCCAAGTATACCTGCATACATATCTTAATTGTAGAACTTTAATAATAACAATAACAGTAAAATAGTATAATATGTCAAATTAAATATGTATTTTTGATTTGAAATATTGTAGAAATTCACATTAATAATGTTTTAAAATATATCTAAGCAAGATAAATCTTATACTAAATTAAATTTTAATTAAAATTCAAGTGCTCAACTAATTTAAGTATTTAATTGAGATATATAAAATGGTAATAAAGCATTATTGATTAAATATTTAAAACAGCTATTTTACTAGTTATTCTAGTAATCAAATATAGTTTTTACTCTCAATTTTTTATGAAAATAAATGTTTTAACATTAAATATTAATGGATTGATTTAAACTTACTTGTTTATCACTATCATATACACCTGGATGAGTTGCTCCAAATGAATGCTCAATCTGCTCAATAGATGGAAAAACCTCTGGAGAATTGAAAGGCAATCCGCAATATTT
Organism: Platyscapa corneri; assembly: GCA_018907185.1. Lineage (NCBI taxonomy): Eukaryota > Metazoa > Arthropoda > Insecta > Hymenoptera > Agaonidae > Platyscapa > Platyscapa corneri. The sequence continues at coordinate 5,101,226 of JACCHW010000001.1, forward strand.
AAGTTTTACTAATTTCATATTGTAAATTTCAATTATTTTCAGCCTCTGCACTACTGGATCAAATATGAGTCGCACTCCATCATGTGGTAAATTAATTACTAGGTCTACTTCTAATGGATTCTATAAAAAAAAATGTGTAAATTATTATTATTATTTTAAGTTCATAATAACATGAAAATACAACTATAAAAGTAAATAATACATTAACGAATATTTTGTAAGTCTTAGCTTTTCAATATTCTATTTTTTTGTTAAATTATCTAAAATTATTATTTTTCAATGACACTGTATAATGGTTATTTTAGTTTTGAAACATTCATAAATTATTTTGATTTTATTACTAATTTAGAGAGTGAAATTTAGAGAGTATTATAATAATCAATTTTTAAATAAACTTATACATTTAATAAATATCTAGTACTTACCGTATCACTATAAAGAACTTGTACTCCCCTGATAATGCCCACCTGTGACTGTATTATTGATACAGATTGAGAAAAATGCATGCCTAAAAAATAAATTTGATTATTATGTATCTTTTTATGAAAAAAAAGAAAATACAGTTATCTAATAATTAAATCTTTTTAACAGTTTTGAAATAAATGGAAAATATAAAAAATAGATAAGAATATAAAAATATACTGGTTTATTAACTATTATGGTTGCATATTAAGTGTAATAAAATTTTTTGATTCAAAAATATATTTGAAAATTGCAAATATTTTTATTACTATGTATAACATTTTTCCATTACAATAACTTATGAAATGTATATTTTTATTTGTTTTTTTATTATATGTTAATGAAATAAATTTCTAAATTTTAAGTGACTATTATTATGAAAATACTAATAATATTAAATTTATCTAAAATATATTTTCTATAATAAAAAAAAGTAATAATTTATAAAAAATTTTCCACAATTTTTGTTACCTAAGATTCTCATCAGGTGTACAAAAGAAGAGGGTCAAAGAACAGTTAGGTATAGGTGTTGAAAGAACAATAAAGTATTTACATTCCCAATATATTGATACTTTTTAAATAAATCTGTTTAAATTGACAATATTTAAGTTGAACAAAATATAATATAATTTAAAATACTAAGTTGTTATCGTACATTTAAATTTATTAATCTCTCGATAATGAGAATAAAATAATTTATTAATATTTTCGACCTTTATACAATGGGATCAACAATAAAATGTTTCATTAATTAGATAATAACCCCGTATAGCTAGTTTACCCCAATTCAACATTAAACATTCGTTAATTTAAATATTAATCACTATCTAATTTATCTCTTTTCAAAATACGTGTACATTTTAAAGAACATCAACTATTAAGGATAAAAATTACGTAACAAACACTGTACATTTACCCGACGTCAGCCTTTGTTTACATGCGATTTGTCAAAATAAACCTCTATATCTCTGTTTTCCCCTCCCTCAATTCATTACCTCTTTTCCTTCTTCCTTCTCACTTTCGCTCTATTTCTGTAATTTTCGCGATCATTCTTACATCTAGACTCAGAAAACACTTGTCAAAAAGCCCTCATTCGCATCTAGTAAGAGCAATACATAACAAACCCGTCGGTGTAAAATAAAAAGGAGTAGGAAAAATATAGGCGTAATATCATATAGGATTAATGTAAGCGCGTCATCATTGGTCATCAGACTTGCCTAAAATAAATTCCCACTGCTCACAGCCGAGGGACCTTTCGGGCACCAACTCGAGCTCCAGCATCCTACGACGCAGAGGTTCCCTGCGTTGGTCTTCAAATTTCCTCTTGGTCCTCCTCCCCTCTCGCTCGAACTCTTTCTCTCTCTCTCTCTCTCTCTCACTCACTCACTTCCCTCTCGAGCCGTCCTTCCTTTGCCACAGCCTTTGTTGAATTCTATCTTCACCTTCTCGCTTGCTCGCGCCGACACTTATCTGTCATCCTCGTTTCTTCCTTCTGCGTTTTCTGCACACACACGCGTGCGCGCCCTCCTAAACACATGCACGCACACGCGCCCGAGCCGGAAAGTACTAACTTCAATCGCAACTCTCCATAACCTTTGCGTTTTTATCGGACACTGGGACACCTCACACGACGATAACGCGCAAAAATACGCTGCTGCGCACAGGTTCTCTCCGCTGCACTTACAATCCAAGGGAACTGCGTTGTTTGTTTGTGTCTCGCTCTTTGTCCCGCTCGCGCGCAGCAGCACAGAGCAGAGAGCGAGCGCCGAAGCTCTGATCGAGCCTTGTTTTGTTGTGTTCTCTCTCTCCCTCTCTCTATATGTTCTCTCTGTTCCACACTCTTTCTCTCTCTCTCTCTCTCTCTAACTCCGAACAGCGCGTTCCAATACAAATCAGCACACTGGTTGTGTTATATATTAACAAATTCACGCGCGCGCACGATTATGCGTGAAATCATAAAAAACGTAGGGTGTATTACTATTAAGTTAGTTGAATAAAGTGAAACGAAGCACAATCACGTTATGACGAAGAAACAGAAGATCGGGCGTAGAATTCGGTACGAAGACAACGGAGCTACGCACTTACTACTGACACCACCACCACCGCTCACTTTTCGAATGTCGCGCCGAGGGCGAGGTTAAAACTCACTGGCGATCATCTGATAATACACAAGCCCGTCGTCGTCGTCGTCGTAGTCGAACTCTTTACCGCTGCCGCCGCCGCCGCTGCCGTCGTCGTCGTCGTCGCCGTAGTTTTCTTTATTTTTCACGTTTGATCGCGCGCGACGCAAAAAGTGTCAGTTCGCGACCACAAGCTCCTCGAAGAGCTTGGCGTCGTCAAATATTCTCGTTGATACGCAAAAAACGAAAAGATGGAGAGAGAAGGCCGCACAAGGAAGGTAGTTTTGAAAAGAAAGAGCGCCCGAACGATTAGCAGGCGGCCATGTTGCTCTTTTCCTACTGTCAACGCGCGCGCTCACTCCGCATTTTGTTTTCTATCTCCCTCTCGCTCTCTCCCACACTTCATTTATCTGTCTTTCTTTAAGCTGTTTCTTTAATTGCGCCTTCACAAGGGCTCGCTCGCTCGCTTACTAACTCATTATGATTCTTCTTTAGCTTCAGTCACTATGCTTTCCTAGTTAGACCTTGCATCGTTTTTATTTCGATTTTTCTATATTTTATTTCTTCTAAATTTCGGATTTACTTCTTCAATAATTCATTTCCATCTATCTTAACGCATTACGAATAATCGCTTTAAACAGTAGCTTTCTTTCTACGTTTATTACGATCAATATTTAAAATATTTAATTATCTACAAAAAATGATTTTAAAGAATTCTGAAATAATGATTTATTATTTCTCTGCTTTTTATCAAAACGATTACTTTGAGCTAATTATCAAAACTTAATATTAGAATAATTACGTTTTGAACTTTTTAGCGCATCTTTTAAAACGAAATTTCGAACGAAGTAATTCACTGAAGAATATTTATTTTTTTAATATTCTATTACTTTAACCACTTCAAAATGCAAATACCATTCGGTAAATATACTTCATTTCTTTTAATCATTATGCATACAGATTGAAAATGATTTCTTATGCCAAATGATGTAATAAAATTATTCAAATTATATATTAATATATTTAAGTAAGATACAGTGGTTAGACGAACATTTATATGCACATGGTATAAAATTTTAATAATAATGGTACGTGAATAAATGACATTCTATAAAAGCAAGAACATATCAATAACATTTATTGGCAAATGTTAAAGAATAATCTCTAGAGTTTAAAAAAATTAATATAATTAATTAAATCAATTTCATTAAAAATATATACACAAGAACTTTCAAGGGACTCGTATAAGGAATTCCTAAACAAAGACCTAATATTTATGAGAGCTTCTATTTTTGCAATAATAAGCATATAGTATATAAAAAAATTTCAAGAGAACGTATAAACATGTATGACGCGTTCCTTCATGCTAAGGATCGTTTGAAGAAAATGAGCGAACGCTCCCAAAGGCTTTCGGACACGCAGTTGAAGAAGCACCCTTATCCTGCATATGGCTTGAAATTCTCCATCTCACTTGCGCGCTTGCGCAGTATTTAGCGAGCAGCTGGAAAGTACTTGCCTCTTTTTCGCTCTCGCACGTTACAGAAGGCGTACATATACCGGCTGAATTGTGTGTGCGTAATTATGTATAAGAGCACAGCGTGTACGTTTACGTGAGTAAACAACACATGTCCCCACTATACGCACGCGCAAGACTTGCTTTCGCCGAACAGCTGATGCGAGAGAGAGCGAGTCACCACTTCTCACTTCACTCTTCACTCCCCCTTCCCAGCAAAGGACACATGCGCATATATGCATATATATATAGATATATATATAGATATATATGCATATATGGCTACACGCAGTATACATACAATGTAGAAAAAAAGAAACTTTCGAGTATCGCTGCTACGAGTGGGAGAAAGAACGAGTAATAAGCGTCGTACAGCTGTAGTTATGCTGTCGATGTGCGATGATGAGTCTTTGGTCAGGGCCGTCAATGTCGTTGTGGGTACTTGACTTTTTTCTACAAATACGGGCATTGGTTCTGTCGCCTTTCTTCTGCGTCTTTTTCTAATTTTATTCCTTTTACGTTAGTATCTAGAACACGATGATGTAGCAGCTTTGAAGGTCGTATTCACTTATGGACACGGTCGATCTAATTCATATAATTAGATTTGGAAAAGAGTTTTTTTTATTTCGTGCGCATTGTGATTGTTTCGTAAATAAATAAATTTTAAAACTTATTTTAAAATTGAAACGCAAATATTTGTATTTGTAATGGATAGTTTAATTAAAATAGACATAAAAGGTCTTTTTTTAATTTATTAGTCTAATTGTTTGTATAACTACAAAGTTTCATAAAGATTTTATATACATGAAAATATGAATAAAAAATTAATATGTTTCATCATACTTGCAGCATGAACGATTGCAAAATCATATCTTTAAATGTAATAAATAAATAAAAATTTCATTTAGAATTACATCAAAACATAGTAAACAAATAAAAAACAGCTGAATAAGATATTCGTCAATCTAGTGATAGATATTTAATTTTTTTTACTAATTTTCACATAATCCAATAAAATAATGTTTTTAAATATTCGAAAATGTGAAAATAGATATATAAACTCGGTAAGCAAATCCTTCGTATAGATATATATGCAGGTGCAATCTCTTTCAAACTAATAATTCCGCGTCAATCTTTCTTTTTTTTAAATTATGCTTCTCTCAATAATTCATTAGAAAATATATAAAATGTATTACTAAAGATGCATATTTGGATATAACATGGGGAAATAGATCTCATAAATATTTAATACTAATAAACATCTTAGTACATTACATTTTTTATAGAAAATATAGGCCCATACGTATTTTCTTGAATTAATATTTATTATTTATTATAAAAATAAAACACGTGTAAACATTTCTTACAATGTAAAAGTTTAATATATTATTATTATATATTAATCTATGTAAATAATATACTAAAAATTATGTTTACAACTTAATTGCGTAAATTACTATTATTTAACTACTTCACTTCAAAGGATACTTTCAGATTTGTAACTTACTGAATATGTTAACGAAATCAATAAAAAAGGCTAAAATTTACATTGAAAATTTAATATTTTAACAGTATATTCATACAAAATAAATATTAAAATATTTATTCAAACTTAAATTTTTTTATATCATTACAATAACTAGCTATTGTGAAGAACTGGTACTGAAAACCATTTAATATTTTAAAACTTTTTATTAACTATCCACTATTAAAATAATTAATAAGTATTTATTACATATATATTATAAAGCATAATGGAAAATTTTTTGTTTAGATCAGTATTTTTTCTTTAAAACGTACAAATGAAAAATATGTTGATATTTACATTTAGATATCTTTTTAACACTTAATGTTCTTGAACGTAATTTCTTAATATTCCATTATTTAATTTCTAAGAAATAAATACTGATTCTAATGTACACATAATTTATTTTTTCTTCACATTTAAAAAAAGTTAAGTTTTAAAGAAAGGAATTATTAGACTAATATTTAAATTGTATTATACCAAAGATAGAACTTTTATTCTCTATGATAATTCACATTCCAAAGTTTTATATTTTATTTTTTTAATTTTGCAATATTTTCGATTAGGATAAGTTGTATAAATAATGATGTAATTAATAATATGTAAAATTAAAGGAAAAAATCAATAAAACAATAAAAGAATTATTTTTTATAATTAAATAATTTTAATAATTAAAATCTATTTCACTTTGAATAAACTAATATAAAATGTTTTCCTGATTAAGTTATTACAACCATATAATCAAACTTAGCAAATTATAGTAACTAATTTTTGCATTAAATAATCTATCTCTACGTATTACATTAATAATTTTTAATTAACAGCAATTGTACGTAATACATATAGAGTTAAAAAGCCAGTAATTTTTCCCTATCTACATGTGTACTTTTTAGATAAAGTTAAATAAAAAATAAGATTGAAGTGAAAAATTCTCAGACCGTATATTTTTAAAAATGAATTATGTAAATGGCACTGTTTCAAGTATTTCAGCATTGCTGAGTAGAATTCTTCTACAACGATTTATCGAAAACTATAAATAAATAAATGAGATCAATATAAAAGCAACTACTTAAATGTGACAAAGTAGGTTTCTACTTTATATAAAATACTTCCGTAAATATTCCAAAGATGGCGTCATGATATGTGGTTTACACTTTACAAATGCATTCAAATGCATAATCTATTTTAATACGATATTATTTAAGTCAAAAAACAGAAGAACTTACTGCAATACTCTTGACTATGTTTTTTGAAAGTGTTTGTTACATAAAACAAACAAAATAATATATAACATTGATCATTATGGTATTGGCATATAATTTGGAAAAAATAAATAAGAAATATTGTAGTACATTACATAAAAAATAAAGTTTGTTTAGATTCCTTTACTGAATGTAAATATTACTTTGATAGAAATAATAACAAACTGAAAATAAGTTTTATATAATATTGTGTTTTAGCCAAAAGCTTGGCATTTAAACGTCTTTTTAGAACTTTTATTTTCAAGGTTATTACCTGCAACGAAGAATGTTTGGTTTTTTCTTGATTATAAATAAATGATAAAAATATTATCAATTGTAATAGTTTGATAGACATTCAATTAAACAATATTTTTATATTATTATAAAAATATTATTATAACAATATTATTATACCTGTATATCACACTACACATATTGGATGTGACAAAAATTATTACCCTCGCTAATAATAAGAATTATTACGATAAATTTTTTACTATTTACATGATTGAAAGATTATATTATAAGAAATTATAATATTATAAGAAAATCACTACTTTTATTAACAAATAATTTACAGGTTTAAACAATAATCTTCATTATGGACGTATTAAAAATAACTAAATACAGCAAAATAATGATTTGATAAAGTTTTTTAAATCTTTAAATTACTAAACAATTATTATAATACAAATTAAAGAAAGCGTTAGTTAACACTAACATTTAAATTATTTATGTAATTAAATAGTAAAATTCAACTTGAATGTTATTTAATTTATTTTAAATTTTAGAATTATGTATAAATCTATTAAACATAAATATTAAAAAAACATTTATTGATAAAATAAAACAATGCTGCATATGAAAATAATTAACTTTTTATAAGAAATATTCATATGTAGGTACATAAAAGAAATTCATCGTAAATAATAATTAGAAAATTAAAAAAATATAAATATTTTCATAGAATTATTGATAAATATTTATGAAGCTAATAGGCTATTTCTTACTGTATGTATATTTATGTATAATGCACACAGTCAATTACAGCACGTACATATAGTTACATAATAATTGTAATATAATAATGTTTGCAACGGAAAACTTTCTAATTTTAAAATAAATTATCTTTTACATATATAAAATATATTAGGGATATATTTTACAATAAATTATCCGTTTTTTAATTTATTTAAAAGAGCTGACTTTGCTCCAACTACCATAAAATGTTATTGTTTGAAATTTTAAAAACCTAATTATATGAATCTGAAAAAAGCTTATAAGTATACCGAATATTTGACCAATTACATATAAAAATTAAACACCATAAATTAATTTTATATTTTTATAAATATAAATGTTTTATAGGAGCTTCTGGATTGATTAGATGTATAAAAGAACATTATATCAAAAGCGTTTAGGAAATTATATAATTTAATGAGACAAAATAACTAAAGAAAGTTTATATAAAAGATATTTTAAAAAGATATGAATCTGTAATTCATTTTATTTTTTCGGAAAAAAAGAGAAACACAAAACAATGCTGGTTAAAAAGACAACGTAATTATTAGAATTTACAAAGTAAAAGTAAGAAAGCAAATAACGAAATACAATGTGACACTTCTTTAAATTATCATATCAACTATAAACAGCATGTCAACATTTATTTAGCATCAAACTATATTACTTAATAAAATCCAAAAACGTTACAATTTCAACTTTAACAAAAGACTTGTTTTGTTGTACAATCATATGCTCGAGCATCGCGTTCACGTATAACTTGAATGCGAATAAAGAGCAAAAGAATGCCAGACACATTTCACAGACACATTTGTCTGAATGTGACGTCGGCCGTAACTTGATTACGTATTCGGTAGCTTATGGCAGTAAAGTTGTGACGTATCTGGGGGCCCGGCAGTGCCTAGTGGCACTCGGTTCTGAGACAACGAATGATAGCAGACTATCTCCCTCCTTCAGCCTGTTGTTTGACGGTTAATTAAAAAAAGAAAGAACCAAGTAACTGTCGTGATGTCAGAACGCGTGCGTATCTTCTCTTTAACGAGATATTCTTTTCCTTTACTTTTAAGTATTTCCTAGATTTTAAACTTGTACTTTAGGGATGATCGAATATTTGATTTACTTTCCAATTCGTACTTTATTCAGATATTATATATTTTGAACTAAGCGTCCACAGCTTATAGATCAAAACTCATTTGTGTTTGATAAGTATTAAAAAAAACTTTATATTTTCATCATTTTTTTAAAAAAATTTCACTATTGTGTTTTTCAAATATCTAGTATTATAAAAAAAATTATTTTATTCAAATTTATTCAAAGCCATAATGAACTAAATTATAATCAATTAGTTGAAATTAAAAATAAATTTTTAATCAAAATATAAACAACTTCTTTGATCTTGCTTCAATACTACATACTCAGAAAAATATTTTGACAAACTTATTGGTTTTAATTCATTATTTTTACAAACAATTATCAGTAGTCGCTTATCATTTGTATACCTTTTTTAAACATTTTTTTATTAATAAAAAGAACTAATTGTAAATAATTTTATAGTTCTAAATATTGAAAAAGTTTATAGTAATATATATTTTATAGTTCTAAAAATTTGAGAAAGCAACCTAGAAAAAGTTACTATTTTTTTATTAATAACTGAAATTTAAAAACACATCGGTTATTTTGTCCATAAAATAAAACCTTTTAAAGATAATTTTATATATTAAATAGTATAACTAATTTATCTATTTAATTATTACTTAAAATTTTATTCATAGTTGACGATAAACATATTTCTTAGAAATAAAACTATTTCAAGAATTTATTATTTTAAATAATGTAATTTTATAAACTGGTTTTAAATTTCTTTAAGTAATTAATTAGTGCTAAACACTCAATTAATAATAATATATTTTAACCTTACATTTTTAATAAGTAATAACTGTTTTGAATAAGAAGAAAACAACTTTTTTTATACATACTTACATGATTTTATCATTTATTTATGAATTCAATTTTACTCCAACAAAAATTCAATACGATAAAAAAAATTACTTTTAAAATAAAATTAATATTCCAAATTATAAATTGAGTAAAAAAGGTATTTTTTTCTACTTTATTAACTTTTTTATTTAAATTTCAAGATCTTAATAAAGATTTTAATAAGTTCAATATTTATTCAAAATCATAAAATCATAAAGTTCAAAATCGTAAAATCATAAAGTTCAAAATCATAATCATCAATTTATTTTTAAAATAATCTTGATAAAAAAGAATATAAAGCAAAAAGACACTCAGCTTTTCATTGTAATAAAATTGTTTTAGAAAAAGAGTCAGAGACGGAGAGAGAAATAGAGAAAAACAGAGAGAAGCCGTAGAAAGACTCTCTTGAACTAGAATTATCTAAGACTCTTCATACTGGTTTAATGCAGTTTTTATGTTATTAGAGATCTTTGAAATTACTAAAAATATATGTTGAGTTTTGAAAACTTAAAGTTAAAGTAGAAATTTCATTTATAAACTTATCATATAAAAAGTTGGTATTATATGAATTAATATTTTATTTTTCTATATGTGAAATGTACTTACCTAAAATTAATGAAAATGAACATCACGAATAATAAAATTTACTTATAAAACTAATTAGAATCCATAAAATTGAGAGTTTATATAATATAAATATCAGTATCGATATTTTATATTGATTAGACTATAAAACATTTATGTTTATATATGTATGATAAGAGGATAAATGTATTACTAGAGATAGTGAAGAACGTTTGAATCAAATAGTTAAAAAAATTATATTTACAAAGAAAATAATATTTGATATTTTAGTATCTAGATTCCTTAGATAATTCTATCAACTTAACGAAAATTTTGTATAACCTTAATAGCGTTACTATGAATGAGTAAATAAGTATGCTCCCTCCCTCTTTCTTTCTCTCTCCTTTCCTGGATCTTTTTCGATCACTCACACACACTATCAACACAAACAAAATTTTTCTTAGTGATTAACACATTCCAAACAAATGCATTATTGTATTTATATTATGTAGAAACGTTAAAGATGTGTTTAGTATCCATTTTTAAAAATTTATTTAAAAAGAAATTTATGGTTTTTAAAAAGTTTAGTTTAAAAGCGTAAAAACATAAAATTAACAATCGCTGTTAATTATTTTAATAATTAATTTTTTAAATAAATTGAATAGTTTATTAATTAATAAACTAAACAGAAATCGTTGTCATCATCATTATAATCATCATTATCGTTATCGTTGTTATTGTTATTATTATTATTTTACATACAATATTATTAGTTGTTTAATATTATTATATTAAAAATAAAAGAGAGAGAAAAAACAGAAAACAGAAAGTATTTCTCTACTAATAAAATTAGGAGTAAAGAAAAAAAAGGATAATAGAAATAAATGATAATATATAGTTTTGTATATATATATACGAGACTATATAATAAGTTTAAGCGATATAAATATTTGTTTAAATTTAAATTAATCAAAAAGGATATAATAAATTATGCGTAAATAACACTAACAAAATAAAATAAGAAAATATATGTATATATGTATATATATAAATAAATTTTCTTTATGCATAAGTTGCAATGCACTCTTTTATAATGTGTTCTATTATTTTTTTTTTGTTTTGGCACAATGTACAACAAATTTTTTTCTTCTCTATCAAGCGGTGTTTATTGCCTCTCATTTCATTTTCCATTCTAAATCTTGTCAATATCTTAATTCTTATTGTTCTAGTTTTTCCTACGTTCTTTTGAAAAAAAGCTATGATGTAAATATATACAGTTCAATCGATAAAATGTGTAATGCTCTTTAAAAAAATAATTTTGCTACGTTAATTTTGAATAGAATTTAACTGAGAATGAATAATCCTTTTTTTCTAATAAACGATATAATAGTAATCGTAATACAGTTTTTTACACTTTAAGATGTAACACTTCTAATCATATTCGCAAATATTCGTTAATAAACTTTGTGAACCTGTTTAAAATAAATTTTACTTCTTTTCTAAATTTGGTAATTTAAAAAATTATTTATTAAAATGTTTTTTATATCAACGAAACAGTGCATAATCAGTGTACTAATACTTATATAATTAATGCAAGTAAATGAAAATAAAATAAAATATCATTAGTAAAAATAAATTTATGCATCTTTATTTACTCTAACGTAGATTTGATGAATATTCAAATAATTTTTTTATAATTTAATTTATTTCTTTTTTAAATTATATTTTTTAACTTTTAGACTAAAAATATTATAATCAGTATAATTTGTAACTACACAAATAATTATCTGTGGTTATATATTACTCTTTAATGAAGCTTTTATTGATTTCTATATTTGAGTTTGAATTACTGGTTAATTTATAATAGATTTTTTAAATAAAGTATATACTACGAATATTTATTAGGTAATATGAAATTTAATGAAAGAATTCTGATATCAAAATTTTATTATTATATTATTTATTAACTTTTTATTTTAATTCTCTAAAATAATTGATATATACTGTAAAATAAACAAAAGTCTTTTCCAATTCATTTTAATTATTTACTAAAGTCAATCATATTTTTAATAAATTAAAAATATTTTTACTAATGAAATCTATTTAAGTATAACAGCTTTATTTTCTACTAAAGAAAATGGATGTTCTCTAATAGAATTTTGATTGTACAATAACTTAAGAATCGATGACTGAATATGTGATTTTTTTATATGCAGGTATACTTGCATATAAAAATATATTAAATTAAAAATAATCCATGGAAAATGAAAGTTTTCAATTAAGAAACTATAATTATAGCAGTAATTTTCTTTAAAAATATTCTTATCTATATCATTATCATTATTGATGATCGACAAAGACAAAATATAATCTTACACTATGATAATTTAATTTTCAGAATGCACAGTAATTATTTATGTAATACTTTAAGATAAAACATAGATAGGAACGATGTAATATTATATTAGGTCATATTCAATTAAATTCCACAACAAACATTCTGTGACAAAATAGTACAAACAAATATTTCTATTTAACTGAAAATCAATAGGAAATATATTATAAATACTTACATTTTTCGTAACTAAATAATTCTCTAAGAATATATGTAATAAATAATGAATACATATTTATTTACTTATGTTTGTCTAAAAATACCTTGATGAGATTTAATTATCTAAAAAGTAATATATATTTTTAATAATAGTTACCTAATATTCAAATAAATATAATTCTTAAATTATTCACAATAATTTTATTTTCTGCAAATACAAAGACTATTTTTATATTCTGTAAATAAAAAGAAACTGTCAAATAATTATGCAAATGAATGTTTCAATCATATATTTATTTTGTAGTATACGTTTATTCAAGAAAATATATAATTTTTAACAAAAATTTCGATCATGTTTGTTCCTTTTCATTCATTAAATCAAAATTTTTCATACATTGTTAAATACTTGGAAAAAAGTCTAATATAACTCATCTAAATAGAAGTATTTTAACAATAATAAATGAATAAATAATCGAATTATTAACCTATATAAAATAAAAATAAATAAATTCTAGTTTAAAAATCATAATAATTATACAAAAATTACATAAGTTAATAAATTACGCACACCTTTAATCAATGGCGCATGATTTTTTAGAACATAAAGATGACGAAAATAGCTATAATAATAATGTAATTAAAATTTAATTCTAGTGATTATATTTTATCATCTATACTATAATATAGCACAAATGATTTAAGTATTCCAAAAGAAACGTAATTATTAGGTAATTTAACAGTGCTAGTGTTTTGCAAAATTACCAGATTGGCTCTATATTTATATATTTTTTACATGCTTTATTTTAGCCATATTAAGAACTAAAAATTATTGATTGATAATGCATACTATTAACTTAATAATTATTATCTTATTTTTTTGAAAACCAAATGAAAATTCGTAAAATATTGAAATTTCCAGGATTTAAGCATTGATACTCTTCTTCTATTTTTTTTTTATAAACTCCTGAATTATGATATTTATACATTATCATATTATGAAAATTATAATGTAATCGACGAATGCACAGGAAAATTATACGAAATCATAAATTATGATACATTTTTTTAATCATAGTAGATTAAAAATGGTATTATATTTAATTATTTATTATTATATTTTATATATTTTACGTTACTATTAAAGTGAAAGTTTTTTGTTTTCTACTTTATAATTCAGTTAAAGTACTAATAAAAAATATTATTTTTAATAATATGTAATAAAGCTTTATTAGTGTATTTTTAAAATAAATATTATATATAAATACATAATTATATATTATATATTTTTTCTAAAAATTAACTTACTTTAAACACACTTTTTAAGATAAAAGATGTGTATCGATACTTATTAACTCATACTAACAAACTGTTTAGTATAAAAATACTCATCATATTTAAACATTTATAAATGCCCAAATTTTGCATTTTATTAATTTGTAACGTACTTAATTGTAAAAATCTTATTTTTTAGAATAAAAATTGGCGTGTGAACTTTTTCTTAAGATTGTTTAAAGTTTTATAAAATAATTAAATTATAAATTAAAATGAATCAATGTTTATATTCTCAAATCATCCTTAAAAATTATCTTTAAAACTTATTTTAATTCTCTTCGGTGTAAATTTATTTTTCTACTCACACTAAACAATTGTTAATTCAATACAAATCGATGCAATTTCAATTATAAAATTTAAAATTATTTATAATGTTTATATCAAATTTAAATGTTTATGAAATCAAAATAATAATTTCATACAATAATAAACAAACAATAGTTAATTACATAGTTACATAATAATATGTAATAATTTTATATTATTATTAAAAAAGTTTTCTAACTACATTTTTTATCGCTAATACTGATAGTAAATGTCTTTGATTAGTTTAAACGCTAATCAAAACCATAAAATTTCTAAAACCCAACGAAATTCTTATTTTTTGAAAATAACAGAACAGTAATCAATTCTCTGTATCAGATAAAAGAAGCACATTTTTTTCACTATACGATATGTTGCATCACTAGAAAGAAACTTTAAATTTTTCGGTCTTTGAACTCCATGGTCTCGTGGTCAATTTTAATCTAAGAAAATTAGTTTTATCAATACATTTAATTTAATCTATCGAGATGAAACTTATATTATATTATATATATATATATATATATATTATAATTCGTTAAATTATGTATTGTATTTATCAATATCTTTATAAATATCTTTATTAATATGTATTTAATAATCTTATGCAAAATAACTTACTTGATATAATAAACGTTATCAAACGTTTGACAAAATATTATCATTTTAAATCTAATTTCAATTTATAAACAATGATCAATAATATTTACCACTATAATAAAATAATATTCATTGTTAATTTATTATTAATAAACTATATTATTTGTTTATGAAGTAAAAGTTTTAATATGATTCAGACTTTTTTTAAAAATAAAATACATTGTAATCTTGTACTTTTACTAATTATGCTTTCTTCTTTTGTATGCAACTATAAACTAAATAAAATTAAGGAACAAATTTATTAAAAAAAAATTCATGTCTTCCTTTATCCAATGATTTTCAAACATATTTTGACATTGAATATTGTTAATCTGTTTTTATTTTATGTTTACCAACTGCATTTTATTATACTGTTTATCCATTGTATATTTACGAATTGAATATTTTATTTAAATATTATTTATCCAAAAAAAGGTTTTCATAAGGAATATTTTAAAATTTATATTAAAATATAAAAATAGTATTATTTTATACGTGTATTGTTTTTTCTTTACTTATTTAATTATTCCATTAAAAATTAAAATAAGGAGTATATATATTAAAAGGTACAGTTCCCATCAAATTTGAAGAATTTATAATACACGTAATGTTATACAAAATTCAGATAAAATATAAATTTCAGATTTAAAAAAAATATTTTTTTATATAAAAATACTTTTGATTAATAATAGATATCAATAAAAATAAAATTGCTTCTAAATAATTTCTATAATGAATTAAAAATTTTTTTATATACGTTAATAATATTAATGAATCTTCATTTATATTAAATAATCAATTTTACTACAATATACAAAAATGTAATGCTTCATAAATATTGAAAATGAACTTAATAATAAAGGCAGAAATTATAATGATTGGATGGATCCTGCACGATATTTTCAAAAATTCAAACACGATAATAACATTAACTTTTTTAATTATTCCAATGAATATAAGATCATATTTTCGAAGATTAAAAAGAATTTCATGTATGTTTCATAACTATCGTTACATGAATCATTTTGCGAAACATCGGATGCATACGTACCTATCGAGTCATTAGCAAGTTTGACGAGGTCTGTGTAGCATACGTATACAAATAAAAAAAGACTACACTACAATCATTTAATTTTTCAAAACGTCGAGTGCATAATAAGTGTTTAGTTTTATTTTTCGCCTGTTATTTTTCATGATTTATATTTTATGTAGTTATTCTAACCATATGTAATATCACGTATTCATTAAATTAGGTAATTAATAAAAAACTTCAATTTATCTTTGTATCAATCATAATACATTATTATTAAAAAAATAATAAAATTATTTCATAATCATTTAATTAATGTAAAATTAAAGCAATATAATAAAATTTTATGTAATTTAAAAAGTTATTTATTAAACATTATATATTATAACATCCCATATATGTGTACTTTGAAAAAACTTTTATATATATAAACTAACTTTATTGATAAAATTTTATTATTAATATCCGAAAGATCGATATTGAATAAAAAATTATTTTATATTTCTACCAACATTCTAATTCATTTAAAATGAAATTAGTACTTAATTTTTAAAGATCACTGTTAAATCTGGTAAAAAACTATTGTTATTTTTCATTATAGAGAAGATCAAAATTTTAGGAACTTGATTAAAATCGAAATATACTGCGTATATTTATATTATTTATAAACGAAAATTCTATTGTAATAAATAAAATAATTTTAAATAAATAAAAAACATTAATATTTCTTTACAAATAAAAATTTATAAACACATATGTTTTAAATATATTATCACTTCACCGTAATCTTATTTTCATCTAAATATTTCTAATGAATTCTTTAAATAAAATTGAATTTCACAATAGATTCATGAATGTATTAAATCAGATATTTTTTTACTAGAAATATTTAATAAATAATTTTGTAGATACGAATTTTTTATTATTAAGTTACACAATTTGTACATTTACTGAAACTGGATATTAAAGAATAATACCAACAATGATGGAAAATTATAATATATTGTCCCTATTTTTCATTTCAATAAAGTTGTTTTATTGAAATTATAAGGAAATACAAGTAGGATAATTGAAAATGCAATTGAAAATTAAAAAAAACATGGTTAATTCATCACTATATATTTCATGCATTACTATCTCTCTTCTTCTTTATAACGAAAAAATGTAGAATAAAAACATATACCATATATTAGTACACTAAAAAAATTATTAAAAAATCAATTTCTAATAATATCGGTTATCACACTTATTTTCGGTTTAATTACATTTATTGAACAGAACTGTAATGATTTTTATGATTATTAATAGTTTATTTTTACTTACTGATATTTTTATTATAATTCAAATGCAATAAATATATAAATCAAGAAATTAATACTGTTCTATCAATAAATTTAAATTTAAAAAAACAATCTCTATTAAAATGAAAAACCCTTGATTCATTTTATATTATTTTAAATATTGTTATGTACTTTTTATTATTACTTAATGATACTGCAAGACATTAATTCATATTTTTCAAAGAAAGTATAAACTTTTACTTAATATATTTTTTTAACGAAACTAAAAACTGATGATTAATTTTATTATTTTTTATTGGATATCATTCTTCATGTTATGTGACCCCAAGTTTAAATACTCTTATTAATACATTATAAAAACAAAAAATTGAATCACTACTTTAAAGGTTTATCCTCATGTTGTCTTTGATATCCTATCTCTTATCATTCAGTTATAATTTAAAGTATACAAATAAAATTTCCTTTGTTTGATTTCCTTGAATAAGCACTTTAGTATAATATCTTAACTACTAATATATGTTGATCTTAAAAATCGCTTTATCTTAAAGAAATTAGTTTTAAGTACACATTAATTTAAGTTTCGCAAAAAGATGAATAATAATGTAAAATTAATATGTTGTAAGTAGTATTTATTAATATGATTTCGAAATTTACAAGAAATTCAGTTTATACTTACATAAATAATAAACAAGTTTTATATTAATTATCTAATATGTTCTTTTGATGTTCAATAACCACTCCGAAATGTGTAATCATAAACAAGTGAAGGAAATTCTGGATTATCTTGTATTATAAAATTTATTACATATTTTGTAAATTATATAAAGTGAATAATTACTTTGAGAAACTTATCATTTCTTATATTAATCTATTGAAATCGATTGACTCGGTCGCTTAAATCAAATACTGACTTATTTTTAACCTGTTACTGAAAAAATATTTTATTTATATTTTATATAAATAATTTGCTTTAATAATTTATATTCATTTAACAAAAGAATATAAAACGTAATATTGGTGTGTTTGACGCGCACTTGTATTCGGCATTGAATGAAACTCTCGATTATTGAGAATTCTTAATTTGTCATACTACAAAAATTTATTTGTTCTACGTCGTTGTATGAGTAATAGTCGCGACACGATGTTAAAACGTGTAACTACCATAGATAAGGTAACAGTACAGAATACCATTAACGTGATATTGCTTTACGAAAGTTCGCATGCACTTCGAGCGTATATGCATTATTTATTATTAAGACAAATCAGTGAAAAGGTTTAATTACGTATTGTGAAATAAGAAATTTAAGAGGATGTGAGTATTTTAAAAAATACTGAATTTCTAATTATCGAGTTTCCGTAGATCTGAAATATTCAAGAATTTTTCTTCTGATGAAAATTACATTTTTACATTTGTAAATACTATGGCGGAAAAAATTAACTTATCTTGCTATTAATAGAAACTCCAACCTTTTCTCAACATTAGACTCATAATAAAATATAAAAACATTATACTCAATATAATACGTAGTTTCATTGTATCGAACTATTTGTTGACTACAGATTGTAAGCACTGCACAATGTGCGTCTAAATTTTTATTACTACAAGGATAAGACATTTTACTTTAACTGAAATTAACTATTATTCATAGGATATTTGATAATGATTCCAAAATAATTATATAATATTATTTATGCATATTTCTAATAAATTAAAAATATTTTCCCACTATAACAGTGATGTTTATAGCCCTTGATCGATTAATAAAATGGCAAACTTTTATTAATTGTTTAAAAATCGTTTTATTAATAGTTAAATTTTTATTAAAAATTTACAAACATAAAAACAAAGTTTTATGTAATAATTATTAAACTTTTATAAATTAAATTAAATTAACTTTTACAAAGATAAATTACCGGCACGTGCAGTGACATGCCAAAAGTGCATTACGAAATAAAATATGTTACGCTCATATAAACTTCCGATCTCAGAAATATCCAATTATTTTGTTATTTCCAAAAATTTAAATAATAGATATTGTCGTTTTCTTCTTACTTTATATATTTTTAAGATTATACTATCTATGAATGTATATATTATAACTAAAAGTTTAATATTAGATTGTTTAAAGAAAAACAGATTATGCAAGTTTTATTTATTCAAAATAAGTGTTACTATTTCTTAAACAATATAGAAAATAGATTTATAATTGAAACTACAGATGTTATTCGCTAATAACCAATAATAACAGTAATATAAATCGTATATAAAACTCTTAATTAAAAGCTCTTAGACGATTTGATTTTTACAAAAAATTATAGGCATCATTGTTATTTTTTTATAAACAGATGAATGAGAAAATAATTTCTTAATTACAAAATAAGTTTTTAATTTTATTCTTATATTCATATATTCTCTGGATCCAAATATCTGCAACTAATTTATTTTAAAAGTTTTTTATTCAAAAAATATTTTTAATGTCATAAATAGCATAAAAGACTATTTATAATATATTATAAATTTTTATGTTACATATTAATAATAATTTCACTTATTCTTTTAAGAAATAATCCTGAAATTTTAGAATTATAAGAACATTAATAAAAATTTATTTGTAATTTTTAATATAATTACCAAATAATAAATAAACTTTGTAATAAAATAAACTACAATAATTGTATTGTAGTTTTTTATTCTATAAAACTAAAAATTTTTTAATTTTAGTTTATGTAATTATACTTTGATACAATTATGTTTATAAGAGCAGCTAAAAATTTAATCATGTAACATACATTTATACATAAAAGTTTATGTAATTTCAATAAAAATAAATTTAATAGTATATATTTATTTAATATATTAGTAAATTTTAAATTATAAATAATGTTATATGTTTCGAATATAAATACAAATCTAAATTAACTATTTGTATTTTAATCATTTATACGTTCAAAACAAATGTTTATTTATAAAATGTGTAAATTTCGCGTAAAAAATTTAACCATTCATTTACTATACGTTATTACTTTTATTATCACGATTTTTAAATATTTTTTTTAGTATACTTAGAAATTAATAAAATAATTTTATCTTTTTAGCTGATAATCTATACCAATATCTTAATTGATTATTGAAGTAATTATCGTGCGTATCGTAATTAATTTAAATTTTTTAAAAAATATTCATATTCATAATGATATGAATCATTTTAAAAGTAAAAAGATAATCATAAATTGAAAATGTTATAAACAAAAATTGTAGGACAAAAACTCTTATTACTTATATTGTCAATGAAGGTAGCAAAGCAAAACTATTTCAGTTAACACTATTTTCATTTTTTAAAAAATCTATAAATAAATTGAATCTAATCATTCAGATACGTTCATTATTAAATAAGTTATGGATATAATAATAAATTGGTTTGACACTGGTTTGTTAAAATTGAGCACAATACCTGAACGAACTCACTTTTTCTACCTCATTATGCGGAGGCATCAGCGTTTCCCTGATGGCAAGGTAATATACATTGACCTGATCAAGCCGAGTGTACTACCGATAATCAATTGCATTAGATCCGATTGACAAAAAACCAATCTATCGTCTTTCTTATTCGTGCGGCGAGAATTATTATCAGTAATTGCTGCCTCGATCTGGGATGAGTGTGCGAAAGGAAAAAGTAGAGCCATCTGATCC
Organism: Platyscapa corneri; assembly: GCA_018907185.1. NCBI lineage: Eukaryota > Metazoa > Arthropoda > Insecta > Hymenoptera > Agaonidae > Platyscapa > Platyscapa corneri. Next base: position 5,122,498 of record JACCHW010000001.1, read on the forward strand.
TCTAATAGGAAGAAGAATATAAGCAGAAACAGAACAAGAGAAACCAAAATGGTGAACGAAGGACGTCAGGTGTTAAGGGAGAAATAATCACTGATGAATAGAAGACAATGGATCTCAAGATCCATAGCCAAGTGTACGTAACACTATCGCGCTTCAACCAAATCGCAATACAACTAAACGCAACGCAACCGTGTACTAGTTCTTTCACCGCCCCTTCCGTTGTTTTCTCCTATACAGACAACAACCACCCTTATGAGGACAGTGCTAGAAACGTAGACTAGCAAAACAACGACCATCCTTCTCTTCTTCTATCACCTTTATCAACAGCCTTTGATATTTACAATTATAATATAAAAACAATGTATTGTATTCATTAGATTTCAGTTTATTGTAAAGATAAGTATATTATAAAATGTATTTTATGAAATAAATATTTTATTTATAAAATCGTATTATTGACTATTAAAAATTTAAATTATATATTTTTATTTTAAGAACAAAATTATTTATAAAATCAATTTATATAATGAACATTATATAAGTTGAACTTATGTGCTAGTTAAAAAAATCTAATTCAACTAACCTATGTATATTAAAAAACGATATAAATTTCTTATCTGAATCATAAAAGGTTTTAAGATGTTTTAAATTCAATTATTCATTATTCATTATAAATTATGCATCTGAATAAATTTGAAAAATGATCATCTTTATTTCATAAAAATTACATATTATTTCGGATATAATTAAAAAAATTGTAATAATTATTATTTAGAATATATAAAATAGTATAATAAATTCTTATATAAATAGATAATAAATTCTTTTATAGCCGACTATTACACGCAACTAAATTTTTGTGAGTATGAGAATTATAATTCTATAAAATTATATTCCGTATAATGCTCTCGTTAAGTTTTCCATTATAATATTTGCTATACCTGAAATTATAATATTTTACATATTATTTTATTTTATATATTGATAATATAATAAGCGCTTGAAACTTTTTATTAGGCTAATAAAAATTTTACATGAAAACTGTTCTATTTTTATGGAACATATATTTTTCTGTATATTTAATTGTTTTTCTTATGATTCTGCCACAGTATTTAATTGAAATTTAAGTACTGTATTATTTCTATACGAATGTATTGATTCACTAATTTTCATAAAATAAAATAACTAATTGTACTTTTATATTAAACTGATTGTACGTAATTGGTAAAATCTAAATTATAGAATAAAAATACCTAAATATTTTTTATAAAAATTAGAAGTTAGTTAATAAAAAATGCATCAAGAAATATTATTTGTATAAATATAATTATATTTGATTTATTTTAAAAACAAATGAGCTTATTAAGATAAAAATAAAATATTAGAAAATCAGAAGTCATTGTATTCTACATACAAGGCAACGATATAATTCGTTTCCGTGAATTTTCAAAAGTTGAGTTATGATCATCATTTAAAACTAACATTATCTAGTGTTAATTTTTTAAATTATGCACTAAAATATTATTTATAAAAAATTAATATTTAAAAGATAATAAAATATGTTTTCAATAAAAATTTTAACGAAAATACATTATTTTGAATGATTTTAAGATAATCTGAAAATTTATAAACCACACCCAACATAAATTTACATTATACGTAAAAGTAAATTTATCGTAAAAATAAATATAGAAAATAGTTAAATTAACTATATTATAATAGATTTAATAATAAACATAATTTATAAATATTAATAAAAATAAATAAAGAAATTAATAATTAATGTTAATGATTATGATGATAACGATATAATTAACATTCCTTTTTATGATTAAAAATTATTTAAAATAAAATTACTGCCAAGGAAATTTTTGAAAATAAAAAAATGAATAAATTAATTAATTAAAACTGTAATGTTAACTAACTGATACTATAAAATAACTTAATTTTATTCCTTTATTCCAGAAAATTGATAGGAATCTTCAAAAAATTGTATTGTCAATAGAAATTAACATGATATAAAATCATGAAATAGAATGTATGAATCTTAGAAGCATGGAAATCATGTTTAACAATTTAAATTTTAATTAATTAGATCAAAATATACCGATTATTATTATTTATTTCATACATAGGAGAGAATTTTTGTGTATGAAAAGTTACGAAACTAAAACAAAATCATAAAAATAAAATAAATTTTTAATAAAATTATAAACACTATCATTTGAAAATAAATTATTAAATAAATAAATTTATTAAAATGATGATGAATTTATTAATATGATTATTTTATAACTGTGAAAATAAAATGATACGCTCTGACCATAATTTTGATCTCGATTTTTAATATAATAAATTATTTCAACTAGGTTCAAATTATTTTACTAAATTCAGATACGTGTTATTAATAACCATATTATGTATTTTTTTTATTAAATGTAATAATTCTATAAATATATATTAAAAATACATAAAACTGCGAGTTTATTACTCAGTTTTATGTATTTATATACTACGACTTACAAGCACAGTAACTAAAATGAAACATGCAATAAAGTAATAAAATATTGATTCTTATTTTTTTTTATTCTTATTTGTGTTCTCGGATAGTGAGTTATCTTTTTTAAATATAGCCGGAAGAATCGTATTTTAAATTCTTGATACAATCAACGCTTATAAATATATGTCTATGCTTATGCCTGTGTTTGTGTTCGTCTGTATGTATTTGCAAGCATATGCAGGTTTCAGTAAATTACATACTTTTATACATCTACTCGAACGTTCTATATGTTAAAGATTACATATATGAGTACGCATATTCGAGTTACAGAAATCGTAAGAACATGTAAGCAAAAAAATTAAAATGAAAGCGTTGATGATTTGCGTAAATTGTGGCGGGCTTGATCTAGTTTAAACCAATAAGAAGAAAGTAGTGCGTTGTCTGACTCCAGACTCAAAGTTCATCGTGATTATATAAACATGCTTGTCAAAATTAAAATAAAAAAATTATGCTAGATTTAAAATATTGTTATCATCTTTGTAATTAATAAAAACCAACTAATTTCATAATGTTCATGATTCAAATAAACACAATTATTAAAATTTTGATAAACAAATAAATATAAATATTGTTTTATTTAATGCAACACATGTGAATTAAAAACAAGTCTTATTGCATATATATATATATATATATATATATATATATAATTCGTAATAAGTAAATTAACATTTATTTAAAAAAATTGATATTTAAATTTTTGTTCAAATTAAATAAAAGTAATCAATTAATTCTCTGTATAATACAAATATTTTCTGTAATATTTAATACTTTTTGTATAAATGGATAATATTCCTGAAGTAATTTTAGTTGATTGTTTTTATTTGATATAAGAAAAAATAGGCTTTTATAATATTTATGTAACGTATAAATATATTTTACATAAAATTTTAAGAGATAAAATAAAGAATGATTTAAATTAGATTTTTTTAATATATTTATAATTATATAATGTGGTACTCATTAATAAGCTACTCTATTGTATTTTAAATATAAATGTATTATTATCATTTAAAATGAACTAATTCTTGATCACATATATTGTAGTGAGGAAAACTAATAAATTACATTTTATTTTTTTACATATATTAAATAAGATACATCTAAGAAATTAATATTATTGTTTATACATAATTCCTGAAAATAGAAGATATTTCTTCTCCATGATATTAATAATGTTAATATTTAATAATTTTTGTCAATTATACAAGATATCCTAGGTTGACCGATAAAACACAATAATAAATTTTTCAATATTTATCATTATTTAGAAGCAAAATTTTGCAATATACAAATGTGGAAATTAAATTTAAATTATCATTTAAATTCAACTATATTGTTTATTATTACATTATATGATAATATTTAGCAGATTTATTTTCTATACCTGAGCTATTGTGTTAGTGTATTTTGCCTGAATGCTGACCGACGTAAGGATCCGTAATTTAAAAAAAGGACATACATATGAAGATTATCAACTTAGTTACTTTCGAAACTATTAAGAGTAACCATAATTATTAAAAATGAAAGTATGAATTCATCATCGATTTCATGAAACTTCCATATAATAAACATACGCGTTCCTTCTTTTTGGCTGATCAAATAGGTATAATTTAAATCAACTGAATGTATAATCCTCGATTAATGAAGCTATTAAGGACGAAGATAAATTTGTTCAAAATGTATACATCGTGAAAAAAGAAGAACATCATTTGGCATCGGAATAAGAACAATAAGAAGTGATTGATAGCCAGCTATTAAATGATTATGTTGGTGGCTATACTAGTTTAAAAAAGCATGACTTTTTTACTTTATAAAATATTTATACAAATGGGAATAAAAGTTTTGTGCTTAATAATTTTAAGTATATAGCATATTTTTGTATTTAAAAATTATATGAATTAAATCTACTGTAATTTAAATTTGTTGCTATATTTTCATTCAAAATTTTTGCAAACTCAAAAGTTTAATGATGAATAAGGATATAAGAAACTTTCATAACACTAATTAATTTAGTTAATTAAAAATTTAATAAAATTTATATTACTACATAAAATATATAGTACTGCTTTCAATATTATAAAGGTTTATTATCATTATTATTATTATTTGTCATTAATTATGAATAACTTTTATGGACTTTGTATTCTTAATCAGCTATTTTTACGATATAGGATACCGTAATTGCATATATTAAACTTACGAAATAAAATAAAGAAATAATACATTTAAAACTTACAATCTCAATGACTGACAATTTTATCATTTTAGAAAAAATTTATTTATATTGAATATTTCATCCAAGGAATTATATATATTTGTAAAACTTAACACTTTCAAGAAAATAAACATTTGTAAAAACGACGACTTCATACTTGTTTCAAGTTTATCATGATGTAAACTCACGTAAATCGATTACCAGTAGCCTATTTAGAATTTAAACTAATTTTAACTTAACTTAAACTTAACTATTAACTAATTAAAACGAATTTAGTAAAAAGTTTTTTTCTTAAATACATTGCTAATTTTTATTTCAAAGAAGTAACTATTACTAAAGTATATCGTTAAAATATCTAGACACGTAATATTATGCTAAATTTTATACGCATTCTATTGTTACATATTGTAAAGCAAATTTCCATAATTCACAAATTAATATAAACAACTTACTTTTATGATTATAAAATTATTATTCACTCATATTATGTACTTGTACACATCTACTTTTTAAAATTTTGGCTTTTGAATAAATCTTATAAATTCTGATTTTGTTCTAAAAATCAATATTATTTGGAATAGTGTAAAACTTGATTCACTTGAATATAATTTTTTCAATATTTTACACATTAATATAAAATGTGACATATAAATTACTATTAAAAACCATAAAAAAATTACACAAAATATTTAATCGTTTTAAAAAAAAATTTGACAAGTATTATGTTAATAAAATTTTCAATAATTTTAAATGCCTACAATGTGCGTTTAAATTATTAAGTCATTAATATACATTTACGTTTTATTTTAATTCGAGTCTAATTAAAATCTTTGAATAAAAATTTGCAACTATATAATGGTTTTAGAAGTAGTTGCTTGAGGTTGTACTGTATTTTTTTGTTTATTTTGGTTTTACTTTTGAAATTCGACCTTAATCATAAAATAAAAATCTAAATTTTTTAAAAGTTTGTAAGTTATTTGCAAAACTCAAACTTACACTTCTATTAGTTGCCTTATAATGAAAATGTCACCAATAACTCGGAATATTTCTTAAATATTTACTTTTATAACAGCAAAGTTTTTACTAAAAACTATTATTTTTGTAAAAAAAAGTATTTAAATAAGATTTTATATTGTATTTTTTTAAAATTAAAAGTAGAAAACAATATTTTGCATTATTGCGGCTAATGAATTATTCTAGCATAAAATATTGAAAAAAGTGTAAACTCTAGAATTTGTACACAATCAATTTACTTTCATCGTATGATAATAAGAAACAATTGAAATTGAATTTTACCAGTAAACTTGGATTTCATTATTCATAAACGTTACTTACTCTCAATTAAGCAGGAGCAATGTGCGAAAATAATTGTTAAGCGAACAATAAAGCCTAAAAATTTGGACCAATCAAGGACAGTAAATATGGCTTCCCCTTTAAAAAGTAAGTCTAAACAAACGATAAGCAGCATTTTCTGTATGGCCATCTCGTTTGAATGTAAGGGAGCGAGTGGTACAGTAAAAAATCGGTGTATTGAGTTGATGTGCTTTATCAGTGGCCTTTCAAGTTTCTGCTTCTGCTGTTGCAGCTATCGGTTACACATAGACTGTGTGTCCGCGGTGCCAACGACCAGCCGTCCGAGGACTCAGCTTTGCTTCTCGATTTTGCATACTATTTCATCGGTCATTGCCGCTTAATTTCGAACTCCACAAAGAGGTTTTCACGAGCAATATATACATAAATAGAACAGAAAAAATGTATTTTATACGAGATTAATCTATCCCGTTTGCCTACTGCAGACTTTTTAATTAATTGCGGCGATTCGAATTTTTAAAGATGCCAAATTAACATTGTATGTGATTAAAAACAGAAGTATTACCAATATAGGGTTATAAATATAACTAAAAGTTACGGTTCTATTAGTTTTATTTCTTTGCGTTTTATTAGTTTATATTTTATATTAATATATTAATATATTAGATTATACATTAGTTTGAGTTCTTTTATTAGTATAACTTAATAGGGAGCTGGTATTATATGCTTTCATTATTCTGTATACAAAGAAGATTTATTTATTTGAGTTATCGATGATTCTCACAGATTATTTACACAAACACTACAATTTTCATTGCGTTAAATTTTCTTAAATTTTTTATTAATTAAAATTTATATTAATATTATATTTTACACTTCTTATAAAAATGTATAGTTGCCAAAGACAGATAGATTAGTTCATTGTATTAACCTATATATATATATTTTCTTATAAATTAAAATCATCAGTTAGTAGAAAACTAATTTCAAAAATATCGTTTAAACATAACTGGAAAATTGATCTTTAGAATTTTATATACAAGTAAAATGTATTGTTTTGAAAACATTTCCTAGAAGTGTAAGCTAATTAGATCAAGACTAATCGAACCATATTAATATGAAATTAATTATTAAATTCAATAAGTAGTGATTAACTTATAATGGTATAAAATTTCTTGAATAGTTTAAAGTTTTTTTTATAAAATATTATAATAAATCGTTATCAGAAATATCCTGTATATTTTGTAGGACAGATTTATCACAATTTCTGACAAAACTTGTATACATTATGTTCATTCATGAATCATTTGAAGTTCATGAAAACCATAAACAAGTAAATAATACATAATGCTCTTTCATACATCTTTTACTTAACGCGACTTGTTCACTTTTAATGCATTTATCTTAAGTGCCGATAAAAGTTTGGTGACTTGCGATATGCAACATGATAATAAGAGCTTCGGACGGCTCATAAATTTCCAATTCTACCTGTATTTTTCACGAAGAAAGATTATTAATTATTTTTTAAATTAAAATTTAATAAAGTAAGGAAATTGATAAGAATTTTTTAATATAAATCAGTGACAAAGTTGACAAACCTCTTAAAAATCAAGTTGTAATTTTTTAATTCTATTTACATTTTGTGTAAATATTCAACAATTATAATGATTTACAAATCAATATCCATATAAAATTTTGAATTGATGCTATATTTTTTCGAAATAATTTATGAATCTCGAATCTTGCTTTCTTCATTAATTTAAAGAATTTTTTACTACGTATTCGTACTTATTTATATTTCAATGATATATGCTGATAATCAAGAATAATATAATAATTAAGTTTTTATAAGTAATAATACATTGTGCCAAAAATGTTAATAATATAATAAAAATATCTAATATATTATAAAATATTTTTAACATCTCAACTTTTATGTTATCTAATATAACGAAATAAGCTTTATGAATATTTGTAATTATACAAAAAAAGTGTACATTTTATATTTGACATATTCAATATTTTTAAATTAGGATTTTTAATTTTTCAAGTTATCTACTAATAAAAGTATTATATTCTGAAAATTACACATGAAAATTATAAATTATAATCAAGAAAATTTGTTTTTTTCGTACTCTAAACTTTCAGTATTATAGTTTGAATCATCATGTATTGTATAATCACGGAAATAATTTGTATGAATAACATTTTCAATTTAAAAACCTGCAATTATTGAATTCTAATGTTGTTAGATAGAGCTCGAATGGCTGTATAAAAGAGATTCTTTAAAATAAAATATAAAAATCAAAGCTACAATGTCAACAAGTGTTGGTACCAAGAAGAGCAAAGATAAAATGAAATCGCAGCGTTTATTGGGTTATTACGATCGTACACAATCATCACTATAGCGAATATGCGTAGAAAAATTTCGTGGTCTCTCATTCCTTCCCTCCAGTGGCCGCCAAAATCTAAAGCTTCAATCCAAGACTGTTAGCCAGTATATTTGCTTGTAATACACGTTTACGTATCATCGCACTCGTTCTGGCAACGCTGTATTTAAGCGAGATCTTTCATTGCCTCTCTCTCTCTCTCACACACACACACACCTCGCGCGCAGCGTAAATAAGTCCGGAGAACGATTGCTCGTACGCCAGAGCTGATCGCTGTCATTGTGTCGTGTTGTCACGACAATTGTCGCAGTCTCCTTCGTGTGATAGTGATGCGAGGTTCGTGAACGAAAAATAAAAGACCGTAGGAGAAATAGATAGAGAACAGGACGGAGTAATGCTAACAGTCGCAGCAGCACTACCAGACACGGAAGCAACGACGCTTTATTCCCCTGTCTCGTTGTCTTTCTCAATCTCTTTTTCTTTCAGTTTATCTACAGCTCATCCCTCATAATACGATTCGCGTAAAAAGAGCTGGAGAACCACAGTTGTAATTGACGAAAAAGTGGGAACGAGCATTTAGAAGCTGCACGGATTCCTAAACCACTTCAGGATCCGGGGGGAAGCTTTTTTATCCACCCCACCAACAACTGACGTGCCATCGGCCGCTCCGGAAGTCCGAGGATCGACGCGCGCCGACTCGCTGCGACCCCCACCGCAAATTTCCCGCATCAGGGCAGAAGGAGGAGGAGTAGGAGTGATCGGGGGCGCAGCGGGCGGGTCTTTTCCGAGCGTACAAAAGGAGCGGCACCAGTCGTCGTCCGGCAACATGTCCACGACCCGATGGGTAGGATCAGGGTTGCTCAAGAAGCCGAAGAACTGGTCCAACTTCAGAGAAACGCATCACTGGAGTGTGCCCGAGAGGTGTTGCACCGCCCCCTCGGCTATAACGAGGATTGCCGGCTACGGTATTAAACACCACAAGAACTTTTCCAGCTTTCAGGGGAAACTACTCGCGTTTGTCTTTCGAAGAGGTCCCAGGATGCCGATCACCGTCGAGGCGCGCTATCCGCAGTAAGCCTTTTTTCCTTCCTACGCTCGTTTTGAGGTTAAATGTGCGCGACATTTTATCTGCTTTCCTATTTTCTTCCTTTTTCCGGTCGACAATGTTTCATAACTTCCAGAGCCTCGGGAAGAATAGTTGCCCGATTCGAATGTTTGTGAGCGCGAGATGTTTCGAGGTGCTTTCGTTGGTTCGTTTCGCGACCAATATTTTGCCATTGTTCTCATTGAACGCTGCACTAGTGAGAAAATATTGTTTACAATGAGATTTACGTAATGAGTTCGAGCAGAGATCTTGTATACATGTTCGTAAGGCAGCTGCGACGTATTCGAGTTTGAAAGTGAAAGCTTCTTTCGGCAGGGCTTTGAAAATCACGATTTATGTTATATATGTAATGCAATAAACTTTTAACGTAGATTTCTTCATCAATGAAAGCTGTTACTATTTACGAATAGTTAGTTAATTCACGAGGTTTCAATAATATTTCATAAAATTTCTTAGAAATATATAAATTTTTCGTTACAAACTAACATCGTATGATCGTGCTAGAGATTTATTTACATCTCACACAGGTTTTAGTTTTTATTTGGTTGCATTCTTTCTCTAGCATAGATTAATAATTAATAATTAATAATTAAACTGAAAGTGCAGCAGTATAAGTTTAAAAAGTACAGTGAAAGAAAAATTTTAACTATATGATGAAACAAAATGAAAATTATTTATTGCAAGAATTTCGTGAATGTTTATTGCATTTACTAACTTGCGTTCTATGTCTATAAGTTTTTTCTTTTATTATTTCGCTATTATTTTGAAAACTGAGGCATACTGATAGGGAACTACTAAGTTGCTTCTTTAAATTGAACCGCGATACAAGTAAGTTCGTTAACAAATATTCTGATTAACACTTAATAATGTATAACACGTATCTTTAATAATGTAATAATAAAAACTTTCATAAAAATTGTTAAATTTACAAATAATGTTATTTAATAACAATTATAATCAGTAATAAACCCTATTAGATTTCAGACACTAGTTAAATCTAGAGTAGGAAAAAATTGGAATCCGAAAAAGGCAATTCACCTTTCACTCCAACTTTATGCAATTGGCTATTGAAATAAAATTTCAAAACACTTATTCAATTCATTTTATTAGATTGTTGATAACTTTAATAACTGGTTTTTTTAACATCAACACTTAAAAACATTATTTTCAATTTGAAAGTCATAAACATCTGGGCAACGTATATTAAAGTGCTTGTCTACAATACACAAAATGCATTCTTATAATCGCATAAAAATACGAAATTTATAATCACCAAATACTTAGTACATGTGATATTGATATACGATTGCTTTATGTTTTCGAAATGTCAACAATACTCTAAATACAGATTTTTGTTCCATTATTCCGAATAACTGTGTAATTGCGTCATTGGACCGAAGTGATCCGAAGCGATATTGTCATTATCGTTACAATTAAGTCTCGATTGTTCCCCCTTACCAACATCGATCTGTATTCAATATAAAAAGTAACATCGAGCGACAGAGTACGAGATATTTTTCACTCAACACGAGCAATATAACCACGCGTCTCGGTTTATCCTCGAGTGGGAATGAGGAGAGGCACTACTACGAGATTCGCGAGAATCAAATGCGACAAAGAACTTGAAAGGGGGCTCGATCGCTTGCTGTCCGGTGATGTAACGTTGCGCGAGAGTTTGACGTGGTTGTACGTGTACGTGTATGCATTAGAATGTGTTGAAGCACTTGTTGAATTCGTTGAATGTAAACTTTCCAGCGAAAGAAATTATGCAGACTTATTGTCGCGGTGCTTCGCCTCCGATAACTAATCGATCATTTCCGAGCGCGTTTTTATATTTTACGTGAAATATGCTTCAACGTAGTTTAAATGTATACCGATAGTTGCCCTTATTTAATTGGCAAGCTGATAAGATTACCAAAGAATCATTTCATATTTGAATCTTATCGATTATATTAGCAACTCTTTTTTTAATTTTGTACAGATTTATTACAGTAGATTCAGATTACTGAATTGAGTGACAATCAAATTTTTACTACCCTAAACATAAAATAAATTTTTATTATAAACGTATGCTTTATCAGAGAATATAAATTAATTATTGAAAAAATCCAATCATATTAATTATATATTATTGTCTTATAGGTAAAAAATACATATTGACGATATAAAATATATAAAACTAATAATTGATTTTAAAAAGTGTCTGGTCAAAACTTAGATACAAGATATTATTAATTTAAAATGAAAATAACTTTTGAAATAATCAAATATGATAGTAATGTGTAGTATAATTTTTTGTATTTTTATCAAAATAAAATATTTATAGCTAATTCAACAGAAAGCTATCAAATTTTCTTTATATTTAATTATAATTCAAAACTTTAATATAGTTCTCCTTCTAACAGTTCACTTAGTTCTTTTCACTAACTTTCATTTCTGAAATAACCTCAACTCATTAAATTTTTGGATTTAAATTTTAAAAAAGAAATATTTATAAAAATGAGCTTTGGTAATTAGTTTGTTTTATCATTTTTTCAGTATTTTAAACATTATAATAGTACCGTCAAAAGTCAAGGTTAACTAAATAGAATTTCACATGCATATTGCGTGGCAATGACCATACTATTGATCCTTTCGTTTGACGTATGTATAGAATATTTGGAAATCATTTAGGTAATTTGAACGTTTGACTTCTTATGAAAGCATTAATGAATATAAAAAATATATGAATACAGTATTCTAAAAATCGGAAATATACGAACACGTGATAATTTATGCACAATGATTAAACGATTAGAATTCATAAAGTAAGAGTTGCATGAATCGACAGTTATGCATAAAATTTTGTTTGCTGTGTTTAGGCCTTAATTAAATAAATGCCAACCATTTTGTTGAAGTCGTCGAATAGAAGCATTCGTTTTTTTAAGTCAATTATATCATTAAAAGAATTAAAAAATCAATTTAAAAAATATTAAAATAATAATTAAATTGGATGATAACTTATAAGCTACGAGAAAAGGTAACAATGCATTTTAATTTTAGAAGATAACAGATGTCTAATTGCCAGCTTTCACGGCCTACTTGGACTCTAACGTGAATTAAATGGGTCCTAGAATTAAAATAAAAAGTTGCTTCGATCAGTTCTAGAGCAAAGACATTGCATCATTTGTTAATTCTAATTTTAAGTAGAAGATATTTTATATAATTGCTTTCTCTGGCTTTTAAATATATAGATATTAGTATATAATATATTTACATACATGGGTGAATTATATAGATTTTTCAAAAATATCAATAGATTAATATTAATATTGATTTTCAACAAAATTTTATAGTTGCCAGAAATACATAAGCATTTATATTTATATTCTTAATCAGTGTCATTCATCGTCAACGTAATCAATTATAACAGGTTCATAGAAAACATTTAAAGACACATGTAATCGTTGCACTTATATTTACAAACACATTCAGAATATAAAACTTTATCTAATTCGTAACTTCTCAAAGGTTTCATGTTACTATACTACAAAGATCTTTTATTATGAAAAAATATTTGTTTAAATTGCATCTTTCATAATTTAAATATTTCTTGAAATATGTTGTAGTTTTTATTTGTTACGAACTGCATTGTATCTTTATTGATGAATTTTCTAAAAATTTTAATTGAGAATACTAAATAATTTTTTAATATATGAAGGTATTTTTAAAAGATCCCATAATTCTGATAATTGTAATTGAATGAAAACTTTGCATTCTTACACTCATTTTTAAACAAAACCACTATTGATTTTTTATTCTTAGTTAATTATACGGTTGAGCTTTCAAAATGACCAAACATTAACTTTAGGGTAATTAGGTATAGCTTTTATGGATCAATAATCTAGCTAAAGTCTATTCATTTTTTTAATATATTCCCAAGCTTCGTTCACAGTAATATTTACCCACGTTACTATGTATCATTAATTTCGAACCTCGAAATAGGCTAATAAATGTACACTCACTGATAATTAAGCTCGCGCTGAACTACAACGAAGCCTCAAAAACTTGTCTCTTTAAAAAAAAAGAAAATTGTGTTTTGGCTCTCAAATTGATTACTCAAACGCAAGTTTTTAAGCCACTCTCACGCAAAACATTACGTCGAATTTATGTGTCAAGGCAGTAAGCGTAATAATCGATTATTCGTTCGCAGAGTCGCCAAGCTGATGGTGACCCACACGGCCAAGAGTAGCCCAAGCACCAAGTTTGATGGGTTAGATAAAATCTTCGAAACGCCCGTTATTAGTAACATCAACGCACCCCTAGCACCCAAAGTACGCGCCTACATCGAAGAAGTCGTGAGACTTTGCAGACCCGACGATGTTTACATCTGCGACGGCAGTGACCTAGAGAATGTGCAGTTGCTTAAAGTGTTGGAGAACAAAGGCACCATAGAACCTCTGCCCAAATACGAGAACTGGTAAGGGTTGTTTTTCGTTGGTCGAGAGCCGTCTTTTGTATACAGATAGTCGTCTGAACTTTTAAAGACAACTGACCTTTTTGATAATAACGCTACGCGATAACAACGTAAACAGTGCATTTTCATATCATTTGTTGACTGCTATTCCAATCTTGTAATTTGAGTAAATAAATTTTCTTTCAAGTATCCAAGACTGGCTTCTTATTGTTGATCTGGAAATTATCGTATCTTCGTAACAAGGACTTCGTATAAAATAAATAATTTTACTTATCTGCTGTGACGATTATATCAGCTTGCTATCGAGTAAAATATGTTTTTTTGACTTATTCATGGCTGTAATTTTTTTTCCATAATAATTGATTACAGCTACTATAAAATAAAATTTATTACACATCCGAGGTTTATAAAACGAAATGTATTAATCAAAAATTTATACCCATACTCTTATATATGTACGAAATTAGTTTTTAAATATTAACAATGTTCATATTTTTATTAAAGTTATTTTAGATAGTACGTTACGTTACAACAGTGTGTTATATAATTTTGCTACGTAGAATTACGTAATATATAATTTATTCATTTTTCAGTTGGTTAGCGACAACGAATCCGGCTGATGTAGCTCGCGTTGAAAGTAGAACATTCATCAGCACTCTGAATAAGAATGATACGATTCCAACTCCTCGAAACGGAGTTAACGGCACATTGGGTAATTGGATCTCACCTGAAGAGATGGACCAAGCAATTTTTGAACGTTTTCCTAATTGCATGAAAGGTATGTATTATAATTATTATTTTAATAAATATAATAGTACTTATTTAAAACTCGTTTGATCATGTTAAAATGTGATAAAATGAAAGCTTAATCGTGACGTATTTTACACGAAAGGCCGAACAATGTACGTGATTCCGTTCAGTATGGGCCCGGTGGGCTCGCCTCTCTCCAAAATTGGCATCCAGATGACGGATTCGGCCTACGTTGTGTGTTCGATGCGGATAATGACGCGTATGGGTGAGAACGTACTACGAAGCCTAGACAAGCGAGACTTCGTCAAGTGCCTTCACTCGGTCGGTGTGCCAAGCGCAAACTCTAACGTCAAGATCGATGATATTTGGCCCTGTGATCCCGAACGCACGATTGTTCTGCACAAACCAGCAAAGAATGAAATTGTCTCATATGGGAGTGGTTATGGGGGCAACTCCCTGCTGGGAAAGAAATGCTTCGCACTTAGAATAGGCTCTACTATTGCTAGGGATGAGGGATGGCTTGCCGAGCATATGCTGGTAAGTTTTTATTTTTTCTTTCTATATTAACAAATTTTTCTTTTTGCTCCGTGGAATTTAATTTATCAAATTCATTTTATTACTTGCTGGCTGCTTATTCAATAACAACCAGTCGATGTCATAGTATTATACCTTTATAGAAATATTTAATAATTCCTAGCTCCTGCATATGAAATAAATAGTAAACAAAAATGTTTAAAGCAATTGTACAATACTTTTAGTTGAAAAAATTTACAACAAAAATAATGAATCTAATTATTAACTTTATGTTTCATAATACTGATTCCTTTATAAAAAACATATTCATTGGTAAAAAGATAATTGAATTATCTTTATAAAAATTCTTAATATTTAGTTAGGCTGCTCCTTACTAAATTTGTATTTCTTTAGCATAATATTCTTTAATATTTTAAATTATAGGAATATAAAAAAAAATATTTAAGAATTTATTATATATAAATTTTGTAGTGATATATAATATGTAAATATATATTATAAAATAAAATTTAATTTAATGAACACCTTTATTTTATCCAATCATATAATGCTGACTATTAACATAAAAAAGTAATAAAACATAAATAAATTATTATTATGAGAATTCTTTTTCATTTAAATATTATATATATATATATAGTTTATTTAATCAAATATAGCAACATTTGTAATTGTAATAAAAGGAAATATTTTAATTTGAAATTTGAAGATTTTCAATTGCATAGATTGCTTATAATTAACTTAATTTTTTTAATTATAAAAAAACAAAATGCAATTGGAATAATATTTTTAATTGATTTATCTATAAATAAATAAAATAATTTCATGATAGCATTATAAAATAAAATGTACGATATACAACGAATAAACTAATATAAAAATTGCCAATGCATCGAATAGCTTTTTCAACTTTTGTATTATTACGAAATATATATACGTTATGATTATTTTTACTTTTACAATGTTTTCTAATTTTTCTTAATCGTAATAATAAATTATGAATAACATACACAAACATTTCGTGTATGAAAAATAAGTAAATATATAATAAAATAAGCATATATTAATTGGCTTTCATTTTAATAAGATTCTTGGAGTCACGAATCCTAGAGGAAGAAAGCGATATATCGCGGCTGCATTTCCGAGTGCCTGCGGTAAGACTAATCTTGCAATGATGAAGCCAACTTTGCCAGGTTATAAGGTCGAATGTGTAGGCGATGACATCGCCTGGATGCGTTTCGACTCCGAGGGAATATTGCGGGCTATTAATCCGGAGAACGGCTTCTTTGGCGTAGCGCCGGGCACTAGTTTGGCAACCAATCCAAATGCGATGGCCACCATTTTTAAGAATACACTTTTTACTAATGTTGCCAAAACGAGCGATGGAGGCGTTTTTTGGGAGGGCATGGAAAAAGAGGTATCCGAAGATGTTCAGGTGAGATTTTGTTTCTTGTAATATGTAATCTTAAAATAATTCAAGTTAATTTTATTATTTTCTATTGGAGTATCATGTACAAATAGATATAAACAAAGTGTTATATTTCTATGATTATTTAAAAAATATTACATAAGTTGTAGCTAGATAATAACCAATTTCTATTGAAAAAATTAATTCTCGACTTACGAATAGCTACTATCAATATTTATTAAGACGGTTAATTAAAAAATCTTTTGTAAACACTTTTCATATTATGAATTTTATTTATAATCATTTAACGGCTTCGCAACTTTATAGATTTTTAAAAATTAACAGATATTTTGCTAAATATTTAATTAAACCCATTCGTTAAGATTGAAAATAATGACTAAAAAGTCTACCAATGTTGCTCGAAAGACAACTTCTAGTTAACTTAAAAATTTGTTTCTAATCGGTCCTTGAAAATCATCCTTACAGATCATAGATTGGTACGGCAATGCTTGGCAGCGAGACTCGAAGATCCCCGCAGCACACCCTAACTCACGCTTCTGTACACCGGCAAGCCAGTGCCCGATCATCGACCCCTCCTGGGAAGACCCCCAGGGCGTGCCAATCGACGCCATCCTCTTCGGTGGCAGGCGGCCCACAGGCGTACCACTCATTTATCAGGCGCGTGACTGGCAGCATGGCGTCTTCATCGGGGCTACTATGAGGTCCGAGGCGACCGCTGCTGCGGAACACAAGGTGAGTCAACGATAAAGACGAGAATTTCGCGCAATTATTATCGGAAATCATTTTGTTATATATATAATATTGAAATAATTAATTAGATTTAATTTTTTTTTAATTTTGGAGAATAAAATGACACTAAATAATTGGATAAAGATTCTAATTCATGACAACTATTAATAACAAAAATCTTTTTAATATCTTTATTCCAACAAAGACTTTACTTAAAATTAATAATAAATAAAAATTATAACTTGGGATTCATTCGTGAGACTATAACTTCTTTATGCCAAGAGCGTGTACATTTATTTATAACAATTTATATTTTATTGAAATTAATTTATGATTTAATAAGTAATAAAAGAAAAAATTGGTATATGTATTTAATTATATTTTTTAATTTTTCTAAATTGTGTTGAAGTTCTTTTTTTATTTATACGTTATTCTTTATAAATTACTATAATTATTTCAGCTTAACTTTAGTAGTGATCGATACTTGTAGTATTGAGCTTCATTAAAAGCTCAACTAGAGTCATATTATTGTCGTTAAATTAATCATTAAAGTAGAATGCAAGCTTCATTTAATGAAGTAATGATCCAACTAAATACAAATATTACATCCAATTTCAATACGAGCGAACTTGGTTTCCTTCAAAGTTCGACATTTTCACATTAACAGATCATTAAAGATATATTTTGCCGTCTGATAATCGCTTAATCTTTTGATAAATCATAAAATAATCAATTTCGAAATAAACAAATTCCAAATCGAAAATTGTAACTTTTACCTTAATAATCGTAATAAATAATGGTTTCCAAAAATGAATTACAAAAAAATAAAAAGCAAAATTAGTGCTAATTCAAAATTATAAATTCTTCAATAGAAACTCAATTTAAATAAATTTCAGTATTTTAAGGGTCTCTTTAAATAAAAAAATATGTCTTTGTCTTTGAAATTTAAAATCATCAAAGAACATGAAACAACAAATAAGATGGTCACGAACAATTAAAAACTATTTTCAACTGTCGATAAACTTAGTGATTTATTTCCAGGGAAAAGTGATAATGAACGACCCGTTCGCAATGCGGCCGTTCTTCGGTTACAATTTCGGACACTATCTTACCCATTGGCTGAGTATGTCACAAGTGAAGAATGTAAAACTTCCCTCGATTTTTCATGTCAATTGGTTTCGCAAGGGCCCCAATGGCTTTCTTTGGCCAGGTTTCGGTGAAAACTCGCGCGTCCTTGATTGGATCCTGCGTAGGATCGACGGGGAGGACAATGCCGTGGATTCACCCATTGGATTATTACCTAAGCCAGGTTCTCTCAACCTCGACGGTTTAATCGACAAAGTCGACTTCGAGGAATTATTTAGTCTACCTAAAGAATTCTGGCAGAATGAGGTGGCGGAGCTCAGAAATTATCTGGACGCTCAAGTTAGTGATGATTTACCCAAGGCTATTACTCAGGAGCTGGATACTCTAGAGAAAAATATTGCTAAAATTTAATGTCACTCTTTACACGAGATTTTTATCTTTATTTATCTTTTAATTATTCATTCGACTATTTTTGACTGCGAACCCTTGCGTTTCTTATAGATTGTTTAGAATACTATTATGAAAATATAACATAAAACTCAATTTGATTTTATTAATCATTTTTGTAATTTATTATTGTTATAACTATTATTTAATAGAAAGAGAATGTTACAAAGATATTATATAAATATATGTTAATATACATACTTTATTCTTTTTATATCCGATTTATGTTACATTATTATTTTTAAGAAATGCTTTGATATATCGTGTAAAGGATATTATAGCCTTTAGATTATAATAGATATTTTTAGAGAAGTAAAATTTTATCTTCATAATCATTTCTTCGTGAAATTTCTATTACATCTTATCATTTTTTATGTAGTTAAATAAATTTTACGATAATCTTTACATCTTTAGTTTGAAAGATTAAAAATAATATTTTTAACAAATCAGTGTGTTCCTAACATTTATTACAAACGGAAGTATTGACCAAACGCTCGAAAAAATAGAAGTACTATATTTATAATTATATTAAAATTTCTTTGTAAAGCGTGTAAATAGTATTAGTCGAGTACTGCGTTTTAATGGGATTGAAATAGTGTTTACGATTGAACAAGATAAAATTTTATATGCCAGTGCTTGAAAAGAAGATTTCCATTAGATCATTTTTAAAACAAATGCGAAATAATATTTATAATGGATGGTTGTGATAATTGAGCAAACTAAATAAAAACGATACTTTTTTATTAAAACTTCTCAAATTTAATTTATTTCACCTATTGCATTCATTATTAATTAACTATACAGAATATCTTAAAATATTGAGTATTTTTTTGATTATTAAAAATTATAATTTTAAGGTTTTCAAAGCTATGATTGAAATAAAATTTACTTTATTAATTAAAAATAATTTTTTTCATAATCGAAATATAATTATTACGAGTATTTAAAAACTTTAAATTTAATTTATAGGCGATTTATAAAAATAAAAACAATTCAATTAAATATTTAATTTTTTAGTAATCGACTAAAGGTAAGTAAAGTTTTATGATTTCTACTATATCTACTGTAGTAAAATACTTTAAATACTATACCTAGAAAGTTTAAAAAATTCACAACTATTTATTCAAAATTGATATTGAATATACGAATAGGAAGATTTTTTAATAAAACTGATAAATTTTGTAAAAAAGTAGAAAATTCTTATAAAAAAAATTTCATCTAAGGAATATATTTAAGAAAAAATATAGTATTTATTATTTATTAAAAAATACATCATCTTACTTTAGGATTTTTTTCTTTATCATTTTTTAATTTGATCCTTTGTACACGTAATTATTCAATAATCAATAATAATTATGAAATAAAATATAAATATAAAAAATAAAGTCTAAATTAAAAAGGATGTTTTTAATTTTATCTTTTGCATATTCCAAAATGTAGCAAGTCATGACACTAAGATTTTTTATGATTTTTTAATTTTTGATTTTTTCTTATATACTTAAATGCAATAAAATATTTTAATTCATAAATAATTTTTTAAATCGCTCTATAAAATGAAAACGTAAAAATATATTGTTTATTAAATTGTTGAGTCAGTTAATATGATCATCTATAAATATAGGTTCATAACTTAAAAATATTGATATTTGAGTGAGTCAATTAACATTTAAGTATATTAAATAAGCATTACATTATGTAAACTTATTAAACTTATATTGAATGTTTTATTACTTAATATAATTAGTTTATGAATAAGAGAAGTTTTTTAACAAATAATTTTCTCATTAAAGAAATAAAATAAAAGTAAAATTAAAAATTACTATTTTTAAATATTTTTAAAACAATTTATTTCACTATATATAATAAATTATATAATGAAAAGGAATATGATGTGAATAACGAATTGCAGTTACTTTCTAATATGTGAATTATTTTTGAATATAAATATATCTACATTTATTAAAAATTAAATATAAATAGTTATAACATTACTTTTTATTTATTGGCAAATAAATAATAATATAATATAAAATTAATTAAATTAGACCAGAATATCAATAATTAGATTCTTATTTTCTTTTTTAATAAAGTAATTCCCTACTTTATCATATGTAGGGAATAAAAAACATGAAAATTATACATAATGTAAATAAAACTGATTAATCCTAATGTTCGGATAAACAATTTTTATTTTTATTTATTTATTTTTGTTTTTTATTTATTTGATGAATTATTCTAAAAATGTATTAATAAGAATTGCAAGAAATGCCAATAGATGGAGGCACATATTCAAATAATCGATTAATACTAAAAACACCCATATTTTTAAATTCAATATTTAGATATATTATAATATCGCTTGAATACAATTTCAAATACTTAAGTCATAAATTTTTATAGTGGTATATAAAATACAATGTAAAAAACATTAATAAATATATTAACTACTTACGACTATTAAAGACTGTAACCTATAAAACCTATTAAATCAAAAATATTTTTCAGTTCTTACCAATAAGATAAGATCATTACTTTTTAAAAATATTTATCTACATTAAAGTAAGTAATAATTTTTTATAAAAAAGGATTCTTATTAAAAGCACATTAATAATAAATAAATAGTATTTGATATAAATAGATATAATTCTTTATCAACTTTCAAGAATAATTATTATTATACAATAAAGTAGAGTACAACAATTAAACATTACATATTATAAATAAACATGTTAGTACATATTTTAAAAGAAATTTACTTATTATTTAATGCTTTCTCTTTGCAATACATTCATTTCAAAAAATAATATTTAGTAATTATCTTAGTTTTTTCTTCTTAAATCTAAAGTTTAAAAATACAACCATGCCCGCTTGATTCTGATAATGATATATGTTAAGTACAGTGATATTATATGGCATTCATCACACTGATTATTTTATGGTAAAATTATTCATTTAATATTATTTTATAATGCTTATTTTTTGTTAAATTAATATAATCTTGTATTGTTATGGCAGCATTAAGTAGTTTACAATATAGTGAAAATTACGTTTCTAATTTAAAACGTAAAAAATTTAATGTTATTTGTAATGATTTGAAGCATAATTTTAATTTATTTTTATTTTAGTACAATGTATGGCAAATTATTTGTGTAGGCAACTATTAATTATTAATACAGTCTGGTATACATTGTTTTTTCAATCAATATCAATAAAAATGCTGAATTTGAAAAATGCTAAATTCAAAAAAAATTTTTATTTATTAACATATTATGTTAACTAACAGCAGGAATCATCGTTAAAAAGAATTAAAATTTATAATTGAGGCTTATACGTGGCATTAATTTAAATTTTAGTTAGCTTCTGGAGTGTGCTCTAAAGGCTGTTACGGATAGAAAAATCCGTAAATGTCAATGTTATAATTTCGTAAGCTAATTACTCGATGCTTATATGTCTGAGCAGAGAAACTTCGACTAAAGCAGAAACGGATCTAATTTTTTTCTTGAGGAACTCTTAAATAGCGCCCATCTGCAACACCTCGGATAGCACGAGTCCTTTAACATTCATTGCGTCGCCGCACGAATTCTGCCCGTCTCTTTTACTTCCTCGAGCGCGCACCGAGATGTGTTTGTATGCGTATTTACGATTCAAGAGAAATCCACCTCCGGACAAGCGGAGGTAAGAATGGCAGTAGCTCGCTCACAGCCAGTCGGCGATCCGTTATAATTTCTCCGCTAATAGAATCCGAGATTTCGTGACGAATCGTGCAACGCATCTCTGAGGACTCGCGCAAGTCACTCTCTCGATCTCTTCTCTCTCCTTCTCTCACCTTTTTGCTTTTTTATTCTCTTCAACTACCTGTTTATTATTACCCTCTTCTATAATAAGCCAAATAAAAAGAGCCGTATAACAACGAGGCGACGCCAGAAGGCTTTTTGCAGGATTCACGTTACACGAATTCCGATACACAATTTTTATTAATTTATAATGCTAAACATGTTTTTTTAACAACAGTTACTTTATCGATCATTGTGATTTTTGAAATCTCACTTTCAAATCGAATTTGTCAAAAAATCATACGTTTATAATAAATTCTATGTTTCTAATAAATAGATATATTTTTGATAATTATATTTATAACTTTACAGGTGTGCCTTTTATAAGTATTTTTACAATTTCATAAAACTTATTAATTAAACTACTTAAAAATTACCTTTTTAAACTCATAAGATTTTTTATTGGTATTATATTTAACAAATAATTTCAGTTTAATGGTTTAAAAATAAATTATATGTTTAAAAAAATGTGAGAATAAATTCTTTCTTTTCAAAATAATTTTTCCAAATACTGAAGCTATAGTTCCATAGGTAAAAGTACTTTTCGTACAAAGCACTCTGAATCGAAAAATTTTCTTTATTAAACTTTTATTTTTTTTACATATAAGTATCTGAAAAAATGTATCAAAAACATATTTTTGCATTGGTAGTTTTATTAAACAATTTCATCTGAAATCAATAATTTATGAATGTAATCTAAATTTTTGGTGATTTCTGCTTTTTTCTACTATCATAATAATAAATCTACACCGATAAAACATTTCTCTAAGCCATATTGCCTTTCATGTTTCAATATGAGTCGCTAAACTTATTTCAAGAATTAGATAATTTAACAAGTTTATATTATATTAGAATTAATTAAATGTCTTCATTCAAATATAAAATATATAGTAATACAGAAAATACAAATTTTTTAATTTTTAGTTTCATAAGCATGATTGCTATTGTTATCAGTAATTATTTATTGATTATTGATATAACATAATTCTGTGTGTATGTGTATTTACAATTCTGTGTATTTACATTTTTTCTATGTAATAAAATGGCTCAAAACTAAAATTATAATATTTATTCTATAATAAATCTAAAGTTTTATAAAATAAAAAAGGCCTTGTAAAAATCTCATATTTAAATTTAATATTTATTCATATTATATTTTTCTGATTATTAATATATTTTAATTTTTCACATTAATATATATCGAGCAATATCTAAAATAAGTTATTATAGAAACATAAAATTTATTATACGACAATCAAAGTAAAATTTTGCATTATAGTATTATAATTATAACTATTTGAGACTTCGTAAAAATAAATAATATAAATGAAAACAATTATATTAATATTTCACTATTTTTCACGTATTATGAATACACGAATTAA
Source organism: Platyscapa corneri (assembly GCA_018907185.1). Taxonomy (NCBI): domain Eukaryota; kingdom Metazoa; phylum Arthropoda; class Insecta; order Hymenoptera; family Agaonidae; genus Platyscapa; species Platyscapa corneri. The sequence goes on from JACCHW010000001.1 coordinate 5,146,731, forward strand.
TTCAAGTTTTGAAATAACTTAATAAAAAATAAAAAGTAAAATTATAAAATTAGAAAAAACGGAAATCAAAAGATTTTTAAGATTAAAAAATATAAACATTATAGTCAGAATTTAAAACAAGTAAATTGTGGATAAGTAATTAAAAATAATTTATGTAAAATAGAGACTAATATCATATTTGATGATATTATTAGTATGCAATAACGTTTAAGAATAATTAAAATTAAAAGTGTAAAAATACTTGTATTACATTATAGTGCTTCATGAACAAAGTAAAAATTAAGAGGAATGAATATTTATTTTAATTTTTTGCTTCTCAAAATTTTAAATTATCATAAATTTCATTGTGCAAATAATATTCAGCTCGTCAAAAACTGAAAAACATTATTTTTATTATTTTGAGCTACATAAAATATTCACAGGTTCCGTACAATTGAATGGTAATAAAAAAAATGTTATCTTTCCTATAGTTATGTAAACTATTTTCTTGTAAGTTTTATTATCACCTAATTACGTTGATAAAATTTTATATATCTTTATTACTATCATGAATACTATACATGATAATTTAAAATGAATGAAACATGGTTAATCATTTTAGTAATTATCCTTGAATTTAATAATAAAGTTCTTATGATAAAGTTTGTTCTTGTCTTTATGCGTATTTTTACTTTAACATCATTTGATGAATTAAACAAAAGTAATGTACTAAATATAATGAATATTTTTATATGCTCCTTATGAACGACTTTATTTTGTAGTCGAAGCACACAATCTATTTGAAATGATAAGCTTCAATTGAACACCATAATAGTTACATATAGAATTAAAAATTTAATATGTTACATAAATAACTTTTTATAAAATAAATAATATTATTCTATATTTTCTTATTATAATAATATATTAGTATATTTTTAATACTAATAATTTAGACTTTTTTAAATGTAATCAATGAAATAAATTTAATTTTAACTTAATTTGTAATGAAAATTTATATTTAAGATTTTTTGACTACAATAGATACATATATAATTTTATAATACTTGTTAACGTATTGGATAACAATTTAAAACATTTTGAAAATCAGATTTATATTTTTTAATAAACTTTTATTTTTTTAACTGTTTTGTACTTAAAAAAAAAATTATATGCACAAAAATATTCGGAAAAATTAATTTGTAATATAAATTATATTCAGTTACCAAATAATTACAAGACTTAGACATGACTACGACACAAACTCTAGTTAGAATTGTAAGTTGAAAGATGCCTTTTATTAAAATTTATAAATTCTACAAATAAAACTACAAATATTGAATTATTATTATTATTTATTTATTAAACAATCTATTACATTATTATTATAAATTTAACGCAAAATTTTTACACCCTCAATATTTATCTTTTCTCATATATATAAATTAAAATTTTTCTTCAATATCACCTTACATACTATGCATATAAAATTATGTAATTTTAAGTATAAACAATATAAAATTACGAAATATTATTATTTTTTTAATATTAACATTTGGTAACAGTTTTTAACATTAAATATTTATTTGTACTTAATACAACTTAAATTACTCTTCATTTGTTATAGCTTTACTTGTATAAGTACACTAATATCTTTTTAGCTTCCATTCATACAATTTTCCTAATTGATTGGCTTTATTTCAATTTCTCTATATTCTTTTATTATGTGTCTTAATGATTTCATCTTTTCTTTACAAAGTCTACGCTGGTTTTCCTTTTCTGACATTTAGTATTTATTAGCTCTACTGCCTATTCTTCTTTTTTCTCTTACTTTACTTTGTAATACAATCATTGCCTTTTAAATTTTCTAGAATTATATACGTAAATTCCTCGATATATTTTGATATTTGAATGTGATTAATTCACAGTTGTTTTTGTTATCATACGTGTATATTAATTATCTTATCCCACAACGTATCCGCGTTTTTAAATTTCTCTTTCCACGTACACAAAAAGCATCCTAAATCTTGCCAAAAATACATTTTTTCTGCTACATTGTTTTTTTTATTTTTTTACCTTTCAATTTTTAGTTTTCTAGTTTCTTTCCATCTTCTAACCTCGCAACAACACATTCTTTGATAGTTTTCATCCCTAGGCTATTATAATTTTATTTTTAAATCTTATAGATCTTGTTGCCGCTTTGATTTCGAATCTATTTCTTTATAATATAAGAACACTCTTTTTGTATATTTCTATCTAGCCCTAGGCTCCATTTTAAATATTGTTTTTGCACTGATTCTATTTCATCACACTTTCTTGGAAATCTTAACATTTACCCCATATTATAATACATTTTTTAATAACACGTACAATAATTTCATCTTGATTTTAAAATCTACTTTAAAAAAATTTTCAGATATATTCCACGCTTTACCCAAAATAAATTTGATTTTTTTTATTTATTAAAATAAAATTATAAAATAGAATTAGCTCACAAAATTTTATTTCACACGTTTTTTTGTTATTTAATTGTAATATAATTATATTCTATTATTTCATACAAGAAAAATAAATAATTATAATAAAAATTTATTTGATAAGATAATCAATAGTTTTCACTGTTATGTAATACTATAAAAGAAATTCAACTCATTTTACTTAAATTTTAAGAATAGAATAAAATAGATTTTACAACTTTGAAATAGATATTTATTTGCGGTACATATATTTTATGTTAAACTCATACTTAATTTAAATTTAATTCAAATTAACACTAAATACTAAGCATCGATAAATATATTATTAGGATTACCTGTGTACTAAGAAAATACTGTTTATGATTTTATTAATTATTTTATTCATTTGCTAGATACTGCTACTTCTAGTAATAATCAATACTAATATATTTTGTAGTGCATTTTTCTGTTGCTTCTCGAGTTTTAAATATACTCTCGAACATATATATCTACGTATAAGCATATATTTATTTTCAGTTATAAAAAAACGTAAATGCAATGTACGTACCAATAAAAAAATAATTATATTTAATAGAACTTTCATAATGTAATGGGCAAAAGTCTATTTTATCTGTTTAGAGTAACTTCTTACAATTAATATCCGTTAAAATTTTGATAAATAATCTTTTTGCGCATGATATATTGTCAGAGATTGTACACGTATCTACGCGCGCATACATCAAAGAGTGGGTATACATATTTTTGTCATTGTTCTTAGAAAAACCGATCCTGAAACTCATAGCGAATATCAATCGATCGAAGTAAGGATGATCATTTAGAGACGCAACACAGTGTGGGGCTTTAAAAGATTCATAAATCGCTGACTTTGGGGGTTCACGAAGATGGATAGAGTGCGAGACAGAGACAGATCGATAAACAAAGAGGAAGAAGGGAGAGAGAAAAAGAGAAAGAATGATAAACGACGAGTTCAGGCCTATTCGAATGCATCAGGCATATCACGACAACGCATCGTCGTCTGAGCGTAGCGCCAAATACGGTGGGGAGTGTACAGGACCTGTACCGAAGATGAGCGGTACCAGGGCCATTCAATAACCACCAATCCCGGACCGATAAATCGACAAAGAACGTATCTCGCATAAATAAGTGCGATATGAACAGGATGCAACCATAAATGGTTGACTGAAATATCTGGACGGTGGTCGAATCAAGTACTTATAAGTTTTTAAACCATGACTAACTATTACCCTTTACTTTTAATCTTTTTTAGTGAAGCTTTGACATGCCAATTCCTATTAGATAATAGTTTGTTGTCCTAAATAACAATGTCCTCTTTTGGTTTTGTAATAAATTTTTTCATCCTCTCGAATTCCTTATGTTATTTAAATATTTTATAGAAGGTAATTATTTTATCTAAATCAATAATACTAATTAGATATTATGAAATATTTATTAGAAAAGCAATTTAATAAAGTTCATTATTTTAAATATTTGTATATAATTCTAAATAATTCAATTTAATTTATTCAAATAATAAATATCCTTCGATTATAATAATTAGGTTGATTATCAAATAAATAAAAATTTTATTAATATTAGAACTATTCCAATTAATAAATAAATGAATGATTCAGTTCAATTATCAAAATAAATATTTTATAAAATCGAAAAATTAATTTGATTCTAATAATCATACTAACTGGATGAGGTATTTTGCATTTCAAAAAATGTATTTCATTGACTTAGATTAGCTGATACTGAATTTTATGTTAAAAAATTTATCTACAAATACGAGTAAGTTATTTAAGCACGGATTCTATTATTAACTGAAATTTGTGTATAATTAGTTAAAATGAAATGTCCGCAAGTGTAAGGTTTGAATTACTGTTGAATACTCCACGATTTCAAACTCACCGTAGCACCATGCTACAGCAAGATAGGAAGAAAACACTTTGCTCCCAAGAACAGAAGATGTTACGTGCTCGCATCGTCAGGGCGTGATTCGAATATATATTCCCCAATAGAGAAGAAAAAGGATAAACAGGACATCATACCAACTCTCTACGAGCTATAGAAGAATTGAGAGAAAAGAAATGTCATTCGTTTGCTCGTCTGCATTAGAACTGATTTCTCTACGTATTCGTCAATATTTTTTGTACAAGATGTTCATTCCATGAATTTTAATGATTAAATTGAAAATATCTAGTATTAAAAGAGGATAAATAAACAGTTGAATTTTATATGCATGGAAGAAGTTTTTAATTACGTTAAAAGCGCAAGAAAAATTACTAATTATGGATTATTAAATATTATTCCTTTATAATAACATTTTTTAAACGACAGCCTTTGTTTTATCCGTCATAATTAATAGAGCATATACTCTTAAAATTAATAAAAAAATTTCTTGATCTTTTTATTCTATTATAATTAAATTGTCATATGCAATATTAGATATTAAAGTTGAAAAGAATACAATTTATAAACAATCCTTTTGAAATAAGATCTGTATTATATAATTTTAAAGAACTAAGGTATATACTGCATTTGCATCTGTTTCAAATCTCATCGATGAGTTAAATTTAATCGTTTTACTAACGTAGTTATTTTACTACTAATGTTTGTTTCTTCAATATTTAGAGCTATAGAAAATTTATTCGGCTGTTTCCACTGCTTTGTAGCGTTTCTACTTTTAAATGTATAAATTTCAACTAAAAAACTTCAACAACTCATGCTTTAATTCTATTTTTATTAGTTACACGAGCAGTTAAGTTCTCTATTATTATTATATACTGAAAATTGAATTCTTTAAAATTGTAAAAAAATTATGTATTTTGCAGTATTAATTAATTTTGTTATTTATTAATATATAATAATCTGAACGTTTTGATAAAATTTTTTAATATTTAAGAGTATATAAGTTAAATATTGCATAAAATACTAAATTTATTTATTATAACATTCGTTTACTACAAACTAATTGCTTCATTATCATTCATAAATTAATTAATAAGACAAAATTTTTACACATTTTTCAATCAAACATACATCAAAGCAAACTAAGATTCTAATTTTATTAAAAAATGTAGCCAATAATGAACTAATAATCTTATAAAAAAAAACTATTTTAATTAAATAAGCTGATAAAAATTAGTAAAAATTATATGACACGTTGAATTATTATTTTCAATATTCACGTTGATTTTTTTCACAAATTATTTTCAGTAATATTATCAAAAGGAAGAGCTTTTTATCAAATAAATTCTCAACACCTAATGTTATATGAAAATTTTTATCCAGTTTATGATGACTCCTGGAGCAGAAAAAGCGGCTCAATCCTAATTAAAAATTTTTCCAAATAACGTTGTTCTGACTATAAACAAGACGCAATATCCACTACGACACGGAAGTCAAGGTGCGGCGGAGTTAATCGTAGGCACTCGCGCACACCGGCACACATCCCTGTCTCGTCCTCTCGCACATACGAGGACACGTACTAGCTCGTGTCCCCGTACACGTACTAGTAAAACTGGCTGACGCACTATAATCGAAGTTGTCCGTGCGCGCGCGCGTGCAGAGAGAGCGAGGCGAGGAGACCCGCTGCACGTCATTAACACATCAAACCTATTCTTTGCCCTTCATCTCTCTCTCAGCTGTAGTTTTTCAATACTTTGTCGATTGTTCATCGCGAAAACGAAGTGTGAATGCTGATTTCGTGCTAGCGCGGTTGGCCATGACTGCGTATCGTGCGAAACAGCGTTCAACTGTTATGACACATCGTTTATGTAGCATGACCGCAAAGGTGTTTACAGTAAATTTCACTGGTCGATCTTACAAACTGACCACAGGGTAGCGACATATCTTACTTGGATTTTACTTGCGATATTTCTATTATCTCATATTTATTGCCACTAACTTCAAAAATCGGTAATTTTCTTATTTATGTCAAACAATGTGCGAATACTAATGATTCTGTAATAAAACGAGTTACGTGAACTACTTCATTTTTATCTTCAATAAAGATTCTAATCTTTATTTCATTAGAAATGAATTATTTTTACTCTATTTATTCATAACTTGGTATACTTGTTTCATAGGTGGTCGATTTAAATAAATGACTACATTTTTATAGAATTAATTTGTCAAACAATTTTTCTAATCATACTTTATAACATCTTTAGTTTTTTTAATAATTCGTTAAACTATGAAAACATAACTGATATGGTTTTTTTAATAATTCGTTAAACTAAAAAAACATAACTGATATGGTTTTTTTATTAAAAATTATATTATACACTTGCTGTTAAAATAAAAAGAATAAGATTGTCTTAACAAAAAAAAATATTTTTTAAAAAATTTAAATTGTTATTACGAAGATTATTTTCTAAATTAAATATAAATGACCATGTTATTTTAGGCACAATAATTTAAAATTTTCATATCTTTAATAGTAATTCTGACCCACTAATTCTTCATAAAAGCTACTTCATATGGTAACTTTATAATGTAACATCGTATTATGTACATTAAATGTGGTTTCAAATTTGTGAAAATAGAATGATGCTGATATAAAGAAGATACATAGTTGTAAGAAAATTCGTTATGGTTGTTTGAACTAATGTAAGAATTAGCAAAACCATCACGAGACATGCATATTATGCAGACTTTGATGAACTAAATTAACGTCTCGTAACAGCCCGTACAAGTATTTCTTAAATGCATAAACATACACCTGTATCACAAAATCCGAAAAAAACTTCACGTACAGTAATTTAAATGGCGAAGTGTACGTCTTAAGAGATAAAATTCAATAGCTCTCGCAATGATGTAAAAGCTCGAGGTTGGTTCGTATTTTGCAATGATCCTTCAGCAGTTCGATACTAAATAAACGATGGGGGACGTCTACATGTGGGTCCTCTTCTAAAAATCGATGTAGAGCCCATCGCATGACGATATAACGGATTCATCGGTAAATATCAAAAGGAGAAAGTGCACGTGTGTAATCGGCGATCAGTGATGAAGACGTTCATTGAATTATTTTTCTTCTTTTAATAGTGTCACTCCATACATTGAAATTATAAAAAACATCGTTTGATTATATCTATAGAAATTTACAATTTATTTTTTATTTTTCTTTCCATTAAACTACAAAAATAATATAAAATAAGATATTATTATAAAACTTATTACGTAGCTTATATTAAGCAATATTATTATTAGATAATCAATAAATTATTTCAAAATGTATTTTAATATTTTATGAATCAACTAATCATGAAATTGCTTATTTATGTTAGAAAAATTCATTTTTAATCATTTATTTATTAAATATGATAAAAATTGTACAATTTATTATTATAATTACCACTTGTGTTATTTGTATATGTACATGTATAAATAAATTTTTATAAAGCAACTATTGTTAGATGTTAGTATAGTATTCCATATACAATATATAATACTTCAATTCCTCCATCCATGCCAAGAACAATTAAATAATTTTTAAACAAAAATATAATATTATATAACGAAAAATAATTTTATAAATCTATTACAATTTTTTGAGTTTTTCGAATAAAAAATGTCAATAACGATATATAAACATGTAATATAGAAGTAATCGAATTAAATAAAGTTTAATTTAAATAACGGCAATAAGTATAAAAAAAATAATTAATTGTTACATTTTATTATAATGAATGAAAACACAATATATTATCTTAATTGTAAACTCAACAATATAATTATAATAATCTAAACAATTCAAATTTTTATCTTTACTATTAAACACATCATTCAAATAAAATGAAGCTAAAATTTGTCAAGATTATTCAATGTTCAAAATTAAAGGTCACCATAATATATTTTTATGAGGACTTATATTTCCATTGAAATTTATTATTTTAATTACTTAATAATTTATCAGAAATATAAATTCGAATCTATTGCAAATAATTATAAATTTATAACAATTACTAAAATATACATATATATATATTTAATTTATGTCATGTACCGATGTATATTAGCACGTGCACGGATGCACTTGAGTAAAAATAAAATTCTGATACACCTTTCTATGTGTCACTTTCTTCTATATAAATAATACACAATAAAAATTTGTGCTCTATAAAATATTTAAATGTTACAATAATATACTTTTATAATTATACTTGGTTATATATATTTAACTGAATTAATAACTAACGAATATCAACTTTTAAATCTTTATATAAAATTATATTAAAAAAAAATAAACATTTGCAATATAATATTATTAACTTTTATAAACTACATTATAACTTTTCTTCAATAAGCTCTAAGAATTTAAAAATTAAATTGATTGTAATTCTTCACTTATATCGTTTTTGTTTAAACATTTACTTTACTATCTTGAAAAAAATGTTTTGAAAACTAAGGTTTTTGTCAAATATTATAAATCTGATTTTATTCAAATTAATAAATTAATTATATAGTAATAACAATAATTAAATTAAATGGTTGATACATGTTAAATAAATTTTATAACAATTAAGTATGCATTTTAAACATTGTTTTACACGTAAAAAATATTCTTGGTAAACATTCCTAAAGAGTTATGTTACGCATGTTGAACGCAACTTACTTTCTAAAACAGAATAAAATTTAACTAAGTCAGAAACAAATTTCATTCAAGTTCTCAAATAAATCTTATTAAGTAAGCACGTTAAAAATTATTAGCTTTAATTAAAATTATATTTTATTTTACATTTTTTAAAACTTCATATTTTATTTTCACGCTGCAGCACAAATTTAGCCTTCTACTACTGCGAAGGTAAAAAAAATTCAGAAAATGCAGATAAAATTCGCTAGGATTTATCAAAATTACTTATACTTCCTACGTAAATGTACACTAGTCATCTATAATAATTTATATGGATGGAATGCAACAATATGGTAACTGCATCTGCAAAACCCCGACGACAATGGTTTGGGACTTGTAACTAAAGAAAACGAACGAGGTGTTTCATTTTCCTCAGCTCACCGGTGAGTTTTACGGCGCTTCTTCAGCCCAAGTCGGCTTTAATGCACGGAACCGTACTCGAATCACGAGTCCGGTTGACTTGGGCCGTCCCCGTCATCCGCGAGCGCCTATACGTATGCGCGCGCGCGCATCCCGTACACTCGGGCTGCAACCTATTATATAAAAAATGCACAGCATGTACCGTATGTACATAACTGTATGCGCAGCGCCACTGTGATGTGTATTGCGCGGCGCTCGGTGGTGCGTCGATACGAGTAGAGTTTACGTTCGTCCAGAAGCCTTCGCAACGATGTCAATACGAGCAAGCGATGGGCCTTCGCTCGTTAAGCCCTTCATACCTTCGGTCGCCTTTTTTGACTGCGATGTAATAATTAATCGCACGTGCATCTAATACGTCCATTTTACTAGCGAATATTTGATAATTGTCTATACAAAAAAAAAGAAGAAAATGACAAAACAGGTCGAAGGAGAAATTATGTGGCACTGCTTCAATAGGAACATTATATTGATATTGCGCTGGCATCGTTTTTGTAAAAACAGTGAAAATATCTTTTATTGTCGAACAGAATAACATGAAAAACGAGTGCGAATGCGTAAAAAGGACTTTTACTTTAAAAACATACATCCGAGTACGAGTATGTCTATCGATCGACGTCAGTTTTTCATGAAAAGTTTACGAATACAAGTTAAATAATATTTTTAAATAATAAAAATATGCTCTCATACACCGTAAAACAATTTTATTTACATTTTGTATCTGAAAAATAAAAGGTATAAAAACATTATACCTTGATATCTGCAAACCTATCTATGCATAAAAGCATTGTATTTCTTTAAAATAGTAAATTCACGATTTATTCCCTTAAAAATTAATTTATTAATTAATAAATTAATTCTTAAGGAAATTAATTAAAACATTAATCAATGCTTTCTATAAGATTTATGTTCCAAAAATTTAATAAATTAAAAATCAATACAACTAATCTTCCGAGCGTCCTTTAATGTTAAGTGTTTAACTGCATCAAAATATTTTTTCGGAAACGTACAGTAAAAATAAAAATGAAAGAGACATGCAGATACGACAACATTGCATACGTAAGATTAAATCGCAGTCGTAAATATGTAAGTGACTGGCGAAAACCGTCAGATTCGCCAAACTTTAAGACGCAATCGTTATTCCGTGTAACAAAAGTCACTCGGGCGACCTTCACTCCCACGAGAGACGGCGCATGAATCCCGACACGAGTCAGAGCCGCAGTTAATGTAGTGTCGTTGCGCGATCCATGGACCGTGATAAGTATAATATACGGGTGCTTATATCAGCGCGGAGTTGAACAGCAGTTAGACCATGACCTTCTAATCTCGACTCACGCAGATGTTCCACGATTAGGTAATTCAAATTTCTCCTACTACTATTGAATGCTCCGTGAAACGCAACTGATTATTTTTCTAGTAGACTTTGCGAGTTTGTCTTTTGGTCACTTTTTTTACTCACAGCTGATAGTATTAATAACTTTTGAAAAACATCATCTTTGAAAAATTCAGAAATTCAAATATAAACGTAACGCAGAAGTGGGGCTGTGTCGCTTCTGATTGTCTGTAACTACTTACAGTTACTGCGATCTATGTAACGCAATTAAGTAATTTAATATAATAATCCATATTTTTAAGTTACTCGTATATATAAATTTAATACAAATTTTGTTAAATCTTTGGTACAGTTTTAATCGTAATGTATAAAAAAAATTTCTTGTCGCTATCGTTTACAAAACTTTTGAAAAAATCTATTTAATTCCAGAGATAATATAAAATAATGTTTTTTGGAAAACTTTTCTTCAGAAATAAAACTGTTATTGAGTGCTTTTTTATATAATTTAAAATTACTGCAATATAAGAAAAATGAATTAAATACCCTTCAGTTTAAATATGAATTAGAAGCAGAAAATCGCAATTTAAAATTGAATATAATATAATGTACCACTACTTTTTTATTGTTTTATATTAGTGACACAATCCAGTAACTACATTAATTCTTAACTCATACACAATAAAAGTAGTGTATATCAATTTGGAAGAATTATTAGTCTGTTTCATATGCTTTTGAAAACTTCCTTTAAGTAGTCAGGTAACCCCGACTATGGAAAGGCTGTTGAGATTCCAAGCAGAATTTTTATAGAAGCATCATTTATATGAGAAGTTTTATGATTCTTAAAAGTACTTTTTACATAAGAAATATTCACGTACGTAGTTTTACGATATATAGAGCTTTTTTAAAAAAAGGAAAAACTACATAAAATAATTACTGTTTTGAGAACGTATTTTTATTATTAAATACTTTCAATTTAACGTCGTTCAAATCCCACCAGTTGCTTTTTTAATCACATGTATTCTATTCTTCAAAAAAATAGAAAAATAATTTGCTTATCTAGTTATTTTCAAGTATATTTAATTATATTTCCTCTGAACTGAAAAAATATTACATGCTTTTTTGGAGATTAATAAAGAAAAGATATATTGTTAAAAGAAATTCATCTTTTAACATTATTTTATATTACGTATGAATTATTGACAGATGCTACACGTAATAATTTGTACGTTATTATTTCATGTTTATTTAGATGCTTTAAAGTTTTAATTAAAATACTTTTTTTTAAATGTACATTCATGATCAATAATTTATCTGAACTTTCGAACAAATAATATATCGTAGTTTAATTCTAAAACTATATATAATCAATTCAATATAAAATTAAAGTGAAGTAATCTTAAAAAAATTACATTTTTTTATTTATTCATTTTCTTTATGAACTATTCGTTAAATAATTTTTTTTAAAAAACATATAGTCCACTGTTTCAATAATAGACGAATATCTTTCAAAATTATAAATTTAAAAATTAAATTAATTATTTATAAAAAATAAATTCTAAATTCTTTTTAATACAAACAGAATTCGTATTCTATACTTATGAGATTAATCAATATCAAAAACAAAAAAATAAATTAATTCGTGTAAAAGGAAAGAGTAACTAGAGACTACGAAAATTGTACCCTAATTATTTCATGTCGCAGCCATTTGTAGCGCATATTAATGCTGTAATAAACAATAAATCAGCCCTCCGTTGAAGCAATGTAAGAGTCCCAAAAACGCGAAACGCATTATCATATAGTCGGAGGGACGTGCCAGTGCTACGAGTCAAGTAACTCCTCTCACCTCTTGCTTCTTTTTGCGACACATTCTATGGCATTTCTCGTGAAAACTCTCTGAGAGAAACGAGATCTCTCTCTCTCTCTATCTCTCTCTGTATTTCTTTCTCGTTTTCTTTCTTCTTCTCCTTGTCAGCACGCGTATGACCAAACATTCGAGAATACCGTAGAGGAACGCGCCGCGAATTTCAAAAGCGTGACAGCAACACAGGCCACACACTCTTTACGATCATCGACAGTTAACGGGCTTCTTGCAAGTGTGTGCACATCTTGTACGAATTGACGGGCAAATTTGGATAGCCATTTTCCCTCTTTCTCTCGCTCAATTTTTTCTGTGAGAATTCACGCGTATGTTCGTCATTGCGATAATAAAGATAGGAGTATCATCCAAGCATCAATAAAAAATCTTTTACGATTCTGAGGATGTTTGAGATATTCCATTCGCGTATGCGACCAAATTTTATTCGCGAAAAATAACGGATAAGCCGTGTAAAGTATAATCGAACGTAAAAATTAATGCTATCTTTTATAATCAATTTTGTATAATTGATTTTTTGAGCTCCTAAATTCACTATATATTATATAAGTTAAGCTTACATAAATATATCATCTTTCAAACACGTAGATTATACTTTATTTTATTCTTTGTGCTCGAGATTGTATTATTGAAAAAACGGGTTTTATAATTTCAGAATATGAACATCACAGTTTATTCATATTACTTTTGATTTAATTTTTTAAATTATTTCCTTTTGTATATGATATTTCTTAAAAATCTTGCTTACATTTATTTAAAATATTTAATCTAAAAGGATGTTTTAAAAGATTCTTTCTATTATTTATTATTCTTTTAGATTTTTATTTTTATAGAGAATCCGACTGTAGACTTCCTTCATGTTAAAGATTACATTATGAAATAATCGAATCAGTTCATTATATGTGTTGCTTATTTCAAACTTAAAAAAATATTGTTTGAAATACAATTATACTAAATTTGTAATTCAATAAGATCTTAACTAGGATTCCATAAGTCCTTTACAAATAAATTTATTAATAAAAATATCTATGCTTATATTTACTTTATTTATTTATAATTATAATTTAGTATATTTGAAAAACTAAAAATAAATGATTAAATTATAAATTAATTCCTCGAAATGAATCGTATAATAAATATAAAAAATTGGATACTTAAAAGTGAATGATTCGATTGACATCAATAATAAGTTCAAACGTATAATACCTGTAAAGAATTGAGTATTTACAATAAAGTTGAAGACAATTTCACTTTTTTGTTTCTGAGTAAAGCCAGACTAAAAGGGTGAAAGTCTGTAAGAATTGATTATTGAAACGCAAAGAAAAAATATAAAAAAAGAAGTTCCCGAAAAACATTCGGAGAATAAAGTAGGATTTCTGAAGTTCGAGTTATTGCAAAAGGAGCTGCTACCGTGCATCTGTTGGCGCACGCGTCTTCGCGATGTAAAATCTCCGCAGACTCGTCCTCCGCAGGAAATCAATAAGCCACGCCTATTGCTTTCTCGGCCGCCTTATAAGCGGACGAATCCAGCTAAAGCGGTTGTCAAAGAGCTGAAACGCTTACAGAGAGACAAAGATATCTCTGCCTTCAATATATATGGGCAAATTGAGAGAAACTATAAGTGGAAGAAGATGGAGGACGACTTACACGGTTTATCGAACAATCGCTTACTGAATTTGAACGTAATTTTAAGCACTGAAGCTTACCTTGCTTAATTAAATATATTTGTAAACTAAAGGAGATGAACAAATATATATTCAATTGATGTGGCTAAGTCAATCACTAATAATTTAGAGATTTTATTTTTGGACAAAATACAATTATTATGTTTATGTAAGTTATTGGCGAATGTGTATCTACGAAACCATACGTAAAATATATGCTATTCAATAAAATATATTCATATTTATAAAAAATTTATTAAATAATTATATTACTAAGATTATTAATTATGAATAGAATTAATTTATTGTCAATAATCGCTAGAAATTTTGAATTTTACTTGTAATTTATTTTTTTATAATTATAGGAAGCACTTGTAAACATGTAAATTGATAAGCTAATATTTTAATTAGTTAATATACATTAACTACAATATTTTTTTAATAAATTATTGTAAACAGTTTTTTACGTCTATATTAGTCTAATTTGACAAGCGATACAAGTACGTGTATAACGTTGTGATAATTTACGGATACTTACTTATTAATAATGTTTTCAATTAATAATAGCTATAAATATAGTCATAAAGCCTTATGCATACTGAAACAATATTATAAATTAACTTTTTTTATATAATATTTGTACAAGAATAAATAAGCACATATATTACTTTTATAAAGTAACGCTTTAAAAATTGTTATTCTAATAAATCCTCTCTCAAAAATTAATTATTTATTGTTAAAAGTAAATTCAATTGAATTACTAAATAATTTATGTATGGAAAAAAATTTCAATAAAATGTTAATAATTGCTGTATCTGAGTAAAATGATATAAGATACATATTATTTGAATATTACTACAAAAATGTTTAATCGTCAGGTATTTATTTACTTTTTATAAAAGCTTCTAATAAATGACTCAACATTTTTTATTATTTTTTTATTGTAAATAAACTTCTATAATTAATTATACTTCTATTATTATGTATTTACCAAACGTTTGTTTTTAAAATACTTGATTACACGGTTAAAGCGTTTTTTCAACATAAAAACAACGTAATACTGAAAAGATTTGATAAAATTTAACTAATGTTTTTAAACAGGTTTAATTCCATTATTACATGATTATTATTTTTTGTTAGTTGATATAACATGCATTTTTTATATATTTTCACAATAAATATAAAAAACTTATTAGTTTCATCCACAGAAAAGTAGGTAGATGTTTATGTTCAGTGATATAAATTAAAGATCATATGAACTGATAAGTAACCACTTTAATTCATACAACTTATTAATGACTAAATGCCGAATAATTAGTAAGTATAATTATTATTTAAGTGATAATTATTTTTGAATAAAATCAATAGAATAGAATTATAATGAAAGCATGGGATTATTTAAGTTATTCCAGTGTAAATATAAACAGCACCAGTTTCATATTAAGCGGTAATATAACAAAAATGTTGACATAAATTGCATAAACCTTGCTTATTAAAATGCAGTGCCTGTAAGTTAATAAAATTTTACAGCAAGTAACTGTTTCATTCAACTGAGGTAGAGGTTATGATATATTAACACAGATAATAAGTTTAATGAAAAATTGTTTAGATGACTGACAAAGAAAGTACTGTATATTAGAGCGAAAACAAGAAATGGTTGCAACGTAAAGGCAAAAGTCGAATAACCAATCAACCAAGTCCAGGACAGTCTTCAGTAGTATAGCAGCGTTTTCATTGATAGGTGAAAAGCGAGAAAAGCTCAGCTGCGTCTAACGGTACATTCGAGAGTCTGACACCCTGACTCGTGCTGCACAACAACCAGAGAAGGGAGGGACAAGGGAAAAGAAAGCGTAAAGACACGAGAGCCAACGCGAGCTTTTGTCGCGCGGATACATCGTCCGCTATTGTCCTCTCCCGGAGCGCTCCTTTCTCGCATTAGCATAAGAATTCAGCGCTGCGCCTGACCCGACTGCCGATCGCCGGGATGTGTGCCCGCGCGACTCTCCCCGTGAATCAAGTGCTCCGCGAGAGTCAGCCGCGGAATAAGCGATGATCCGAGAGAGCGGAATCGGCGCCGCATCGAAAGCCAATGGGCGCTCAAGTTATCGCTGAGGGAACGATTCCACGGCGTGAATTACGATCGCGCTCTTCCCAACAAGCTCCTCTTTATCTTTTCCTTTTTTTCGCTCAGTTTCCCGAGCTCGCGGGGTACAGCTTAAAGGATACTTGTTTCGGGGGCTTTAAGGACATGGGCACCATTAAAATTTGCCGGTGTCCTGAATTGAACTTTGTTGGTATACTTTTTCATGTTTCCGCAAACATTTTATTTTATTGAACATCAGCCATTAAATGGTACGAATGATTATTAATTAACCGTCTTAACTTATTTTTGGTGTTTTATGTTATCGATAAACTGACTTTTTATGGTACCAAAATGTTTTCGATTATGGTGATGAAGAAATTCTATTTCATCTGTTATATTGCCATAACTTTCTGTCGATATTTATTTTTTTAATAATTTGTCATTTTACTAATTGCGAATAAGAACTTATATAATATATGTCTTTACTATACAGCACGCAAACGTTTATTGTTCAATTAATCAATTTAATCTTCAATTAACGACTCACGCTATTATGTTTACCATTTTAAACATGTCGCATATTATTGCAGATAAAATTTTAAGAAATCTTTTGACTATGTTTATTTATAATGTATTATAATGTATAATATATATGAAAAATACATGAAATTCTACACATTTGTTTTTACTTCAAGATTTTTTAGTTTTTTCGATTTTAAAAATAATTAATTAAAATACAATGAAAGTTTTAAAATAATACTTTATTTAAAAAAAAACATTATTTAATGTGTATAAGTGTACATTGCTAATAGTTTAGTTGAGAATAAACTTTTTACGCAAAATTCAAAATTTAATAATTAAAAATTTTAATTATATAAGCATATACACGCATGTGTTTTCAAAATTAATTTATACAAGATAAACTATGATAACATGATATACACGAACTACTATTTAATACTAAAAACTTATGCAAATAATAGAAGTGAGTGATAAAAATTGTATAATGAATACACCATCTGAAGAGAGTTAATGTATCACTTATATAAAATGAATAGATCTATTTATAGAATATTAATAGAAATAGTTTTCTTATAAAATTTTTTTGAAATTATATCAAATTTTCTTCAATTAAAAAAGGTTTTAAAAAAATACTGCTTATTTTAAAGAAAAATTAACTTATTAAGTATATTATACTCTATGTCATACCATTTAGTTCTTTTTAAATATATTACATTAAG
Source organism: Platyscapa corneri (assembly GCA_018907185.1). Taxonomy (NCBI): domain Eukaryota; kingdom Metazoa; phylum Arthropoda; class Insecta; order Hymenoptera; family Agaonidae; genus Platyscapa; species Platyscapa corneri. The sequence continues at coordinate 5,164,435 of JACCHW010000001.1, forward strand.
TTGCTTATCAAAAATTTAAAAACTAATTGAATATATATATATTTAATAATAAGCGAATAGTTTTTGAGAAATCAATACAAATCCAAGTGAAGTTTATTATTGATAATAAAAAACAACTTTCATTCTGAAAAAATTTTCAAAAAATATAAAATAACTAAATTACGGTATTTTGAAACATAATAAAAAATTCCAATAGAACTGTAATCCATGTTTAAAAAATTACATTCAAAAAATAAATAAGAACAAGAGAATAAGAGAATAAATTAATCTATTTTGTTTTGAAATATTATTGTTTATAATTTTTAATAGCAAAAAATTTAAAGCCAAATAAGTAAATAAATAAGTAAGATTTAAATATGCAAAGTATTGAAAATGAAAGTCTACAATTCTTTACTTTTATAAAAACCTTTCTATCGTAAGTATTTAAAAACTTCTGATCATATATTTTCACTGAAATAATATATAATTATATTAAGATAGCAAAGCTATTCTTAAAATTTAGAAAATAATTTGCTTATGACTTAGCATAGATATAAAACAATTGAGATGTTGTGTATATGACTGATTTAAAACCACATACCATTTTTCAAAGATTCGTCATTATGTTAAAACTCTATTTCATAATAATAAAATTTAATTAGGGAAAGCTATTTATACAAATAGAAATACAAAAACTTATATATAATTAAACGAAATTTATTCGGATTGTATTATACCCTAAACGTAAATACACAAAATACATTTTATAAGTAGTAGATTTTCATAAAATATTTTATAATAATACTTTAAGTAAATAAATAAAATCTATATTTGATCAGATGCTTGATTAAATTTAAAATATAAGATTTTTACTTTAAACTTTGTGTGGTCATTCGAGTATTAATTTATTAAATGATATCATTAAATTTCCATTAAATATCATTGATTTTAAATGATTTTTTATTCCCGTAAGAAGCTAGTTTACATTAATTAGTTTAATATTAAATTTAATTAAATATTTAAATATTTATTAGATATATATTGTCTTATAATTATGATATAAAATAATATTGAATTCGTTTCATATAATTTTTATATACAAATATATTAATTGTAGAGCATTTATGTATTTATGCTTGACCAAATTTTCTCATAAGACACATACTATTTCAAATATTTTATCCAAAAAATCCACAGATTATTTAGGCTTAATTTTCTATTATGTTTATTATATTTCATTTGCGATAAATTACGTTTAAAACGTAGAGAATGAAAATGCTATTAATCGAGTGATCAATAATCTATCGTCTCAAAAGTACCAAAAGAATGCACAATATTGAAAGTTTGAAATTATTCTAATTAATTGGTGGAAAAGGTGTTCCTTGTTGAGTTGATTCCAGACACGGTTAAATGGGAGAGGTCGTTAACAGAATGCGTCTACAATCAAAAACAGAAGGATAACAGTCACTCAAATGCAATACCCTCGATTGTATTTAAATACTCTGTTGTGTACGTGACCGTTTTCACCTTGAACGAGATTCTCTCAAAATGGTGACAGGCACAGAAACAACCATCGCTCGTGGTAGGATACGAACAGGTGCGGGTGATATGCCATATAAATACGAGAAACTCAATCAACAATGTATTCGAAGAGCGAGGGTAGAAACTTGATGTCAGAACCAAGATCCCAGCATTTGAGGATTCGATTACTGGCAGCAATGAACTCATAAGTGATTGGTATGCACCTATCGTAAGGCACATCTCCGATGCGTGCGCGCGTGTCCGGCTGCGGATTACGCGTCTGTTGCGCGTGCGCGCACGCGATCATCCTGTCGTGATGCGCCGACGAAAGTTCAAGAAGATAAAAATAAAGATGCTTGAGATGAGAAGAAAGCGAGTTGTGAATAACCTCAGATGAATTATATTCTAGTGAGCCCACTTTTTCCTAATTAGTAGTTTCAAAGAAAAATCGCGTCTTCAAATTAAAGAGCTGAATAGATTAAAAACAATTATGTATGGATTTTACATATTTATTCATTTATTCATTGAGATTACTGTTAATTTAATCAACACAAACACTGCTAACATAATAATCTTTCAAATTATGTATAAAAACAAAATAAAAGTACATTCGGATACAAGTGATGTTTTAATACCAATCGAACATCAGTCGAAGAAATATCCTAAATATAAGAATATTCAAAATTGAAATCAATTTTCTTAATTAATATAGAATTAATAAGAATTATATTTATAATCGTAAAAATAAATAAAAATGTTCACATGTACATCGTTTAACCTACAAACCTTAATCTACAAAGAATTTGTAAAAATGTTATTTAACACTAGAAACTTTCTTAAACTTCTTAGAAAAATAACATTTTTCTAATAATTTAGTACTAATTATAAAAAACTATGTGAAAATTTCGTAGTTACATAATAATACAACATACATTCTAAGTGAACATTAAAGTAATTGGGTAAATACTACGAAATACTTTAATTCAAAAATGATTATTTCGATTTTTCAAAATCTACTGTTCTAACTAATTTGAAAATAATATTTTACAATAATATGTTTTATTTTAACTAGAATTTATATAAACATTTTTTCTTTGTAAATAACAATTTTACTCTAATAAAAAGTGTTATATTGTATATGAGCTGCAATAAATAAATCTGTATAAGATACTTTGTGTAAGCAAAAAAATAGAACAAAGTAAAGTAGATAAGTGACTAATGATGTGAAAGATGACTGAAAAATTACCTTTTGAGTGATGTAGATCTTTTCTATAGAGGTAAGTAAGAAATATTTTATTCCTACATTGATTAAAAGTGCTTTAATGTTTAATTGTAATTGTAAATAAACAGACTTAGAAAGTTTATCAATCATAATACTAAATAAATAATCACTTACATATTTATAAAATTTATTGTTCATTCTATTTACATGGATTTATAAATTTTATTTTAACTACTCATAAAGGATAATTGAACTTAGAATATAGTTAAAATTATGAAATGATTATAAACAAATATTTTCTCCAACCTTGTTCACTTACAAAATTATTATTAATATCAAAAAACAAAAAAATAAAATTGTTTGATAACACCACATATAAAAAATTTGGATAAAGATCTATTTACAAATTAAAAATATAAAAAAATTATTAAATTTTTTCAATTGAATTTTCCCAATTGATATTTATTAATTGAAAATAAGTTCACCTCAAATAGAAATTGTATAACATCAGCATGCGACTAATGCTTTGTTTAAAATTGTTTCGTACATTCCACTACATTATAAAAATTGAATTATCGAAAAAAATATAATTGAATTATATAGAATAATTTTAGATGCATTTGAACATAAATATATCTTATTAAATGATGCGAAATATTTGCTGTTGCAATAGAATCAACAAAATCGATTGATACCGTGACGTTTAACTAGCAGCCGGAAGTCAGTTCCACATGTATCTCGTGTAACCATAAGCCATTTCGGTGGACAAGGGAGAAACCCATCAAAGTCCCCATCCTTTTCGTTTTTGTTCTTTTGTACGCTACACATAATTTTTTATCGTAGGTGAAGATTGATTCATTAGATTTCATTTTTGTGACGAATCTATAACTACGATATAAAGAAATTAATTGCAAAAATTAGATATAATAAATTATAAAATTTTTTTAATATGAATAAGTTATAACCATACCATTTTTTCTTATATTTTATTTTAATTAAAAAAAAATAATCTAATATGTGATAAAATTAGATACTATTATAAGTAAAAATTTAATCTGTGATAATAATAATTATATGCTTTACAAATTTTATCTGTAATAATTATATTATTTTATTAATTTATCTATATAATGGAGTAAGCCAATTTATTGGTACTATATATAAAAGATAATGTATCATTATTATATTTTTATTCATTTTTGGATTCATTTGCCGAAGACTCTTGAATATGTGATACATAATATACGTTATAAATCATTGCAATAAAAATATATAAAAAATATATATTAATTTATATTTATATATGTATATAAATATAGTTATGACTTCATTTTTTGTTATTTGACTATTACTATTCATATTAAAAAGTATCAATTCTCATTTTATAAAATAAAAGTACATAAAATGATCAATGGTTTTTAATTAATTGAGTTTGCTAATGTTATCAATAACTCTGATACCATTAATGTTTTATTATTTCAAAATCTAGTAAATGATCTTCTGAAGCCGATTTGATATATAATTATTTTTTTCGACTGAAAAAACTATAGAACAAATATCTTTGTACTCTTAGATTTTAATAAAAGATCAATACTTGCTCATTTATCTATAAAACATTATTGCTAATTTATTAGTGTAGCTGTTTTTCAAGATTAAGTGCATTTCGTATATTTTTACTATCGCTAGGTTACATTTTTAAATGTTTGAAATTTAATGAAAAATCAGATTTTCGAATAAATGAAATTATAGTAAATTATGTTGAGTAAAAATGAGTAAAATTCTAGGTAGTATTTAAATAAATTCAAACATAAAATAAATTATCTCTCATAAGTAAATATTAAATTGCAAGTAATTGTATATTTTTAAGTCATTCATTAATTTTCTATCATTTATTTAAGACTCTACTAGAGCAGAAAAAATTAAGTGTTATTACTTAAATAGATTTCAACTCAGCGATGCATTATTCACTAATAAAGTCGCGTTTTCAATTTTATTATTGTCCATCACGCGAGATACGAGAAGTCGAGCATTCCAGCAATAGTATGATCGATACGCGGCATCGTACTTATAAGTACTGAAAACCACGGCGTCGATTTAAATGTCTGTGCAGTCCTCGTAAAATGATATTCTTCCCTCACCACCTACACACTCTTCTTTGGAAATGCTGAGAGGTCCGCGACACAAATTCAAGCGGCATAGAACCTAACGGTGGCAGGTTCGTCGTCTCTTTTCCTCTTGCTTTTGTTTTTCAAACGATATTTTTACGAGTTCATGCATTGTATATCCAGCACGACGACGCATTGCTAGAAGTTCTCGTGTCCGAGAAGAGAAAAATCGGTTATCCTTCTCGAGAAAGAGTCATACAACAAAATAAGCGAGAGAAACGTAACGGTCGCGTTCTGCCTGGCCAGAATAGATGAGTGTAGCATTTCCATGACACCGTGACCAGCCTCGCGGATGTATTGGCTCTCTAGCTATTTACCGACAACTATAAGAGTAATTTTTCTTCTAGTTACTTATGATTCGATGGATCGTTTCATCGTAAGGTGGACCTCATCGTAGGCTATAGTGGATTCGTAGTATCAATATCTCTATAATTCTTTTTACGCAATTTTGAAACTATTAATTTACTGTACTTATGAATATTTTTAGTCAGCATTAATAAATTAATTATAACAAATTATTCAACTGCTACTTTTATTTTTCACTGTACCTAAAAATAATACAGGTATAATATACATAGATAAAATGAGCTAATTGAATGATATCCCACTCGATTGAACACACATATAGTAGCCTCTTCGGCGTAGATTGGCTATCTCAATTTTTAATTATATTTATGAAGGTGAATAATTTTTTAAAATTATACTTACATTCTAGTTTGATTAAAGATGAACTTTCCTTGTTCTAAAATCATTAATAATTTTTGTTTTAGAAATGAATCGTTGAAACTTTTAAGAAATTTAAAATATCGAGAAAAAAATTTATTCTTATTAGACTGACATTTTGCACTTCCATATAAATTTAATAATGTAATCATCTAATAATTACAAAGATCAAGACGATAAAATATAAAAAATTTGTAAAAATGTTTTTGATAAAAATCTATTTGTTTTAATTATACAATATGACAAAAGCAATAATCAACGCGACTAAATTGGTCGATAAATTCACAGATATTGAAAGATGCTAAATACGACGTAAAGAAGTTTCCATACATCCTTGAAAAAACGTTAATCTTCACTAATTTATAAGTTGGTTCAGGTTTATGCGAGAAAAACAGCTGCTAAAAATAGAGTTTAAAATTAAGACGGAACAATCACTCTTCTTAGATCTGAATTGATCTCTCAGCCCAGATTGCGGGGCTTCTATCGACCTTATCACCGCAAGTCGCGCTTATGACGTATCGCACATTCCAATGTCCGTAGATTGCGTGAAAAAGAGAAAATGAAGCGTGACAGAAAGAGGATCGTGATCTCGGAGAAGCGCCACATCAATCAATCGTCTTCGATGAGAAGCGGGAAACAATAGCGTGGCTCCGTGTAATTTATGAACGTATCGCTCCCGCACACGGATGATGGGCGTTGTGAGCATGGCCCAGATAGCGAATACGGAACAATGGAATTCGCGTTGTTTCTCGTGCGTGCGCACGCGCCCATCGATACTACACGCTTCATCGTGCCGCTTTTTTTATGTCACGGTCATGGCGCTTTTCTAACTGTCCTTGTCTCTCTTTCTCTCTCTCTATCTTTCTTTCTCTCCACCTCAGACGACAATCTGCAGGCAGCGTGTCTTTATGACTGTGCAATGCTTTCGAACGAGCCTTTATTCCTCTTTCCTCTCGTATATTTTTCTTTTTCACGTTGTTTTCTCGCGTTTACGTACTCGCGAATGTTCGCTGAATTGTCGATTAACAAAACTAATATTGTTTCGATTTCTATGTGGTTAAGAAGAAACATATTCGAGACATAAAAATTTGAATATTAGGACATGTTTCCCTTTTATATTAAGTATATTTTAAAATTAAGTAAATATGACAATGAAACATGTTGTATTATAAAGTTGTTTTAATATATTACATTTAGAGCTTTAAAAAGTGCTTAATACTGCTTGTTAATACTGAATAATTTATTTATATGCATATGTGTGTGTGTGTTGATAAACTAAATATTGGAAAAAAATTGATTATTCATTATTATTATTCCTTTTGTTCATGTTTGTACATATTCGAAATGTAATAAAATACTTTATATTCGAACTCCTAAAAATTATGTATATATAATTGTGATAGTCATTAATTAAAAATTATAAGATAAAAGTAATTTACTGTTATTGTAAAAAAATCACTCGCTCAAATAGACGTACTCTAATCTTCCATGATATTATCTTGATAAGATATTATTTTTAATTCAATAATACACTGTATGTTTAATATACTTTTTCATTTGTTATTGTATCTGTTTTATCAGGAAATAAGATTAAGGAAAAGATCAAAAAATTATACATTCTTCATATTTCTAATTTTTTTCTTACACTTTTTTATAATTGTATAAATCTAACAAAATATTTAGAAAGATAATTTTGTTGAAATAATCTTCTATGATATTATTATTTTGTATTTGTATTGCTTGAGAATATGTTTAAAAATTTTTATAGCAGAGTTAATATTTTAATACTACTTTTAAAAATTTTATTAAAGATGAAATATTATTATCGTTCGATATTATTAATTTAGCTTAATAATGATCAGAATATCTTACATAAATACGAAATGACCTTGTCCTCTCAGGTTAATCTTGATCGTTGAAATCCCAATATTAAATAAATTTTTTAAAATTATAAGTAGAAAATTATCTCTTTCATTTGTTAAGTAACAGGTAGAATGTAATTTGATTTACAAATTCATAAATGAAAAAACATCTGAAAATATAAAAATTCATAATCTTAAAATCAGAATAAAAATAAATTAATTAAAATAGGGGCCTGTAGTAGAAAAAATTAATAATTAAAAGAACATGATAATTACAAAGAAACAGCAAACAGGTTATAGATTAATATCACTTGGTTTCGTAATTAAGTCGCAGGGAGTTTCGGTTCTGTAATCTAAAAATACGTAAGTACATAGAGGTACGAGTCACTAGTAAAGCAGTACAAGGTGGAGCTAAAAACGGGATATTCTAAGAAGAAGTCGAATAATCGTGACAGAACTGGACGGAAGCTCCAGAAACCATAAATTAACGTGAACGCAGCCTGCAACTGGCACTTTAGTTGGGGTGAAAGTAAAAGAGAAAATGCGCCTTGGATCATAAGCAATCATTGCGTCGAGTAATGTGATTGGAAAGTGTGTTGGTGTATGGAAGATCGAGCAAGCATCTTCCAATTTCAAAGGCCGTTATGATCGGCGCTTCGTTCCTTCCTTCCCTCCTTGTTCTTTTCGGCCCGTGTAATGATCGTGCAACAGCAATGGCCGCGCGCCATTTCTTTCTAATCCTCCACTTGAGCAGTTAAATTATTTTCAAAGTTAGATAAACTTTCCAGAGATTTATGAAATTTTGGTTTCTATTTTCTTAAATCTTTGCGATTCAAATTAGAATTATGATGTAACAAAGAAAACAATAGCAAAACGGTAGATAATTCGCCAGTTTTTAAGCATCTTTATCATTTGCCTCTCTTGGAAACTTTTTTATATTTAGAAATTTCAACAAATAAGACTTTCCAATAGTAAAACTAACTTACCCGCCTTTAACAAATAAGGATATTTTGTGAATTTAAAGGTGCTATTCAATTCAGATAGAACTTTTTTAATGGATTCACATATGTTCACATACATGCACATTTAACGATCGTCATGACAATGGCTCAATTTTCATTTACTACATGTTAACATGTAGTTTTTTTTTATATATACTCAATATTTGATCTTTAAATATGTAATATATTTGAAATAATATTATTCGAATAAAAAAAAATTGTTGTTTATATTTTCATCGCAAAAAATCTTTAATATCTTTATAAATGTTTTTTAGATAATATTTATTTAAAAGAATAACCTAATAAATCAATAACTAATAGATTAAAATAGTAAATAAAACAAAATTAATTTCTTTATTTAATAAATTATTAAGCATTTTATAAGATTTAGATGTACAATTTCGTTAACAAGAAGTATAAATGAATTGACACTAATTTTATTTATATTTTTTTTTAATATTCGGAAAATTAAAAGTTTACCGCCCGCAAAAATTAATTCCAATAAAAAACTTTTAATTTTCGAAAGTACAGTGTTTATTATTTAATTAAAAAATAAGAGACTAAAAAGTATAAATTTTCATTAAAGATAAAAATTTTTTATGTATCAATCAAAACATTTTCATTTTAATTAATTTTAATAAGTATAATATTTTCTATTCATGAACTCTTTTATTTATGAAATATCGAGATTTTTGTGGCTTTCATTCATAGCACTTTTCTGTAAGAATGAATTAATTTCAATACAATATTGTTATTATTCTTAAATATTTATTATAATCTGAGTCTATTTTAAAATATTTAGTTTTTTATGGTCATTTACATTATTTACAATAAGATTGGAAAACTATAAATGTGTTTATCATAATTTATAATCTTTAAATCACAATGATAATGTAGCATTTTTTTCATTGTATCGATTTATGCAACTATTAGCTAATATTAAAAGCTGTTTGTCAATTACAAATACGAGTACCAAATGGTTTCGCATGATGTGACGAAAATCTTTCTTAAAAAATCTTATGTATCTGAATATGAAAAATGACAGGCAAAAAGAAAAAAGTCAAAGTCAGATGAAAAATATAATCCAGAGATTAAATAATGTAAAATGTACGTTAAAAGCGTTATTAAATAAAAAAAAACCTTTAATTCTTAAAGGTAAATTGAAATAAATCATTTTTGAGCATCAAGCATCATTAAGCATCATTATATAAGTTATAAGTGTTATAAGTATCGTTATATATTAATCAAAATACGTTTTTATGTCTGTAAAAAATCTTAACAGTGAATATTTTAAAGTTGGCATATCATTATTTAATACTTCGGTGTATTACACTTTAATATATTTTATAATGTACTGGTATTAGTATGAACGCACGAGTATAGTTAAAATGTTTGTAGCACCATTTGAATCGAACCATAATCAATATAATGCTTGTTTTTTTATGTTAAATGCACATGCAACGTATAACGTAAAATTTATGACGCGAATGATAAATTATTCAAAAATAACCTTATTTGGTATCTTCATATATAATACTATATAATTTATTATGAAAAAAACTCAATATAAAACATTTTGCAGATCATGGATTTTTTTGTACAGTGTGTGAGAATTTTATTGACTAAATTTTGAATATGGCGTATTTAATATCTTTTGTTTTTAATTACACTCAAGTTCCTATTTAGTGAGGATTAAAGACGTTAAATATGATTGGATAAAATGACTTGATGAAGATAGAATATAAGCCGTTTACGATGACAATGTGTTTAAAGTAGGCAAATTAACAAATAGTCTAAAAATAGTTGCCGGGAATTCGCACGCTGAGGTTTCTTTAAACAAAGGCCTTTAGAGATTTATGTGGAAAGGAATTAATTCTTGAAACTCTCTGCTAAAGGAAAATAGAAGCTCGTACCCCAAGTCGAAAAGCCATATACACTTTCAATTTATCTAAATCTTAATTATAACTCGCATGTTAAGTGGTTCACCGGTGGAGCGTTTGCTAGAACCTGCGTTCGTGTGATTCCCTCGCGTTTAAAATACGTGAAACGATGGACAAATAAAGAGCAGCGATGTTCGCTGGCGATAAAATTCATGAATCTACTGAAATGACAAGGTCGCGTCTCCCTCCTCAGCACTTGCATTGCATGCTCCTACTCCCGTTTTTCTCTAAAACGATAGACGTCACTTATGCCAAATATTAAGATGGTAATAAAACTTGCTTTTTCTTTCTAATAATTCTTTTATGAATTATTAACTCCCTATTCTTCTGCTACCTTTAACTTTATTGGCGTTATTTAGTTTACTCAAGCCATTATTAAGTTTAAAAAAAATTAAGAATTATGAATTTAAGTACCGATAAATTTTGCTTTTCATTCATCTCCTCTATCGATCATTCTAGTGGGTAGTAATGAAATCTGATCTTGAATGGTTGATACTATAAATTTATAAGCTGCTTCAAACAAACAATATTCTCAACGAATGAATGCTTGGTTTTGTTCATTTTTCACTAATGCAATCATCAAAGTTTCCGTAATGAAAACAAAATGCCGATTTAAATATTCTAGCTTCGACACAAATATACCAATTTAAGAAAATAGAAAACATTAAAGAAAAAAATAATTCGTTTTTAAGTAGATAGACCCGAGATTTGTTCGACAAGTAGTAGAAAAAGACAAACCGATATTACCGGCGATGGATACAGCCTGATAAAGTTGTGATAGACAATAAAAAGAAACTGTTGTAATGTAATTATCTCAAGTCCACTCGGTAATCCCTCAGACTTTGAAATGAATTCCCAGATACATCAAAAGCGCGGCAATTTCAAATTCTTATCGATATCTATCTTTTCCGCTTCCTTGATCTACCTCGTACTCGCGTAAGCACGGATAATGAGAAAATCGTCGACGTCGTCTTCAACAGCCCCGTGTAACTAGATGGGTGCTACGTGTGTACTACAGAGTACTATGAGCAGACGACAGACATCACACTAGCTGGATTGGCATTGCTGCTAGAGGAGGGAAACCGTAAAAGGTGGGAAACCTCTACGAGACTCTCGAGTCCCAGCTAGGAATTACCATCATTGCTTCGGCATCTCTATCTGTTCCTCTCTCTCTCTCTCTCTCTCTCTTCTCTTGTCTTTTCTCTTGTCTTTTCTCTCCCCTACTCGTCTCTCATCATCCGCTTCTCTCCCCCGACTTTTCCACCTCCTACTCATCCTCGCTGCTCCAATACTCGGCTTCCTGTATCTTATTCCTCTCTTAACTTCGCACATTTTATCTCTTTTAAACTCTTCCCATCTTCGCTATTTTTCATAATATATTAATTCAGTTGTTTCACTTTTAGTTTAAAAAATAATCAGAAATACGAAGTAAAATATATAAATATGCATGAATGTTATAAAACAAAAATAATTTTAAGCTTGTATCATAAAAATACGATTAAATTAAATGTTTATAAATACGACAGTAGCTCTTCTAAAATTATTTTTTATTTAGTAGTTTATCAACCAAATAGAAACATCTATTTTATATTTTAAATAGTTTCTTCTTGTATATAATATTAAATATTTAATATTTTTCAAAGAATTTGAATAAACTTAGTTTACCGAATACTTAATTTTTTTATTTCGAAAATTTATTTACATGTCTACACTATTGAATGTTCTAATTTTAATAAAAATTTTACATTTAACTATAAATTCCTAGATTATTACTACTATTCCCAACTATTACTTACTAAATATATAAATAATATAAATAATATAAATACATAAATATATAAATAATAATATAAATAATATGAATTATATAAATATTTTATTTCTGATTAATTTATCTTTTAATATTTATTTATATATAGTTATATGTATGTAATTTAATATATTTTTAATTATGTCTCAACAATGTATTATTTGATTTTTTTTAATTACATCGTTTAATATTTAATATCATAATTTTATATTTTATATTACTTGTTAATTACAATTTTCTCCTCAAATTTGTTTCTCATTTATTCATTATCTTTGCTGAGTTTAAGATACATGAATATAAATAGTTTATATATCTAAATTTTCTATCTAAAATAGAATTTATTAAATTTTAACAATGTTAATTAAATCTTATGTTTATTTAATTTTGATAATAATTAATATTAATTAGTAGATTAACTAGTAAAATCCAAATTTTTTGCTCGAAATTTATGATAATAAATTTGTTTACTAACCAAAATTTTAAATAATTATTTCTATAATAATAGTTTTTTAATAAAATTCTTCTTCTTACGATAAGATAATAATCAAATTTTTTAATAATTTGAGATCAGTAAAACTTATCTATAATTATTACGTTTAATCTCTTATTTTAAAAATTAAAGTATAATATACATAATTTCAGAAGCTAGAAATTACTTTATTATTATAAAAATTATATATTTTTAAATTTATGGTTTAAAAACAAATTTCTAGTTATAGATTATTTCTAGATCATACTAAATCAATCTTTTTATTTCCTTTAAAATATTTTCGAATTCAATTATTTTAACAATGGCAAATAGACAAGAATCCCTGCATGGAAATATATTCTATAGATAGATATTTTAAAGATTTTTTAAATAAATATTGTGTTAGTAAATAGTTTTTTATTAGAAAATTCATTGATTTAAAAATTTATCTTGCGAATATAATAAATCACTGCAGTAGCTGTGAGCCACGAATTTCTCAAGAAAAATAAAATTCAAAGAGAAGAAGAGAAATAAAGAAAAAAGGGAGACATTTCACGGAGTGCTGCGCTCGTTTCTAATAATGCGTTCCTTGTCGCAAAAGAGAAGTGCATTTATATACGAAAGGGGGGAAGTTCAAGAGGCGTGAGTTAATGCGATGCTCCGAGTAAAAATTACGAGAGTACCTAATAAGAAGTGGAGCCATTGAGACTGGAGAGGATGCACTCACTGAGCACTTGGCCGATCTTTTTATCCGATTACTCCCACCGACGTTTTTCCTCCAACTGCTTCCAATCTCTTTGTCTCCCTTTCTCTCCTCCACATTGTATATCTTTGCGACGCCCATTTTCTTTGCGTCAGTATTTCCTCTCGGACCCTCTCTGTTCCTCTTCTTCTTCTTGTTTTCTCGTTTTCTGTATTAAATCGTCTTGCTCGCTCTTTTCCCCCTTTTGCTCTTTTTTCTGCGTATTTATGCTTCCGACCGTCATTTACTCTTTTTTGTTCCATAGATCTTTACCATTAAATCATGAAAATAATAGACTAATTGTAGAACTAATATGGTAAATGTATTTCATTGACTGCAATGATGTTCAAAAGATTTGCAGATATATTATTCACAACAGGATTGCACGATATTAAGACTATAATAAGAAAAATTTTAAATAAATGGTAATTTATATATTCTTTATAATCGAAATAAAAACTTACGCGAAATTTGGAGTTCCATTTAAAGGTGTAAATTAATTTTTATTAATTGATAATAATATAACCACGTTTAATTTTTGAAACTATCAGTTAAGAATATTCTTCAGAGCGCATTAATCTTATGCGAGAGCGAAACCGTTCTTTGAATAAAGCTTGTATTATTCAACAAACGTCGGTAAAACAGTGCACTAGTAAAACTAGAACTTTCACGCTTCCTTGCGTTATTTAAACGCTCATACTTGGAATCTGCATTTATAATAGATTGGAAACATTAACTGGTATGTTAAGCCATGAATATTTTTTTTTAATTTTCACTGCCTTATAAAATAAATGAAAACAATTATAAATAGATAATTTTGTCTACGATATCATTAAGTTACGCATACTTTAAATCGTATAAGAAACCTAACCTAGCTTCTGAATTAGGATACTTTGTAATTATAAGTCTCAAAGGAATCTTAAAGCTATATAATAAAAATTAATAAAGCCTAAAGTTATATGTATGCATATGAAGCGGGTATGTTCAAAAGGTGCTTGCTTGGCACGAGTCAACCCCAAGTTCGGATCCACTCTAACCGATCGGAAGTAATCCTTTCTTCAACCTCTTCATAGCCGTATTCTATGCAAGCAAGATTAAGAATCTTGCTGAGGCATTAGGCTTCATTCTAATTAGCCACCAGATAGGTAAAAGTCGCATGTTCCTCTTAGGAGGCCGAGCGCATGTGTCCCTATCGCCCTTCGGATCTTTATGGCTGGGGTTAATTAATACTTAATATACTTAATATAATAAGGATGCCCTCAGACGTCTTTAAGCGCCGCTGGTACACACGAAATAGGAACAATTTATGTAAATCAAGAGGGAAAATTTTTGGGTCTTTCAGAATTATAATTTTGTTCCGAGATATCTTAATTATGAGAAAAAAATGTACTTTTTCGTAGTATAATACTAGTTCGATTCAACCAGAGATTGTAGAATACGATGATGTAAGTTGAGAAGTGATGAGACAGTTGAGGCGTTTTTATAGCGGATGCAGTTGCTTCGCACTGGGATCGTGCCTCGAAGATAAAACAAAACTCTAATTTAGAATAAAGATGGAGAATTACGTTTTAAAGAGAATGAAGACGAAAATCTCATAAGAGTAACTAACACTTTTTTAATCGATTTATATAAAGTTGATTTTTAAATTTCTCTAAGAATATAGTATGAAACAAATTTTTTTAATAATCCAGATTTCATTTTTAGTTATGTGTAAAAATCTTGTAAAAGCAAGAATAGTGAATTTATTATGAAGTGCAATTTTATAAAATAAATTATTATTATAATGATGCGTAAACAGGTGTATAACCTGGAATCATTTCAAATTACACTTGCAACAAAATAATTTTTTATTATCATCGGTTCTTGATATTTTTCTTTTATTTTATCGAACTAATATTAAAAAATTTTTTTTGTATCCATAGCTAAAATATAAAGTATATTCGATACCGAAAATGATTTTTAATCCGTAATCATATTGCTTTTTTTTCAAGTATTAATATTAATTCATAAACAAATTGTATGAAATTCAATCAATACAAATTTTGAAAATTAAAAATAATTAATCAGATTATTTATATAATTCGATATATTAATCAAGTCAATGATAGTATATACGTTTTAATACGAATTCCGTAAACACAGGAATCTAGTTTTTTACTTTTTCTTTATACGCGGCAAACTCTTCATAAATTAATATATAAAGTTAAAAATTTAAGAATATATTTTTTTTTTCATTTTCAGTAATTGCATAAGATAATTTTAATTCTAGTATATTAAAACACTTACAAACAATAAAAAGTTTATATATTTTTAAAAATATCAAGTTTGGCTCATCAAAAAATTTTCTTTACTTGCAAAGCTTACGTTGCTTATCAGAACGACTTGCTAATCTAAAGAAAAATTAATGGTAGCGATCAAATCCAACATATCACATTTGCGCACAATGCTATGCATTTGAAAAAGAATGAATAAATCGACAGTCGCAGATAAACAAAAAACAAAACTAATGAATAAGAAATAGTTCTGATGGAAAACACAAATTGAAAATTATTCTCTTGCATTTATTCTTAATTAAAAAAACATACTTCATATTATTTATTATATTATTAACGTTAATATACATTTGAGTATGATTTTATTCTGACTGACAATAATCAAATTATAAATAAAAATATACTATAATTAAGAAATTAATAATGCAGACGAGTAAATTTTAGAATTATCAAATAAGCTTAACGAATATCTTATTAATAAAGTAATTTATTATATGAAAAAAATCTATACAATTTATTAAATATAATTAGATGTGATAGTAAAATAAAACTAAGAGTGAATTGTTTATATAATAAGAGCAATATAATTCTTTTCTACAAATGACTGTTGAAAGAAAAATTTTTTCATTATACAATAAAATTATCGTAATATTTACAATCATCAAATATTGAAAATAATTTTTACAATATGACTTTATTATTTTTAATAAATTTTGTACTAATCTATTGAAATTTAATTTATGTTTATTAGAACTATAACAGTAAAATTATTTTTATAATAAATAAAATTTTATTTATGAAATTAATCGCATATTCATTTATCAAATTTAAACGAAAATAAATAGATTGAAACATTAAATAGAAAAACAATTTTTAAATTATATTTTATACGAGTTGCAAATATACATATAGAAATTAGATACAATCGAATGAATTTGAAAGAAATCGCAAATTTTTACATATTTGTATTGTAAGAGCTGCATTACATTATTATCATTAGTAATACTAGTTTAGATCTGTCAATTATTATTTCTATTATTATTTTTATCATTGTTATTTTTTTATATTAATCTACACTGTAGCATAAACTAAAAATGTATATTTTGTCACATATCAACAATCTAACTTTAATTTTGGCTATAAAAAAATGTATGCTCTTGTTTTAGTTTAAAGTAAGTAATTAAAGATCATCATGCAAGCAAATGATTTTAATACAATTGAAAATCTCATGTATTACTTGGAAGAATGCTACAGAGAAACGAAAGCTCCCAATAGCTCTACGAGATCGAATAGTATGTTGCCTATATCTCACATACAATAAGGTGGATGTAGATTTAAGAGAACCAGCAAGAAGTAAAGAAGAAGAAAAATGCTCGAGAGAAGTCTCGCGATGATCGGCATCAGTGCCATGCCGTCCAAAGAACAATGGTATCCAGCCGAAGAGCAGTGCTGAGTTTTGCGTAAACAAATTCTCGAGGACTTGCAACTCGTGGCCTCTGCGTCGATTAATGATAATTATCGCCGTTCACCTGTTCGCACTCTTTTTCTCTATTTTTCCTTCTTTTTTATCACTGAGAACGACTAATTTCCCTGTCCCTGCGTATAATATAGTATGCAGCGCGATTGGCTGTTGTGACAACGGGTGCTCTAAATTCTTATCAACACTTTTCGAGGAAAAGCGGATAATTAACGAGCTAAAACCGACGTTTTTCTGAAATTAATTATTATGACGTCTTATAAGGACACTAACCGGATGTCATGAGCATCAGGGGCACAAGATTTCGCTTTTATCTGGACTTTGCAAGGTCGTAAACGGGTTTGACAATTACATTGGAGATATTTGACAGACGGATGAGATGTAGAGATGATTGGATTTTGCAATTCATAAAAAGTCTTATTTCATAAATTTTCTTATTATATTTCTATTTTAAAATTTTAAAGTATCTTTTCTTATATCATTTATTTTGGTTTATTTTTAATAATGTACAAAACCATTGTATGGTACCGTCAATACAAAATGGTATTCAAATCGAATAAAAATATGGTTATATTATTTGAAATTACAATAATCATAAGAAAATGATACTAAAAATTCTCATAAATATATAGTTAATTTAATTTTTATATAACTTATAAGAAATATATATATATATAATTACAAAATTAATTACTTTAAAGTATACTAAAGTAATGGTATTATTATTATAAAATTATATTTTTACGATAAAAGATAATAGATAATATAAAAAGTTAAGCAAAGTTTTTTATTTTTATATAATCAAAAAGTAATTTTTTTAATTCAGACAGCTCACAAAATAAATCTGCATTATTAATTTCATGTTAATCTTTAACGTTAAACATTGTAATTAATATTGACAGTATTTTTAAGATTATTTGATGTCGTATAATGCAATTATAATTTATTTAAATAAGCATATTTAAGTAAAATTTAGAGCTATAATGAAATGATTAAATTATGCCTGATAATACAGTCAATTAGAAATACAATTTTCTAATAATTTATATACTTGGAATAAACGCAGTACTCATATGATACATGACTTATTAATTATTGCTTGTTATATAATAACGAGATAAATGAAATTCTAACTTATTTCTAGTACTTTTTATCACAAATAAATTTTACCCTTTCATTTACTTACTTAAGATAAATATTAAAATAAAAATTAAATATTAATACTAATATTTATTTTCGTGTGAAATCCTTTAATTAATATTGATCATTCATTTTTTTATATGTAATGAGTTTTTTAATAAAATCATAATAATAATTTATGATAATTATGTTACTATTATGCTTATGAAATATGATTCAGCTAAAAAAAGTAATTTAATTTACAGGACAATCAGAAATCTATTGTAACAATTTTTTCTTTATTGTAGTTTCCAAAAATTTTATAATTATTTATAATTTTATAATTATTTATTCTGTATTTTGATATTTAAAATATATGTCGCCTGTATATGTAACCTGTATACAAATTAAATTAATAAATTAAACATAAATGTTTCAATGATTTTTATTTATAAAACTTTTAATTTTTTAAGATTTAAACGTCATATTTGTATTTTATAAGATATGTTGAAAAATATAATACTTTTCTTGCTCAATAAACTTTTTTCCTTTAATGAAAACAGCAATATTACCAAGTTATAATTTTAAAAGTATAATCTACGTTAAAGAAAAAAATTAATGAATATTAGTACTTAAATATACAACTAAAATAAATAGTCTGATAAATTAAGTTTTTTTATACGAAAAAAAACATTACGTAGAGTAGCTATACTTGTTCAACTAACAAAAGATACGCAAGTTGTCAACTAATACAAAAAAACTTACTGAAGAAATAAAATTTACTATTTTATTTATAAAGAGTAAAGTTTCCCACATGGAAATAAAGTGCTATGACTATTTCGTGTTTATGTCGGAGAAAAAGCACAATCGGTAAACATTATAAGAATGAGAAGGTTAAAATGATTATTAGAGAGAGTAATCTGCAAAGATGTAGGTAAGAGGTCGATAAGAGCGTGCCAGATGAGAAATTTCCCGCCTTTTCGAAGGTAGCGGGTGCCGAGGCGTCTCTCCGCAGCAGGTGGTACGTACCGTACGTTCGCTCCTGCCAGCCTCGGCGGGTGCAGGTGATGATATAGATATAGGCGATGCACACTCTTTTTCTCTCTCTCTCTCTCTCTTTATCTCTATCTCCCTTTCTTTCTCTCTAGCTACACGCACGCATGGGCGTATGCACGCATGCACTAACGTAAGTAAGACTCGATTAAATACGTTACGCTGTATTGTGCGTGCATAGGATGCACAAGCGGGTATTTCTCTCGCAACTCCTCCTCTTTTATTTTTATAGCCATCCTGGTGCTCATTTTCTTCTTCTCGCACTCGCTCAGTTAATTTTTTCACTTCTCGTGACTGCTCGCGAGTATTTGCCCGTGTCAAGGGCTAGACACTCGCGTTTCCCCTTTGTTTCGCAGATTATATTGCGACGTTCTGTTGAAGCGCGGCTTGCACTTTCTTTGCAAAGACATGTCTTTCTTTCTTTTGTCATCTTTATTTGATGTACCGTTCAGTTGAGACTCTTGTTTTCTAAAATGTGATAGTGTAGAAATCGAAAAAACTAACGGCCAAGAATGTGACGCGATAACTTTTTCAGTAAGAAACGTTATTTCTATTTACTTCGTTTGAAATTTATCGGAATAACTTTACACTCAATACATTCAAAACAAAAATAATCAAAAAAGTAGTCATAATTGTAAAAATAATTATTCAAATGCAAGTCTATATATTTAGTTCTATTACATAATATCTCATGCAAGCGTCATTGTATAAATCGTTAATTGGTAAATTTTTATATTTTTAGATCTCATTAATCGATTTTATAATTTATAATATGTATTTGCACTGATTTTTTAACAAACAAATTTAGTAAACAGTATATTTTTTCTTTTATTACTTATTTGTTAAGTGATCACATGGTCTTTTAAATATCCTGATTTTTATATAAAAATATAGACGTATTACTTCAATACTACGTATTACTTTTCCTTTCACTTTCCTAATTTATCAGCTTTATACCATACTGTAATATCAAACATTTATTCCTTATTTAATATCAAATTTATTCTAAATATTTTACATTATTCTTTAGCTAAGACTTAATCTTTTATAATAAAACACCGTTTATTCAAAAATTTACTTTAAATGATTAATTAACAATGTGTCTTCTTTTTAGTACCTGTTTTATGAATAATAAAAATTCTTTTGATTATTGAAGTTTTATAATTCATTATTTTATGTCGCAAAACTTATTTACATATACAAAATTACTAATTACATTTATGCCTAATCAAACTCAAAATATTCTATTTATATAATTAATTTAATAATTTAAATGATAGTTCTAATATAAAAAAGTTAAAATATCAGTCAATAAGTATGACGTTTTTAATAAAATAAATTGTATTAGCTTTAAATTTTTATCAACTAAATCTTATCTAAAAGAGTATTATACGAAGTTAAAATAAATTATAACAATAAAGTTTTTTTTAATTTTATTTGTAATTAACTTAATTAAAAACGAAATTTATATGTTACCATAAATGATTCATATTGGCATTTGTGCAACCACAAATATAAACATTCTTTGTAAAATGTCATCTAAAAAACCGAATAATTATATTTCAGAAAATTAATAAGCAACTTCTTTGTGGTAATAATATTTCTGTGTAAATAAAAAATAAAATTACTGATGAAAAGGTTCTTACTGCAATTATAACTTATTACAGATAAAAATTTTATTATAATTTATCTTAATTTAGTGTATACTACATAAAATTATTACTCTTTCCACTATAATTCATTAATTATAAATTGAGTAAAAATCAGACGTTCCCTGTCATAATAATATTTCTTTCATCCGTTCGAAATTAAATCAAAAAGTTATCATTGTACCGTAACAATATTTAATATTTTTGAGTATGCGATCGATATCGTGAACATTAAGATACGACTTCGATAAAATAATGTCGCAAAACGTATTAAAATAAAATAAAGTGCTCTTCTATAAAATCTTCTAGTTGTTGTAAATGTCGCTGAAAAGCAACGATATGGAATTCACCAAGGGTTTAATATACGCATACCTCACAACTCGTTTATTTCTTTTTTTTAAGAGCGCTTGCTCCGCTTTCCTTTCACCGACAATTCCCTCTTTCATGAAAAAAGTAAAACAGAGCATACGAACTTATTCTCCCCATATTCTTTCCTCCGCCCTCTTCTCTTTCTTTTTCGCCCTTTTGACTCGTTCTTCCAACGGCCAGCCACCTATCTCTTGCTCTTTATCTCACTTTCGCGGCACACAGTCCTCACCTTCTGCGTTCACGTATACGCGTGCGCACGCGCGCCCACCGTACTGAGTGCGAGGGGACAAACCAACAGAGATAAACAGCACTTCCGTGCTGCGAACGCGGGGAGAGAAGCAGCAGAAGAAAGAGACGAGCGAAGACAGTTAAAGAGAGAAACAAAAAATGAGAGCAGTCTAAAGGGGAGTAAGGGAGAGAGAGAGAGCAGGTAATAATAAAAGAAATACGAGAGTAAAAAAGGGAGGGAAAGAGAGAGAGAGAGAGATAGACCAAGGTCCGCGTATATCTGTTCGCGCTCTTTGCTGAGGAGAGTCGAAGAGCCCGCAGGAGAGTCACACCTGAGCGCTCACGCTTCCTCCTCTCATCCGCTCCGTACAACCTCTCTCTTTGTCTATCTGTATACTATCTATCTTTCTTTCTTCTATTGTATAAGAGCGCACGTGTATGTTGTACTTTAGCAGCATACGATGGGCAACATTTTTTACGACAGACACGAAAAAAGAAAGAGAGAGGGGGATGTGTAATGGTTCCGAAAGAGTAACTGCTATGTGGGCGACTGCTCGATGTTTTTGCATTTTTTCGCTTCGGATGTGTATACTTTTCAGTATTATACGTTCCTTTTAAGTCTTGTGATTCGTTTTATTTGTAAATATTACGATGAGAAGCTCATTCTAACTAACATTGATGGTTAAAATTAAAAATTTTTAATCCATATATTACACTGAAAATCAATAATGAATAGTTATAATAGTTTTCATATTTTCAAATGTAATAGACAGGATAATTTTATGAAAAACCATTAATCAAACGAATTTAAATATATTTCACAATAAACTTACATTTCTCATTTCGTTAAATAAATATTTTAATTTCAGAAAACTGTAAATAAAGGGAACACTTTATAATTATTTTTCAGTCAACTTAAAATGCACATAAATTCATAAATATGCTCGTATACAGAGTATTTAATTAAACCAGTCGATAACTTTTACCAATTAGAATTATCTATCTGAGTGTTTAGGAAACGGTCAATTTTTAGATAATTACGTATTCTTACTAAACTTTATCCGAATTTTATTGCAAAATTTGAATAGTGGTTGTAGATAATAGAGCGTCTAGATATAGAAAATTATATATTTATGAGAATTTACGAAGATTAATTTCTAAAATTTCAGTACGTAATTTTCTAAATTAGAAATTATAAGTGTTGTGAGCTAGTTAATAAAGTAATGTATACACCGATCATTATATTTATACAAAGTCATAAAAATCATAAAACTATCTACGTGACTCGAGTATTTATAAGTCGAATTATACAGTCTTCATTGAATCGACATAAATCAGAAAAAACTCTTCATTTGTAAGATAAAGTATTACGTGGCTATAAAACTAGCGCCTATCTTACGGAGTCCGTAAATTTAGTCCATTTTCAATACGCCACCAGTTTGTGCGGTGCTAAAAAAGCTTTTACCTCTCCGAGACGTGGCAAAAAATAATCTAAAAATTATCCTACGAGCAATAAGAATTTCTTAAACATCGCTGATATAAGATTCAGCCTACCGGAAAAATACCACATAGATAGAGCAAATAATTAAAAAAAAATACACTAAGAAAGGAAAAAAACGAAAGCATGCAAGAGATTCAGAGCCAATTACACCATACAGATGCTGCGAGACGCACAAGAGCCCAAATAGCGCCATTACAATGCAATAAATCCCACGCCCGAGAGCTACGGGCCTATACGGACACGGACACTTTATAATCAGTGTGATAAGTGTGTAACAACAGTGACGGTTCGCGGTCACGACAATATCATAATACCTAGTCGTGCACGTGCGTACCAAGAGAGAAAAGATGCGCCCCGAGCTCGTGTCGCAATGCGTGATAGTTTGCGTCCGTGAGAGAAGCCGAGATTTTATAAAGACCCGTCCACGATAAAAATGAAAATCCCTTTCGTCTGGTCGCTCCTTTTTGCGCGTTCTTTTCATTTTCGCAGCGATTCTTTTGTTGCCCGTCGCACTCTCACACGCCCAGAGTCCAAGCAGCTACAATGGGACCCGGAGTTACGAGATCCGGCTCTGCAACTCCACTCTCACGTGCATTTTTTTTTCAAAGCTTGCATCGCTCCTCTCGT
Organism: Platyscapa corneri; assembly: GCA_018907185.1. NCBI lineage: Eukaryota > Metazoa > Arthropoda > Insecta > Hymenoptera > Agaonidae > Platyscapa > Platyscapa corneri. The sequence continues at coordinate 5,188,165 of JACCHW010000001.1, forward strand.
CTAGATCTTTCTTCTATTTGTAGCTCGAATTGTGACAATTTTTCTAGATTTTGAAATTATGCGACTTATTAAGATGAATTACTTTCCAGACGTCGCGTACGGTTGTATAAACAGCTCGAGCAATCGTACGGAACCTTGCTACTTTTATTTCGTTTTATACACATTTAATACAACGTGCATTCGTTGTTTAATTTAAAGTACGTTATTCAAATTTTTTCAGTAGCGCTAAAGTTCTTATTCAAAAATTCTTATTCAAATTAAAAAATCTAGTTTGTATTAGTTCACATTGGTCAATTATTCATATCGAATCTTTCGAATTTATAATAATTTTACACCACTTATGTGAAAGTATTATACTGGGAATTAAAAAAGTTTAAACATAAACTCTAATTGCTAATCCAGTTGTGTTTACATCATTATTTTTCTGAATGTAAAAGTATATTTCAAAATTGACAAAGTCAATTTTTCTTTGCGGTTGAATTATGTATTTAATTGATACGTATTTAAACGCTTATCACAGATCTATTTTTGTGTATTTACAGAATTTATATTTTTCATAACTTACTAAATACAATCGTAAAATAAGAATATATATGTGTATAAACTCTGACTTTAGTAAATTGGTTTGTTCCATTAATTTCATCCTGAAAACTGATGTTTTAATTTACAAATATTATTTTTCAATTATTCTTAAAGTTTAGTTTATAATACAAAAATTAGTAGAAAAGAATAACAATATAAATTTTATGCTCGAGTATCTCGATAATAATGATACCCAAAGGTCCTTTAAAATTGTCGTCTCTTCATTTTCCTTGGCGTTACATTCCATTAACTACGAGACCATTTTAAAAAAATTATGACCAGAATGATATTAAACTGTTTGTTGTATTTTCACTTAAAGCAAAAAATTTGAATAAAAATTTGAAAACTGTTTAGTAAAATTTTTAAACTATGAAATATTATTTTAGAAAATATTTTTCTCAGCTAAAATTATATGTATATATTGTTCAAATTTAATTAATCTTACAAAATAAATCTTTGCATGATATTTTAGGTTTGTTAAGAATAAATAAAATAGATTTACAAAATTTATCACAAAAAATTTTTTATACAGAATCTAGAAAACAATAAATTTGATGATATTTATATTTTGTTTAATAATGTTTGTACTGAAATTTATCAATATATAACGTTTAAAATATTGTTATTGAATATTGATGATTTATAGCATTTTCAAAATACATTACTTGAATTATAAAATGCTGAAAATTCCGAATCTTAGATTATGAATTTAGACATTTAATAAGACGTTTAATAAAACGAAATCATAAATACTAAATTTCGTCAACAATCAAGTCGAAAATTATACACTTAGCGCTACGAAATCCAAGTTTTGCAAATGTGGACAAGCAATTCGAAAAAGGATGTCGAACTCGGTATTTTCTGCGGTTTGTTCTCAGACTTTCCTTACTTCCGTAGCTCACGAGAACGACAAGGATTCTCCATACTCCGGGATGTTCTCTCCGAAAGTCATCCGTACATCATTTCTTCACATTTCGTTTCTCACTTGAATAGAGAAAATGAAATGGGAAGCCACACACACTGATACACGACTTCAATGGGCTTTTATATAATTCAGAATTGCGTGAGTGACGCGAATTAAAGCTGTGCCTACGTGGTTACCTTTATATTTTTATATCATTACATTTTTATTTCGTAGCTCTTTGATTGAGAAAAAGAAAGAGCTTCTTACAAGATTAATCCTTTTATGATTGTAAAATCTAAAATTGTTATATTCAAATTATCGGAAAGACTTAAGCACGACGGCTAATGAGCTCGTAAACAATTAGAATAAAAATATTGTTATTACTATTGAGTGGCAATTTATAAGTGACATGTACATTTATAGATACTTTCAATTACTCATCAATTACGAAAATGAAACGCCACTTTTATGTTTGATTAAATAATGTTATTGTATATTGTTAATGCATCAATGCTAAGCAAAAATTTAAGATTATAACGGTTAATGTTATTTTTAAGCTGCCAAAGGTACACTTTGTATCATTTCATGTGAAACTAGGTTTATATGAATGATCAGAAGAAGCGAATACAATGAAAAATTATTTACTAGACTCTACTTTTAATTAGATTAATCAATTAATATAAATTAAGTTATACACTTGAGCATAACTATGGCTACTATTTTGATGTTCTTTAATTGTTCGGTAAGCATTTATTATAAATAAAAATAGTATACTAATCGATTGCGCAAGTATGAAGGCAGCCAGGTAATAAGATACAAAAACTCATGAAATAAATACAGGAAAAGCCTTGTAAATGAATTACTCGAATACGAAAAAATTATTATCGAAAGATATCGATAGTCTGAATCAAGAAAAAGGATGCGAAAAAGATTTCCATAACCAGGAGGACGAAATACGAACCTTCAAAAATCTGTAAAAACGCGAGCGCTATCAAAAAGGAAGGCAGATGCGAATTACAAATGGACAAAGCCAAGTATGCATCATGATGAGGAGACAATTAACGGGAGCACCGGAGTAAAGGATCACCTCAAAGAAATTCCAGAGCCAGCGTAGCGTATAGAGAGGAAGCGGAGAGAGGACTCGGGGCAAAGACGAGGAGGAACTGCCGCGCGCCCGGAGGTAATTCTCTTTAATCGAAGGAGGATGTGGAGTCGGTTAAACCGAAGTCCAGTCAGTCAGTTTCATTGGGAGAGAACGTCAGCTGCCCGGATGTCTCCCCCATCTGTGTGCTGAGCGCGAGGAGCTTGGACTCGTGTTGCGCCGCGCGGGGCACCCATGTGAGACACCTTCTCCTCCTTGACTCACCTCCTTCTGCCTCCTGCACGAGTGTGTGTTTGCCGAAGCCTCGGGTGGACCCGCGGCGCCGGAGCTGCGTGAGCATGCACGAAACGTGCATCGCAGTCTACGATCGCTCGTCTTCTCTCACTCGTACTCATCTCATTATGTTATTCATTTCCAGCTGTTTTGCTACTCGTGTCGTTCAAGTTGGCGGACATGCATTGGCGACCGGGACTAGACCGAGTATTTTTTTATGTTTTGTAAGTTTCTAGACATGCTTTTAAGCTGCTTAGAAATCGACAAAATATTAGGCAAAATCAAAGCCGAAGAGATAAAATTATAGACAGTTTCATCAATTCAGGATTTAAAAGTACTAATGCTTAATTTTCATTTTTTTTTTAAGAATCTCCATTTCACGCACGTATATGTACCGGAATAATCTCTTAAAACACGATAAAATTTTGCTTTGAATTTATTGTTCGGATTTTTAAACTATTTTTATCAAAAGCTATTACATTACATATAAAGTATTACTAGATATTTGCAAATAAATTAATCTATGTAAACGTATTAAAATCATCGAATTTTTATAATAAAAAGTAATAAGATTAGGAATTCTTTTGAATTAATCATATTTCTTTCATTATTTAACACTTTGTGATCCAGCGAATATATATCAAATTTTGCTAAATTTTTTACAGATTCTTTTTTCATATTAGCGTGTATTCTCAGAACTGAGAAAAAGAATTTCAGAAAAAAGATAACCGCCGTAAAAATGTATGAGTCATTTAAAACAAATATAATCATCGCTTCTACAATTCAATTTTCAGAATAGACTTTATTTTATGGAAGCAAAGTACGCGGTCACGTTCAACAATAGGCATTTTTAGAGAATTAGTTAAAGTTTCATTCAACTACAAAATGACTTATATAATAATGAACGGAATGTAAAAGACTGCTGTCATTCACGTAATAAAAGTACAAGAAGTTTCAGTTAAGTGAATCGAGTTAAAAATGATAGTTTTAAAAATTCATTAAAAATTACGTTTACATTAATTTTACTACAATCCAAGTACAGTTACGATTCGTCGAATAGTTCAATCTTGTGTAAATTCCTCATATTTTAAGCAAACTGCTGGAACTTATCTTTGACGTAATTACTAACTTTGAGGAATAATTAGAAAACGAGAAAACTCGTATGTAAGACATTAAATTATTTGTAATCTTTGAACAATTGAAGCAGCTTGGGATTTTCATAAATTAAACCTTATGCATAAACTGCACTTGCAGCAACAATAACACTACGCAACTATTTTAATATGTTACTGTTTTTTACTATCTCAACTGCATTAGCACAAATAATTCACTGCGAACGTTGCTGTTATAGTTACATCGCACGTATTATCCATAATTATTCTCTTTGTCCTCATTTTAATTCCCCTTTCATATCAGCGCGCACCTTTCTCTGATGTTCGCATCTCATTGTCCCTCTCGTACGACCACCAGTATTGAGCATCGCCAACAGGAGACGAATCGCGTCTACTACTCTCGGTAGTAGCTCTTAAGTTCAATGTTACGTGCGTTTATCGGGAGCGAATCGGCCACTTCGCAGGCCCTCGTATAGAGACAAGATAGTCGCAGCACTTATTACATCCACTTGCCTTTTTTACTCCATGATAATGCGTTATATTATACGTGTTGCGTACGTCTGCACGGATGCGTGTACGAGCGCTCAAAGGAGGAGGGACGGAGACGATGGATGATCTTGGAGAGCAGGGTTTCATTTTTCCTGCTCCTTCACGCGGGAGGATTCACGCTTCTTTTGCTTTAGTTACAACGATGCACGAACTATGGTATCCGGCGTGTGATCTGATTTTTCATCGCTCCAAACTCAGATTGTAATTCAAGTTTTTTTTTACTTGTCATGATCAACACGTTAATTTAAAATTGTAAAGTGTTCGAGAGATGAGATACATATTGTGCACGGGTAACTTTCTTGAGCTAATTAACTTATGATTGTTTTTTATTTAATAATTTTATGAATATTTATGTATTAAATTTGTGTCAAAAAATATTAAGATTTTCTAGATATAAAAAATGAATTAATCGATCAAAATAGGTAATTATAAGAATAATTAAATTTAATTTATAAATAATGTATTTACGTAATACGTGCAAAGTTGTAGAAACTTATAAGTGACTTATTTTTAATACTTTATATTTGTTGAAATTCTTATTTCAACATACATCATAATTGTATTAATCACTTATTTCACTTAAAGTGAAAAAATATTAGCTGTTTTTTAGGAAATAAATACTTATTTACTATTTTTATAATTAAAACTAAAACAAAAATTTTTTATTTTCCCATGATAAGCATTTATTAAACCAAAGCCAGTGTATTTCCTTTACATATGATTTATATATCGATTTATATATAAATCAACTAATTTTCAACCAGTATCTTGATTTATTTATTCCCCTGCTATATTGAAACAATATAATCAATCAAAAAATACGTATTAATCAAAAGATACTTTCTTAAATTTAAAGATAAACGATGAATTGTTAGTGCAATGCATCATATTTTTTATTTCAATTAAACTAAAGTATACTATTCGAAACTATAAACTTTACTCATATTTATCGAAGTGTTGCATAGTCTTTTAGTCATTTTAAATTTATAGTGTAGATAGTTATACATGCTAGTGATATAGATTATTAAAAAATAAATTATAAATAATATTTGAAAGTCTACTTTTATATTGTGAACTTTTTTTTAGAGTACACATATGCAAATAGTGCTTTCTGTATATTTGGGAATAAAAATATACGTTCTTCTATCGAATTATGTAAACTTAAATACTCATCAAGAAATTATGAATGAAAGTGATTTAAAATATATTTAAACGTTTGTCGAATTAAATATTTTAGCTAGTAGTGTAAATTTTCATCAAATACAAGATAAAGATAGTTGAAAAAATAGTTAAGAATATATTGTTATTTTAATATTTTTATGGTAAGCCAAAGTTCAAAGGTAACGATTGATATTTCTATTAGAATTTCTAGTGATGCATCTATCTTTTGAATGGAGATAGGTCATACTGTATACAACGCAAAATACTCTCGTGATAATTCATAGCAAACATCAGAGAAAATTGGACACTCGTGGTAGCATAAAAATAAGTGAATTAAAATGACACGTTGCTAGAAGATTATTCGGTGCTACTTCTGAATCCCTCAATTTTATTCACGTTCATGTATAATACTATATTAAATTTCACGCCACGGCAAAACTTCATCTTCAGTGGTAACAGAAACACACGAGAAAGAGAAGTAAAATTTTTTTTAATTTTAGAACGAAGAATTTTTTACTTTTTTCTTTTTCCTTTTTATTTGTGGAATATTTGTTGAGATTTTAACCTGAGATATAAATAACGTTTCATTTCATAAATTGTCTATTAAAATGTTAAATTATAAGGAAATGAATACGTATACTAAAAAAAGAATACCTATACTTTATATTTTACACCTATTTTTTAAGCATAAGACACACATCGTGCATAAGTTTTTTAAAATTTTAATTTTTGAAAAATATTTTTCAATTATAATTCTCCTCATCATAATAGCTATATTTCGAAACAATTATTTTCTCATTATAAAGTATCTTATAAAAATCATGCCGTGGATAAATAACGCATAAGTTATTCGGTCGACGTTTGTCCCGTAAAAACGTGTCAAGCCCCAAGGTAAAACGATAAAAAAATTGCCAAAGCAGTTGACCCCATAGAGGTCAAGTCTCAAATACCAGGCAAGAAAACGAAAGAGTGTTCAGATATCCGGAGAGATCGAAACCGTTCCCGCGTCTGACAGCGCCTACGCCTGCATTTCGATGCGTAAGCATTACGTCGTAAAAGCGAGCGACCGTTCTACGGTAATGGATCGGAGGGGCAGGAGGAGGGGAGACTTCGTATTTCACCTGCATACACGTAAGCTCTTTTTCCATGTTCCTGGAACGCGGAGCGAAACTCCCGGACGCGAATTCGAACAAATTGAATCGAGCGGGGAGAGATATTTCGAGAGACCGAAGCCTCGAAAGGAATTCCTTGTTGAAGGGGGTGGCGCGGATCTGACCCTTTGTCGCAGTCATGCTCTACTCTTTCAGCTACCTTAGCACAAGGAAATGAAGCATAGCATTCATTTTGAGCATCGAGCTTATTTATGTTGTAATAATTGGGTTTTCCTTTGTCTGAGTCAGAACGTTAGAGTACTATTTTGGTAATCCTTTAATTAATTTCTCGGGATATACGCTAATTTTAAAAGGGAAAGTACGTAGAGGCACTTTACGGGAATATTATAAAATGAGCAAACACTACAATATAATATATATTTTAGAGTAGATACGTATATTGAATGAATAGAAAATAGAATTGCATATGGCTCTGTATTTTTACAACATAACATTAATTTTGTATATTTTCATATTTTTGTTAAAGCTTATTATTATTAATTTTTTTTCAATAAATTGAAGTAAATTTCAATTTACTTCTGTATAAAATTAATTTCATAAAAAAGCGTTAACTTGTTGTGTTTTTAACTTTTCATTGAAGCCTTAAAATTAAAAAGCTAAAAAAATATATGAAACTCATTTTTTATTTATTTTTAAAACAACGAGTGAACTGACAAGTCTTAAAAAACAGAATATACTTAATTTAAGAATTACAACTTTAAAATCCACTCCATATCAAATTTTTTTGCTTTTAAAAACTATAAGAAAATTTCAAATAGATTAGAATAAATTGAGTTTTTGTATAGCTACAAATAACCAATGTTTATAATTTCAAAAGACCGCATGTATAAATAGTAATGCAATATATAAAATGAAACAGTATTATTTTAGGCGTAACGTTACTTTTACGCATATGCACACATAAAGTTTGAAACTTCTTTCATGTTATATGTTTTATATTATAATAATCATGTTACCATATTAGTTCAAAGCCAGATTATTAAACAATTTTTACATCATTAAATGTTTTTTTAAATGTTTTATAATATAATTAAAAAATATCAATAAATCTATTGATACCATTTATTTTCGTGTATTTATAAAATGACTATTTCATCATCTGTACTAAGTTTCACAGTTTGCATACTCGTAAAAAATGTTGTTGAAAATCTTATAAGAATTTGTGGTAAAATATTAATGTATAATGAACATTTTTAAACTATTTATTTCATTACTTGGCTTCAATTAAATATATTATTTCCCATATTTATAATGCTTTGTATCGCCAAATCCAGAAAATATAATCGAGAGGGAAAAATTCAGATTTTTAAAAAAGAATCCTATATCGGAAATCGATAAGGCTTGACATCTTTTTCCGCATCAGCTCCAATATATATTTAGGTCTGCAGGTTCAAGTTTTTCTTCAGTAATGAAGGAGAATTTTCGTGATTATGAGATGAACAGTGCTATATGCTTAATTATCACATTTGCTCATTGAACAAAACCAAACGAACATTCGATGACAATTATTATGCGCTTGCATAGATCTCGTCAGCTCTCCAGGCTCGACATTCTTCGGTGTCTGTCGCGCTTCGCTCGACGAATGGCTAGATCAGCAGCTCCCAAGGAAAAAGACAAAATTCAGAAAGAGAAAGGGAGAGAGAGAAAGAAGATGATGAAACAACGCTCGATTGCGTGACACGCATATGCTAGTATGCACAATAGTACAAAAGTGACCAACAGAAGAGGACTAGGAGATGATTTTACATGTAACCTAAAGTGTAATAGGTAGAATTCTTCGTGATCTCGATAACTTCAGTCCTGCACATAAAAGATAGTTTGAATGCTGTCAGTTCATTTAATTCATTTAAGTGTACCTAGAAAATATAGAAGTATTCACATAATTGATGATTCAATTTATCCACTAAGATCGTTTAAACTCTAATTGTATATAATTTTTATATTTTACACGAAATAAATAGAACGATATTGGGATATATTTTGAAAATTTTACATATAAAATTATGTAAAATATTAATCAATGTATCATATTCAATAATTTTTATATTACATTACTTATTTGCAAATCGTTTCAATATTGAAGAAATTCTAAAGTGTAGTTATGGCTTCTATATTCTATTTCTCTTCAAATGCTTTAGTTGATGATGGATACTGAAGTATCATGAATTTAATATATAATTAAGTCAGAAAGTAATATTTTAATGATATTTATCACAATTAAAATTTTTAGAACTTTAGATTTAATCTAATTAGAGTATTTGTATCTCATCGATGTTTAGTCATTTTTCCTAATAACGATTCGAGTTAAATGCATATTGATTCATAATTAATTATGCATAAATCCAAATTGTCTTGAATTAGTTAAAATTTTGTTCATTGAAATACAAGTGTAGGCTATTTAAAATAAGCATGTTTAAATACGAAGCTAACAAATCATTGCAAGTAAAAATATAAAGTAACAGCGCAAAGCAATAAAAAAAAATCGAACCACAAGTGAAATATACCATAGTATTGTTCAGGGTCAAAGTAAGAAGCAGAATGTTGTAGAATAAAAGACAAAGAGAAAGTGTCGAGAGAGAAAACAGAGAGAAGAAAGGTGTCGAGAACTCAGATACTTAGAAAAAAAGACCAAGAGAGAGAGAGAGAGAGAAAGAGAGAGTGAGAGAGAGAGAGAGAGGTAGAGAGAGTGGGGATGTCCTGTCAGCACCATTTTTGAGTTCAACGATCTCGGATGCAGAGCACGCCAATGTGTCCAAACGCCGAATTAGCGATTCCCAAATGCAAAAGAAGGCACTTTCGTCGTAGCGTGCTTAGCGTCATGCGGTAGCCGCACAGGCGCACAAAGTTCTTCGCAGCCGATTGCGTGCGTCCGAGAAAATTCATTACCCGCAACGGCCTGTGGCTTACAATTCCACTTATCTAATTCTTTTTTATGCGTCGCGTACATGATTTACAAGAGACTACGAGACGATCATACATTCCTACGTTACGTCGAAAGCATGATGGCCGATTATCTTTGCCGACTATTGTTCTTCACTTCTTCTAAATGATTTGAAATTTCAATGAATAACGACGGAAACGATCAGAGACATGAATTAATCTATAATTTAATCACTTACACTTATGAAATAAACTCTCAAATATTTGTACGTATAAAATACATTGTTCAACTTCGTAAAACGTACAAATTAGGTCTTATTTTATTCTTTTTCATTCGTACGTTACTCAAGCGTATGTGTATTTCTAAATTCTTTACCTTCTTTAAGTTACATTTATAGTACATAATAAAGTACATAACTATATTACATATAGTAAAATAAATATCGAAAATTTGTATAAATATCAACAATATTTACTTTGATATGTAATACTCAATATAAAGTACATTAACTCATTTATCATACATGTATATAAGTTTAAAAAATAATAAATAAGATTATAAATTTTTCTTTTAGTTATGTATTTTAAAAGTGCGAGCATCAGCTAACTCAGAAATTAAAAATTATATACGTACGAATATAAATAATTTATTGATAAAAATCTTTACTTTTTATTACTTTGAACAGTTATAATTACTTGAAGTAATAATTGTGAAATAATATTGCACATACCCGTAAAATATTTTCTCTAAAAATTGGTTAAATTGCTGTTTTGGTAAAAAGGATGCACAGGTAAAAATATAAATATAAAAGGTACACCAATAAGTAATCGATAACAATTTCATTCTGACTTCTAGAGTTGAGTAAGAAAAATATGTTCCATTGTTTGGTGGCGGATAAGAATCGACCCATTTGACTTTGACGGATAAAATGACAAGTCGGACGTTGCACCGATGACAGCAAACATGGGAGAAGGGGTCAATGTGCATTCTCAAATTTCCTTGCGAGAATGTGCACAAGCAAGTGGAATGCTGCCCGAAGGAAACGGTTCCTCCTCTTATCTCGCGACTTAACGATTTTACTTTTAAACGGATTAGTAACCATCAACTGATTTTGTCCTTCACCCCAGCGGTAATCATTATCGCGACAATTATCCACTTGGACATTCTGCGTTAATCGTTATAAGGAGAAAGTCGTGCAAGTGCTCTCTAAATTATTTAAATTGAGATTTCCATTATACTCTAAGCTGGATAGAAAAGTAGAGGTTGTACGTATTCAATTTATAAATATGATATGATCTTTTAATTTTGTTATTTCACTATAAACAAAAACGTATAACATCTAAATTTTAATTCAACGTCAAAATAAAAAAAAATTGAAACTTTAAAAGATTTAAGCTAAATACTAATTAATAAATATTTAAAAATACTTTTATTTATTTTAGTTATTTAGATTTATTAGAGTATATTAGTGTTAATTAGTAATAAACAATAAGTTTCATTATGTACGTATTTACATGATTAATATTACATCTTGTATTCTACAGGTATGCATGCTTAACAAAAATAAAAAAATTTTTATAAACACGATTTGTTGAAAAAAGTTAAATAAAATTAAGTTATAGTCTGCATGTGTACAACGTTAATTTCTCGTATTGGTTGTTAAATATTATTTAAATTCCAATTACATGTATAACTTAATTTTGTATTAATACCACAACCAAATGAATTTTCTCCCTGTATAAATGCTCTTAACATTGACAATTGCTACACGTATAAACGTAATTTTAAGTAAAGCCAACTAACTACGTATAAATCATAACATAATCAATGAAAAATATTTATAAATGAAGGGTAACATACGTGTAAGTCACTCGAACTTTTAATATTAACTGGTAAGTATACGGTTTATAGATGCATGTAAGCTGTAACGAAGAGTTGCCTAAGTTTGCATTAAATCTAAAAGGAAGACCCCTTGTCAAGCTTGCAACGCAATTATCAAAAGTACGACGATGCAATTTTGGATGAGCACATACCCTCACACGTGTAAAGAGAGCGAGAAAGTGAAACTTAGGAGACAGAAATATAAATTTTAATAACTGCATTCAAAAAGCCAATTATTTAAAAGTAGAATAATTTGAATAAAGTGTATTGAATATTTATTTAACAGATTACAAACAAGTTTTACAGATAATTAATATCTCTTGAATTTAATTTAATTTTGTAATTTTTTTATATTTCTTTTATAGATTTATTTTATTAAATTTTATATTTTTCAGATGTTATTTAATCGATTTAATAAATACAAAATCCTTTATTATATAACTACTATGATTTAAATTCTAATTTTAACCAATATAATCACTGAGTTAAAAAATTTTTACGAATGATTTTTTTGAAAATTAATTTTACAAAACCGAGATTTCAACGCTTATAACACTATTATAGAGAATTTTAATTATAATTTTTAAGTTAAAGAAATTTTTTAATAAAAATAATTAATTTATTTAAATAATATAATATAAAAAATATCCCGTATTTTTATATAAAATAAAAAATCTAATAAGTGATTTTCAACGTCACAATCAAAATCTATTACAAGCAGATTTTAATAAAATAAACTTTCAATAAACATGTTAATAGGTTTGTGTTTCTCATTTATTGTTCTTTTAATATTCCATGAATTTTTGGACATTATTGCTACAAATATTTCAGATATATAGATCTACAAAAAGGATTATAACATAGACTTAAGTTTTGTTAAACGAATCTAAAAGTATAAAAATATTAAAGTTTTAAGATAATACGAATAGAGAAATATAAAATGATAATGCAAAAAGAATAATGTAAAAGAGAGGTAAGAAAATAGACAAGTCTTTGCATTAATCATTATAATTGAAACTTGCGCTGAAAACCCGCAGTAGATAAGACTCAGTCACATTTATTTTTACTGATTTGTTCCAACTATCCACGCGTCTAAGTCAAAAGACAGTACGAAGCCTTACTGACGAGTTCAAGTCAGGTGGTCACGTCATGAAACAGTTCGGTCTCACTCTGCTAATATAGATCTTGAACAATACGTTCACTTAAAGAAAAAATATAAATATTAATTAAAATAATACAATTTTAAATATGTGGATAATTAGAGAACTGAAGTAAAATTGACAGTGCAATAAAAATAAAAATAAAACAATATAGTAAAATAAAGGTTTCACATAATATTAGAGATTAATGCAAAGACTAAAAAAAATTCAAATATAAATAGATGCAGTAAAAGCTTAAAAATAGAATAAATTATAGACGATGAAAGCAGAAAGCACAAAAAGCAGAAGCAGAAAGACTAAATTACGTTTATATAAGATTCGAAACTGCAATAAAATGGGCGAGGAAAAAACAAGAAAAAGCTACGAGTCATGAGGGAAAACGAGAGAAGGAATAGTAGAAAAAACGAAGGAATAGAAGAAAAAACGTAACACAAAAAGAAGCCCGGTAAAAGAAAAAGTAACGAAAAATCGAAAAGCAAAAGAAAACGGGAGCAAACAAAAGGATAAAGATTGAAAGTAACGAAGGAGTGAGAGAAGAGGGGGAGGAGACAGAGTCGTGGAGCAGTGAGAAGAAAAGAGGCGGAAAAGGGGCGGGTGGACGAGATAGCGAGTCATTGCGCAGTGAGCCCGAGGTGGGGATATAGCCACCCCCGTATGTAGTAGGGGCTGAGGCTGTGACATGAAAGAGGGACGAGGAAGAGCCGGGGGCCGATATAACTCGCGCGTCCCGGCAGCTGTTGCAGCGAGAGGCCGACACGTCTTTCGCGTAGGCAGGAGCGCGCCTACCTTTCAGCCTCCATTTTGTCGAGCTGCTGTCGAGCCCGAGCTGCTAGAAAACCTTGCTTTCTTCTCAATAATTAATCAAGGTTTATACAAGGCTATTTAGCTTCTCCAATGAGCTAATGCTCTTCTTATAAATGATAATGTTGTCCCTGCTTTTACTTTTATTTTTTCAATCTCCCTTTCTGCTCCTTTATATTGTTTAAACTACATGTTTCAGTCAGATAAATATTAAAAAAATGTATAAGTTCTAATAAATCATTATTTTTTGCCTGATATAATAGAAAATGATTCTAAATTTGTATTAAATCGTTATACGCATAAAAGTGTTCGAAAGCTTACTGTATTAATTTTGCCGAAAAATATTTCAAGTACGTAAAAAAAAAATAAAATACAGAGGGGTGCTTAACTCACAAATTAACTTAACTCTCAAATTATAATCGATTATTCATAGCATATAGGTAATACGTATTTATATTTGGCGCATATGTATATGTTTAGTAAACTTCAATAAAGTAATCAAAATTGATAAATTCAACATTGTTTAACGTTTTAACAAAAGTTACATTTTTCTCAATTCTACTAATCAGAAATAAATACACATGTTCATTCAAATATCAGCACTTTAATTACAGTCTAATATCGTTAACCTTCTATTCAAGCTATAAACCGAGAAAATAGGTGACTTTTGATGATTCGCCTATCAATATTTGCCTTCTAATCATGTATTCATAGCATACATTTAGCAAATAGTACAAGACGCTAGTTGGTCGAGCGCTATCATTTTCTTATCCGAACTTTGTTGTTCTTTTACATGTTCATTAGCCTTGTTGAAACGCAAACGAGATTGTCTTCCACTTTCAGACAAAAAAATAATCAAATTAACGCAGGAAGAATTTCTGACGAGAATCAGGAGAAATTCATGAATTCAAAAGAGAAAAGCAACAAAGAACTGCGTTTAGCTCCCCAAACACGGTGAGAGTTAATTTCCGTGGGCAGGAACCGTCATAGTTTCCGGCGGACATGTTAAGCCCTCGCCGAGCGTTACCAGGAAACGCTTGCAAGGCTCTCGCAGTCGCGTTGCTGTTGCTGCTGCTGTTGCTGCTGCTGGACGACTTGCCAGCCCTGAGCGAACGGCTCTCCGGACGAGTGGCTTCGCTAATGTGACTAACGCAGGGGTTGCCCTCCTGTCTTTCTCCCTTTCTTAATTTGCTCTCCCCTCAACCCTCGCCTACATTTTGCGCCGTATCCCCGCCCGTATACTCTGGCTTACGAGAAGAAACTCACTGATATCCAATATTTTTAACCATTTTCATCTTTCTACAATCATATTAGATACTGTCCTATGCGATAAAATAATCAGAAATCAAAGGGGCAGGCTACCTCGACTACATAAATAATTTAGCTGTTAAATCATAGTGCTTAGGATGTGACGAAATTCATGCCTTGTTATAGTCGAACTTTTAATTTTGATTAAATATTTTACCAATAATGATAATAATAACAATTGAGGAAAAATAAATTTATTACAGGTCGTATTCATTTTACGTAAGTAGAACGGTGTATTTAAAAAGAAAAAAATTCTTAACATAAGTTATTAAGCAATTATATAGCAATTTATGATTTACTGTTTACTGTTAAATTATTTTTTAATTTCTAAATATTTTCATTTATATTTACATTCTAATCACTACAGTTCATAACCTTATTAATAGTATTATCATTTTTCGTTATTTTTATCTATTATATTTACAATATTTATTAATATCTTAAATATCATGTACTATTGATTTTCTATTTTTATATTTATCTATCTAAAAGTTTTATACTTTTTAGTTTTATTGTAAAACTAAAAATCTATAATTTTAAAAATGTATAGACTGATCTATTATTTCATATTTTAATTATACCTGGATCAGTCTCAAATACTTTATAATAATCAATGAAGTATAAAAGTTTATGTATCTTGGTATTACATGATTTATTATATATTATAATTCCTATGTTCTTCGTAACTTCGAATGTCATTCTAAATATTTTAGTTTTGAGTACTCAAAATTACTTTTTTCATAATTCGTAAAACTTTTTTTAACGTCATTATTTTATACATTTAATCTTCTAATTAGTTAATTTTAGTAAAAACTGTTTTCTTTGTTGGCAGAGAAAAAACTTTTTTCAACATACAATCTTCAGCTTATTTCTTCTTTTAATTCATCTACTTGTTTCCATGATAATTATTGCTTTATTAAGTTATTTTCACATACATATATTTAGAACGAGAGGCAGAGTGAGAGAGAAAGATTTCTATATTGTAAAAAATCTATTTTTACTCTTTTACTCACAAGTACTTTATTAAAAACTCTAACCAATGATATAAAAAATTAATTATAATGGAAAATACTTATAAATGCAAAATAATTTAAATATATTCTGTAATAATTTAAATATCTTCTTCTTCCTTCTTTCATCTTTTACTATCTCTAGCATTATCTACCTTCCCCTTCGACGAAGTCTCGTTCTTCGTTTGGCTCATTTCCTATGTGGCTATCTCTCTCCCTCTCTCTCTCTCTCTCTCTCTGTTTGTCTGTCTGACTGTCTGTCTGGCTCTGAAAGCTGAAAATAGGGTTGCCTAGTAAGCAGGCTATCGTCAGAGCAGTAGCTCACGCAAAACGAGAGACTTTCCGGCTCATGAGGGGAGAGAAAACGGGGGAGGAGGGAAAACAGAATGAGAGAATCGAGCAGAGCGAGAAGCTCTGGTGACGTTTTAGCTTGCACAAAGAGGAAGAAAGAGCGAGAGAAAGTGCAAGAGAATGAGGGAGAGGAAGAAAGAGAGAGAGTCCAGGTATTGACCCGTTGGCTGAACCTCCCTGGGAGCTCTGTTACCAAGCAACGCTTCGTAACCAACACACCTATATATGAAACCTTGGAGATCTGACTTTAGCCCAAGTGTACTGTTCTCTCTCCCTCACTGTTTCATTGCCTTTCTCTTGTCCCATACGCTTCTTCGCCTCCCTCTTTCTCTTTGAGCGAGTGCTATCTCTCCTGTACTACCCACTGCACGCGTTCAGTCGAATCACATCCTGCGGACGGTTCGAATGAGCCGCTGGGCCATTCCATCCTGTTGCCCTTTCGATCATTTGCAATTTCGTTCAAGAGATTTTAAGCCAAACCACAATTTACCATTTTTTTAATGTAGCTCAGAAACGGAACTTCTGCTTTTTCCATATCCTTCTGTCCCAAAAATTAAAAGTCATAACTTATAGATGTATATCTAATAAAAGGTAAATTTTATGACCTTTATATAGCCTTACCATTAATTTCATACGATACTTTTTAATCTAAAATATTACTGGTATACATATAAATTAATATTGCATTTATACACGTTACAGAATCTTAACAATATTCATCTTAATATAAAAACTTTTTATTTGTTCACATTACCATGTTTTATTTTCTTATTTTCTTTATGCTTAGAATAAAATTAATTCTATTATTTATAGTTCATTTTTAAATTATTGATGTACATGTGTTAAAATATCATTCATGTTTTTTTAATTTTTTAACAATTCAGTTATCAATTATTAATATTCATTTATCAATTTTAATTATATTCAATTATTAAATAGAAACTAATCCTGAAATTGCTAATTAATTTTATAAAATTTTAAAAATATCAAATTACAATAAGTTAATACTTATAAGCATCGATTAATTTTTAATTGTATTATAAGTTATTCAACTATATTCGTGTTTATTTCATAAATAAAATATAAAAGTTTGTCTTTTTAAGTTTTCTAATTAAATTATTTAAATCTTATAAAATAAATATGAATTTTATGATAACAATTATTTGTAAATCCTTTTTTAAAAGATTCATCTTTCAATGTAAAAATTTTTAACAAAAAATTATTTTTAACTATATGATACATTCGATTTATTTATTGCCTTATCTAAACAATCTTACATTGTAAAAGTCAGAGTATATAATTAATTTATTAGATATATAATCTTAATTATACGTTGTATGTTATAAATATAAAAGAATTATCAATAAATACATTGTTTACAATATTCGTATTTTCATTCAATATGCGAGACATATAAAGGTCTAGATTTTTTATATACTTTTCAATCTTTTAAGACGTGGTCAAAAATAATTTTTATTTTAATAATCGTTTGAAAGCATCATCAACTAAATTATACTACATCGTTGCTAAATAGTGAAACTATAATCGATTGCAGTTAAAAGTGAAAATAAAATCCAAATTTATCTTCCAAAAGACATTAATGTACTTACAAGCGGAATTCTCTACCGCACCTAACATCAATGATCCATTTACCAGAAAGTACTGGTGAATTCATCATCATTATGCTCCAGCCCAAGCTTAAAACCTACGGATACACATATGACGTAAAAGGAATTGTGGAATAGGATCGTCAATTTTCACTTAAAATACACTGCTTCGTTATTTTAGCGAACTTGACTTGTAAAGGAGTGATCAACTTCTGCCTCGCATCATCTCAGGGTTTTCCAGGCCACACGCGTCAGCGAACGTTGACACTCACATGTACTCAGTTGGGTGGTACACCTGCTACATGCGTCACCTGCGAAGAACGTCTCAGATCAGTTAGGTGGAAATGAAAAAGCAGTAGCTTTGATCGCTCGTTTGCTTTTTGTTTAATAAACTAAACTGCTATTACAGGATGTGAGCTTCCTCATAATATCTTATGTAAAATGAAGTACGAGTCATTGTAGCGCTGTCCACACCAATTCCAATTCGATGAACTCAAATCAAGAATAAGGAATTTACGTAAACGAAATATTTATCTAATTATCTTACCTTCACAAAAAATTTAATTATTAGGTAAGAATAGACTGAAGTGTTGATTCTTTCGTGCAACAAACGTGAGATACTTCGTAAAAAGTATTTTCTGGCAATATTAATGGTATAATCAAATAAATACTGTCTTTAAACTAATATAATCTTATGAATACTATACATAAGCTATATATGTTTTTTTAATAAGCCAGGTTATCCCTTATATCTTTTATACCAAGATATGAAGCTATACAATGTAATGATTAATTACAGTAATCTTATAGTTACAATCATAATAGCTAAAAGATTAATGATTGAAAAAGTACGAAAGTTCTAGATTTTTGATAAGCCTTTACAGAATTTTTAAAAGAGCAATGAAATTTCAAACCGATAGTGTAGCTACCTTTCAAAATGAAAAAAATATTGTTCATTGAAAAAATAGCTGGATGAAATGCTATGAAAATATTACCTTTAACATAATTCATTTACCGAAGCTCCAAGTTGGTTAGAAACGGCATAGCTGCCATCGTGATCATTCAGTTTCCACACGCTTATCACCCTGTCGAAATGAAACCACGTTGTCCGTTCCTGTAAAATAATCCAATCGAACAAAGTGGATTCTATCCTATGTCGCTCACCCCCTTTTGTCGAACCACGAACGACGGCTCACACAGGCAAGGCCTACCCATGATTACGACTCACACCTATACGTGCACGCAGGTCAGTAGCAACAGCAACATCAGGAGAAGCTCTCGTCGTCGACCTCGAACGCAAGTACTCGCGCGATTATTATATGAATAATAAATCGTCCAGCGTGAGCTTGAAAGCGCCTCGTGCACAGTGTGAGTGAAAGAGATAGAACGAGAGCGAGGGTGCGGTTGTAGCTGGAATAGCTACTCGAGGGTTGCTTGGATACCAAATAACTACTCGTTTCTTCCTTCTCTCCCTCTCTCTAGCTCTCGCTTACGCCTTTGGCTGCGTGCAGCTATAGAATCGAAGCATCCACACTGGTATTCCAGTCGACTCGACGCCGATGCCCTCATCCTGTAGATACGGGATGGATAGAGGACGGCGAGAGAAGGAGTAGAAGGAGGTAGGAGGAGGTCGTGCGCGCGCGTGCATGCGATGTGGTCCTCTTTTTTTCTCCGCACAACGCTCGGGAATAAATTCAGTCTTTGCGCCTCCACGATCAATACTCTCCGAGAGAGCGAGAGAAGTTCGTTTGTCTTTCTTTCGTCTGCTCTGCCTCGTTCCTCTTCATCTTCCCTTATTACGTTATCGCCCCACCTCTCTCGTCCTCTGTGTCCTTTTCTCTTTTCTTTTCTTCTCATTGCTATACTCCCACTTTTTTCCCTTAATAAACTACATATAGCTGAGAAGCTATAACCTACTAACTTGTTCCCGTACATACTAACCAACCCATACCTGTACATGCTTTTCAAATTTATTGCCCTTTGGGATGGATCAGCTTCTAGGATAACTAAAATTGATAATGATGTGGCATTAATCTTACTTTTTCAAAAGTGACAATCAAATAATCAGTAGATCTTTTTAATTTTTCGCGAGAAATGATTAATAGTATCTTTTAGGGATATATTTCTTTCCTAACAATATACTAAAAGGCGAAATAATTGAACTATATATTAAAATATTAGTCAATTACAATATAATTTTAAATAATAAAATAATCTTTAAATTAGAGAGTATTCTAATCATATTAGTATTATAAATTTTATATATATTTGTATTAATCAACATTCTAAGAGACAGTTGCAATTATATTTCTTAAATTTTGATTGTGACACTATAATAAATTAAATCAAATAATTATTAATTAAAAGCTTGCATTTGATGAGACCTAAGGTTCAATTTATTATTTAAAAAAAAAGTAATTGCATTTAAAAAATACAATCTTTGAAAAAATAGGATCTGAAAGAAATATAATTATCATTTTATATTTAATTATTTAATATATCCGATGATTTACTGTTTAATTATTTACATTGAGCCAACAAGAACATTCATTGCAATTTTATGATTTTTTTTCAATTATGTTTAGAAGAAATTAGAAATATTACAAATGATTAGAATTTTTTTATTGTACGAATATAACATTAAAAAATATATTTGTTCAATTAAAATATGGACCCTATTTATTTAAAAGATTCATATTCATTTCATAAGTAACATTTACTTTATTTTATTGTTATAAAATTATTTTTAATTAAAATGACAAATTTCGAATCAAATTTCATGATGCTCAATAAAAGATATCTTTTAATTATTAATGATAGTTTGAAACCAAACATTTAAATTCATTATTAATACAAATAAATACACTATAAAAGCTTAAAAAGTTTAAAAATTATCTATATTACTATATTTAAGTAATTCTTTTAGATCCTTGATTTCTTTAAATAATCCATCTATATTTAAAGAGTTAAATATAATAATCTGAAAGAATATTAGCATTTTTTAAAATTGTATTAATATTCTCAAATTGTTTTATTTTTTTTTACAGTAACATTAATATTTTTAATTTGAATCATTTTCTTTAAAAAATGAAATATAATTAAACAATTTTATTAAAAAATGAAATCTTGTATAATTATATATGCAAATATTATAATTTATGCAAATTAATGAAAATCAGAATTTTTGAGTTTTAGTAGTAAACTGCTACAATTTTTTATAAATTATAAAAAATCTAAATTTAATCGTGTTTATCACCAGATCATGATATGAATCATAAACTACACTTTTAATTTTGTAATAAAATGAAATTCATTTTCGTCTTTTCCTACTGTTCATACGTTGATTTTAATAATTTTAAAAAAATATGTCCTAATCCATACCATCATTAAATTTCTCCATGCATTTTACACCTCTAATTATAATTTTAACAAAAATGCATATGTAGTAAACAAATTCAAAAACTTTAATAACTTGATAATATAGAAATATCGAATTTTTATGAAGAAAAACTTTATTGATTAGAGTGTTGGTTATAATTTCTATAAAATATTTCAACCTATATTTTAACCTATAGCTGAAATTAAACTTATTTAACTATTTACAACATTTTTTATCTTATTATTAGCATTAATTAATTCCTAATAAGTTAATTCAAAGATAAAATATTTAATTTTCAATAAATATAAGTATTACCTCTTTAGTTTCAAAAATTATAGCTGTTCTAACATAGATATATCTTGTCCATTTTAAAGTTAAAAAACTTTTCAAATTATAATTCCATTTTTGCAGCTATAATCTCATAAATATTTAAAAATAAGTAAATATCAATAAAAATTTGAAGGTTATTACACAACATGTATCGTATTGTAGTTGGTGTTTATGTAATCTTAAGTTTATTAGAATTGAAACATAAAATATACTTTAATCTAACGAATGTTCATATATTGAATAAATTAAATTACAAAAAAAAATTTAAACACGAAAAAGAAAGAAAGAGAATGCAAAAGTATATCCGCTCATTACAATTTCTCTTCTGTTCCCTTCTACTGCAGCAACTCCAAGAACATTCTCATCCATTATCCTCCCCTCATCTTCCTTTTAGTCGTGCAATCTTGGTTTCGTGCTCTTTTTCTATTTCGTTCTCATCTCTCTCTCTCTCTCTAAATGGTTTCCACCAGTGTCCGCCTTCGCTCCCGCCCCGATTTCTTCTTATTGCCTCGCCTCGAACAAATATAACAGACGAGAAAATGAGAAGGAACGAGAGAGAGAGAGAGAGAGAGAGAGAGAGAGCGAGACATCCAGAGAGCGAGAGACGCATATACAGGCGCAATGATGGCGCCGTTCCAGACTTTCATCTTTCGCATTCTATTCCCTTTCTCGCGAGGTGCTTGATGCGTTCGCGGGCCGATTCTCAGTAGGACATTGAAGCGATTTCTACGAAAATTTGTACTTGTGTACGTATGCATGACGCGCACGCGAATACACGCTCGAACACTTTCTAGTAAACAGAGCAACTCAACAATAATAGTGAAGAACAGATAATTTTTAGGATGAAACCTGCGACTAGCGAAACAGGGCGTAGGAGTAAAAGAATATTAGGCGTCTATACGTCAGCAAGCCGAGGAACAACATTGTTATAGTTTGATGGATTCGTCTTAAGTTTCGAATTAGATGATGAATTGCGAGTGCTAACTTGCTTTTCCAACTTACAAATGCACAAAAATCAAACTGTCGGCTTCCGTTATTGATTTCAGCTTAGAGCTCAAGACTACACCTGAAACAATATGTAGATAATTTGAAACTTGAAAGAATAAAACAAAATAGCAAAAATTATAAATGCTTTAATGATTGAATTATCTAATTTGTATTTATCTCAACAATTAAATAATTCACAGGTATTTAAAAAACATTTATTGATGTTGAATCTCAATTGTAAATAACCAAATTTCGGATAATTTATATGATTGTTATGATAATTTATATGATTTTACATTTTTGATAAAGAATTTAACCCCTTTTTAACCATGAACGAAGCATTTTTTAATATTAATATATTGTATTATTATATTATATTTTATGTTCTTCTAAGTTTTATTTAAAATTAAAATAGAATCGTAAAGAATATAACAAAAAGGATAAACGAAACTAGATAATGTCGTCGTTAAAATCTATCTACCAATAATTATAAAGTTTCTTAAATGAACAAAAAAATTAATATCATTACATAAATTTTATAAAAAATTTCATCAAATTTTATCAAATATAAAATTAATATTAACATATTTACAAATTATAAAATTTATCGATTCATTTATTAATAAATCCTCATAAGCTAATGTATTCGTAATTGATATATAAATTTTTCGATTTCAAGCTCCATTAGTTTACTTTATTAGTTTCTTTTTAAATTTTCAAGATTATGTTATTAGTTATATCACTTAAAATTAAAATCTAATTATATTGAGATTTTAAATAAGAGACATATTTTCAACAAACATGCTAATTTCTAATCAATATATTAGTGAAATGTCTATTCTTCATATTTACATTGAGCCAACAAGAAAATTTATTGCAATTTTAATGATTGTTTTTCAATTATGTTTAGTAAAAATTAGAAATTTTACAAATGATTAGAATTTTGTTATTGTACGAATATAACGTTAGCAAATATATTTATTCAATTAAAACATGAAAAGAAATTCTCAATTTTAAAAGGTTAATATTAAATTATTCAGTGGTAAAAAAAATAACATAATTAAATAAATTTTTATTTGATGTAATCATACCACTATAAAATCTACATACAAAAAATATTCAAAGAAATCCATCAAATTTATTTATAAATATTTATAGAATATAAATATTTTTACAATTTTCGACACTAATATAATGTATCATAAGAAACAAAAAATAAATTGAAAAAACTTTCAAATAAATTATAATTGTTTTTTTTTTATAAAATTCATATCAATATACAAGTTATAAAGTACAATTCATAAAAAAACATTTAAAATATTTAAAAATTAAATTAATGAAATACTGATAAAACCGTTTTAAGATTTTCACAAAACCCAAAATTAATTATTAAAAAATTCGATATATCTTGATAGTAATATTTTCGCTTCATATGTTCAACAGAATTTCAAACAAAAATCTTATTAGCTATTCTATTTTACATGAAACACAAAAAGAATTTAAACATAAAGTTGATACGAAACACTGAATAATTTTGTCTAATTTTTACAAAAGTTTACTCTACTCTTTCTCTCCCCTTTTTGTATTGTCCCCTATCCTCTTTTTCAGATAACGTTATATGTTCAAGAAACATTTTTTTTTACACAAAATATACCCAAAGTGAATAAAATCCATGAGCAATTTGACTGACACTTTTCTATCCGTAGTTCTCTTGGAACAACACCAGCGAGCAATTACAGAGGAGCGGCAAAGAGTGGAGAGCCATTAATACTATACGGAGGCAGGATATTAAAGAGAAGCTCCTCAAGCTTCTGTTGAATTCGAAACGTTAGTGGCCTCAAGCGTACATAAACTACTAAATGTGAACGTGTGAGGGAGTCTGAATTATGATTATTGCCGTTGATAATGATGACAATAATGACGTCGTTCGGGAGGCGCGGGTGGATTTTATATTTTCGTTACGGACTCATTCGAAATATAATGATTTCCGAGGAGAATATGTTTATTTTATAAACAGATGTGCTTCAATGCTCCACTGCATTTTATTGGACTTTGAGAAGGAGAAACAGATCGTAAGCAAGAGTAGCGTGAGTAGGAAGGTGGTATTGAAATGACATTAACTGTGTTATTCCAATTTTTATTCAGAGATAGAAACTGATTGAGGAGGGAGATTAATTTAGAACTTTAATACTTCAATTGTAAGTCAAGTCTGAAAAAAAGTCTTTAAAACAACATTAATATTAATCAAGTTGATATAACTTAAAAAAATTTGAAGATAAATTACTTTCAGTAATTCTAATAGGTTCATCAATAACGAACGAATTAACTTTTCAAGTTTTCGAGAAAAGAAATTCAAGTTTAGGGCTATTTTATTTATTAAATCAAGTATAAAAAAATTATTTAATCGTAAGAACAAAATGAAAATGAGACTTAAATATTTAGATGTGAGTTAGGTGCATCACTCTTTTTCTTTAAAGGAATTAAAAAGTAACGACTAATGAGTTCATAGACTGAAACAAAAACTCAATAACTGGGTATAACGATGTACGTGAATTCATAAGAAAACCTCTAAACGAATAAAAGTGACGTCAAAGTTGAAGGTCCTTAATATAAAAGCGTAAATGTCCATTAATTATATCCGGTAGTAAGGTTCCCCAGCGCAGAACATAAGGCATCTCCCGTGAGGGTGTGCGCGCGCAGATAAGCTGAAAGGAGTTAGAAGAAGAGTTTCGCCGGCCAACAAAATCCGACTTGACTCGAGGAGCCAAAGGTGAGACTCCAGTGGCTCTTCTCCGGTACTGTTGCTGCTGTTGCTTTAGTTAACTCGCAGCAGAGGCCTTGAAGGATCCTCCCGTACGTATCTTCAGCCTTGCGGAACGCGTAGTTGGCTTCAGCAGACGTACGCATAATCCACGGCATTGTTCTACCATACCCGAGGATAAATTCTAATCCTGCTAACCCACGCGCTCTTTCTTGTTCCCCGATGTTGTTCTATCTGCGCGATGAGATACCGCGTGTATGGGCACACGAGTAGACCAGTTCCCACGCGGTGGCCGAGCACGCGATGCCAATGTACCGGTTTTGCGATTATTGCTGCGACGATGGCGGCTCTCGTCCACAATCTTATCGCCTCGCTTGCGGTCTTTATATATAAAAGTGCGCCATAGCTTATGTCTTAATGTGCCCGACCAGTTTCTCTTTCGAGGTTATGTTGGATTAACCGACGTTTAACCCTTTCCGGGATACACGGCTTTTAAAACGTTCCTTGATTAGATTTTCTCCTGCTTAGTTGCCTGTTATACGCTTCATTCAACTTCACCTTCTTTTTCAATACCTCGCGAAATATATATATTTTTTCCATTATTTCATTGTACCCAGTTTTTTTATTTGCCTTTATTTAAGGTACTTTATCTCGATTAATGCTCTATACTAAAATAATTTGAGCTGACGTATAATCGTTCTTACATTTGGATATTAGAATTACCTCCATATTTGAAAACTCCCTTTGTATTAAGGAAGTAATGCTAAAGTATTACTGCAACTTTATTTTTAATACAGAAGGTTATAACTAATAATAAAACCAATTATTTTTGTTTAATCAAAAGTTGTTTCAATTTTTACTTATTTTCAAAGTTGGAACACTGAATTACATTTAAGCAATCGTAAAAACATATTTCCATTATAAATGTGATTCTGGTGATTTAAAATCTAAACATCATTTCGAATGAAATTTAAAATTTTATTTTTAAATTTTATTTTAAATTTAATTATATTTATAATGTTTTAACTAATTATTTTTAATAAAAAATAATTTAAATAATTTAAACTGTTTCAAAATCTTAGGTATTGTAGCTTTATTACATGTCTATATAAAACTATATTAGATTAGACCATACAAATAACTTTTTAATAGATAACATAACGATTACTTTTAGAAATTTACTGTAGAATTTACAATTATTCAAAATTATTTTTTATATTGATTAATATAATTTTTTAATGATTATGCATTTTGAATAAATGAATGTTTATTATAAACTGTTATCTTGTATGATTGATAAATGTTTTAGAAAATTATTTTATAATGCAATTATTATAGAAATTAAATAAAAAATAGTCGTATATTGAACTTAAATTACGATTATATTATTAATATTAATTAATGATATTCCTTAAATACATGGACTAAAAACTTAAGTATTAGTAGAAGTTAAAATTTAAAGTGTAAGAAAAATAAAAGTTTAAGATTTTTCAACAAACTTAAAACTTTTCCTTCCATAAATATAAAATTAAATTAACTAATTAACTATTAATATAATAATCATAAGTGACAGCAATATAAACAGAAGAAAGACAAAAGAAGAATGATACGAGTGGTTGAGTCACTAAAAATCAAGAAAAAAGAGAATCATCTTCAAGGTTTATATACATGTATACAAAAACGTGCATAGCTCGTGCATCAGCACACGATAGATTTAGCAATAGCAAAAAAAGTAATCCAACTCTTTAATCATGTAAAAAGAAGTTAATCGCAAAGATAGCCTTGAGTACGGACTTGAGTTAAAGAAAACGTGTCGCACTACGTGGTATATTGCAACGTCCTCGACGTCTCAAATTATGGACTGCGCGTTAAAAATAAAAAAAAAATTTTAAATAGAATAGAGAACGAACTCATCTGTACAAATGGCAAGATGATAGCCGGTAGGAGCGCGAAATTCAAAATGTCTGGAAGATCGCGAGTGGCTTGAGTAACCTATCAACGTGTATGTGTCGTATTCAGATTCCACATCAATTCGATAAGTAAAAAACTTGAAATAATTTTAACTATGAGATGTATTTAACTATGACATGTTATGGTTTTAAGAACCTCTGACTTTAAAATGAATCTATAATATTCTTCAAAAAAGTTCTGAATATCGATAAAAATGTTTTAAAAAATTAAGTATTTTGTCGCATGACTACTGAATAAATTATTACTGGTTTTTCTTTTTATTAATTTTAACAATATTATCAGCTTTATCTTTTGCAATTATAATTTTTTATTGTATTTTTTGCTCAAAAACTTATATTATATGGGTCAAAGAATCTCTTTATTAAAGCCCAAAAATTCAATACATATTATAGCAAAAGTGCAATTAATTCTTTAGGCATTAATGTTAAAAATTTGTTAATTGTGATATATTTAGATTTAGTTGCTTTACAATTCACTACAAGAACAACTTTATTGAATTAATGAATTACTTTTATTAATTTAAAAATATACCATTGAATCAGTGAGTTTCGAATGACGTCTTTTCTCCAAAAAATAAAAGTTAATTCGCCATTAAATATATAGCGATAATTAACGAAATTGCAGAAATTTGATGATAGTCGAGGATTACCCAGAGTCGCGATAAATTTTCAACCAAAGATTTGGGCTGCTTGCGTACGTAAACTCATGTTGTGCGAGGTTCGCAACGATCGTCAGCGGTGCTGCACTCGGCTCATTAGCGACATTCCGCGTCGGCCGTACCGCTGGCTGACTCATCAGTAACGTATTATAACTTGTGACGACTACTGTGAGGTTCTTCTTCTACTCTTTTCCGTCCCTCACCATTCGCTCACTCAATCTCTCTCTGTGTCTCTCTCTCTCTCTCTCTCTCTCTCTCTCTCTCTCTCTCTCTCTCTCTCTCTCTCTCTCTCTCTCTCTCTGTGTTTAACGGCACGATGTATGTGTGACGTTTATAAGTCTTATAGACACGGCGTTCGGATTTCGATCCTTACCTCCGACACTATTATTATTCTTCCTTTTGATTGAGATTTCTCTTTTTTTATCCACTTATCACGATCTACGTCTTTAGTTTATTGATACAAGAAATGTATTGGAAATGCTGGGAGTACATGTTTTCACAAGCTTTACAATACTTACACGAATCTTCTTTAAATATAAACAAAATTAGACAATGCATTTCTTCATAAAATAACGACACAGCTAGACTGCCTCGAAAGACGTTTTTATCCTTAAATTTTTTATTTATCGTTAATTTATGTAACGGTATAAGTCTTTTTTATTTTTCGAATTTGCATTGATATTTCATTGCATTTGTATTAATTTTAAGGAACAGCTAACTACGTCAAAAATTACTTTTTAATCTGACAATTATTTCTTAAAAGTTCGATCAAAATTTTGATTACATTTAGATTTATTCATAAATTAAGAAAACCATCAAATTATATTTAGAATTAACTTTACTAGTTAATTTTATTATTTTAAAATAATATTCTATAAAATATATAATTGATGAAAATTCTAAATTACGCGAATATGAATTTTTTCAATAAATTAAAAATTATAGAAATTTTAAATTTTCAAGCCATTGTAAATTTAATCACGTAATACAAAGGAAATAAAAAATTCATAATAAAAACACAGATAAAAATTAAATGTGTAAAAATAAAAACAGATTAAGATGAAGAGTAAGTACAATCAATTTTGTTTCTCCATTAACTATTAACTTATTAGTCATTGCATTTTTTTAAAATTTAGTTCAAATTAGTCCATGTATCTTTAAGATCTACTTTTAAATTTTATGTGTTTTTGTTGTAATATTTACAGTATCTATTTTATAATGTTAAAAAAGAACGATAAATCATTTCGGAAGCTTTTATTGAATATTTAACTAATTTTTACCTTTAAAAAGTAAATGAATAAATGAAACAAATCTACCGGTTCTCAATAATTAAAAAATAATCTCTCAATTCATCAAGCAATGAATTTTAAATATGCAATTTTTTATTTAAAAAATGAATTAAATGACAGATATAAAATATAAATGAGAAATAAGTTAAACTTTTCTTTCTATCATTATATTTTATTTCGTATATACTGAAAGTACAAAAATATTATGGTTCGCATTATGTCATTGATTCTTATAAAAAATTTAAATTTTTTTTAATCATAATTTGTCATGGTACTTTTTAAAAGCTGTTAAGTGACTTTATTTTGTTCTAAAAATTATAATATTATAAATATTGTAATTTAACGCATTTTTTGTATTAATTTCATATATATATATTTTATTTACGATTATAAATCATTTTTAACCAAATAATAATGTAATATATATATATTATTCTCTTTGAAATTAGCGTAAAAGCAATCGTAGGAACTTAAAATTGTAAATAATGCATGAAATTTTATTTTTTAAAAAAAGATACTTTATCATTTAAACAAATTTATGAATAGAGATTTTGTAAATTGTCTGAATTTCAAATGCTTGGAAAGTAAAAAATTATCTAATTAATGGTGAACAATCAGATACTGTTCTTTTAAAGTTAAAAAAAAAATTCATAGAATTTCATAATACTATTTAATGAAAAATATTATTTTCATATATATTAATTCACGTTTTTAATTTAGATTTTAAATGAGTTTAAAATTAAAAGTTAAAACTTCCTTCATAATTATACTCGAATAATTAGATTATTCTTTATGGAATATAAATTCTTGTTCATATTTCTATAAAATTTACATTTTTACATGCGTTATTGAAAGTCTAATTTTATAATCTCAATAATAAAGACGATTTTGATTTTATCTTTCAAATAGAAATTCAAAATTAAGGAAAATTATTCTGTTAAAATAAATAAGTAATACAAGTGAAGACAAAAAATAGCAACTGCTTAAGAAAATTAAATTAATTTTAATCTTCAATGCAGTTATTTACTTCGCACCTGCTGATAAAACTATAAGCTTCATATTGTTAGTTTATTAATATTTCAATAATTACAACTTTTAAAAACGAAAAGAAGCTATACAATTCTAAATGAAAGAAACAGATTCGCACATATTACCAAGTAAAACTTATCATTAGCATATAAACAACGCGTCGTGCGTTAAATCAGCCGAGAAAGAAAAGGCGGATGCACTTTTCAAAACGAAAGCCGAGCAGTTGGAAATGAGAGAGACAGAAAGGAGGAGGAAGAGAGAGAGAACAAGAGAGGGAGATGACGCTTGCAGCTTGGCTATCGCTCACTCACCCGCACGTTTTAAAAGAGGAAGAGCCACACTCGCGTCCACGTTCGTCCACTGAGGAATAATAGAGGATAAGAAAGAAACAGAATAAGAGCGAGAGGGAGAGAAAAACAGAGAGAGAGAGAGAGAGAGAGAGAGAGAGATAGAGACAGAGACAAAAATGGAACGAGATTCGCGAGCGCATATTGCATCGAGTTGTTATGATTTTCTTCGTTTTTTTCTTCAGGCCTGTTATTCTCTCCAGTAGGACGAATAACAGGATATACGGTGTCCGATGAATATCCCACTGTCTGCGGCCTCCCTCCCCCCCCTCTCTCTCTCTCTTGGTCGCTTGGTCTGTTATCGACCAGTCGCCGGCACCATAGTGTCCAAAGCATTTCACACCAATACTTGCTCACTCTTGAATACGTGTGCACAATCATAACGCAGAAAGCGCGCGCGGAAGTCGTTACTGATAACCGCTGCGCTGCGTGCGTGTGCCAGCAAAGGTAAGCGAGTTCCCTCTTTCCTGATACAGACCAAAGACGGTGGGAACGCGTCTTGATCGCGGCTTTTTACTATGTCTCTCGTTTTCTCAATCTTTCTCATTCTCTCTCTCCCTCTCTCTCCCTCTCTCTATCTCAGTTTCTCTCACTCTCTAATAACGAGAATAGAAACCTATTCAGGCCTCCCCGCGAACTGCGCTTACCGAGAACCATTCGCTCTCTTTGTTCGGCAGATGCGACCAACGAATATTGTATTTCGATTGTGCTGATTTGGTTAGTCGCTTGTATTTAACGCGAATTTATATTCGAAACTCGAGGATTGTAGGCTACTGATCTTTTATTATTCGCCTTCCAAGAATAAAGACGATTCAGCTCACCATAAGCTGTCGAGAGTCACTTAAATCCAATTCGAATGCATTTTTTTTAATGACAATAGCTGTTCGTCCAAAAACTACATAGGCTTCTAAAGTAACTCTTTTTTTTATACTTTCGTGATATCTACATCTTTTAAGAAATAAATCTAATCGTCATAAAGTGTACTTTTACACTGCATACTCTGAAGTGGGTCAAAATAAAATCCATAAATCACCTATAATTTATAAAAATGTCGACAACTTTATATCTCCATCTTTATCGCGCAAGATTGAATTAAATCATCTACACATCATTTATATCTATGATTATTTAGTTAATTTATTTAATTTTAAGAATACGTAATATAAAGCAAAAATTACTTTCATTGCTTGTGCTAAAAATTCGTAATGGAAACGAAACGTATATGCAGTACATTGAAATGAATTTAATTTTTATTGCACTATCCACAGTTTCGTCGCCGTTCCTTTTATCTTAATGCACAAAAAAACACTTCGCTTCTTCTACTCTTTTGCGATATCAATAAGCTATTTATTATGTGATAATTTTCTATGTTTTTAAGGACCAAGATTTTATGAACTTTTCAAGATGAAATGTGATAGTATTTTACTATGATGTATGCACCAATCATTCATATTTAAACACTTTTATTGGAGTATCTCGTTAAATTAAATCTCATATGTGACTTTATAATAGATATGCAAAAATAAAGTTCCTGTATTGTTTTCCCAGGCGTATCATTAAACAAGTTTCAACTACAAAATTATTCACATACGTTAAACAAATTAAAAACAAAATTGTAATTGCAAGTATTATAAAATCTGTAACTACGAAAAATGTGTTAAGAAATTAATTAATGATTTATCGTGAAAATGGTACACTTTAATTTAGTACAAAAATTTTAAATTAAAAATATTTTTTATAAGCTATTGGATCTAAAGATATTGAGCAATTTTTTTTTTTAATCTTGTGAATTCAATAACTCTGTTTAATAATAAGAAAAACAACTCTTATTTGATTTTTTATCTAACTTTTCTTTAAAATGCCAAATAAAAATATTCAATCACAAAATATGATCACTTCGTATTTGGTAAAGGTATTTTTTGTTTTTATATTTTATTATAATTACATTTATCCTTAGTTCTTTAATTGTAACTTAAATGCAGTTAAATAAGAAGTAGTTTTAGACTTGCATAAGATGTTTTTATGGTTAAATATATTTTAAATAAACGTTTATCTTTAAAACCCTATTCTAAAATTTTAGAAGCTTAGTAATATAAATAACGTATTGAATAAACTAAGATTTTAAGTGCATATATCTTCTGTTAACTTGAAAAATCAACCATTTAAAACCAACCTTTGATTAAAAATCTGGAGGAAGAGTATTTTACATGCATCCCATTTACCTATAGCAACATTGAAACATGCAAAACAGAGCATCTTTATTTGGTCCCGTTGAACTTTTATTACAAGCAATGGAGCCGATGCTTATCGGAACAAATGACAACCGTTTAGATTCGTCATTAATTAATGCCCTATAAACCGAAACTAAAAAGACGGCCGGCAACGCTTAATGTATGCCGTTTTTTATTTAATCGCCTGACTTGGTTCGTCTACGTCAACTCCACCATACAAAGTTGCAGCTTCGTAAGCGCACGGTGGCACGGCTGGGACTCGTAAATCAGATCCGAGATAAAATTCATCGCCCTATTAAGGGTAATTCCCATGTGTAACGAAATTCAATTCGTACGTCAAAACATTCGATGCCACCGAGCGAAGCGCATGTGTACGATGGTTACGGCTTCGGGAATTTGAAACCCGTTCCGCTCGATCGTCCCTTCGAACTCGAGATACCAGCGCGACAATTATGATAATTTTTTACGCTAAATCACACTCGAAACCAAGCCATAGGCGCCAGTAGTCTTATTCCCTGCCAGACTGATGAAAGGGATGCTGACGACCCCAAACTTGTCCCCTTGATTCTTTTCGATTATTATCGACGGAAACACTTTTATCGATGTCATACACAATGGGTGTTTAGCTTTGGTAACATATCACATGTACTGAGGTTCCGTTCAAGGATTATCCGGTTATTGAGTCTCTTCATTGTCCATCGAACGACAGTTGATAATCTCGATTATAATTGTCCGTGTTACTTGTGGAACATATATGGAGATCTTTAAATTGCTTGTTTTTAAATTTAACATCGTCAATTAAAACAGATTAAACATCGAATAAAGTAGAAAAAAGAAAAGATTTTTCAAGAATTTTCGAACAAGAAGTTATAAAAGCATAATCTTTTCAAATCTTTTTTTTAATACACATTATCGACTACATTCTTAAATTTTATATGAAATAAAAACAGTAAGTTTATATTTTCAGTGAATACAAATTTAATCCTTAAACATATAATGCGAATCAATTGCTTTTTTAATTAATGCTTGCTACATATTTATGTAATGATCTAAAAAATTTTTTTTAAGTTTCATCTATAAAATTTTAAATCTTTAATAAAGAATCTATATTATAAACACACATATGCACAGAGATACATATATTTTGTGTGCAGAATCTTAATACAAATATAATTTTTTTAAATACGTTTAATATTTGTTCAATATTACCTAAATAAATATCTAAATAATTCAATGCATGATAACCTATGTTACTAATTCATGTTAAGAATATTTATGGAACCTCCGCTAAAAAAACAAAGCTCATCTGTTAAAAACTGAAAACTCAAACGTGAGTATAGATAAAAAGATTATCATCTATACTACTCAAGTCAATATAAACGTACATATTGCTAATGGTTTCCCCTCATCTTCGCGTCCGGAACGTGTCCCACACAATTTCCGATCCACACGCGGCTTTTTCACCGGAACGAACGATCGTAACATTACCTGAGAGAGATGAAACGATCCTTTCGCCTTTCCGGATGACATAATGTGAATCTTATGCCTCTCTTTCTTTCTTATACAAATTTATCCCGAGTGCCATTGTGTGTTCTTCCCACACTAACAGACGACTTCTTCACTTGCCGCTGTATATAGGATAGTATTGCACCCCATAGAAGCTGCTGCAAATGATACGTTGGCATATTTTTTTCTTTTTTTTGTCTGATCGTAAATATTTGTCACAGGCTCGTGTATGGTGTAGGAAGTACATTATTGTAGGTGTATGGGAAAACAGGGAAATTAGTTTGATTAAGAGCAAATGGACTTGGTGTCGATTTCATGATTACTCTGGACACTAAAGTGAATGTGGTACATATTAATCTGGAAAATATACACGTATATTAAATTATTATCTAAGAGAAATAAGTAAAATGTCTAGCAGGACTTGAGAATTTACGAATAATGATCGTAACTACAAGTTCTAAGAGAAATGAGCGTTTTAAATAAGCCTAAATAAAAAAGTAAATAAATATATAAATGTAGTTTTATAATTAAGATAAACCGAAAACTTAATAATATATATTAGTTCTCTCAATTACTTTTTAATGGTAATTAAATTATTATACTCAATTTATTAAATGATTGTATTAAATTCATAAAATGCTTTCTCTAGATTCTAATAACGATTAGGTAAGTGCTTTCAATATAAATAATATTACATAAAGCATTTGTGGAAAAAGATTCAGATTCAATTTTATATAATATTTATATAAGTCGCATCCTTACAAATAATTAAGTTACGTATTAATTCAGAGTAAATTTCTTAATATTTAATATTTTAAAAATATTGTATTTTAACATCCAATTAAGTTTCACAAAAACTTTATATAAGACAATACGAAATCATTGAAATATTAAATTATAAGTTAAAAAGTTTTTCTAAATATTATAAATGTTTATATATTGATTTATATAAAAGTTTCCTTTAAAAAAATTCTACCAGTTACATCTCGAATAAGTTTTAAATTATTGTTGTTTTCAAAGTTTTTAATATAGCTATATAATATTAATTTAAATGAATATCCAATTTAAATAAAAATATATAAAGAAAATGATGTCAATATTTAAATAACGTATAATATTTATTTGAACATGGTGTGGTGCGACCGTAGTATATTTTGTACAATTGTAAGAAATATATGCATATATTCATATGCTCTTATACATACGATTAAATTTTACAGTTTAAGTGGAATATACACATGCATAAAGGTACGATTTATTGACGGCTTCATATTTCTAAATAATACATTTATTATAATTTATATATTTGTAACATACACACATGTATACGTTAAATATCCAAAGGTATATATATATATATTTGTACAAAAAATATATAAGTACATATATTCCTACTACATGTATATATGAAGTTTTTTTCATTTATGTAAAACAGTAGGGAAGAAAGAAGATAGTGGAAATTGAAACCATATCTCCTTCATATAGTCTTCTATAAGTAAACTTATAAGCATACATTGCTTATGATACATTATGAAACTGCAATAATACGAGATCGTAGAATTACAAAAACTTATTTTTATATATGAAAAAAAAAACATATTTACTTTTGGTAAATTTGAAAATAACATAAAAAATCGAAATAAAATAATAAATTTGAGATAAATAATGTATTTTAATGTAAGTTGTGATATAGTTAAAAAATATACAAAAGAAACTACTTCCTTAAATTCCTATGTTCGTTAGATGTACAATTAATACAATTATCGATTTATTGTCGATGAGTCTGCGTAGAAAACATTCAGTCACCATATGGATGATTTTGTGTTTGAACCAGCTATTGCCCATTCGTTTATAATAAACAACAGTTTTTAATAACAATATTTTTTCTGCAAAATTTAGATGAAATACATTTTTAAATTGAAAAATAGATGGAAATAAATGGAATTATAAATACAATTATAAAATGATAATGAAATAGCAGATTTTCAGACCAGGTGATTTGAAAGTGATCAAGACAGTCAATAAGCATAAAAGTTAAATGCTTTTAATTACATAAGTACATAAATCATATATTGTAATGATATTATTGTAAAAATTATATTATTTATAAGAAAAATAATTATTAGTATTCGTTGTTAGTTAGATTCATGTACATTATAAATTTTTATATTTAAATATTAATTACAACTAGTATTAATAAAATCATTTGAAACTTTACATATAATAAATGGTACACTCTTATTTTTCTGTTATTTACATATAAAATAATTTTGAGATCATTTATAGAATACTCTAAAATGTGAAAACATCATTATTCTTAAGTTTAATGTAAATTAATTTTACTGAAAACCATTCCTGGCATATCTAGGGATCTTGATCAACAACAAAACAGCACTATTTTTTTTTAATGATGGTTTGAAAAGAGAATATTGAGTGATTTAAACAGAGCTAAAATATTTTGATGAAAAATATTGTTACATCGGCATAGTGACAAAATAAGTACAATCATGTACAATAAGAAAATGGTCTGAAGCTTTCGTAAAATTAACTGTTAGTGTCTATGAAAGTTATACAAAAAAAGGATTTTATTGTACTTCATTCGATAAAAATCTTCAGTTAATTGTTGCTTTGTTAAGTGATGCTGCGCGCACAGAACTTCTTCGAATACCATATAAAGAAATGTTTTAGCTTTGAAAAATAGTTTTTCAGGGCGTAGATCCAGTTAAAGTAAGCTGCATACTTGGAACGTTAACACAAACGTATTTAAACGTTTATACAATAATAAATATGTGACAAACAGATAAATTTTCTTATAATAACTGTTCTCTGCTATTCTAGCGAATATCTGTAATTTTTTAACGTGTAGTTTTATGTATTAATGTAAAGTAACATCTGCAAATAGGTATTTAACGTTAAAGACGTTTTAATGAAATAAAGAGACAACATCGAATGAACTGCCAACACAAGGTTCACGTCATGTGTTTACCATCATACTCCAGCAGACGTTCTCATAAAAATAAATAAGTCAAATAAAAAGCCTAATAAACATATTCGAGCATTTTCATACTTATGAATTTTCTAGTGGCACAGAATAGAAAGGAACGGTCAAGTAAAGGTGCATCGCGACCCACGAGGTCGATATCCTTCCTTCTCCCGAGTCAGCTGTACGGCTACGTGTATAATACTCGATAATAAATATCCATTAATGCCTCCCCTTCCTCTTCTTCTTTGCGTCGCAGCCGCAGCCGCCGTAGCAGCACCAGCAGCTATAAGGTAAACGAGAGCTGCGGGAAAAGAAAGCAAGAGAGAAAGAGTGACTGAAGCACGGAGGAAGGGGGATGTTTATCACGTCACGCGCAGGCGGCACGCGCCCGGAGAAAGAGCTCGAGAGTCGCGCCGGCAGATGACTCGAAGAAGATCCAGCTGCCCCCGATGAGTCGGCGATAGTGCAAAGAGAGACAGAGAGAGGAAAAAGCACTGCTCGGACAGATCCACTACAGATGTTCACGTGTGTGCTGCATTTTCGCGTTCGTGTGCACATCCCTACCTGTCTGCTACCTCTCCCTTTCTCGCACTTGGAATCCACCAATGGAGACGGCTTAATTGTATGAACACGCAGCTATTAACTAATGAGTCCAAGTGGCTAGTAAAAGGCACAATTAATCGGTCAACCGATAAGCGCGTCTCTTCTTAACAGTGATGTATAATTGTGTTAGTCGGAGTTTCAGCGGTTATTTCTGCGAACGGATGACGCTTTCTTAATATTTATTAAGCCAAGATAACATTTAACATGCTTCTTAAGAAAGTCCTCGAAATATTTGGATCTTTTTTTTCATTTCGTTTTTCAATACTGTAGTACTAATAATTTGAATTGAACGACTTTGAAGCGAATACTTGCATTTTTTCGAGAGCTGGAAATACGAGTATAGAACTTTCACATAATATCATCTATGATTTTCACTCAATGTTCATTTTATAACTTACAATTTGCGTTAAATTATAGAATTTCAATATTGTCGGGTATTCACTTTATTTAACAAATATTCTAAATTTTCAATCAATAATTTATACAAAAAATTATTTATAATTATCTCAGGGTTTTGACTGAACTCTTGCTAAATTTTAATATTGTAACCAATTTATGAAATAATATGAATTATACTACGCTCAAGATATGTATGCAAAAACGAAATTATATACGCAACATCATTGTAGAAAGTTAGAAACTACAATAGTAACATTATATATTAAAACTGAAAATCGTCAATTGTATAATATAGTAATAAAATTTGTCTCGATAATTTATCAATTGTAAAATAAATTTATTGAGATTCATTTAAATACAAGAGGTAGAAGATTTGTAAAAAATGTTCTTCGTGTAAATGTTTTCTTAAAAATTGTTAGCCTAAAATACATAAAGAAAGAAATAACTATTTTATTGATGTAAATTATTAAAAAAAAAGAAAGAGAAATAAGAAAAAATAAAAAAGTAAAAAACCCCATACAATAATCTCACAATCTCCGAGCCGTAAAATGAATCCTTCGGGCAAGCGCGTGCCAAAATATAATGGGCGCGTACACTATTTCAACTTTTCGTATAAGATCGGCCAATTTCAGATCTTAATAAAAAGTACAAAGCATCAAAAAAGCGAGAAGAAACGAAGTTGAAAGAACCGTATCCTCAAGATGGCAGCATCTTTTCGTTATCGTCTGCTCCTAGAATTTCTTGAATGCCCCAAAGTAGATCCTGAGACCATTTTACGCTCGATGTGCGCCGTGGATAAAAAAGAAAAAATCATATTACGTTAATTAATTAATGGATTACATTCGTGTATGCTCAATGTAACGTAGATTTTTGCATGCATCAAAAATTAAGATTAACGGTTAAATGAAATTAGTATAAATGTTAAATTACAGAACAGATGGCGAATTTTAAAACAAAGCTACCAGTTGTTAGTTTTTTAAATTTACAAAAACTGAAAAATTCTTTCGAAACTTACTTAATATAATTCGTAATCATGATTATCTGATTAGAAACTTGATGTTTTTTCATTTACTTTTAAAGCACAATATAATAATAAACTAAATTTAATTATATGGATTTATTTTTCTAGTTTTTCTCTATAATAAATACCAGAGCTCGTTAAATCATCTTGATTCTCTAATTAATTAACTAAACGAAAGTCCACCCAAATTAACTATAGCAGTAAATACTGCTCTTGTAAATCTTTATTACTCTGTGCATTAAAATATTAATAATATTAATAATAATTTTCATCATTATAAAAAAATATGCTCCTCTACTAACTGCTCAATGCTATTGAACTTTTATCGCGACTAATACAGGCAAATATTAATTGCAATTGATATTGAAACAACAAGTTCCTCAAAACATCAATTCCAAAGGCGCAGCGTAAAAGAGCCTCCCTTAAAAAGGTGGAAAGAGCGTTGAAGTTGAGAGGAAAAAGAGACGAAATGAAAGATGAAAAGGGAAAGGGAGAGGATCGGTTCGGCTCGTGCCGGTTTGCGTTACGACATCGGCGGCGGCGGCGGCGGCAGTAGCAGCAGGTGCCGCCTGTCCACACCGCAGCTCTTAGGCGCGTGTGCCGCATCACCCCCGTTCCCTGCCTTTCATCCTCTTTTTCCTTTTTTTTTTATTATTTCAATGCAGCCATGGCGAGAAAACAGGTATTTTTGGAAGGATCCCGACCAGAGAGCATTTGCAAGATGTTGCGCCGCTCAGGAGCCAGGCGCGCTCTTGTTCTTGCCTCTCGGCTGTTTTAACAGGCATCTTTTTTTTTGCCATAAAGAAAGAGTGAAACGGAGAAAGAATACGAGACTTTCGCATTATCTTTGTATTGAATTCATTCCACTTGCTTTTAGTCGAGTGCGGCAATTGTGAAAGTTCTTAGTGAAGAGGAAACGGTAGTTTGGAAAAAATATTTTAGTAATTACACGTGATTCGAAGCTTTTCCATGTATCTATGATACTCAAGCACCCGCTGATAACTGAAGATAAACGAAATGACTTGTACAAATGAGAACTTAATTCTTTCATAAAAGTCTATTAGCTAAATAAACATGGTATTTAACATACTTGAAATTTTTTAATTGCCCATAGATAATTCATACCCATTGGTAAACAAAAATTTACTTTAATCATCACAATGAAAGTAATTTATTTTTAATTACAATAAATCAAAATTAAAGAAAGAAATTATAGAAATTTAATACTATTTACGAAAAATGTTTATAGATAAAAAATAAAAATAGTCCTTGTTATACTTATACATATTATTTAAGTTTGTTGTTAAATTAATGTCGTTACGCTTGTTTTAAATCTCGCAGACAATTAAGTATCCAAGTATTTGATACGCACAATTGATTAAATCGTTTTAATCATTGTTAGCATTAAGATAATGTGAGGTATTGTCTTGCAGAGTTTAAACTTTAGTGCAAACTTCTACGCGAACTATAATGAATGTTTATACGTAATGCAACAGTATTTTTTAACAGTAGGATGCTGCGTAAAGCTATACGTATTAATAAAAAATCAAATAGTCATAATTTTGTTTAATCGTTAAAAAATTTTCAAATATGTTAGGAACATAAAATAGAATTAAATTATTTTTTTTTTAAGATTTGGAAACTCGTGATCTTGAATTAATATATTCAGCATAAAATATAATTTAATCAATACGTATATATGTATTTTAATTTCAACCAAAGATGTATTGAAAATCAATACATCATACAACAATTAGTAGTATCGTATCTTACAATTGTTAAGTACGTACGAATTTCTTTAATTATTAAGAATTAGCATCCCGTCAACAGATAACTGATATTCGCATCTATAAACACATTGCCTCGTTAAAAAATATCCGGGCGTTCAAATGACGAGACAGCGCTCATTCAAATTTACAAGGTAACGCGCACTCGAGCGAGATTAGTAATTAACAAAAGAAAAAGCAAAGAGCACATAATTCCCGCCTGAAAATGAAAAAACGCGGCAGTCTGAATAACAGGACACGTTATTCGTC
The DNA here is from genome assembly GCA_018907185.1 of Platyscapa corneri. Classification (NCBI taxonomy): domain Eukaryota; kingdom Metazoa; phylum Arthropoda; class Insecta; order Hymenoptera; family Agaonidae; genus Platyscapa; species Platyscapa corneri. The sequence continues at coordinate 5,229,549 of JACCHW010000001.1, forward strand.
GCGGCGCCTCACACATCGCGATATGGCTCGAACTACAAGAGCGATACGACTTCACCATGAATTCCAAGCAGCAGAAAAGATCTTGAGATCTTGAAATAATATAATGTCGACACGCGTAAGAACTAACTGACCCAACTATTTTTCTCGCTACCCTTCATTATCTTTTACGAATCACTGTCTGTCCAACAATTTTCCTTGTAACCTGTAAGCCACTATGGCTCTTTCTTTTTTCAGGTCCCAATTAAATATTACCATTTTTATAGGGAATTTCAAGCTTAATTTAGCTCATAATTGGCAGCGCGATACCAGCTACGCACCAGAAACACGAGACGAGTGGAAGTGCAGTCTAAACAGTCGTCGCTCTTTTAATCGTCGCGTGTTTATTGTTTCGATACTGTATTATACAGGTCAGTATGCGAATCGAAAGTGATTTAACTGATAACTTAACTGTAGGAGTCATTATTAAAATATTACCTGTGAATGTCACAATGCGTAAACACTTTCAGAGATCTCTGATACATATTGAAAAATATTTTATAATTTACTATATTTTACCGTGGAAGTTAAAATTTACATTTTTAAGCTATCAATCTTGTGGAACTGTTATTAGTATCAAGTATAAGTTCACGTAACTAATCCGATTAATTGTAAGATAGTTTCAAAGATAAAGACCTATTAGATAATTATCAAATTAATTAAATTTATCTAAACGTGTGAAAAGTAGATCACTGGTTTAACTTGCCACTACATTTCTTATAAATTCTATATATAAAATCTACATTAAATTATGAATATAATTTCTAATCAATAGACGATCCGAAATCGTCTATTCCGAAATAATATTATATTTTAGCATGCTTTAAACATAAATAACATTATAATGTGTTTATAATTACAAAAAAAGTATGATACAGTATATAATTCATAAAATTTAAAATATAAACTTTAAAATAACATATTAGTATTGTTATTTATAGCGGTGACTAATTAGCACATAAACAAAACATTTATGTCAATGTTGAGTTGTTACCAAGTCAATAAAATTATCGGTTTCATTCATTTGGCGTCTTTGTTTCTCTTTCTCATTTGCTTTATTTAACTTTTTGTAAAATTTTCTCATGCAAATTACTCTCAGAATTCCAGTATTAGGATTTAATGAACTTATTGTCCGTCTTTTATTAACGTCAACCGCCCTCGTCTCCGCCCCTTTGTCGGGCTACAGTAATCCGTTGCCAACGGTCCGGACCGCCGAGAATTACGACCTCGACCCTTGTCCATGTGGAGTCCACGTCTTACCAGATACCCGTTTCACCTTCGACGCTTCTTATCGCCTCACGGCCTACTTTGACGTCTTACGAGTGCAAGGGCCCCGCCAACTCTCTTCTCCCCGCGTGAACGCACGTCCGGCTGGCGCTTCTTTTCGATTTCGCTCTCCTCGAACAGGGACTCCTTCGTGAGATGTGGTGGCCGCCGCGACTGAAAGAGAGAGAGAGAGAGAGAGAGAGGAGCGGCACGAGCGAGCAGCTGTCGTCAGGGCTGGCGCGTGCCACCAGGTTTCTTCGTGTATATATAATAAAAAAACGGCCAGATAATGTCAGGGTGCCTTCGTTGCTCCTGCTGCTGCCGCCAACTCGTCTTGGTAGACGCGCTCGCGCGAGGTGAGCTGCTGCCACCAAGCGCTTCGAGAGGGAGAGAGAGGAAGAGAGGGTCGCCGTTGCTGGAAATAAGAGAGAAGCTATTGATCTGCCTTTCTCGTATGCCTTGTTCTTTTTTTACTCCCTCCCGACTCGTTTTTCTTTCGGCTACGGCTGCGCTTCTCCTTTGGTGCTGCGGCTTCTCTTGGACAGTCTACTCGCTTCTACGACGGGTTTCTTCTCCTCCCTACACGTTTGCTGTCTTCTTATTCTTTTCTTTTGTTTTCTTGCTCTCGTTCCGACCGCGAGAATACGATGATGATAGAGCTTAGGCTAAAGTCAAATTTCAAAAGACGAGGTAGTGTAGGATAATAGCTAAAGATTTGAGAGGGTTAAATGATTTTCCCTCAACAAGCTAATGATTCCTCGGTGAGGAAAAGACTATGCGCAATTTCGAATTTCTATAAATTTAGTCTCTTGTATTAATTCATAGGTAAAGTACCTTGTAGTTTACAAATTTTACTGCAAATCCCCGTTTTTCAATTATTTACAGTGAATAATTTCAAAAATTTCATCAATAAAAATTAAATATCTTTTTAAAATTTTATTATCTATTTTCAAGATGCTTTTATCCTGTTTCATTTCGTACCATATCTTTTTAATAGTATTATTTAGTATATATATATATTATTAGCTGAACAATTTCGAGACTAAGTATAAGTTGCACAATTTCACTTAATTCGCTAAGGCTAAACTGAATACAATAATATTATAGTAAAAATATTCCATATTTTGTTGCGCATTAAGTGCTATTATAACTAATAAACTAACCTTTTGTATTAGATCATCAATCAACCTTTTTCATTAGAAAATTTTGTAAATACATATTTTTCCCACATATTCTCCCGTGTATGTTCAAAAGAAGAAATAGTGACATTGTGATTCTTCTACAAACGGCGAAATATTTTTTGATAAAGGAATAAATGATTCATCAAATTCAATCATCGATAATTTTTTATATCGACGATTAAAGGTCCTTAAATTATCATATACATTATTCAGTAATAAATAGCCGTTTTGCTTATTTTCGCTCACTTTATCGTGAAAAGATGCAAACCGATTCGTAATCACCACTTATTATTTCGCTAGTTCAACTCACCAATTGAAAGTGCTAAAAAAACCCAAAGGCCTTAAACTAAATACTAAATTTACAGGCATCAGACGTTCGGCAGCTTGCGTCACTCAGAGCAACTACTAAGTAAAATATTTAACACAGACTTTAAATCATTAATCACAGACACTCCCACGTATCGGTAATCTTGCGAGTCGAATACAAAAAATAAATGAGAAGCAACTCTGAGGGAGCGGGAACCCTTGCCGGAGCCGAAAAGAATTTTTGTCAAAATTTGCGTGTTCAAGAAAAACAAACTAACCCACGCACTTAGCATTCGACGATGTGTACGGGGGTGGCTTGTAACCACTCGACGCGACATCGTAAAACTAAGGCTCCGCGCTAATAATAATCTCTCCGCCATTCGGTCTACCCACATGTATCTCTCCTCTCTCTCTCTCTCTCTTTCTCAATCTTTCTCTCTTTGTCATTGTCCCCGATGCCTATGGATTAATTATCTAATGCTACGGCAACATCTGTCATCGCACGCTACGTGAGCTTCACGTATTATCTCTACCTTCCCTTCAACTATACACGGACGGCCACGCCTTGCGCTCATCGGAGGTCGAGAAGAATCCAGAATATGTTCTGATCTTACACCATGAACGTGACAAAAAAATTCACCTAACTCTGGTCATTGGCTTGACCTTGATTGACTCCATTTTCCAGGCGTTTTCACGTTAAATTATATAGAATATTGCCTATGATATCTATACTGTATTTGCGCATGAATTCGAATGGAAAATAAAAATAGAAAATAATGTTGAAGAAATTGTTCGTAAAGCCTTTTAGAAGGAAATAGAAAAATAATGCAGAAATACGATAATTCAACAGTAGGAATGTTTCTAACATATTTACCGTCTGTAATAAAATATATGAATATTTTTCTTCATTTTTACATATATTTAATAATAAAGATAACCCAATAACAAAAACAATTAAATTTGTAAAACAATTCGTAAAAATATATTTGTTCTATGAAGTTTATTGTGCAAAAAACGTTCATTTTTATGATATTATTAATCTAAATAAGGTTTTTACTCATTAGTAATTATTAAAAGTGTTTATTTGGACAACAAATCTCTCTTACATCTTTTCTTATTAAATTCAGTAATACGTCCTTGCAATAAAGAAATATATTTTACTTTTATATTTTAAGATTTACGTTAAAACTCAATGCAAAAATATGTGTACGGATTATATGCGTATTTTAACATAAATGTAATTAATAGCAAAACAAGTAGTATAGTATATTATCAACATTCTTCAAAAACCGATAACTGTAAAGAAGAAAAAACAACGTTCATTTGTTTAAATATGAAAAACGATCGGACGTTTTATTATTGCGTGAGTAAAGCAATAAAAAAATAATTAGAATAAGTTCTAAAATTTAGCAAAGATATAATAAATAATTTTGTTCTAATTTTGTTTGAAAATAAATTACGTAAATTCAATCTATTGAAATTCTTCTGAATGAAACAAAAAATTCATATGCGTAACAGAATAACGAATAATTTTGACAACTTCAAAATTCTCCTCAAGCAGTTCGCTAGCATGGTATTTGCTTTCAATATTTCATCACGTTGTTAAGCCGAGTCTCGTTTTACAGCATCATTTTTAAGAGCGAAGACACGACGGCTTTGCAGATAAGAGCCTGCGACTCGACTCGTTAGATATACGCATATGCGCGCACTCACACTATTTAGCACAATTGTCACGCACATCCTGTGCGTCGACTCGCTCTTGGCAAACCTCGTGTACTTTTAGCTTCGTTTTTTCCTAACAGCCGTTCAATGATCAGGAGGAGGAAAAGCGTTGGTAGAGGATTGGAAGGGAAACGACGTGGCTAGGAAAACTCACAAGCATAATGAATCGCTTCGGGTTCGTGCAAGAAATAAACTGAATAACGAGATACGAAAGGTCATCGTTTATTATTAAAAAAAGAAGCGATTTTACGTCATTTTTATTTAAAAAGACTTGAAGATTCGTTTTAAAAGCCAGTTTTAAGTCGGATGACTCTTAAAATGACGCTTCTGCGTTTTTATGAAATGAAAATGTCTGTTGTATAACTTCTTGCGGTAAATAATTATTTTCAGTCAGTTTCTCACGTATCATAGTAGTAACTTTAAGGATAATATTACCAAGTAGTCACAGATATATTTTTTGGCTATATCGATGATCCCAAATCAAAAAGTGTACTTTTAAGATTATAGATGAATTATTAATATGATCTGACTTCATATACTCTTGGGAATCTGAGATTCTCAACAGGAAACCTTATAAGCTTCATATAACTTCATTCAAACTGGTAACTTAAGAAAAATGTAAAAAAAAGAAGAAATGTATTGGTTAATTTGTAAAAAATTTATGCAACTTTAAAATTATAATATAAGAAAATAACTGTATTAAATAAGATTAAATTTATCCTAATATGAAAATAAATAAAAAATCTAATAATCCTTGAAAACGCAGAGATAGTACAGATAAAAGTTTCATGAAAAGTGTTTCTCATTCGTAGCGGTTTAAAATTCGATATATCAGCCCACCAAAAGATTTTCCCTCTGCGTTTTTCTAGGTTCGTTCACCCGACGAAGGCAAAAATCCAATTTTTTTCCGTGTTTCATCCGTGACAGCACTCGAAATTTAAAGTGCTAGGTCCGTCCTTAAATCCCGTTAAAATCCTATTCCGTGGTGTTCAGCGTCGGTATGAAAGGACGGCACACACACACACCGCGGGTATCCACCTCGAGTAAGACAAGTACGCGTATGATGTATGCACATTTATGTTCCGGGGAGTCGGCGTAAAAATAAGCGAGGGCTCGTCTTGAATAATAAAGTGAGCCAAAGTCGCGGGCGTGCAGCTTTGCTCGCGTCCATTAAAAGCACCGGGAGGGTTTTTAAATGTGCATTCTAGGCTTTCTTTCCTTTTCGTTGCATTGCTTATCTTTCTCATTTTTTTCATACAGCGCTTGAGAGCAGAGCTGCAGCAGGAGGAATTACAAGTTGGAGAGGATGAGGATTATTTGACTGCAAGGTGTAGTTTTGCTTCTTCTTATTTTATTAGAGCAAGTTTAATATTGTTTTAAAACGTTTAAACAACAAAATGCATTAATTACAAAGGAGTAAAATATAACAAGCTAAACTTATTTACAAAAATATTTATTATACTTAAGAAAATTTAAGCCTTAGATAATAATATAAGATATTAATGTATGTAAATGAAATTATAAATGAAGTTTTTTGTTTATTTAAAAAAAAAAAAAAACAGGCCAAATAATAGAATCCTTTTATTTTATACAAAATTTTAATATAAAACTATTATAGTTACTTTTTCTATTATGACAGTTAAACATTGTACATATGTACACGCATATATTGGATGTATTTAAAATTTTATTTATTATTTTTTATTTCCGTAAAATTAATCATTTTATACGTTTTAAATGTACTCTGTTTTTATTTAATAAAAAAAAGAATATCTACTCATAGTTATAAGTATGTCAAAGAAAAACTTTCTGAAAAGTACTTCTCTTTTTGAAACACGCCTGATCATACGTACAAATGCACAAAATCTTTCATGTTTCCTATTGTTTATTATATATGTTATTATTATACATGCTCATAGTAATGTGACTTTCACAATAGGAATATTAAACAGAAATGTATTCATAAATAATTATAAACATTATTAAAAACCCATGAGATACAAAATTACAAGCGCAATCAAACTAATATTACGAGGGTAGTCATACACGATTAAATAATTTTTAAACAGGAAAGGAAATTAAAATTACATTATAAATATAAGGATGTAGGTGAATTCTTTTATTATTCATTGTATCTAATCCAGAATCTCCAAATCATTACCCATTTTTTCGTGTTCCCGTTCTCGCTCACTATATAAAAATGGAATAGACTTTGGCGTGAAAAGGAAAGCGCAGACTTATCTAGCTTCGTACACCGACGAGTATAATTAAATCAATTTGTCTCGATACAAGTCTCCAAGAGATGACTCCCCATCTCGCTTGCATGGCACGAGCCGGGGAAAAAGAGGTCTCTCGCTTATATTCCCAATGTAAACCACTGCTGCTGCTGCTGCTGCTGCGCTTCGAGAAAAAGAGAGAAACAGAGACAGAAAGAGAGAGAGAGAGAGAGAGAGAGAAGGAGAGTTTACTAGTGCCGAGCATAAGGTGGCGCAAGACTGAACAGTCCAACCTGGAGCAGGTGCACTGCAGCGTGCGTTGCGTTACCTTGCATTACGCGGGCATCGAGTGAGAGAAGGAAAGTACGAGACAGAAAAGAAAGAGAGAAACGCAGCTGTCGCGAGCCCAGCACGCGCCACTATACATACCGCCAACCGCACCCACATTTACGTTATACGCGAGCGGGCTCCTGCACCTTTTACCTATGCACTTAGGAGTGCTCTTTCCACCTCTCTCTCTCTCTTTCTCTCTCTCTTATACATGCACACACACGCATACAACCCAGTCCTTTACCCTGCGTCTATATCGTTCTGTTTTTTCTTTCCGCTTTTTCCTGCTCTACATACACGTGCACACGTATATATGATGCGAGGAGTTTTGAGTCTGACAGATGAAACTCAAACGACAAAAAGGGGAGCAGGGAATAGCGTAAAAATTGAACCGTCTATAAGTAATCGTTTTTAAATGGAGTATAAAATCAGTTATTTAATTTTAAACGCAGAAAAATCTGTCACTATTTTGACAAGCTGGTAATTTGAAAAACTAAACGCCATTCGTTGCTCCATGCAACTTTGAAGTATTTTAGATTGGAATTATTCACCGATGATAAATCAACAAATATTATTAAAAATATCGTTGAAGTTCAATTTATGAAAAGTCCTCGTTTCAATTACTTAAATCGATTAATTTATTTATCATTTTACGATGAAAATATTAATACATCAGATAAATTAACTTGAAATGCCGTTTTAAACGTAAACCTTTAATATTATTTATTTCAAGAAAATCATATTCAACTTTAAAGGTTTTTGAAATTATACATTTTATTCGCGGTAATCGGTGCTGTAAATTGTACACTAGAATAATGTCTACGTCTATAGAATGGAGGAGCATTTTCAATTAAAATTCTAAAGTATATTTGAAATTGATCGTGATAATTCTATCTATCAGTTTTAAGCTTAAGTTTGATACTAGTTTTAAATTTCTTATTTTTGAGTCCTCGCTAAACAGCCTTGAGATTAATACAACCTTACAATTGACTCAGAATTATTACTAAATATTCGTGAATACATTGCTTCTTTTATGCTATTAAAATCACCGTCTGTTTTATTTTACATTGCATCAATGGCCTGCATCTGCGTTTGTGATTGTTTTTAATTTCTTGATTTTCAATATTTATCACCGAAACGAAAATATAAAAAGCATGCATGAACACACCTAAATAAATGTATTTTAAAGAATGCGCAATATAAAATACATTTTCTCTTAGGTAATGCAGGACAAAAATACATTACTAAAACATTTATTTATATATATATATAATAAATATATTTAATTGACTTATAAATAATATTTTCAACTAAATAGAGTTGTTTAATAAATTTCAAAATATAGATTGATTGTCTAATATTAAATTTTGATTGAAAAAAATTGATTATTTTTTAATACTTAAGGTTTAATATTTAAGATATACTTTTTAAACGTGTATGTAATAAATGTTATCTTAAATTTTTAAGCGTATTCAAGTAATTTAATTGACATTTTTTTTTAAATAAAAAATATAATTGTAATTTATTTTAACAAAAATTAAAATAATTTACTATTGATAATTATTGTTCAATAAAACTTCACTGAAAAGTATTTGTTAAAAAAATTTATAATTTATTAATTTTTAACTTTGCTTAAACTTATTTAATTATAAGTAAAAGTAATTCAAATATTTTTTAATTAAATTAAATTTAATTAATTTGATTCTATTAATTTTTCATAAGAATTAATAATAAGAAAACATCTACCATTTGAATGTTTTCTAAGTACTATATATATTTATTATATCTATAAGAATATTATAAAAAAATTCCAGTAGTTGTTTATCTATTTAATAATTTGATTCTTCTTTAACATTTTTATAATATAAATTCAAATATATTATTATTTAAGAAGTTTACTAAAAAAGACGTATTTTAAATTTTAAGATGACCCTTTACCTGTTATATCATGACATTCTAATGTATAACTCAAAAATAAATAAAATGCTCTTTATTAAAAAGAATTAAACTATGTTTACACTTAAGGTTAGGAACTTAATATTGTATTAACTTAAAGTATGTGGTATCGCTAATATAAAAATATTTTACTTTATTATTTTTAAATTTATGGTTTATATTACATCTATAAAAAGTTTATAATTGAAAATATTAATCCACGCAAATAATAAAATAAATTAAAAATTCTAATTGAGCGATACATGAGCATGATTATTAATAAATCGTGCGAAACTGTTTATTGCAATGTTACTTCAGAGCAATTACAAAATGTATATAATAGTAGGTATACAATGAAAAATTACGGAATCTTGTTTCAAAATATGTAAACATAAGATAAAATGAAAATTGAAAGCTTGCAGTCAAGTTCACTTTTGAAGATAAAATTATATTAGTGTGGTTCGGTTATACGGTGCGGGTACAATTGGCGATCGACTAAGTGACAAGATAAAAAAAAAGGAAAAAAAGGGTTTTGAGGCAAAAGGGTTCATAATACCGGATGAAAGAAGAATCGCAAGGGGAAAACGTTTGAGATAAAGCAACTTATCAATGTTTCACGTAACGACTGTTTCCAACTCTTTGTACATGTTTCATTTGTAACTGAGGACTTTATAAACGCTATTTTATGTCTGTACGACGTACTTTCTTTATAATTTGCACTGGATAAGTTTTATAGAAATAAAAAAGAATCAATCTATAAAATTTTAATTGCGAAAATAATGCATAGTTCAAGTTTTACCCTCTTTTAATAGAAATTACTGTTGCACAAGAAAAAAACATTTATAATGTTATAAATTTTGTAAATGAGTACTATATAGTTTTTTTTTTAAATAATCGATATTTATCATAAAACTTTTTAATAAAAAATTTATTTACAGAAACATTTTGATATTATTCTATTTAAACATTTTAAAAACTATTATAATACATAAATTTGTAATAATAAAGCAAATAAATCACGAATTAAAACACCTATGAACTAGATAAAATAAAATAATTCTGTATCCAGCCTTTATTTATGAATATATTTAACGCTAAAAATAGAAATAGGACGCAACAAATCAAATATATATATGAACATGCCTTTCAGTAACAGTAGTTTAAAAAATGCTTATAGTAGATAATATGCTAAAAATTTAATAAATATTTATATTATTATTTATATTATTACATATTATTTATTTTTAATTTAATAAAAAATTGTGTGATATCTTAAAGTATGAATTGCAATAACATTTATAAGAAATATCTGAATCAGTAAAGTATTTATGTTGAATGCAATATTCTAAGATTTTAGAACAATATTTGTTGCGTATATTTTTTGATATTTATGATCCTAAAAAAATTATTAATCAACGTCATTAAAAGAATAGATTTTCTTTATTTATACGTTCATATAAATTACATATCTTAATAAATATATATTTAAATGTATACATTGTCTAAAAAATAATGGTTGCTATTGAAATATCAAATTCAAACTCTTTGTTTTATGTTTATTATATTTATTCAATGAACCACATTTTAACGAGTATTTCTTTCACATTTAAAATATTGAATTAAATTGTATAAAATTTTTTTCAGATTCTTTTTCTGTATTTGATTTATTAAATTTGTTTTAAAAATAATTAGAAATTTTACATATCTCATAAATACTACTAAATAAATTATCGAGTCAAAGTGATGAACTTTTATTAGATGTCACATAATTATACTATTTTAAATCGATATTAACCTTCAATAGATATAGAAATCTTTTTTTATTTTAAAACACAAATTTAATTAAAATTTTTTTTTAACCTACATACATACTATTAAAATCTACAATAATAATTGTTGCATAAAATTTTAAGGTACTATACAAAAATTATATTATTATAGATAAAATAAATAAAATTAATATCAATTAAAAATCTTTTACAATATCCTGTAATTGGAAATCAACTTTTACAATAATCTTAAATAATATAATAACAAATAAGTATTTAAATACGGTAAATTTCTATTGGTGAAAATTAAAATACAATAATATTTCCTTTTAAATAAATATACTATTTTTTGCAGATTGTTTCAATTTATGTAAGGATATTTTTATGGTACATAAATATTAGTAGTATTATGTCACATAATACTAACGCTATTATTATATATAACATTTTGAATATGATTATTACAATAAAAGAATAAAAATATTTTTTAATGTATTACAAAGCCCTGCAAAATGCTTAGAAATTTATATTATAAATAAATATAATATTTATTTGTGCTCATTGAGAATAAATTTTTTAATATTTCTCATTTTAAACTTGATTAATACAATTTTAATAAGAATTATTCATAAAAGTTTTATTTGCAGTGTAGGCTTAACAATCATTTATATTGGTGTAACGAACTAATAAACATTACATAGCAATAACTAAAAATCGTGATATTACAATAGTGAATTACTAAATATTTAGTATTATAGAGTTTTTCTTTATGGAAGCCTTACATTTTCATCTATTATTGTAAAATATTTACTTGAAAAATAATTTTAACAATACTTTTTGAATATTTACATAATTTCTAAAACTTTTAAAATAGTATTTTTATTTGTTTGATAAGTATAAGTATATGCCTTTAAATATTCAGGCTAATAAACGTAAATAAAATAATCATATTAAATGCATTGCTGCTGAAATAAAATTTCTTTGTTGTATGCACGCACACACACACACACACACACACACACGCACACAAACAAAAGGTATCGCTTAAATCGACGTTTTCTATCAAATGCAATTTCTTTGTAAATTTCGTTGGATTTGTATTTTATATTTATCAAATTTTTTTTATTTAGAAAAATCTTTTTGCGTAAGTTAAGTATTTTTTATAACTTACATATTTACGTTTTATATTTTATATTTACGTGTATTAAGTACAGTTTATTTGTTTAAGTATTTTTTATTCTAAGCACCTTGCATTTATTTTATAGTATTAAAAACCAGATTAAAATGAGATGGTGATTTTCATTCTATGCTGCTCCAAGATAAAAAGACATTTGATAATGAGAATGTTTTCCTACTTTATTGAACCGATACGTGTAAATGTTCATATTACCCAGAACCTGAACAAAATGGAATATCATATCAGTACGAATAAAGAATATGGATCTACGCTACTTCTTTGAAGGCATCATCTACTTCAACATAATACGATTATTTCTGAATTCAGTTTTGAAACAGTCTTTTAACTGCTGTGATAGAAAAAGAAATACATTGTACACAGCTCTGTAAAAATCAATTATATATAACCTCATAAAGCTTCATATGAATAAGGAGTTCTTGGTAGCGTTGCTAATAAAGACGAAGTAGTCTGTACAACTAGCAACAAAGCTCAGGAGTATGATATTGACCAAGTAGATTATCGTCAACAAACGTGGATTTTCAGGTCATTTGCTTAGCACTATTCTACCAGGTGTTTATCATCCAAAGTCACTATCAAATGATTTTATAACTGAATTATAACGCTATGAATATGAAACATTTAGTTAGTGGTACAGTGTTATACAAAATTTACTACCCAGATATATTTAAGATACTGAAATTTCGAATTTAAGGCATGAATTTAATTGCCAACTAATGTTGAAAATTAATTATCATAGATGAATGTAATGAAACTAATCGAATTCTTTAAAACTCTGAAATCGATTTAAAAATTAAGTTGATATCATAACATAAATCTGATGTATAATGTTGTCTAATGAAATTTTTCAAAGGCAATTTGCTGAAAATAACCAAAACGACATAAATTTTATTGTAAATGTGTTCTCCGGGTGTAAAAGAAAATATGATTAACTCTTTTTTTATTCTGAACTAAGTTAAATTTTTTTAAATTATTTAATCTATAAGCTTAATTATATATAACAGCATTCTTTCCAAAAATTTACATCATCCATTATATGTAAAGTTGTGATATTATTTGATAATTAATAAAGGAAGAAATAATATTTGCCGTAGTCAAATCGCTTGATACTTAAATAATATTAACTTAGAATATATATAAATATATTGGCATATACTCTTTTAAATGGATAAACTATTAGTATATATTTTAATTACTGCGAAATGAAGAATGCGCTTAAATAATAATTTCTTTAAGATTTGTGGGATCGAACAACGAAAATAATCTTCACACTGTACATAATAAGCTATATCATAAATAAAATTTGTAACAATCACAGAAGCTTTAAAGTTTCCTTCACGTTTGAACTGACGTTAAATCTAATTAATTTCAAATAAAAATTAATGAGATTGATAATAATCTAATCTTGAACGAAAAAATTCATGAAAATAAAGAATAAAGGAAAAAGTAGAAAAGGGATGGAAGAACCGCCCAGTTTGACAGAGCTTCAAGGATACATCGATATGACAGACAATACAAAAAAGCTAGGGACGGCTTTTGTCCCCATGCTATCGTCGAGGGACGCGCGGATGGCGTTCGATAATAATCCATCCACCATCGAGGTTTTTCAGAAGCACACAACGAAGTTTTATGGTTACATCGAAGATGGAAATTGCGTGGTCGTGTCAGCAAAACAACAAAAGGGACGCACGGTAACTGATTCTGTCACGTATGCTCATGCGCGTTTATATGCGAGTGGCGCCAAACACAAAAGTCAAAAGAAAGGGAGGCGGAAGGGAAGCGTTCGAGTGGTGATTGTCTGTTGTGGATTGCGAATCGCGATGGCAACGGTTCGGGGCGACGCGCCGGTGCCCATGGAAACTCCTTGCTGGCGCTTTCATTCTATCTTCCTTTCTTTCTTACCACTGTCTGTGTGTCTATCTGTTCAACCTCCTCTGCCCCTTTTATGCTTTCGCTATCTTTGGGCGCGGTTTCTACTTAATTCATCGCGGTGTGAGGATGAATGCCTGCGAGATACGCGATTCTCTCTCCTTGCCATCACGAGTCCAGGTATGCGCACACATAGATAAAGTTTGCAGAAGTAAACCCCTGTATTGCTCCGGCTGCTGGTGTTGATACATTCGCCCTGTGCTACTTTTAACTCGAACGTTTAGGTTGTTATATTCCTTCCATTAGCTTAAATCTTTACCTTAAAATGTAAATATGTTTATGAGTATTTCTAACTCTTGTGCTCGTGAGTGCATATACAATTTAATCCTTAGATTATTCTATCATCGAGCGACATTGATTTAAGATTAGTAATCTTATTGTAATCGTGTGCTGGTCTACGTATTTTGGTATAATAATTCGTGTAGTTCTACTTTGTATTATATTAATTCTATTTAATTTCTAATTATAATGATAATATAAATTGAGTTGTAAAAATTAATTAAAATTAAGTAAAATTAAATTTTTTATCTGGATTTTCTAAAAAATTTTCCCTGTATAATAAAAACAATATAAACCAAAACTAATTTAAAGTAAAAAATTGAATCAACAGTTGTTTTCATCTTACATTTAAAATTTTTTATTTTTTAAATATCAATAATTTCTTGAGATATTAATAAATTTAAATATAATCTATTTTTAGAAATAAAATTCCATTAATTCAATGATTAAATGGCACTTGCTATTCCGTAATAGTAATTCTGTTTAATAATTCAACAATTCTCTTTTTTGTATTACTAGTATTATGAAAGAAATCTCACGACATAAAACTAATGACTGAATAAAAAAAAAATTCGGGGTAAAAATGATGCCTCTTTTCCCACAATTCGATCAACTAAATAAGGGATAGTGTATATTTGTTCAAAGTCTAATGATAAGTAACGAGAGCTGGTATATACGTTTTGTCGCCTTTCACTCTCTTATTCGTTTTCTCTGGTTTTATTCCCCCACATAGCTAAGGGGTAACCAGGTGTCGGCGAGGTTGAAGGGCGAGGGACAGTGCACGCGTGGAAGGATGTTGATGATAAAAAGAGGAAAAACAGAGGCGCAAAAGAAACTGTAGAAATACGAATAAAAAACCAGTTACCACAATATTGATTATGTTTTATATGTAACATAAAAAAAATTTAGAAAAGTTTGAATAATAAAAGAAATTTATTAAATAATTTAATTCTTTGATAAAAATATTTTTTCACTAAAAATTACCAATTAAAGAGAGAAACCAAAAGACCATCTTATTTACATTATTGCAAATTTTCAATTGAATATTATCTATAAATTATAGAATTTTATTTTTCAGAATATAAAATTTTATTTTAAAAATTCTTGAAAGTTTTTTATACATAATTTCATAATTGATAATTTTCATTGAAAATTTAAGATTACCAAATAAAAGACTAATCTTGTTTTTATTAATAACCTTTCAGAATAGTTACAAAACAGTATTCTTACGTGCAATTATTGTGAATATGTATAATAAAAGTAATGCTTTTAATTACTCTAATATTGATATTCAGTTGCGAGAGATCAATTTCAGTTGAAACTTAGTATTAAAGATGTGTATAAAAATTTTTTATTCTTGATTGTAAGTAATTACCCATGTGGATGATAAAATAAGCATTTTTTTTAAAATAGCACATATCTGTATCAGATACATAATTTTTGATGGAAGTAAGAAATAGAATCATCAATTGATTTCTTAATGCGACAAACATGTGTAAATAACCTTTTATTGCGCAAATTAATGTGATATAATTCAACTTCACAATATCCACTTTATGGTGCTATGAGTATCTTGAATTCAGAATATAAGATTAAAAAAGAAGTTAATAATATATTCAATAGTAACTTACGATATACTTAAGTTTAAAACAAACTCGTGAAAAATGCCTTAAAAACTTAATGTAAAAAGTATAATTTTTTTTATACTTCATTGAAATCATTATTCAATACTTTATAAAGTAATGTACCATTGAAGCTCAAAGAAATTCGAGTTTTGTGAAGTAATTGTTTCATTTTTTTAAAAGCGTTTATCAGGTATTACAGGTTGTGCTATGAAAGTCTATATTGCATATTTCTTGCAACTTCCGGGATTTCATAGTTGACTTTCAGGTCCTTCCATTCTCAACAGGATCTTTATTTTATTATTATCGAACAACAAAAACTCACGTGAACGCTTATTCTCTTTATTTGATCATGCGAACTAAAGCGCGGTTTGCCACTTTTGAATTAATAAAATGACTCGTCAATTAAGTTATTGAAATCCACAGGGGTTGAAAAGCTGGTTTTGACTTCCGACACTTTCAACCCTCTCAAAAACAACAGTCGAAATAGCATCTACCATAAAAATTGCCTATCTCGCTGATTCAGCGAACTATTTTTCCCCGGCGAAAAGGTAAAACAGTAACGAGGAGAGCAAAAGGGGTGAGGGGTGGTACCCGCTTACGTATGTTTTCTCTACGTGTCTCCATGGTAACTTGGTAAGCATACACACGAGCCTTTCTCTCTCCTTCTTTCTCGCGGCGATAACGGGTGTCCCGACGGACTCAAAGTCCTCGAGGTGTTTGTGCTTCTCCCACGCTTATTGGGGACAGAGCGGAACACCTGCTTATTACTGCCTCACCACTAAAAACGTAACGATAATGCGCCCGGAGATGATGGACAGTGTGTGCGTGCGGCGAACAGGGCTCTTCTTTTTTATTTTTACGCCTGCCAACCGCTGCGAGATAGCAACGTGGAAGGGAGGGTAGTTTGTTCCACCCCCAGGTGGGGGAGGCGGAAATGAAGTTGGACGCTGCTGATCGATCGCACACTTTCAACAGAATTGCTCAGGCTAGATCACGAGGAAATAGGGGAGGATTTTTTCTCTCTCAATTTTTTTCGAAGGACAAGGTTGCATGTTTCGAGCGGATTTTGTTCATTGATTTTTGGGCGCGGTCTGAAATTTCGAAGCATAAAAATTGCGAGTTAAGAAATGGTTGTGGTTGGGCGCGAAATTTCGAGCAGCCAGATTCAGAATTAACTGGAATTGTGGAACTTGTGGTCAAAAAAACACATGCGATTTAATTTATGTGATTGATGTTTACTTAAGAATTCGTTTTTGTATCTTTATATACCAAGATTTCAATTTTTTTTTATCTTGATCAACGATGACTAAATTTATGTCATTGCCTCATTCACGAATGAAATCGTTGACTACCTTTACGATTTTTGTGCTGTACGAGTTAAATCGTAGTGAATTTAATAATACCAGAAGAGATAATTTTTTGGTGTTTTATATATTGTCCACATAGAACTTTATAAATTGTATATTAAATTTACTTATATATTTTTATCGTCAATCTAAATGACTACATTAAACACGTAGATCAATTGTTTATATTACTAATTTATGATGAAAATATATATGTGATTATATAGAACTATTTAATTATAAATACATATTCTAGCGAAATATGTGAAGAGAAATTTATTTTTATATAAAATTAAATAGATATTCGATAAAAATAATGAAGTTAATAATTATATGAAGCGAATAATGATAATTGACAATTTCTATTTTTAGGCGTGAATTTTAGTGAAACTACTGCAACAATTTAACACTTTAAATAAAATTGATGGTAATTGCATGCATCCATAAAATATTCATGTTCACCTTGAATCTGTAATAAATATCGATTATATAAATGTCAAACAATTTTTTAAAAAGTCGAGGTATGTGATAAAGAGTATTGTGTTTGTTAATTTATCCTTATAATAAACACATATTCAGAAATTAATATCTTTAAAAATCAATTAAGAATGTCAACGCATGTGCTCGTTAATCTTCAAGCATAAAAAATATTAATAATTTTTATATTAAATATACAGTAGTACAGAGAAATATTTTTTACATTTACACGTGGCTGTAGTACAAGAGTAATCAATCGTTCGTGATATTAATAAATTATTACGAGGTGTTTAGAGTGACATGTGGAGAGGTAAAACATTCTTGTACGGAGGTTCTTGTTTCAAAAGGTCACTCCTTTAACTCTCTTATATGAAACTGAAATCCATTATAAATGCCACATATTTATCATTATTTAAAATTTTTATCGTTTCAAGGTCTCTTTAAATGGCATGAATACATTATAATAAACAATACTACATTCTAATGTAATAAAAACAAATACATTCTAAATATAAATTGAAATACAATTTTTCATAATTAATTAATAGAAAAAAGGTTTTAGGGTAGGAGTCTTTACTAAAAACTCTATCTTTTATCTCTTTTGCTAACAACAAGATGAATTTCACAGTAATCTACAAATAATCTTTCGGATCCATTTATTACGCCCTTAATATTTCGTCGAGAATTAATTTGCCTACAAAAGTGAAGTAGCAAAGTTAAACTAACATCATGGAATATGAAAGCATTTTAAAAAGTATGCCACGAGCTTATTTCATCGAAAATGGCACTAGCTTATCGCAGTATCGTGACAACACACGTTGAAAAGAACTCGAGCACCGGCGAGTCAAGTAATCGACGCGCGGTCGAAGAAAAGCGCAAAGAAGGGAATAAAGAAAAAAGGCGGGCTTCCTCCGACCTCGTTTGTATCGCATCTGCGCGCTTATCATATACACGTACACGCGGGCTTTCCCACGCGGGTAATTGTTCCCGCTGACCTTTGACATGTCCGCGCGTTGGCCATCATCATCGTATTGTCATCAGCGGTATCGAGTGCAGACGAAAGTAAGAGTTTGTCCGTTTTGTCTCTGTGTGTTTGGCCAACGTAAGCGAAAGCGATATGCGATGCGGTTCCATTCACGGGGTCGAGAAACTGCCCGACATCGCAGTTACGAGTGTCGACGCTTTTTAAAACCAATTACACGCGCGCCTCGCTCGCGGCGCTTCGATTCAAGGGCAATGTACTTGGCCCCGACGATTTTACGACACAAAACTAACGCGGACAATGCGTTGTGACTCCTTTTACGCTCTAGTTTCTTTATAATTCGTCTCATTTCCAGCAAAAGAGTATTCCCATATTCTATGAAAACTGTGTTGAATTGCTCGCGAAATTTACAATTTATATTTCTCTGTGCGTGATTAAAACTTTATATTTTATATAATAATTTTATTTGACATCTGATAATAGCTTGCCTTTAGGGCTTATGTGTATGCAATTTTTCGAATAATTTTAACAAATAGATAATAGTTAAATAATTTTGTACGATTTATTTAAAAAAATAAAATGAAAAGTATGTATTCTACAATAATTCTAGCATCTTTCAATACAACAATAATATTGACTAAATTTAAGAAGTAAATAAACATTTTTAATTATTATTAAATATATTTTAATAGCAATCAGCAACATCCTTTTTTATAAAAATTTAATACGAATATACTATACTCTATCCTTTGGATTAAAATGAAAATACGATCTTACTTATAAATTTTTTAAATGGGATATGAGAAATAAATTGACGTTTTGCAGGTAGACTTCGATTATAACTTTGATGCACTTCCTTTAACAATTATCTTGAACACACAATAAATGTTAACATTACATGTTCAAAAATAAGAAAAGCATGTGTTTTTCAATTTGTAAGTTTTTTATTTTGCACATTCAAAGAAAATATGAATAAGCAGTTTTTTTTAAAGATAAATAAGTTTAAAGAAAGCAGATATCAACAGTCAATTAAAAAATTAGTATAAATCTAATAATAATTTATGGTGAAAAAATCTTTGATTTTTTCTCATTGTTTAAAAAAAATTCTTTAATTTTGTCGAACATCATCAAAATTATGTATTTTATAATGTTTAACAAATACAAAATTAAAATATATAAAATGAAAAAATTTTTTTAAAAACATAAAAGAAAATGTCTAACAAGTGGGAAATCAATTGATTCAATAGAATTTTTATTTTTATTAAGTACAATGTTTCAATATTTTGTATAGCGTAGAGAATTGTCGTTCGACGAGCCAAGTAAGAACTTGCCAAATTTCGTCCCTTACGTATAATTGGCAACATTATTCCATGCATGTCTGCAACGATGATGACGACAACGTTCCTTCCGTTCCACGTTTTAGCTCGTGCAGATAATATATTTTATTATCTTTTTGTAATTACGGTGTATCAAGAAAACTTTGGCATCATGTCTTCTCTGTTCATTGGGCTACTGTTTTTTAATTCTATTTCACAGGTCGAACGATCTTTTTACTCCTTCATTTTTTCTAATTTTTATCATACTACAGTAGTTTTGACCGGATGGTTCGTTTCGAGAAATCGTAAACTTGCTAATAATGCTTTTAGCAGATTATTTGTTTTTTTCGAGAATAAAATTAATACAAAAGGTGATTAAATTAACTAAGAATGAAAATTCAAAAGCAAATATTAAGTTGCTGAATTTTTAATAGTCCAACGAGACAGAGATGCGCAGTTATTTTAATCTAAACATTAATTTTTTGTGAGCCTTTGTGAATTTAGCGGTGTTAGATAATCTTAATTGGAAGATAAAATAAATATTTTCGTCATTAAATAAATTGAATAGCTATTTCATCTCGATCAACGCAGAAGTGTAACTAATCCCTATATTTATTCAACTGCATTTATTAAAAAACATAATTTAAAAAATTAAAATTTCCTAGTAAAATTTTATCTGCAATGCAAGCATTTAATCATAGTTAAAATTTACATGAAAATCTAAATTTATTTCACAGTTTTTTTCTTTAAATACTTATATCAATTCAAATTATTTAGAATCTTGATTTAATGAAAAGGTAAATATATATTTGAACATAGGTATAAAATTTATATTTTCTAATATTTTATTTAATAAATAAAAATTTTTTAATATTATAAATATCTGTCTATGAAGACGTTATATGTTTACCTCCTTAATATTCATAATTATACAATATTTATTGTTGATACAGTATGTGCGTATTATTATTCGCATAAATACATATACATGTTTCCATTATATTTCACCTTACGAAAGAAAGTTTTAATCTATGTATGTAATAAAATCTTATAATTTGAACTACTTTCATTTACGATAAAATAGTCAATAAGAATTCTCATTTTATTTTTTAATAAAATTCCTACGAATGCAATTTCAGTTTTAAAAATTAAAATAGTTTATAATGTAAATGAATGTAATCTTCAATTGCATTGATAACAATGATTTTAATTCTTATTGGGTTTAATATAATGTAATGTATTCAACATATAAAGAGAATTTTCTTGAACTAATATTTTTTATTATGAAATTAATTTGAACCTAACTTATTTCAGGATTATCATTTAGAATATCTCATATTTTAGTAAAAAGGTAAAACTTAATTACGAATCTAAGCAAATAGATCTGAAGTAGAAATGATTCGAAAACTGCGTTTCAACGAAATCGAATCGATTTGAATAAAATTCATTGAATTATTTTGATAATTCGTTGTAATATATACTCGACCTTGGGAAATTTCATACTTCGAATTCTCATTTATGTGTAAGATTGGTAAAAAAGTCATGCTGACTCGACCCTTACATTTGGCCCCACAGGAAAAGGAAGTCTCACCGAAATCTTTCGCTCTCTCTTGTTCTCTATTTTTGTCCGATAAAGCAAAATTGCTTCTCCGCGCGTTCCTCAGTACCTAAAGTGGAGTCGCGAGGCCACGACGCCGACGTCGACGTCGACGCCCGGTGATCAAACATATGTTAATGAGCGGGAGGTTACACACCTGACGTCTCGCTGTGCTAAATTTATGCTAATCGAAATGTATCAGTTATACTCTACTCGACTCACAAATCGCAATTGCTGAGCGCCACATGCGATATTTTTTCTCCCTCGTAACCAAAAACTTTGACCTTGTCGATAGACATTACATTTTCAGTGCTTCAGTTGCTATGAATTAACGAAACAAATCGCAAGTAAAAATCTATACTGTTTCATATGCACGTGTGAACTGGATTTTGAATGAACGTAATGATACATTTTTATTGAATAATATATCTTAGAAATCAATTATTTCATGTCAAAATTACTATGCGCAACGTATTTTTCAGCTAGTATAAAACAAAATTATTATAATCATTAAGTTGTTGACTCAATGATATCTGCGTTGAATAATTGTTATTACAAAAATTTTACTTCTTCAAATTATATTGTCGAAAACACAATTTTTTATGTTTAGAAAAAAGTATTCAAGTGTCAATATTATTTAAAAAAAGAACTAAGTCAGATTATTTTTAAGAATAAATCTACATATTTATTTAGGGAACGAATTTTAACAAATTTGTATTCGCTTTAATACCTCTATATGCCGTAGTTTTAAAACCCTTAAAAGATTAATTTACAAGTTTGTCCTATTATATTAAATCTTATTAGTTTAAAAATGTATTTTTTCGTAAAATCATTTTTTGCAAACCATTTTAACAAATCGATAACTTAATAAATTATATTACAGATTTTTCAATATTAATAAATTCAGCAAACACTTTTGAATAAAAAATATCTTTATTTTGTTTTAATCACAATTATTATTAAGCATCAAAATTGAATCAATAGTCAATTTTTTATTCGCAAATTCGGTATCTTACAAATCCATGCATTAACATTTAAATTTATACATTGTTAGGGTTAGGATTAGGTAAGCGATCAACCAGATTTAATTAACTAAGCATTTTGTTTCGTAAGTGTAATCGGTAATTAATTATCTGTAATTTTTGATTAAATACAATATAGAATAAATCTGTTTGCTTTCAACAAAATCCTCCTTGCTTTCAACTTCTCCTCGAGCAACTTTAAGCCAGTTTAAGCGTTAAAAACAGGTCATTAATCAAATTTTGTAAACAATGTGGGAAACGAAAAAAAAGCAGAATTGAAGGCGAAATAGCGTGATAGAATATGTATTTAATAATTCCGGCGTTTTAAAAGAATTTTCTGTAAGCAGGACAAACGTATAACAGCGCAAGGAAAGCTCCGGTGACTATCCACGCGTTAAATACATGAGTATGCCTTGCAATGCACGTGACTGACCGATAAGGTAAGACGACCAGCATCGTCCAGACTTGAATCCGTGAGAAAGTAAAAGAAAGACTTATCGCTTTTTAGTCGAGCATTCTTATCAGAGCTTTGAGACTTGCTTAAAATTTTCGACTTGTCGAAATTGCCGATTGGCTTGTGTATTTTTTTTAAGAAGCGTTGGAGAATGTATTATCAGTAATAATTAGACAGAAATCTGTTGCTAATCAGAAATTAGAATATAAACAGTACTGTGATTAAACACTACTTGTTATATCTTACTGTTGGCTTCCTGTCGTTATACACGTATTCTGGAGAAGCATTTGTCCATTCAGCTATTAAACTTTTTTCATTTGTGCAGTCTTAATTTATTAAGTAAAATGGCTTACATAACAAAAAATAGTTTTTTAATATATTGTACATTAATTATATTAATTCATCTTTAAAATACTATTTCAGTGCTTATCTTTTATAAATGTTGCATGTAACATTGTATTGAGTTATTTATTTTATTTGAAGAAAACAAGGTTGCACTAAATTTTTCAGAAATTTCAAAATATTCTTTATTTAAAAAAAACTTAGTTATATATAATTCATAAGAATATTATATTTTAAATGGAGTTGTGCTTATATTCTCAAATAAAATTTTAATTTACTCATATATATATATTTAGGACAATCGTAATAAAATCGCAATTATTCTTAGACAAATACTGTTCATTAAAAACCATAAATTACGTGGCAAAGATAAATTTTCCCAAGTATTTTCCATTTATGTTATAGACACTCAACATCATCTTACACGCTGAATGTAAAAAACTAAAAAATTAAAAACTCAGTAATAATTAATGAGTTATTGTATTGATTATATAAACGACGAATCTGTATTGTCAAAAGAAAATGTGCATAAAACTACCAAAAACAGGTAAGTATATTACGTCTATATATTTTTACATGGATTATATCGGAATTTAATCTTGCAAACAGCTGTTATTAGAACAATCTAAGGGATAATAGTGCGAAGAGATCAGCTCAAAGGTATAATGTAACCAAATCTCTTGCAATTCTCATCAGAGATATGTGAAAAATCCTTCTTCAACTATGGAGTTCTCATCCCATCATAACAAAACAATCGAGAAACGAGAAAGATCCATCAATCCTGCTGGCTTCCATACGAAATGCAGAAAAATGACCGCAAGAGGTTCTAAAAAAGGTCAAGAGAAACAAATAAGCTTGAAGGGTGTGTTGGAGCAGCACTGAGTGTACGAGAGGGTGAGCGAGATCCTTCGTAGCCTATGTGATGTCCGAATGGTCATCGGACGACTAGAAGATAATTTCCCATGCATGTGACGACTACTTTACTCATATACCTGGACGAACGATTTTTTCTTCCATACGATGCATCAATGGCGGTAAGGATACTTTTTACCTGGACAGTGTCCGTCATCTGGTCATTGTAGGCCTGCTCCAGCGAGAGCGTGTGTACAGTGCAGGGACCTATTTAAATCAAATCGAAAAAAATCCGTTACTTCGTAACGCGAAGGTGGGAAAGGGAAAAAGGTTCACCGAGTTTATTGGGCTCATTTCAGGTGCGATTATTACTCGCGCAACGAACAACTGACCGTTAATGACTCTTCAAGGAGGGCTCATGGGAATATACAAGCATAAAGACAGAGTTTAGGGGATGTTACTTTGAACGTGCGTATATTCTAGTAGGTCGATAATCATATGCGGAAATTAGATTTTCGGTCTCGCACAAAGTGCTCGTATGTCATTGTGTTTCAAACATAGAGCTAAGCGTGGAGGTTGGACTGAATTTCATTATTACTAATAAAAATAAGAATACATTTTAAGCGTTCATCATTTTTACTTCTTCTTATTGTTATCATGTCTGCAATATAAGGAACGTACATTTGTCGTTTTAGAATGTCATAGTAAATTACAAAATGTAAACAATATTACTACTTTTTCATTATCTTTACTACATAAAATATTGTTTCAGACATTAAACTTTTAAGTATTTTTTTTTATTTATCTGACTATAAATATAATTCATGATGAAATTATTTTAAAAAAGGTATATTCTAAAGATACAACAGTTGTACGAACTAATTGCGAATGATATCAACATGAAATGCAGTTTTGGCTTAATTAATTAATTGATGTAGAAACATCATTTGTATAAGTTTTAACGAAATAATATGAACATAAATTATCGTTACATTTTATTATTCATGCAGATTGTTAATAATTAATGCATACCATAGCTTTCCTCTACTCAAAAATTAAAAACTTTTTCATAAATTTATTTTATATTATACCATAATTTTTTGCAAATTGATATATGATATATGCGAACGTAGGCTGTGTAATTTTATAAACATATTCCACGAAAGTGTGGAAAATATGTTAATATTTTCTCGCAGTAAACCCATTGTCTCGTCTCGTTCGAGAATTTTGGACGTAAGATGAGCAGCGAAAATATCGTTCGATACCTAGTCCCCTTCAACGTCTCCAAAATTCAAACTACTTGTAAGACAGCTATATACTTGTAAGACTAATATAACTATACTTCACCGGGTATACACAATTGGCTTACAAACATGCGATGCCCTGACAAGGGAATATGCATTATAAACAACATCGGCTCAATGGAACTTCGTTACCCTCAATCTATTCGCGTCCATTTTGTTAACTAGAGCAACGAATTTTCTCCCCACCTCCTCGACTTTGGTCAACCGCTACGTCACAGAGATTGAAGAAAAAAAAAATTAAAACCAGAGCACCTAAACTTAAAAACGGTTTCTTCTCGAGCAAGGCCCTTTGCCCAGCCCATTCGGACGGCTCGTCCAATGAAGAAAGTCAAAGCAAAATTTGTCCTTGGATACAATTTTTTGGCCTGATACGAGTTTCTCCGTGTCTTTTTTCCAAAAAGGTTTCCGTTGGTAATGCGCAATCAAGTCTTGCCAAAAGTTTACGTTGCATCGCTCTCGGTGCCTCAATATTTAGCTAACGCTTTTAAGAGCAAGAGCGAAAATGACGAAGACAACGCGTCGATCCTTTCACGATCACGCATTCGCTCGGAACTTTGAGCATGTTATTATTTTTTATCTAGTTTCTTTTCAATCGTTGATAAAAACGAACCTTATTAGCATTGTCACAAAACAATAAGACTGTAAGATTGTGGAATAAGACTGTTTGGAATTTGATGAATTTCTTTTAAAATCATATTCGTTGCTTTATAAAAGTCCTTCATGCCCATAATAAAATTTAAACAAACTGTACTAATTAAGTGAGTATATTAAATATTTTTATTGGAAAAGAGTCACTAAAGAATTCCGATAAATGTGCATTTCTACATTGATAATGTGTAATAAACTAAAACAAAGATCATGATACATGGTTTGGGGCAAATGAAATGTAGTTTTTTTCAACTTATAATCATCCATCCTTCGTAACTATTTAATCCAAATTGGAACAATCCCATTAACATTGTTTCTAGATTACTGACAGTACTACAGCATATCCAAATATCTTAAAAATGGGTTATAAATCGAAAAGGTGTTAAAGAAACAAATTAGTTCATATACAACAAAGCTTTTACGAGCTAAGCTATTGTAATCAGTTTCCTTCTTACAGCCATACACAAGGTATTAAACAAAAAATTATTAAATTCATAAAGCAGAGTATGCACTAGCTTTACTCCCCAAAGAGGTGACAGAAGAATATAAATCTTCCATATGCTATCCACTCTTTTCAAGACGTACCGCTTATCCCTCCTCTCTTAAACAAACTACATTGGTATCAAATTTAAGCGATAAAAAGTAGCGGCGAACTGCTGTTAGTAACATGCGTCGTTTCTTCGCCTGCGAATTTCTCTGGACGAAGGGGCAAGTCGGGGCGTGCGTAGCAGCTCTAGAGAACGATGCATCATCCGAGCGCTGTTCTTCCAGGTAAGCGGCCAACGGTCAAACGTGCATACGCATACACCGCATATGTGCCCAGAGAAGTACCTAAGGAGAAAAAAAGGTCAGAATTTACGGGGATGTTGGGCGCTGAGGAAAATCCAAGAGTGTTCATTGGAATCTACCGTATGCAAAACAGACCATTTAAATTTGTGGAAGCCTACGTAAGGTTATGTACCTGCGAGCGACCCAAGGGTAGTAACCGGGTCTCCGAGGGCTGGTCACGCGCACCTTGCGCTATCACCCTGCGTACGTATGCGCGTGTGCGCGTACGGGGGCACGCACGAGCAGCAACCGAATCCGGTTTTTCCGCTTCGCACAGGCGCGCGACCAAATCTGCCGGGATGGCCGGTGCTAATTCACTCGTGGAGGGACATTGCAGGTAGATTTTACACATATACTTATTTTCTACACATATATTTGCATGCCGCTAAAAGCTATTTATGCCTGACTTGACCGAGCGCTTATACAAGGATCACTGCTGAGCCTATTGTCGGTCATTATTTATGGATAGGTGCGTGGTGCGTGACAAGATCGGCTTGTGTGCCTTTGTAGTGAGGAAATCAATAAGTTTGTTGCATTTTCAGTTGTATTCTCATTCTATCAATATTATAATGCAATATAATTTATTGGAATCAATCGCAAATAATATTGTGCTGTTAATACTGTTAATACTATTATTCCTAATACCGACATATTTTCTCATTAGAAATACATTCCGAGGTAATGTCAGTACGAATTATTATATTGACAAGTTCTTTTTAAGTTTAAAGTGAAAAAATTCATCTGTTTTTTTAATTTTTTTTAAAAACAAAAAATTCCGGTTAAATATGCGTATTTTATTATTAATGAGTTAACATAATTAGAAATTTTTATACTAAATAACATGGAAAGATAAACTAGATTATGAAGAAAATAAGTATTATTTATTGTTATATTATATTTTTACAAACTCCATTACTCTGATTTATAGTAAAATATTTATTCCCGGTAAACAAAGGTTTCAATTGTTCAAACGTTCATTTATATCGAAACTTAATATTAGCTTACTCAGAAAATACTTACAATTCTTCAAAATGAATTTCAACCTTTATAAAATGCACTCTTGAGAAAGTAATTATTATAAAAACAGCCGTAAAGCCAAACCAACAAGTAAAGAAGATAATCATCGCTGAAGAAAAACAGGTATTTTTAAAGTAAAAGTGGTCTCCCGTTGTACAGGACCTAGTTATGTGAAGATTTGACGTTGTATGATTTAGACAAGACCGGCCATCACGCGAGAATCAGAATACAATCGAACGAACCGCGGGCGGTCGAGGTGTTAAGAAAACAGAGCTGCCGGTCTTTCAGGATCCAGGTAAAGGACCTCTGAAGGGTTTCGAACCTGTAGAGCCTTACATGGTTAAAGGCTGAAGAGATGACCCGCGTGAATGGGCGGAAGAAAGGTAGATGTATACGGATACTTTACATAGCAAAAGCGTTATGACTACTGTAATTTTAAACCTTAGGAGTGGGAATTTAATCGTGTATAGAGTCAGGTAACTAATAATGGTATATCATCTAGTTCCAATATTCTTTTGGTGACCGACCATTATTGATAAAGACTTTACTTAAAAAGTTATTTGTATTATTAGTTTTATAATATACAATAAAAAATTTGTGTTGAACTTATGGTACTATGTATTGACTACTACATACTAATACTGTATACTGTATACTACTATATTCACACTTACGGTACTATGTATTGACATTATTTATACATTTATATACAATATTAGGATTAAGGCTATGTTTTGTAATTTTAGTTTAAAAAATCAATTACTTAATAATTTACTTAGAATTATTTTAAATTATTACAACTTTTATTTAAAATCTTTTCATTTACTTAAAAATGTTAGTAAAATATTTAAGTACGTTTTTCGGTCTATTCTTTTCAAAAGTATAATGAAAAATAAATGCATTTAAATAAATTTATTATTTATATTATATATATTCATTCCCAAAAAGATTATATGTTCAAAAAGTTTAATTGATGAAATCTTAACTCAAACGCATGATTTTAAAATTTTGTTAATTAATTTATTTTAGAATGTAAAAAACTGGAAATATATAAGAAAACATTTGTCTTAAAGTCAATAAAAAAGTTTTAAATAACGTCACGTCCAAATTATGTGAAACAAAGTTCAAAAGCTTCATTTACGGGCCAATTTTGGATTAAAGTGCTGAATAAAAATGAAATTAGCTTGAACGTCTGACAAAATTAATGCTCTTTAACTATCCTTACGCAAATCTCTCAATAAGCACAGCCGCTGACGATAAATTTCTTAAACAATTGGTATTAATATAATTGCTTTAGATTCACTAAATAGAAGCCCAATGAAACGAAGCGTCTCTTGTCGCCTTTCCTTTTCCCCTTATATCTTGTCTCTCGATGGTTCAAGTTGGTGGCTCCGGACATACGGTCTATTAGGTTTTCGTACAAAAAAGATTCGCTTTCCGGTGTCCGGTGAAGAAGTGTTGCTCAGGTCGGCGTTTTTACGCGCAGCTGGGAGACGAAAAAGCAAATTGAGACTGCTTTCGTTACGATAGGGACGTTAGCTTTTCGGGGATGGCATTAAGAACGAAGGATACTATTCGTTACCGCTGAATCACGTCGAAGACAATGAGATGTATCTGTCACCTTCTCTGCTTCCCTTCGCTCCGTTCTTTTTCGTCCGTAGGGCACGAACGAAGCCTTCGCGCAACTAACGATTTAATTCGCGATCGTGTAACGAGATACGAGGGAAGGTGAATGTGTCCGGATTAAGATATTCATAAGTTCGACACTTGATTAACACGTGGCATTAGATTAAATCGTATATTTACTACGTGGTCAGATGCATTCACGATTGTGCGCACTTATTAAGAATTAAAAATGCATGGAAACAGCAATAACTTGAGAAAATTGATTATTGAGTATCTTTATTCGTAGCAACCAACCAATGCTAGTTTGTATTATATTGTGTATATTCGTTTATTCGTGTTAGCTCAAATGCGATAATAGATTTTGTATGTATAGTAAAACGCTTAACAAAGTTGAAGAATTTCATTGAATGATCACCTCTAGAACGATTTTTAGTACATTCATTGCTTCACGAGTTTCTAAAGAAAAGTTAAATTAAATAGTTTTTAAAATAAATTATTTATTTCTTATGCATTATGTCATCTATCCTTGAACGTGATTATACAAATTCTTCTAATTTCACATAATCGAAACTCTAGATAACATATGAATCTGCATATATTAAAATAAATTAAGCATATTTTAATATTAAATAGATTTTTTTTCTAGGTAAGAGATTTCAATTTTAAGTTCTTAATTAAGTGTATCAATATGCATTGGTATTTATAAGCTATTATTTATTTTGATTATCTATTATTTAATTGATTAAAAAGTTCAGATACCGTTTTTTATCTATTACAAAGAAATAAAAAATAAAAGATAATCCATACATCTACCATACATTTTTCACCAAAAAAATAAAAATAAATAAGATTTAAAAGTAATTGGATAAGTGAAAACATTTGTTTACGTTTCATTATATTTACAAATGAAACAAACTGTTGAAAATAAAATAATAAACGCTCGTCTTGCGCCTAACAATTAATCAACTAAAAATACGCGATAAAAAGCGCCGAAGATCGGCCGTGAGAAAAACAAAAGGAGAACGCGCCCGATTACAGGGAACTCGTGAATAACAAGTCACACTTGCAAGTGCGAAAAGAACGCGGCACGTGGGCAGAGACGGAGGCTGCGCGCAGCCATTGGTCTGTGCTGGGCGACCAATCACGGAGTTCCTTACCCCTCCTCTGAGCGTTCGCATCTCGGTCGCGGTCCAGCCCTCGACAAATCTTGAGAGCTTAGCAATCTCCCGCAGCGCCACGTCGGATGACTGCAAGAGTATGTCGCTTGGCAATAAATCTTAGATCGACAGTCTTATTTTTCCGTTATCCTTGAACGCGGCGTTACGTAGTGACGGCTAATCTCACGGTCCTCTTGGAAGGGGTGAACGTTGCTCGCGATCGAATTCCTTGTCCTCGGGTTTTAACGCGATACAATGTCGATGGAATCGCTCGATTTATCGATTTTCGGCCGCTGACGTGACGTTCTTTCGACGCGCGCGCCGCAATAACAGCGAGAAAGAAGCCCTAAAAATGAGCCGGTGAATTAGTCGCCGAATAGATAAACAGTTGACGTTGTATGCTATGTGCTTCCTTTGTCAAGGGATTTGATTACGATCATTAAATGAGACTTTTTCTAAAGTTTTCCTGACTTTTATTAGACTTGCACTGAATTGCAAGTTTTCCATTTTCGTTATTTTCTATCTAATGGTGGGCGTCTTTGTCGCGGATGTTGGTTTTAAGAGATGTTTTCTTGAAATCTCGTATTTATTACTGGGACTCTTATTTTGTATTTTGAAGCACCGTAAGTAAGTAAAAATTTTAAACAATGCTTGACACGAAATCTTCATCGATGTATTAGAGTTAATTTATTTTTGTTCATGACTGATTTTAATATCTCGAGATATAGTAATCGTTACATTTTTTTATTTAAAACTCTTTCCACCGCAATTTTATATTCTATGCTTGTAAAGATAGATAACCAAAAGCACTTAAAAAAGGCGCTATTTTATATTTTTTTGTTCCGTGAGTCACGTTGTTTCATGCAGTTAGAAAAAAATTATTCTCATCGCGCGCCGTTATCGAGAGCACCAAAGAACAGGTTAGAAAAAGCAAAAAATAAACGACTCTCCTTGGTGCTGGTTTGCGCGATAAATTGTATTACTCGCCATTTCGCAAACAGTATTTTTAGTCGTATTATCGTTTGGCAAACATATTTCTATTATCAGCAACTCGACAACTTGTATAGTTAAAAATCTGTCATCTTTTGACGAAATTATCTACACGGACTACTGTAATATACTTTGATGATCGCGCGATTCTACGGAATTTTAATTTCTCGATTAATCTACATTGCCAAAGCCTCCATTATCTTCTTCAATTCTATTTTGATTTGTTATTTTAACAATTGAATAAATCAAATCGTTTTTCACGAAACATCTTTCTAAAGTATATTCAATTATTATTGCACACGACGAATAATTGTTTTACTTGAACTGGTTACTATACTATTTGGTTATAAAGTTAATCGTGTACTTTTTTAAATACTATTTGTATTATAAAATTATTAATAATTTATGAATCATGGTAAATAAATATATAAATACTGATTTCGAAATAACATATGGCTTAGAATAAAAACGAATTTTTTTATTTAGTTAAAAAAAATTTATTAGGAACGTAAAAAAAATGAATAAGTAGGGATAGCATCAACTGGATTGTTAATTATAAAACGTGAACAGCCCTTGAAAAGAATGTAGTTCGGACGAGCGTTTAAAAAATTCTTAAACATCCTTAGAATATTCGAAGTCCATTATATAAATTATGTTTTCCAGCGAATATCGCATTATACTACCAAAATAGATAGCATCGAACATGGAATTTGAATATTAAATGAATAAAAGCGCATAAGAAATATTATAATGAAGTAGGTGCTAATGTTCATGCGCTATACTGCAGCATTTATATTAACTTAAAAGAACTCTTGAAATAATTAACGAATTTGATAATTGATTAATCATAAAGTACGCAAAAACTAAAAACAACTTTGAACAAATTAGGTACTAATTTTTATGCAAATTAGAGTTTTTTAAAACCAACATCCAATTGTCTTTAAAAAAACGTTAATCGCTAGACCGGTTGGTAGATGCAAAGCATGTAAAAGACATTACTGGAACGCGAGGCGTCAAATAAGTTCCGCTGAGTAAACAAGAGCACGACCGAAGGAGGGAAGCTTGATCCTGATTTTTTTTATTCAAGGGGTCTAAGGGTAAAGGAGTTATAGCAAGCGAAAAGAAAGGAAGAAAGGGTTGGGCCCTGTCAAAGGACATGCACTCCATTGGTCAGTAACTGGAGCAGAGAAAGCGAGAAAGCGCGATAGAGCGAGGCGCCTGTGTTTTCTTTTACGACATCTCGCGCTCGGCTTCAGTTTCCAAGAAGCCGTGGTACGACCTCGTCTTTGCATTTCTTACGAGAAGAAATCTTGCCACGGATAAGAGAAAAGCTGTTTGAAGTTCGGACGCTGACAAAGCACAAAACTGAAAACATCCGAGGAAACTGGCCGACCGATAAGAGTAAGTCTTTTCGTTAAACATTTTCACTGTTTTTATAGCGTTAGCTTTTAATTGTCATAATCGAGGATTGTTTTTAATCGTGAGCCCCTCTCGCTTCTACCTAGTCTGTTTATATATATATATATATATCGTTGTTTACTGTTATTGCTTAATTGAGAAGGTTAACGATGTTCCTCATCGCAATTATCTTTGTGTGAGTGTTACCGACGCTGTATCTTAAAAGATTTACTTCTTTGTTGTGACCGTTAATTAAATTATATCTATTGCTTTTACGACGACTTGTCGATGCAGATACGTATCGAAAATGTGGATTTCATAGAATTTCGTTAAACATCAGATAAAAGTTTTGATATATAAAACGACGATGCATCAATATTATTATTTTTTTTACAATGTTATATAATTCTTTTAAATATTATGAAAATAAGCAATAATGCTAGCATTAAAAAAATAAACATTATCAAAAACATCAAACATCAAATAAAAAATAATTTAGAAGTGCAGGTAAGTAAATAAAATTATTTCAAGTAAACTTTAAAAATAAAGAAATTTATACCTATCATATATAAAATTTCAATCTTATTTATTGATGAATTTCTAATAAATATAATTTTTATGTACATTGAGATACCTTAATACACTTTTTATTGTAATTATAATATACTTTTTGTATAAATTTATGATTATTATAAATCGTAGTTAAGAAATTAGTTTTATTATTTTATTTGTACGTATAAAAGATGTCAAAGTTTTATTGGAACTTAACATTAAAACTTAACACTGTATTTGCGGTATAATACTTGCAATCATTTTTTATCATATTTCCATTTTTAAGATTCTTATTAAATTTTTTATTCTTGTATTTGAATTTTTTTAATTCATTTTTTATTATATTATATATATCATACGTTTGCAAGCAAACTGCATCATTTAAATCAAATTAATATATTGGTTACATTGTTTACGTACATGATTGAAATAACATATCAGATTTAGTTATTATTTACATTGTTATTTTTACTGTTTATTTTATATTGACTATGAATAAACCATATCTTTTGATTAAAGCCATTCAATATATTACTTAAATATTGAAAGACTTTCAATCTATAAAAACGTGATTGATATTTAACGATAAAATAATTTCGAAGATATCCTGATTAGTAATCAAAATTATCATTTGGCTATCTTAAATCCTTAATATTTTATTTCTCTCATTATAAATAGATAATTGCAATAGATTTTTTTTTAATTTAATACATATTCTTTTACTATAAAAAATATTCTGTATATGAGAATATATCATTAAGTGTAAACACGTACTTCTTATTATATAAGAAATAGAATATATTATTTATTAAATATTACTTTATATTTCAATCTTTCAAATGTCTAAGTCTTCATAAATCAGATTGTGTGATTATCCATTTTATAATTATTTAAATCATAAATGAGTATGCATGGTTTTTAAATTTCACGTGTAATATAGTACTTAGATATAGATACAGAGTGAAAAAAAAACTACGTGTAGGTTAGATATCGCCAAATCTAAATTATTATTAATTATAAATATGTATAAATACTTTTCTTCAAAAAATACAGTTAAAAAAAGACTAATCAATATTTTTGTATTCGAACTCTTTATAATGAAAAGAATGAATAAATAATAAAAGAAAAATACAAAGATATATATAAATAAAATGTTGTATGTAATTTATTATTTATTTAAAAGAAGAAATGAAAGAACAAATCAAAGATAGTGAAAATATTTAAGCAAGAAAGCATTGCCAATTTTATGAAATAATAAACGAGATAATCAAGATAAATGCAAAATATCAACTTTAATGCATTACGAAAAATGGATTTATCATCTGACCGATTTGTAATCTTGGATGTCAACTCTAAATACAGTTTCAATAATCTGAAAGAAATTTATCGATTCTTTTTTTTAATTCATCATTCACAATATTATAATATAATTTTATGATATTCCAAGTTTTAAAAACCGAAGTAATTAATATCATCCTTTCGTTATCCTTTTTAGCGTAGAATATATATAATATATATATATATATATATATATATATATGCTATAAGTATTTATAATTTTGCTATCGTGTATTAAGTCGTTCCCTTTGAAAAATAATCG
This sequence comes from Platyscapa corneri, assembly GCA_018907185.1. Taxonomy (NCBI): domain Eukaryota; kingdom Metazoa; phylum Arthropoda; class Insecta; order Hymenoptera; family Agaonidae; genus Platyscapa; species Platyscapa corneri. The sequence goes on from JACCHW010000001.1 coordinate 5,264,846, forward strand.
ATAAGACAAAAGATGAGAATTGATGATTATTGACCGTTAAAGTTGATCATATCCTTTGAAAAATATATAGATAAAAAATATTATCAAATAGCACGGAAGTTTATAGGAAATACATAATATATGGAAAATAAGTAATACATCGATGAAAATAACGATATCTTATACAAAAGATTGAATCAAGCCTCCCATCAAACCAAAAATTACAAGACGACCAGTCAGAAAAAAATAGGGGAGAAAAAGAAAGAGATTTCATCCACATTTACCATCCCCGCAGACGTATTTGAAATTATGACTAGCCGTGAGTCATGCAGAGAACTATATCTTTTTTCCCTTTTTTTCTTCTTCGTAAAGAAGGAGAGAGAGAGAGAGAGAGAGAGAGAGAGAGAGAGAGAAGAGAGAGAGGAAACAAACGAGCTGCACCCACGTCCAGGTACATACTGCGGTGTGCGTGTGGATGTGCAGTCCGGAAGGGGCACGTGATTCATCCGCATACACATAGGGAGAACAAGAGAAAAGGAGAGAAAAAGAGCAAGAGAGAGGCAGAAAGAGACCTTCGAAATCTACCGCATAATGTGCTTTAGATGAACATCCGATTTTCCTTCGAGAGTTTACGTTCTGTCGTGTAGTAACATTATCCATTGAATGGTAATATTCTGATCTCAATGCTTTTAAAAGACTCATTAATTATCTAATTTTGACTTACAAAATACATAGCAGCTTTGAAAGATTTCAACTATGGAATTAAAACTGTACACACGTTGCTCCATTAATAATTTAATGATTTTTCAATTCGTTTATTCTTAAAAATAATTATAACTTTTATGCGGGCATTATTTTTTCTTCAAAAAATTAGATTCATCATTGCATATAAAATTTGATTCTTTGACTTATAATCAATAACTTTTAAGTAACGTGTAATATTAGTTTGTTAAGATGTAAGTGAATACGTTTGGCTATGTTTAAAGAGCTACACTTTTAATCTTAAGATGTTTATTTGATTGAAAAAAGCATATATTAAAATATAGACTTTAATTTTTCATAACAATAACCCCCAGAATCTTCTGGAAGAAAATTTACGCTAATGAATATTATGAAAAAAAATTTCTTTGAATAAATCCTTATATCGCGTTATTATACTATGGCAATTATTATTAAGTGAAAATTTGATTTAATAATATACGTTGTTATACATTATAATTATACATTGTGACTGTCAAAAAAAAAGTTTTTAACGGCTCTATTTTCACGTAATTATCGTCTAATTGAATCACTATCATCATAGCATAAATTCGTTTAATAAACGGATCTTTTTATTATTGTATTTGAAACGTATATAATTATAAGGAAGATTTTTTATATAATTCACTAATCGGATATTTACAAAAACAAGCGATAATTAATATTTAGAAAAAATATAATTTATTGAATAATTTACAATATTACTTATAACGATAATACTTTCATTTACATAATTGCATTACAAAGTGTAATTTTTAAAATCTAATAACAGTTTTTGTTGTACTATGCCTAATTCGGCACTTTGGACTTGAAATTAAAAAAAAGTTAGATCGAAATTTTGAAGCCGAAGAAAACGTGGTTATTAAAGCACAAACAATTAATTTAAAAAATTTATAATGAATCCGAGGCTAAGCGTTTGTAAGAATACGTAAAATAGAACAATGACGAAGGTAATGCGATGAAATAATCTCAAAGCAAGAAACGGACGAGGCGCATAATGTTGATAACGAAAAAATGGCCTTTCGAGAAGTGCCCGGGATGAAGGCGAGGATCGATACGGAATTATTAAAATGGAAGCATATCGTTTAAAAAGCAATCACTTTATCTGGCATCTTCTCGTCCGGCGAACGCTCGCGCGGTTTCGTGTTACCGTCCTGCGCTCCGGACGCAAACGTAGGCCTAACAATCATCGCGAGCACAATATTATTTTTCCCCGTAAGGCACGTGCCACGACAGTCGATTCTCTCTCCTCTCTCTTTTTGCGTCCTTCGCTTTCTAACACCTTCCTTTTTACTCTTTTTCATGCTTTCTTCTCATTCTTTAATATGTAAGAAAGAGAGAGAAAGAGAGAGAGAGAGTGAGAGAAAAAGAGAGATAAAGAGAGAGAAAGAGAGAGAGAGAAAGAGGGAGAGAGAAAGAGGGAGAGAGAGAGAGAGAGAGCAAGAGAGACACAGACAAACGATATACCTTTACACTTATTCAAGCTAAGAATAAACGAACGCAAAAATAAATGTACAATGGAATGCAAACGTTTCAATCGGTATATCGAGGATAGAATAAGTACCTTATATCAATCGACTAATGATTGAGTTGGATTTAAGTTAAAGCTTTGCATAAATAAAGTTGCTTCATATAAAGTAACTATACTACAAATAATGAGTGCTTACTAAAATTATTGATTATCATAAGCCTCGTTTAAATTTTACAAAAATTCATTACATCATAATCTTCGAGAATTTTCTGTTTTGCTTTATCTAATTTTTTGTTTTATTCATTTACATCTTAATTCATGAGAAAGTAAATTCTTCAATAATGGTTCCGAAATTAAATAGTACACGTTATCATTTATTGATTATTATTTTTATAATTTTGCACATGAAAAATTAGATTGGAAACATAAATATTTATTATAATTTCATTAATTCAAATAACTTATTATTATTCAATTTATTATCTATCTTTATACGTATTACACCTTTAACCTTTAACCTATAACACAAGTTTATAATATTTATAAATATATTTTATTTTTTAAAAGACAGTTATTTTCTTAAAACCTAACTCAGATTATTTTCCGACTCATTTTATTTATTATATATATATAACAACTAAACATTTTGTGCTAGAAGTACATTTTTTTTTCAAAGTTATAATCGTATTATTATACTAAGTCGTTATTTCTAGATGAAAAATAGCTATTAATATTGTGGCTGTTCTGAATTAATTTCGATAAACGCAAATTAATATCACCCAACTAAACACTTTTATAGTATATTATTAACTCTTGATTAACAAATAGCTTTAACGAGAAGTTGGTTATTCATTATATTTATTGGATCGATATTTTTAATCTTGCACGATAAAACACAATGCTTCCGAAGGCGCGTTAACTTTAATAACGCTGTGCATTAACAAAAAAAAATCCGAAGACGTATGTCATCATCTCAGTTAGTTTATCTGACTCGCTTGTACCTTCGTTGTTTTTCATTCGTTTATCTGCCTGTCTTTAAAAACGATGCAATCGTAGGTGTGTAATGTATCCCCAGGAGATGATATTAATCCGGCAGATAGTGCACACGCGGTAGCTCCGTATTTCCAACCCGAGATGTCAAACATCAAACATAACGACATTTTTTCTCGTTTCGTAAGTATAACGTGCTCGCGTAAGTATAACGTTTGTTTTTTTTCCTTTCAGATGATGAATGATTTCGTGCACGTATCGTCTTTCCTTCTATCTTTTAGTAAAATTAATAAATTGAATGAGTGATTATAAATGATATTCTCGTAGGTATTATAAAAATAAGAGGTGTATTGTTATTAGAAGTGGGTTATAAAAAATGAATACATGAGATGCAGTTATTTTAATTTTATTTAGTATCTTCACAAAATTTTATTAAATTGTACAATAAAAAAACATTTCTTTTTTTTTAATTTTTTAAAACTAAGCGTTATCAAAATAAACGCAATATATGATTTATTAGTAAAGTAATCTTTTATTCTTACCCGTGTCTAAATCTAAACCTGATCATGAATAAAAATCAAATTAAAGAATTTAATTTATTTTTTAAACTTTAATTTTTATTATAAATTTTATATACGTGGATTTCACGCTATTAATGCGAAATAATAACAAAACTTACATGCACTCGCAACAATAATTATGTATACAATAATTGCATCACTATCTGTAATAAAAATATTTAACATTGTTAAGTGTATCTAATGATTCATGATATTGATATATATATATGTATATATATATACTTTTTCCCTTAATTACAAATTTTAGAGAGAGAAGATAGTCATTTTATAAAAAATATCTTAATTAAAATTAACCTCAGTTAAAAATTTGAAACGAAAGAATTTTTCTTCCATCCAACCTCATGTTAAAAAATTTCATCGTTTTACTGTACCTCGACTTGAAAACAAAGAAAAAAAAACATTACGCTCATCTCACATCATCTCATCTCTCAACCATCGTGTACACCGTTGATTTACATGCCCACCTACTCAAACAAACAACTAACCCGTTGTCTCTACGACAGCTATTGGGGTGATGTTGAGTAAAAAGTTGCCCCAGTTATTCCCGAGAAAGTAGTGAAAAGCTGTTGCAGCTTTTTAAATTCGCGCGACATGCAATGGGTATTTATGGAGTAATTATCGCGCGCTTACGCGTATATAGCGGTCCTCAAAAAAATCTTCGTTCTTTCGCAAGACCGGACTCGTTTTCAACTGGTCCCAGCGTCTCATTTTATTTCTGGAATGACCGACAACAAAGCAGCTCGTAGTTGTTACAGTTGAGTAGAGCAACGTTAAGTACGAGTGTGCATCTGTACGCATATGCATGCGTACGTGCGTGCGTGCGTGCATGCGTGCATCCGTGCATCCATGCAAGTACACCAGAAGGAAACTGACCGCACGTATTTGCTCTTGCCATATAGTCTGGTCTTCGTTTTTGCCTTCATCTATAACGCGTGCCGACGGCTTGATTAATTCTTAGATAAGCCCAAGCGCTTAACGTTACCTTTTTAATAGCCATCCGTGCTTTTCAAACGCGTGCACGCGTGAATTGGATATCATTGCTTTTTTCCTTCTTTACCGTAAAAACATTTTTGTAATTAAATATTATTCGGGATAATAATTAATCGCGATTATTTAGCTGTTGTATATAACGAATCTTTGTGTGTAAAGGGAGAGGAAGAGCAAATGTTTTAATTCAATTGGAGCATGAAAAATGACTAATTTTGACTAATAGTCATTTGAGATTTCGTTTAGAATTTTTAACTTATGTTTTTACTACCACGCTCTTTTACAATCATGATAACGATAATGAAATATCTTGATAAATTACGTTATCAGAATTTCATGGGGATTAAGTCTTAAAAACGGTAGTATCTTTTCCATATAGTCTACATTTCTACTCATTGTTTTCTCTCTACACCAGAGCGAGCAATAATAAATTTATTCTTAATAATTAGCTTATTTTTTATTAAAGGACAACACGGCGAAATAGAATCTCGTTCGACATCTCGTTTCGTCTCTCATTCATCGCATAGAATTTCAGAGAAAGATCTAAAAGATCCGAATACAAAATTTGCTGACTTACTGTCTGACGCGGAAGAAGACAAACCTAAAAATTATCTTCACTGACAATGAAATTTAAGATAAAGGAATTTCTGAGAAATCTGAAAATTAAAATTTATTAAGCAATATTCTTAAATTAAGTAAAATGAAATTTATATATGAATTATTGGAAAAATTTATAATTAAATAAATTATTGTATACTTGCGTATTTTTAACGAGTACTTTTTTGCATAGATAATATTCAGGCGAGTATTGATTCTCTGGTTTATAAGTTAATTTTAAAAAATATATCAGCATAATTATCACAAGTAATTCTAATAATCTAATTGTGCATTTAAAATTCAGCGCTCGAAAACAGATTTTTTCATCGATTTCATTTTCAAAGTCAAAATCAAGCTCAAATGCTCATCGCCTTAAACTTTCCCATTTTTAATAGATTTTTCGCATAAGAGTACGACACGCGAAACAAAAAATAATAAGAAGTATCTGAACAGTCGAATCACGTGCAAATAAACCGCTGACTTACCGTCTAGCAACACGGAAGCAGAACGTCTCCCGCTTGCGACAATTAATACCCAAGAGGCAGAGGAAGAGAGAAAGATAAGTGAGGCTGGAGCTTTCTTGAATTTCATCCTGGGCAGATGATGAGGACAGGCAAAGGAGAATTTTGCTGAGCTATCGTCTACGACACGCGGAAGGAGACTTTTTTCTCTCCTCTTTCCGAGTAGAGGTCAGGAAAAAGGCAGAGTTTCCGCGTGCGACGAAATTAAGAGATTCCCAGGGACTCCAGAAATTGGACACGACTTTGCACTCGCGCCTTTTCCGTCGACATCTCGCCGACGAAAACACAACAAACACAGATTTAAAGGAAACGGCCTCTCGCCTCTTTACTGTTCTTTTGTGCAAAGGACGTGAAAAATCCTTGGCTCGCTTTATTTGGTTTCTTGTACGTTGGATTCTGTTTGCAGTTCGTTTTGGATGATGAATAAACGGAAAGGCGACCGTGAAAACTACGATTTAGCGATTTTCAAGATAAACGTTCAAATGTTTAAAAGATCTCAAAACTATTAAGAATATTAGTGTGATTAATTAAACCAAAAGAATTTTACAAATATTATTGATTTATAATTTTATTATAAGTTACAATCAAAATCTTTACTAGGATTTATTATGGCTTGGTGAAATTGCCATCAACTCTATAAAAATAAGTGATCTCTTTGTAAAGTGTAACATACCACTCGTGCTCTTTTAGAAATGAATACCCTGGATTCAAAGTGACTTCGCCCAAAATACTGATAAAATCTTTTTAAATTTAGTCTCAGTCTTGAATAATCTTACAGTGTTTTAAAGGCACATGTCATTGATCTCTCAGTCTTCCGAACCCCTTAAAAAGCTTTCTGAAAGGATGTGGTTAAAGAGCAAACGTGTATGAGGCAGAGAGAGAGAGAGAGAGAGAGAGAGAGAGATACACGGACGTGCTATGAGACCGGATGATTATTATATGCTCCCATGACGGGCTTTGAATAAGAGATGACTTGGCCTCCAACGTAGTCCAAAAATCGGTTCAACGGGGCGCTTCGTTTTTATTCAATTACACATCTAGGTATTGTGACATCTTGTAACTAATTCATTAATTTAAGGAATGTGGAAAAATTAAAAAATGAGATTCAATTTTATTTTATTTAAAAAATCAAGTTTTATGTAGGTACAAAAATATTTTTATGAGACTACAATTTAATATGAATTAAAATTTATTAAAATATATCTCCTAGATATCATTATACGAATATAAGTTTCAAAATATTATGAAATTGCTCGACTCTTATAGTATAATAAGTATAATTTATATGATTATGCAACAATAAACAAATTTTATAATTTTTTATATTTAAAAAATTTTTTCCGTCCAAGATTCATATTAGATATTAATAATTGACATTAAATTGTTCAATATTGGTAATTAAATTAAAAATTAATAATTTTGTTTTAAGAAACCAATGCTTATTTTCAATACATTTAAGAAATATCGTTCAATTCAGCAAAACTGAAGTGTAACTTTTATTTAAAATAAAAATTAGATAAAAGTAAGAATAAAAACATTTAAAATTTAACTATATATTTATTGTAATATAATTTTTACAAAGTTTTAATGTTCCTGTGCTTTATATTTGTTCACGTACGCGCGTACAACGCATTGTCATCTACCCTCTCTCTTTCTCATTCTATCTCAACATAACGATCTCTTACTCTTTCAGAAGAAGATTACATGTCCCTGCCTAGGTAAATGTTTAAATAGTCCATTGATAACAACCGTGATTTAAATCACGCGCGCTAGCATTAATGAATATTGAAATAAAAAATATAAAATCTTGTGTAAAAAATGAGAAGATCCAAATTTTGTAAGCTTAATAACATATTATAATTTTATTTCAATGTTCGAGATTTTTTATTTAATGAGGTATAAAATATTTTGGAATTTTAACAAATACATATGTGAATTAATTATATCTTTACAAAGGTTTTAATAGATATCAAATATTAATCTACAAACATTTATCAAATTTGACTATTTATATCATTGTATTACATCAGAGTAAAATATTTCTAATAACTAATTGATTTACAAATATTAAAATATAGCTAACAAGATGAATTTTTACGATGTATTCTTTTTTTTTAAACTTGCTTGAGATGTAGAGTTGCTTTATATTACTACCCTTTTCTTATATAAATTAAATAGAAATTATGTTGCTCCTACTGTAAATTTTGCAATTTTTAGTTATTTTATTATAAAATTAAATCTTATCGAAATGTTAAAAATTTTAAACTAACGTATTCTATTGTAGCACTTGGGATAAATAAAAACCAATAAATATATACAATCTCTTATCATAACCTTCTTTTAATCCCAAAGAATTTCACGTCATAGCTGCCACCACATTTTACTACTATACAATATATGTATAAAACATTGAATTAAATTAAAAAAATATCAATAAAAAATAAAATATATTTAGTAATTTTACAAGGGTTTTTTTATTTTATCAATAAGATTTTCTTTTATTATTTATACAGTCGTTTATATCTTAGAAATAATTCTTTTTTAAATAATTCTGATATATGTTATGATTGTAAATAATTAGTTTAGTAATAAATATATAAATACAGTAATGACACTTAATTTAAAAAAATAAATTAAAAATGCGTATTTCACTAAAAGCAACATTAAAAAAATTGACGAAAATTTTAATTACTATAATTTATATATTTTCAGTATTATTGAATCAAAATTTTGCTTATAAAATATACGTTTTAAGTGAAAAATCATAATTTCAAAATTAAAAAGAAATAATTATTCTGTAATTTCATAATCTTAGTAATTTAATAGTTAGAAAATAATATCTTGTTTAATAAGAATCTTGAAATTTTTTTTTAATGTGATTATTTTAATATCAATACAATTAAATGCATTGATTAAAAACGGAAGAAAAATGATATGTAATTATAATGTCAAATATAATTAAAATAATTAAACTTTTTTATTACTGACATTGTGAATAATTTTAATAAATTAACTATTTTTAAATAAAATTGAATAAAGTTTAAATAAAATTTAGGAATTCACGTATTTATATTAATAATATAATAAAATCTATGTATAAAAATAGCTTTATACGTGAAATTTGAATTAAAGAAAAATAACAGAAACGTCTAATGTTTCATAAGATCGATATATGCAAAATATATACTTGTATTTATGAATACTTCTTTTAAAGTAATAAAATAGGCAAGTAGATATCTTCAATGATTTGGTGAAACAAAAAGGATGTGGGAAAACGTTTTTTCTTTTTGTAAGAGTATCAAATTGACTTATTTAATTTTTTTTTAATCAGATGAATTTTCCGTACTCAGATCACATGTCGTATGGCTGTTGTTTAAAAAATCGCAAGGTGATATTATATTTTCTTTGCTGTACATACTTTATTTCAGCGTTTATTATCTCTGCCTTTATTGATTTGTAATACCTCTCGGACTCTCGATCAAATGACTTTTGATTGTAGCATCACTTCTGATGTATAGGTAAATAAGTCTTTTAAACAACTTTGAACATAAATTTGTAAATTTTTTTTAACCAAGAAACGTTTTTCTTTAAGAAACTCTTCTGCCGATATTTAAATTATTGTGTTAAATTATTATTTCAATTCAATAATATTAAGAATTATAAATATGTTATGAAATTTTGTTATTGTACGAAAATTCATATCGAAGAAGTTTTTTTTTGTTTTTTTGTATGACGGTGCTATAAAACTTATTTTAACTATTAATGATATATTAATTTAGTGTGAAGGTTGGAACTTGAGTTAAATGAAAGGGAAGTTACAAACAAATCTTATAAAAAAATCAAAGATAATATTGAAGAATATCGAATAATAAATTTAAAATAATGTTCTTTGGAGATAAATTTTTTAAAATTATCAGTTACATTTTTGTTTTATAAGATATTAATTTTGTTCAATGTGTTTTAAAACCATTTTTTAAAACATTTTTCAATTTTTAAAATAAAAAATAATTGTTTCATACAGCATGTGTATTCGGCGTTTTATTTATTGATACCTTATAAAATATATTTTGATGTGATAACAACAAAATTTTATTTTCTTCGTGTTATAAATACATATACATGTATATTTATTTACAACTTATAGTCACTTGCTGATTTATATATAAATCTTGTTCTAAGAAATTTACGATAAAACTTAAGATACGTAGAAAAACGGAGAAAAGAATGACCTATATTTGTGTGATTGCATAGATATAATACGACTCGTAAATTTATTTAAAAATTTTTTATAAAGCGAAATAACAATACTTGCATTATATCTATTTAAAAAACAAAATGATTCGAAAGAAAGCAGTAAGAAATTTCTGATTTCTTAACGTGTTCTGTTTAAAAATATCGAGAAGATATTTCGAATACTTAAAGGTAATACTGAGAAAATAAATCCAATCGTATAATGATCGCATCCGCGCGTATAATTGAACGATAACAGATGCAAAATCGAATAAACGGCGAATCAACATTGAAATCTTAACATGATGGGACAGTGAGTCGGGAAGAGAGAGAAAAAGAGAGCGAGGCAGCGAGGGCGAGTGAGGAACAGTGGGAGGGGCGCGGGAGAAAAGCAAAAGAGAACGGCAGCAGTATCAGCATAATTGCAGGCACGAAAGGTGCGGTTGCATTTAACGTGAAGTATAAACTGCGTTGTATACGCGCGCAGGAAGATGAGGCTGTAACGCGAGAGGCGCACACGATCGCATGTACAAATTCGCGCAATCGACGTAATTCCACGTGCGCGAGCTCGTAATTCGCGAAGCGATGATGATACGGATACAATAAATTAGAAAGTTTCGGGGGCTGCTTTTGGAGGCCAGAAAAATGCGAACAGAAATTCGTGGATGGGAAAATTCGCGGTTTTACTCAGCCTTTTCGCATTTCATGCGTCTTCGAGATTCAGATTCCTTTAGTGTGCACAAACGTAGATAGCTTAAGATCTCGAAGGCGATTAAAAATCAAAACATATTTTCGCTTCTGTGCAGAATAAGAAGAGACAAATATATTAATTGTACAACGTCATTCTTTTGATTCTGCGCGGAGTAATTTTAGCTTTTTAATGCACATGAAACTTCATAGGCGAATTTAAACTCAGAGAAAGGCGCCAAGTGTCTTCCATCAAATAAACCGAACAATATACACAAATACATTAATATTTATGAATTGATAGGCTGTAATATGTACGTTGCGACAAATTAGGTATCGAAAAAAAAGTGCATAAGTCGATCCAAGTGATTTCACGTAAAACCGCTCAGATTATACATTGGTATTTTGCGAATTCGGATAAATTGTAAGGATTGTTTCAAATCTAAGCCAGCAATTTATTCGATGATTCCAAGCGATTATTTAGCAATGCCAAGGCTGGCATTTGATCGATTTGAAGAATCATTGCATAAATTTCACGTCAGCGTCGTACAATCGGGTAAACGCAACGTCACCTTGATTACAAGAAAGTACCGAGCCAAGTATGCATTAACGAGCAATATTTATGCGAGCCGCGTCCTTGGCAAGGAATCGTGGTAATCCCAGTTTCATCGGTGCGTGTCGTGCGGTACCTCTGGCTCTCTAACGTTGGAGCGGGAAACCTGGGCAATTATCGCGTCGAGAGAAAATGGCTGGCACCTGGAATACGAGGCGAGGATAAGATATCCAGGAAGCCGGAAGGGGGAAGGACTCATCGAGATGCGCGCTAGACTTTCGGATTGCTGCGTTTTCGTTTTCTAGATCAGCAACTCTGGCGGTCTTGGCTCGCGCGAAATGAAAATTACGGCTGCAGACAATGGAGTGCGTGTTTCGACCTCAACGGGTTCTGGTTTTCGTCTACTCGTGTTTACCTTTTGCTTGAATTTAGCAAACTCGTGCTGTTAAGTATAAATGGGATGATCTAAATGGGTAATAAAAAGTTCTCGGCTGCGACGAAACGTTTGCACAACTTCGTTCACTCACTAATATTTACTCTGGCACTTTGTTCAGTTCGAGATAACCAATACAATTATATGCTGATAATTATTTTCTGAAATCCTTTAAATCTTTATTCGAAAATTCGTTTGTTGGAGAAAATAAATTATATTGCAGATTATAAACTTCAAAGAAAAATCATTTACTCTTAGAGTCAGACACACACATCTCATACTTATTGTGACGACTTAATCAATTGCAATTGTTGTATTTGCGAAATTGATTGAGCGCATTAAATACTGATTTTTTTGCTCTCAATAACTAATAACTGCTGAATATAAATTTAACGAACAGAATTCTGATCCAGAGGTGTTATGTAACAGTCAAAAATAGATAATACTTTTAATAAATTTATCTATTTAATAATAAAAGTAAAATTAAAGCAAAATCAATTGAAATAATTCTAAGTTTTCATGTAACAATATACATATACATGTTTAAAATTATTAAGATTTTTAAAAATATTAATTGATAATTTTTAAAATAATATGTATATGTCAATTATATGTCAGAATTTTTGAAGGGAATAGAATATCATATATTCTTAAATAACTGTTTAATGAATACATTCTGATTTCCAAATAGACATCTTTAACTAAGACTTATTTTTCAATTTAAAATTTTGTTAAGCTATAACTTTCTCTCTTATTTATACGAAAATTTTTTCAACTTTTATTTAGTGGATGGTTAAAAATATTATAAAAATGAAAGTTAAAATGTGTAGTGAAACAACAGATCATTCGGTACATTCAGGTTGTTTTTAGACAACGATACAAAAAAAATTATTTTAAGCGATCGTCGCTGATTACCACAATTTTATCAGGTTATTGCTTTCTATATAACGATCACTATAATTAGAAACACGTAAAAAGAAATTTAGACTCCTACATTATTTAAAAAATTGTGAATTCTTCAGCTTATAAATTATACATGTTATTTTGAAGACTGGTGAGATCATTAACCTCATCAATAGAATCAATAAGATAAAGTTTTACATTACAATATATAATAGTTTATCATAGTGCCATGACAAATATATTTAAAGTAAATTGTAATGTTCGTTCAAGGTTGGTTAAAACATTTGATATAAGATGTATTTAATGCTTGCGGAGGCATAATAAGATGTTACGCACATTGAGTTTTTGTATTCTAATGCTATATTTACTCTTCGACTTTGAAAAGAAAATACAAATGTGAATTCTGTCGAATGATTGTGTGTACGAAATCTCAAAGCAACACCTCTCCTAAAGTATATTTTAGATTCCGACATTAACGAATAATGTTGATTTAAGATAAATCATTAGTACAAAACTTTGTGTTCTAAACAACTGAACAGTGTAGCAAATACGATAAAAATTCAACCTTCAAAGTATAGAGTTGAAGAATTACATAATTGAATCTTATGTGCATTTATAATTTTTCATAATAATCACGATCAGGCTCATTAATAACAACGAGATTCAAGATATTAAGGCGCAATAATAAGTTTCATCTCGTGAGATTTCCAATCGATCAAAATTCCATAGTTCAAAGCATGCAACTTTCTCCCACCACTGGTACCGATGAAATGGCCATTCCTAGTCTCTCGGTGGTTATTACATACTCACCCTGGAGATTTAGTTGAAAATTAGAAAACTCGCTCATTAGCGTGTGCGCATCGCATTGCCAACAGGCCAATATACTGGAGCGGGCCGGCGGCGAGTGAGAGGATTAAGCCCGGCAGCGCATAATCCTACAGACGCGGACTCCCCTTGCTCATCGAAGGGGAACTTCGCGCGAAAGTCCGCCGCGCGCATACCTAGAATGTGTTTCTAGCTGATTATCTCGCGTGTGATAAGGAGAAGCCGGCGCGCGCGCAGATTATGATACATAACGTTCTCCCGCCGTAGCTTTTTACGCTTCATGACTCCTTTCCTAAAGACTGACCCCCTCTATTTGTCCCGGATGCGTTGCACTCGCGCTCGCACTCGGAACGCGCTTTTACAAACTATGGCCATTCAATTGTTTGTGATTCCGAAAGAATAGAGGAAAAACGGTGAGGAAAGGAAAGACGAGTTGCTCGCCTTCCTGATTCCTCTCAGAAACATAACTTGACTCTTCACTTTTACAATCAGGTGATAAATTATTCGACCCCAGAGCATTTGCCGTTATTGCATTTTCAATTTTCAGATTTTCAAAATTAAATGCGTGAAAATATGCGTATGCGTATGAATTTAAAATTAAAATAGGTATTGATTAGATTGAGACATTCGTATTTGATTAGGCGATGAAAAATCATATTGATATAGCCATTAAAAATACCTATCATATTGCTTATATTAGTCCGCATTTATTTTATAAAGATGAAATATCAGTAAATGCATGTTTCTCAATATTTTTCAATTTTAACAATATGACCTCGAGTGTATTTGGCATTAAGTTAAAAAATTCTGGAAAACTTATTAAATTTACTTAAAGTTTAGAGGATATATCAAAAAGACCACATTAAGATTTTAATCTCATTGTCCGTTATATAATTTAAATTGTTTCAATTGAACGATTAAAAAATTTTTAGTTTGTAACAATTTGATATGCAACGAATTTTTAAGTATCCTTAAGATTAATAATGAAATTTTTTCAATAGAAATGACTTGAGCTATGCATTCATGAGATGAACTTATTTTACGAATTTTTATTGATAGTTGTTTTACTCAAATATTTTTAAATGTTTAAATTATAAATACTCATTTTTAATTTTAATTATATTAGATGCAGCTTATTGACTTTCTTCTTTAATGATCATTAACTTGTATAAATCGCTTTAATGTTTAAAAGCAATTTTCGTTTTAGCTTCTGAATAGTTGCTTTTCAACTGATAATGACTAGTTAAAACTTTTCAAAAGTGAATATTATTTTAATAAAAAAAATTAATTGATTACTAAATTACAAAGCTATTAATAACATAATATATTTTTGCATTAATGATACATAAAATTTCAATGTATAACTAGATTTCCAATTTTTTATTAATAAAAAAATATGCATTACTTAATTTATTTAAAATTGTATAATAATTAAAATCTTTCATTGATCGTATATAAATTTAATTCAAAATTTGAGTGGAAATTTTTCTTATAAAATAATTTTTTGGATAGAATGAATAAATAACAATATGAAGAAATAACGAAATAGTTTTTCATCACTACGTGGAATAAATATTTAAGTTTAGTAAAATAATTTCAGACATTTAACAGATTTTGTAAAATACTAGAGACCTATAAATTTTTGGTATACTAATGCATGTATTAGTTTAGTAAAACTATACAACTAAATTAATTATTGGTTTTGTCACATTTGTCATAAAGATATGATATTAGGCAGTTTAGACTTCATAGCATTTTTAAATAGTAAATCGAACAAAACTACTGGTTCAAATCCAAAAGATTTTGCATCATTTTTTTAAAATTTGAAGGGAACTATGGCGAATTTTTAGCCATTATTTAATTATTTATTTGGTAAAAATTTACTATTTAATTAAAGTAAATATTTCAGAATTATATAAACATAAACCAAACTTTTTTACAACAAATAGTGTGGTATTTTGAATCTTTTCTATTTAAAATTATCCAACAATAATTTTTGGTTAACATAAAGTATTATTTTTTGTAATTATTGCAACATGTGATAAATATTAATAGATATTTGGAATATCATTGTTTTTATTTTTATGTAATAATATTTTTCATTAATTTCACCCTTGATAAACTATTGCAATGATTTTAATCCAAATATATAAATTTTATTAATTCCTAGTAAAACTTTCGGATCCAATTATTTAATAAAACTGAATACATCAGAATTTTTTACCAAACCATTTTAAAGGTTACTGTTTCAGCAAAAGAAATCATTTGGAAATTAATTTAAGTTTACGTAACATAAAATTTTTTAGAATTTATAACCGAGTATAATTTATTAAATGGATAATATAACGAAAAATGCAATATTAAAACAATAAAGAGTAATTGTAAATATACAAAAAGATTTTAAACTCGTAATTGAATAATTAATAAACTGACACAATTTTTGGACGGAATTACGAGATAAATTATGTGTCACATTTCAATTAAAAACTACTTAACAACTAACTTACACATACACACGGACTCTAAAAATCGAATATTATAGCTTTTGATAACGAATGAAAAATAATCGGGCTATTATCGTAATCGCAAGCGTAGTTTTAATCTCGATACGTTTTTTCTTAAGTTTACGGAATATTCTGCTGCGCTTACAACTATGAATCGCAGATAAATCATACTTGAAGATTTTTTTTTAATTTAATTTTCAGAAAAAGTTCTCCATAGTTAATCGGGACAATCTGAAATATTCTGTTTAGCAACATTTTTTTTTTATTTATATGACTAACATTTTAATTCATTTTTTCAAGAAAAGTTTCGAGAAATATTAGTAGAAGAATTAAAAAAAAGGTAACTTAGACTAAGTTGTATTTTAAGTTGATAAACTAAATATAAATTTTTGTCTGATTTTATTAATTAGATAGTGTATATTTAAACAAATATTTTGTATTAAACATTTTGCTCTTCCTTTAATTCAGTTTTGCCATCTCGACCGATTTATTTTTTTACAAATACAATATTTTCTAATATTAAAAGAGTATTTGAAAAATAATTATACAAGCTTCACAAAAGGATTTATAAAAATATTTATTTGGATCTTTCTAAGAAATCGATTATACAACTCTTTAATCGCACGCCATGTCGATAAAAAATCGAAGACGTAATTCTACTTACGTATTCCCGCACTTCCGTGTGATCGCTACAATGCATAAAATGAGAGCAAACCTATTATTATATTCAGCGAAGAATTAGCGATAAAATCGATCAAAAGTGAGTCAAAGGAACCACGATATTATTCAGTTCTGAAAATCTACAAGAGATCATTGTGGACGATCGCGGCGCACGCATTCAATAAACGTCTAGACGGAGCGACGCGAGAAGAGTAACAGCGCCGTATAACATGGATTTGTAATCCGTTCCTGGAAAGCATCGCTCGAACGTGGACCAGCGTGTGCAGCTGATGGTATCGCGCGCCGCCTCGAGCGCCCAACGAGTCGCGATGTAGGGCGCGAGACGACGGCCAAGATTACGGTCTTATCAGGTATGGACGCGGCGGCTCCGTCGCTAGCCGGACGCGCCTCGACATCCATTTATTTCGCTACTACGCATTATGACGACGAATACGATTTAGCTGTTAGTTGACGTGCGCTCAACAAACGTTGCCAATCGAATCTCTTTAGACTGGTATCGTAATGATTACCCGACTCGGAATTACAAACCTCAATCCTCTTCTACATCAACCTGAACGCGCGGACTTTTGTTGGAAAAGATGTAGTCAGCCCAGAAACCATTCAAGTACTCTAAAAAATTCACCTTAGCGTACCTTATCCTTAAAGGTGAAAAGTGTAGCTTTATTGATACTCTAGAAATTTTTTTATTATTAAATTATAAACACTCGTATTTTAATAGTAAAAAGCTTCTTCTAAACACCTCGTTTCACTTTTTCAGTGTCTTACCAGTGGTATTTTTTAAATATTTAAAGATTGACCAAGGTTCGTTTAGCATTTAAAGTTGATTGAAAATTTAACAATGTTAATCAGCTTTTGATGCTTGAATTAAAGGAAATAAATAATTGCAAAGAAAAAATATCGAACTTTAACCTGAAAATTACGTGTCATTTGCTACTACGATATTCACTTGAAATTATTTATTTAATTATAGAAGATACGTATACTAGAAAACTATTATTAAGTCAGTAATTAAAATATACCACTCGCAGCTCACTAGGCCAATCTCGATAAGCATAATCAGCATTTCTAGCACATATTTTTCAACTTACGGAACTCCAGGAAATCCATCATCTCCTCGGTACTCTCATCTTTCTTATTAACCAGAGAGAAGGAAAATTTAACCCACCTTGAACGCCTTTACCTAATGAGAGCAAGCGTTGCGTTTTCTTTTTCACTTTTTAAGCCGGTAAACTCTTTTTTCTTTGCCTCGCTACTCGTTGTCCCACGCTCCAGAATTTGACACTGGTCCGAGCAGGATCCAGCATAACTGGTGTAATGTACATAATAAGCAGATACATTAGGAAAGGTAGATGCCAAGGGACCACTGAAGCTAGTTGTTGCGAAAAGTGACTTTCTTGAGACTCTAAGCGAAACTTGGCCACTGTGTTCGCAACTCTGTTTCTGGTGTACCGCTAAAATTTGAAGCCGTTGCGTAAAGATGACAAGATGACATAGAAATTGAGATATCGTTATTTACAGTTCTAATATTAAACTTGAAAGTTACGAAAAAACCAAAAGGAGGAAAAAATTAATATTGTACGTACCGCCTCTTTTACAGCTACAGCCACGAATATATTTTCAATTGCGCCCTTGTAACTGTGTCATGTTATAGTTTTATACGCAACCTGTTATGATTTGGTATCAATAAAAAATTAATATAGGAATTACATATGATAAAATGAGTAATTATCAAAAATATTTTTTTTAAATAATCTGACTATAACAATAAAAATTTTTTGATAAGAAATATATTCATAATAAGCATTTATATATTAGTTACTTAATGTAACAAATTGAAATATAATCTACAATATAATATTTAAAATCAATCATTATATTGAAAAATTTACTAATTTTAACATTTGATTATTTAATTTTAAATAAAAGCTTTTTTAATTTCTATAGCTACGTAAAACTCTGAAATTTGACCTCATTTATTCGAAACTTATGTTAAGTTACGTAAAACATGTATACGTATTTATAAGAATCTGAATTTAAATTAAATTTATTTTTAACAGTATTATACATGCAGAAGAATATTAATATTAATTTTTTAACGTGTTAAAAGGTCGCACGTACCACTTTCATTTAGAACATAATAAACTTTTAATTATCTGTAACACAAATGAATTTGTAAATGGAATAGTATAAATTAATTTATAAACGGAAAAGAAATACAGAATTTTTTATTTAATAAATCCGTAATAAATAATTAATTAAGCAGGCAATAATAAAAAGAAACAAGCCCGTTAAATAATTAATTTATTAAATATCACTATTTGGATCAATTAGAAATCACACAGCAATAGTTGATACGATCAGTTAATACGGAATATTTATATTTTTAGATAACATGTTGTATTTTATTTAAATACGTTGTTAGAATTAGTAATATTCATTACATTAATAGGCAAATACATTAAAATACCATGTTGAATAAAAATTTGTTTTTTATTGGCTATTATTATAAGCAATTTTGGTATAACGTAACAATTTTAAATACAACGAATGATAAGTCTTGAAACACCGAATCTTATTCCTTTGATCATTTAAACGAACTCAAGTTGACTGTTACGAATATTTTAGTTCTAATAAAGATTTTTTTTTTTTGAGAAAACGATGCAACTAATTACTCACAATGTAAGCTTGTTTTAAGCGTCAAGACAAATAATCGTCAGCGAATACACAGAAGCTGAACTGCGACACTTCAAGGAAGTGAGAACGAAAACTAAAGTGAGATATAATCATTTCTTGAAGCCCTTTATACTTATTTTTTCTTTTTATTCATTTAACATCTTCCTGT
This sequence comes from Platyscapa corneri, assembly GCA_018907185.1. Lineage (NCBI taxonomy): Eukaryota > Metazoa > Arthropoda > Insecta > Hymenoptera > Agaonidae > Platyscapa > Platyscapa corneri. The sequence continues at coordinate 5,284,389 of JACCHW010000001.1, forward strand.
GTTATCTTATCTTTTTCTCGTGTGTTACAAAAGAAGTTCTTCTCAAGTACTAAGTTTTAATAAAAAATATAATTAATATGCTAATGAAATACAAGTTTATTTAAATATTAAATTAGTGTATAAATACTTAAAAATATTCATACATTAATGATACTGTTGTTAGGTATAATTTTATCTATTATTAGATGAACAAACAATTAAATGCTAATTTTTCTTAGGTTAAGTGTACTTATAAGATTTACCCCTATAAGCGTCTGTCAATGAAATTGACTTGTAGGTGAAAATTGTATAAAACAAAAATGCATAATAATGTTTATAATCGCAATTACGCGTATTATTTTATTCAATTTATGTGATAAAAATTTACTTATGATAATGAGGAAAACTTTTATTTAACGTATCGAATAACATTAACCGAATAGTTTACCCGATAAGAACCTAGGCGAAAAAAGCACTAAGCACGAAATATTAAATTATTGGTGTTCAATATGAAACAGGTTTTTGGAAATATCAGTGCTAAATATCTTTATCAGTATTCAAATTTCATTGCGTTACAAAATAAAATGATTGTCACATGCTTTCAAGGAAATAGCAACGGTCTTTTGTTGATAAGAAGGGTGACGATTTTAGTACTAGTGGTCCAGAACACGCGCCGTAAACTCATCGCGTGCCGTTTTGTAGCGCATGTAAGGCTGACTCGTAAAATCAAGTTTATCTGTATCACTTCGCCTTCTCGTTCTTCCCTTGATGGAGTCAGTTATTTCTCATTTTCCTTGTGGGACTTCTCCTCCGAATCGGTGCCGGCCACCGGTATGAATAAGCATAAATTGTAAAACTGGATATCGAACAAAAAACTAAATGTTTTTTTTTTTCGTATGATCTTCGACCAGCGGAAATACACTAAAAGATGAAAAGAAAAAAGACGGACGGTAGTGCAATCTGTCAGCTACAAAAGCGCAAATGTCTTCATGTGATTTTTATTCTTTATTTTTTTAAATAAAATTTTTCTTGTTTTAAATGAAACTTTTTAATAATATCATACTGCTCAAGTTTAGTTTAATAGAACGTTCTTAGAAATTGAAATTTATGAAAATTGAACAAATTTTACACATCTTAAAGTTACATTTTGGTTCTTGAGTTATTTGAATTATATTGCGTTGGAGAGTGTGGGAAAGCCATATCTGGCAACATTTTTAGCAAACTTTACTTACAATCGAATGATTTTTTCACAAATGCGATTTATTGAATACTTAAAAATAATTTGATCAGTTTGTTCTTATTCGTATTCCTTATTCATTATTTCTGACCCTATTCCCTTTTTCTGAAAAAGGCTTTTGTACGCGTAAAACGTGTTTGCGAGGTGTTATCGTAGCTTCCTGAGTCAACGGCGAAATCCTCTTGTTTACCACCCGCGTGTGCGCGAGCTCACGTCCACGTCAATGTCTCTCTTTTTTTATTATTCTCTCTCTTTTTCTTTCTATCTTTCTCTCTCTCTCTCTTTCTCTCCCTAACGTGCCACTTTATCGTAGGAACAACCAAAGAAGGAAATGATGGCAACTGAATACCAAGCTGATTATCCTTGCAAACTTTCCTTCTTCTACTTCTTCTCATGTGTTCGTTGTCTCCTGTCTGTCACTTCCTTCTCTTCCGTGTAAGTAGATAGAGGATGTATAGATAGTTTGGAAAAAGTTCAATGATTCTATTTAAATATTAAAAAGTGTCTTCATTAATCTTTATAAGAATGATATTAGATTTTTAAGACATAAAACAGATCATATGTAGAATAGGCACTTGCTCAGAATTTTAAATTACCAAATTTGTAAGAACAATATTTATATTCAATATCAAATAAAAATTAGTATTTTTTATTTCCATATTCTGAAAGTAATTTTGAAGTTTTTTTTCATCTTTTAATTAAAGAAAATGATATATTACTTACTAATCAAAAGTACATAATATAAATAATTTTGAATAAGTTATATTTTTTTAAATAATATTAAAATTTTTTAAAGAAAGTGTCAAAATTTAATTACGACATTTTATTAACAATAAGTTCATCAGAAATATAAATTCTAAATTTTGACTAAAGTTTGATGTATCCTGTTCTGTTCAATAATAAAGTAATTATAGTCACTTATCAATCATTCATTAAAAATAATAATATACTTGTAATTTCGATACAATAAACAACGAAAAAAAAATATTTTTTGTACGAATACTCCTGTTTAAGAAAATTAATTTTTTTTGTAATTAACGATCAATATATTTTTTTTATTAAAATTAAAAGTAGTTGATATAAACTTTACATTGTAAAATACTACAAGTGAATATTATGATAAATTATCCTTTAAATATAATTAATTAAAGTTTAATAGAAAATTTTCCTGAATTAAAAAATATTAATAAATATTCATTGAATATACAATTAAATATAATAACGAAATACAATTTCGATATGTATTTAAAGTAGTTCAATATTTAGATAAAAAATAATTATTAAAAAACTGTGTACAATTTTAATAGAGATTATTTATTTTTAATTAATTAATGTAAAAAGATTTTTACTTTTTTAAAGTGCATGAGCATATCATAAAATCTATTTCATTATTCATTTTTATTGATGAAAGAACTCTTGCTTTCCATACTTTGGTAATACGTTTACAATCTTGTACAAAGTTAATTGAATTTTACTTTACATACCTAGGAAATTATCTATAATTATTTTCTTGTAATAAGTGAAATATTAACTTCACCATTTATTATAGTTCCAGAAAAATTGTTGAAAAATTCCAGTATACATTGCATTCGTAAAAATTTTTAAACAACGTTCGTATATAATTACAAAATAAATAAAGTAATAATTGAATAATAATTTTAATTAAATAAATTTGAATGAAAACAAAAATAAAAATTTATGGCATACATAAAGTTTGAGTACGTATTATTACTATAATACCCAGAAAAAAGGATTAAAATCTTGTCAACGTTCACTAATTTCGATGAACTACGCGAAGTACGCGGGACTTTATGAATGGAAACGTTATCGTACTATTGGAATCCCATCTCAATTTATTCGAACACAAATCTGCTGAATTTCAAGTAATCAGCATTTACAGCCATACATGCTTATATACTCATACATCGTCGGTAAAATCGAGAAAATAGTGAGTCGACGACACGTATTTGCCGTTCATGAATATTGTCTACATGTCTTGTCGATATATCTTACATTTTTGCTTTTGCAAACTAAATAGCGACTAGTATTATGGCAAATTGGGATTTTTTTTTTATGACATTTAATACAAAAGTTTATAAGTTTTGTACAACGTATTTTTAAAAATTTATTTTATGAAAAATATAGTAATTAAAAATTTATAAAACCATTTTTTTCTTCGATGTAAAACTAAAACAGTAAGCTTGTAAATCCTATAGAATATTAATTTCCTAATAATAATGAAAATTTATTCATTATTCATAGTAAGAATAGCTAATATAATTATAAATATACAATTTAGTAATATTAATATAAATTTATTTATAAACAAGTTAACCTTTAAGGTACAAAAATCAATTCGATAACAAGTTATTATCATCTCAAGAACTGAAGATTTAAAAAAACATTAACAAATGCTTAAATTGAATATTTTTCAAATTGATCAATTTCTCTCAGCAATTTTTTGTTTACATAACCATTTTCGAAATATTATTTCATTGAGATATTTATATCCACATACAATTTCATTTTTATTTTATTTAACAATGAGCAAAATATCTTTTATTGAATTCAGATCTCAAAAAAACCAACACCTAAAAGTCAATATTTTCCAAAGTAAATTGATATCTGTGTATCAAATTTCTTACAAATTAAAAGACTGCGTGTAAAGGTAAATTAAAAAAAAAAGAAAGTAGCCGAGACACATCACTTGCTTTGCTCTTCAAAATGTCGAGTCCGGAAGTAGTGTTCTCGCCATCTCACCGGCATTATCTCTCGCAACCGAACACCGAGTTTCCAGCCAAGGCCGTGGAGGCTCGTCATCTTCGCGCTATGCGTTTTTTGTCGACGAACGACATAACACATTCAGATTATGTATGTGCTTATGCGTGTTTCGTGATTAAGAACTTCCTATTGCGTTGACAACGAAGTTGGTTTTATTATTATCCAAGAGATAACGTTGCGACGTGGCTCGGTAAGATTTGTTTTTCTTTTCGTTTGGTTACATTTCCCCTTCCTTTTTCTGTTTGTTTTGTTATTTATTTGAGAGCTCGATGATCTCTTTACAGTTAACTGCGATTTATAATTGTTTGATTATGTAAATATTTTTCTTCTACATCGTCGTGTCTTTTAAATTTACGTAAGGTTAGGGTATTTATACGAGATTAAGTAGTGTGCCAGCAAAAATTTATTGGTCTTTTAGTATAGATTATTTTTAACATGGATTGTGTGAAGTAATTCAATAAGTACTTCAAACGAATTATCATTTTCAGAAAAGACTTTTATAATTAAATTTACTGTATGACAATATAAAGATCTAATGCATATATTAATTGAAGCTAATATTAAAATATGAAACTGACTTTTTAAATATTAAAAAAATTATAAGAATGTGAATCTATTCCTTTATAAGTTAAATGATATAGTACTATCGAACATATTTTGATTTTTAAAAAATTTCTGAACTTTCAAGTAAACACTATCAAACGAAAATAATTACGAAATCGATTCAAATACATTTCCAACAGCATTTACAATCTGATGAAACCGATCATCGTTTACGTATGTGTTATAAATTATATAATAGAAGACTAATTATTATTGAAGAATGTCTAGTAAATCAAAAACAAGTAAAGACGTATATGCGATATACGGGGAATAACAAGTACCGAGAGCTAGACTTCATGCAGTTCATTCAGAGCTACTGCACATGTGCATACGAAATATCTCTAGATTTTAGTATTCAACACTGATTCTCCTAGAGTGCTTAAAAGTTTTTTATTGTTTTTGATTTTTCAAAGACTGCACCAGTTCCCTCCCCTGTATTCATCTACAATATGTTTTGTACTGAATGAGATGAAACTTTTGATCGATTTATCAATGCGCATTCGCTCAAACAAAATAAAGTTTTTGATCAACCTTTCAAACAGCTTTCCATTGCAAGTCAACTATTGTGATAGATCAGATAAAATTTTGGAAAAAATTGGACAAATTATTTTTACCCGGTTTCTTCCTGGAAAGAAAAAGGGGTCTCCGCGCAATTTTGCTAATCAAGATCGCGCTACTGGAGAAAAGAAACGCCAACGTATTCCATAAATCGGGAGGCATTCCGGCGAATCAGCGGGTGGGCACTGGAAAAAAGCACAACCGCTCATCCTCCGAAGGAAAAAAGCGCAGCACGCAACATCGGCAAATATGAGTTCTCGGAACGTTCGCCGAGGATTGCGTACGAGTTCGTGACACGCGGTCATCGCGCAAGATGCGGAGCAACCTGTGGACCGGAAGTAACGTCCTTGCGGAATTCGCTTATGCGGCACTCGGATGAGGACGGGAAGAGGCCTCGCTGAGTGACGAAAATAAAAGAAAAGAGAGAGAGAGAAAAAATCGATGAATGCAACGAGCGCTCGCGTGCATTGGCACACGTATGCACCACACGATTATATCCAAATCGACGGTTTCGCCTTCTGGGTTTCTGCTTTCCGAGTGGCTGCAGAATACACGCAAGCACTTTCTTCGCGCGGCCACGAGCACGCCGCAGTGGAAAGTATTTCAAGATTACGCAAGAAGAGCGGCCGATTAAACTATGAGCCGCGCACGCCTTCGACGTCGGAATCGCGGAGCTCCTCCACTTCTCCTTTTTACTTCGCTTACTGTGGGAGTAGGTGAACGAGCGCGCAAGAAAAAATCCGAGTCGCGTGGCGTGAACGACGCGAGATTTTCCTTTTTTCTCTTTATGTAACGGGTAGGGAGTGCGGCCGGATATTTTATGTTCTCCTCGCCAGTAATTACGAATGCTCAATTTTTATAGGCTTATGCTGCCATCGGTTGCGTTCGGCAAAAATATTTTTGCTGTGACGCTCGCAAATTTTTTTCTTTCGATAACGTTCTGTACGTACAGGCTGAATTCAATAATGAATTTTTTATCACCAGAGCGACAATGACTTTAGCGACTCCTGCTATTACTTAGAATGAACTTTATTTCTCATACTCAACAAAGTTTTAATAAATATCGACTCTATTTTTTAGCACGTCTTCAAACTTTTTACGCATAATATTCATAAACATGCTTTTCTGCTGTAGCGATAGCAAAAATGCGTCTGTATTTAAGCTTTGCAACTGCTATCATACACATCGAATTTCTACTTTATTATTACGTTCCATTTTTAAAAAATTATTACTTTTTTAAAAGATGAAAATGTACAGTTTTCACATTACGTAGGCAAATAATATTAAAATAACAACAAAATGTACTTTATTAAACTGAGAAATTATGTCAAATATACTTAAGTAGTGCATTTTATAAATAAAAAATCTTGGGCATTTCTATTGTCAATTATTTTTTTAGCATTTAAGCCAAACATGATTAATATATAAGTAAACAGGTCTCGGGAAGAATCTACTAAATTATATTGAAAAATGACTTGTAAAATAAAAAGGAAGAAAAATAAATTATAATATCATAAACATATAATTATCTTCATTTACAAATAAATTTGATAATTTCAATCAATAAATATATGTATAAATAACTTTTAATATCTATGGTATCTTCTAATAGCGGCTATAATAGCTTCTAATTTATTTAGGTCGCGCCTCAAAAATTACATAATTTATATAACAAAAACAATTGACAAATTACATGGTTGTTATGTTAAATTAATATATACGATTTGTTAAAATACACAAATTTAAATATGCAGTATATCTCGAAATTTCTATATGTTGATAATTAGTTATGCATATGTCTCGAGATTGTGGCATTGGTGACGCTATACGCTTTGGAATCTCTTAAGTATTGAAAAGTGCAATTTGAGCTTTCTGAAACGCAGATGTCTTAATATCCTTATATGATATGAAAAATCTTCCCAACACGTAAGAACTCTAATTCATGGAAACGAATTTCCTTGTAACAGTCGATCCGTGCGCACTTGGTGGTTGCGCACCAACGAACGTATCGTTCGGTAATGCGTACGTTCACACTAGGAAGTCCGCGCCTCGACACAAAAGACAAGAAAAGGATAATCAAAGCTTCTGTGTGTAAAAATGGGAAAGAGTGCGAGAAAAGCAAAACAGCGGAGCTAGTGGCCGTTAAAATAGAAAACCGAGGCGGCAAAGACTCAACGCACAGAAAGAAAGTTGTGCGCTCTCGAGAGCAGGTGGAGGTGGTGAAGGCGGAGGAAGACGTACGCCACAGAGACACACTTTGTTTTCTCGTTGCCCATTTAAACCTGCTGTCCGCCGTCGCGGCGCAGTTAACGAACCGCATCGTCCCACCTTGCTTCGTTTATTTACGAACTCGCGCGACTTTAGTGCGAATCTTTGTCGGATGCTTCACAATGCCGAGTTACCGACAGATTTTTGGATTTGTTTTATGGGCTCTGGAACTTCGGCCCGATGAAGTTGCAGCTTGGGTTTACAATTTACACTCATTGCGCTATACGCGTGGGTAACCTAAGTATTGTCGGCTTGAAAATATAATTCTCATCTGGAAAAGAAATCGATGTTAGTCAATTTAAGTAATTCGCGAAGTGTGGCTACATGATAATCTTTTTTCACACAACTTTCATTTTTAATGTACGTTTGTTAAAAAAAAAATAATGTTTTATGCAGAAATGAAGTTAGTCTATCAATATGTACTTTTTATCGTCTATTGATCTTTTTATCTATATTGACGTACAATTTTTTTATAACTATTAATAATTTTATAAAATATTTCATCTTTGGTTTGTTTTTATAATAAATAAATATGTAAACATCGGAGATTTTAAAAAATTATAATTCATCTATGAAATAAGTACATTCTAATATTCATGATATGTCGATAATCAATATTGCGCAACCATCATTAAATGTTGCAAAATAATAATTCATTTAAATTGTTGAAGTTTGAAATTAATTTTATTTCTATTTTTCTCAACATATATAAAGATTAAATAAATACAATACACGCATGAAACAAAGAATAAATTTAAAAATTTTAAGAATTAATTAATCGTGTCGAAAACATTTCATTGGTTTGTACGTTCTTGCTGAGAGTAATTCAACTGATTTATTTTATTCTTTATTAACATTATGTTGCTCTTTTTTCAAAGAAATTCCATGCATATCTACATAGAAAATAAAGATCGTTCTTACTGCAGGTGGGTCGTTATCCGTTATCAGAGTATTCGATTACCAAAGCAATCGATATTTTTGTGAAAGATAAAATACTTTCAAATAAAAAATTAACCATTTTTTAAATTATTTAATCTCGTTTCATTAAAAGCCTTTTTTTTTAGAAAAGATTAAATAAAATTGATCATTCAATGAGTAAAATAATTACTATAGTTACATTTTGAAATTTCAATTTCATTTGTAATTGGCATCTATTACGAAATAAGATTATGTATAAGCACAATCATAGGCATCAAAAACAGTGCAGTTTGACTAATTTGTCAGTACATCGATTTCCGTATTCCATTTAAACCTCATACGTATAAGCAATTACGAATCATCAAAATTCCTTTCGTCTCTTCTAACTTTCACATTAATAATTTTCTTTCATTTCAACCTCGATTTTACTCGATAAAGCAGCATAAAAAATATTTCTCTCAGAATCAATTCGATCGAAATCCATCGCACTGTGAGTGTAACCGACGTTTCACTTTGAAAGCAATCGAGCGCAAGTTATTGATTTTAAGACGAGTTTTTTAACACAAGTTTCACTCGTCCGCATTCGTGTCTAATTGATTTTAAATGAATAGCAATGGCTTTGTTACCGCCGACAGCCTCTTTCTTTCTTCTTGTCAAAAAAGAGAGACCGAAAATAAGGCACGCTAAGATAGTATGTTGTTCGTTAATTTGCGGAAGGAATTACATCGATGATGAGAGAAAGAGAGAGATGGGCGATAGATACGAGAAGCAAAAAAAGTGAAAAAGCTAGTTTATGAAGTATATCTCGAACTTTGCGGTACCAATAGGAGCATTTCGTAAAATTTTCTACATCCATTTGCATTTCATACTCGAATGGATGAATTTCCAAGATTGATGCATTACATTGATTTTTATATATTCCAATATTGTTTATAGACAAGCTATACTGATCTGTATGAACAATATTCGATTTTTTGTAAAATTTATCTGAATTAAATTTGAATTTTAACTAATTATAAGTATTCAATTCTTCTTATATATTAAGCTATTAGGGCAAATACGAAAAATAAAATGTATTATTTGACATAAGTTAAAGAAAAATAAATTAAGTTTATTATATTATTATATTATAAGTAGTATTTATACAAGATTATACAGTACATTAAAGTTTATACTACTTTATTCACAACAAAAGACAACTTTTGTAATTATTTAATTTTTTACTAAAACATATTAATTATTGTAATTTAAGAAGAATGAAGTGCTAGTTTGTAATAAAAATGTCAATAGTAGATAATGTTCCATAAAATTTTAATTAAAAATTAGTATATAAAATTACATGAGTTAATGTAGGCCAAATTTGAGCTATAGAGAAACTTATAAGTATAAAAATTTCCAAAAATAAATACGAATAAATTGCGCAATAAGAACATTTTTGAAAGCAAATAAACGAACGATCAATCGCAATTTACGTGTCTGTTATCTCAGCTGAGAGCGTCGCTTGCGTAAACTCACATTTGGTCGGTAAAAATTGTCACACCTGACCCGTACAGATGAAAATAGTTCTAGTTGTCTGAGCTCGGCGTTACGCACTCGAAAGCATCTTCACGGTTTGACGAGCAAACGAGAAACGCGCGCATTTCACTTTCAAATTCGCTAGAGGCGCGTAAGCGCGTGGAGATAAGATGCGGAACCTGAGCAGCATGCACGCAGCAAAGACTGAGGCAGTTGTTAAAATAAGGAAGAAACAAACGCGGATTTTCGATTTTCATCTTTCTAGGAAAGAAAGCAGAGCTCTTTGGCTCCAATCCGTACATTTCTTCATCGTTTTTTTTTTTCTAGTTCCCGAATTCGCTGTCTCGTACGATGCCCGTGTGGTTTTTACGTTGTTTCGGATAAGGTCGTAACAGAAGAAAGCAATTCTTCGTTCAAAATGTTGTTATGGTTATCTTTGTAGTCCTTACCGCTTAAAAATGTTAAGACAAGGCGCGTTTGGTTTCATCGCGTCGATGATACAAGCAACGTCGCGCAGTCAAAATAAGTAGTCTCGTATTAAGTGACGGTTAAAGTTATAGTAATAATAATCATTTTTACATTTTCAAAATATTCATGTATTATTAAACATAAATTGTTAATATTTGTAATATTTTTCTTGTAACATTCTCTAATATTATCGTATTCTTCTTATTTTAATACGTAGAAATTATAATGATAAATTTTTCTGTGTAAATTTAAAAAAAATTTCTTTTTTTTTACACTGTGTCAAAAACTAATTTAAATATCTTAAACAATTTTGGTTAAAAAATAAAATAATTTCGGCTATTACTTATCTTATAAACAAAAATTAATTGAAATCATAATATAATTATTATGCGGTATATGTATGATTAATTTCTTTTATTTGTAATGGAAAATTAATATGTACGTGATACATGTCAATTGCATAATATATTATTGTGTTGAAGCTAATAAAATTTGTATAATTCTAACATCATAACATTTCTCTTCACCATAAAATTTTAATCCTATTATTTTATAATTATTTAGTCCTTAACTATAATAACTTTGTGATGCTGTTAAATTTCAAGTTAGAATTCTTATACTTCTTTAAAATTATTGACTTTCTTTGATATGAAAACCTCAATGCAAACAGCATTATTACAGCAGATATTACGTAACCTTTGATTAATTAAAACAACCGTATTTGCTTTGAAATAATTAAAAGTATAATCACGTAATGAGAGTTGAGTCGAAATTGAAGTTTTACACATGCGAAACACCTCTGAGACGCAAAGATAACGATATGACCTCGATACGACAAAAGTGCAATTTAACTCTTCAAAAAACAATAATAAGTCATTGTAAAATCAAATATAAAATAATCGCTTCTACGTTTGCTTCATTCAAGATTTTACGCTTGAAAATTGCAAGGAAAATTTATCTATTTATTTTTAATAATTTAAAAAAATTTAAGTAATTAATAATCGGAGATTGTAAAATCGTTATCAATTTCAGGCATATAGAATTTACATTTTTAAGCTTTACTTCAAAAATCAGATATTCTCATCTGAATATTATATAGTAGAAGATGGTTGTAGGCAAAAAAGAACTGTCTATTAAAATCTTTCGTTATTGATAATCTCATACACGACTTTTCGCTCGTTAATACGCTCGTATTCTCCAAAAAAAAATCGATTTCGGTACAGCTTCCTTGGAGAAGAGTTCAAAGAAGTCGTCCATAAACGAAGCTGAAGAGACGTTGCAGAGGAGAAACGAGTCGTGAGGGATTAGTAAAGGGAACGTCAAGTATGTCGCAATTCATCGTCTTCATTTCTTTCTTTATTTCTCTCTCTCTCTCTCTCTCTCGCTCAGGCGGCTGCGAGCAACGCAGCATCTGCGCGTCTTTCGGTGAGCACCTGTGTACACGGGGCGCATTATCTTTCTTGCGTGCCTCCGCTTTGTCACCCGATCGACACACTTTGTAAAGACGGCGACGATTACGATGTCTCACGCATACTACTGATAATTCATAATCTGTATCTCTCGTACTTCTTAGCATCACTACGATGAGAAAAAGCTAAAATTTATGAACATTAATCGGCCTCTTTCTTCCGGTATCGCCTCAATAGTAATTGTGCGCGTATAAATTTTCACGAAACGCTTGATTCAGCGAATTCCCTTAAGTAGATTATTGGTATGTACTTGTAATGAATGTGCCTTTATTTTTTCAAGAGATATAACATCGTGTGAATTGCATACTCAACTTTCTTATTCACAAAATCACAAAGAATCTAGAACTATCAATAGTGAATTTTAATTCATTGCAATTCTTATTTTGAACGTCATTATAAAAATCTTATCATAATTGTAGATAATACACCCTTGAAAACTATGTTTTTAGAATCTTAACGTCATTAAATGTCATCTATCGTCAGGTAAACCAAATAAAACACAACTTTCATTCGTTCTAGTAAAATTAGCTTTTTAATTTTCTTCATCTTTTTTATGCTTATTATTATTTAAAATACAAAGAAAAAATTTTGTTATGTAATGAACGAAGATGTTTTAGTTGAAGAGTGTTGAAATGAATGAACCACACCAGACACACTTTGAGGCAGACTATGTGGCAAGTTAGTTTCAAACATATTTCTAATGCTCACTCTAGACAATTCACTATGAAATTTTGTTGATGTTAAATAGCTATTTGTGTGCTAATAACTGAGGGTCGTAAAATATAGAATACGTTGCTTATGAAACAAATGAATAATTAGAATTAATTGATAATTTTTTATTAATTAATTGTTCATAATTTTTTTTAAATAGACGACAAAAGTATTTCACATTTTAAATTATACTTATAAGTTATTGATTAATAGATTTTGAAAGAGCATATAATTTTTAAATATATCTTTTAAAAAAAAATTCGATAAACAATTTCATATTTTACAATCACACTACTAATTATATGTATATTCTATATGCAATTTGTTTACAATAATATTATTCACCAAAAATTGTCAATAAATAACGTTGTTTAAATTAAACAACAGATGTTTATTTAATTCAAATTTATTTATTTATTTTTCATGTAATATATTAGATGTACATTTTCTCAAGACCTGGATATACTAAATTAAATTTAATAATAAATTTAACACATAAAAATATTGAAATTGCTGTTCACTTATTATAAGTACCTTGTAGTTACCAATTTTAAAGGTTTTAAGTTTTCTAAAATATTTCCTTTTACATAAAATACTGTTAAGAAAGAGCACTACCATATTTATTAGTGACATTTATACTTACATCCACATTTTTATCTCATTTCTATTTTTTTTATTATATAGTCTTTATTTACCCCTAATCAAAGAAATATTTTTATCTTGTTATTATTTTATTCTTCGCAGTATTCAAAGATGAAAATGCCATGTTGCGTTGTCGTACGTATAAACGACTTATATAGAAGTAGAAAATAATTTTTTTATAAAACTTGATTTTTAAGTTAAAGGTTTAGACATCTTTGAATAAAAATTAATTCTCTTGATTAAAGTATGTTAAAAGTGTTTGAAATTTTTTAGTTACTTATAGTTAATTTCATTTTTTTACCGTAAATATTGTTTATGATCAAAGAATGTTTTTTTATACATATTTAATTACAAAGAATATGAAAAATGATTACATATTATATAAATAACATAATTTATAAAATGTAGTTTTTCATATAATATAAAAAATAATAATAAATATATATGAGTTAGTGAAATAGAAAAAAATCTCATCTGTTTAATCAAATTTTTTTAAATTAAATTATATATTTTATGATATAGAGCTTCAGTTCTTTTGAAAAATATTTATTATCAATTTCATCATTTTACGATAAAACATTTTTAAATTATTGATATTTTTATACTATGAATTGATTTTTTTCCAAATTATTCATCACTTTACAGAATAGCTATTCTAAGTATTTTATCAAAGTCTTAAATATTAAAAGAAAAGATTTGTATTCACTTAAAAATTTATAATGGCTAGTGAATTTTAATTTACATTATTCTTATTAGAGGAAAATGATGAAATTGTCCAACGAATGTTATTTGACGTTTAAAACTGAAAAAACCTAAACATTAATGATTTTATCGATATTTATAGAACGTAAAAATACGTGGAAAAGTATCTGCATATTGTGTTTATCATCTTGCACTGAGTCTCCGTAAGTTTTATCGTTTGCCCTGATAAAAGAGAATAAGCTAGAGGAGCAAAAAAGATAGAGACAGAATGACAGGATGGGAGGAAAAGAAGAAGAGAGAGATGAAGTTGCCATTTTTTTCGAGACACGTGCGCAGTTGAGGACTTTAATGTATGCGATCATCCACCTGAGAATGCTCATATATACGCGTACATCTTGCTTCAATGGTTTTTTCTGACTGTATTCGATTGTATTATATACTGCGTAATCACGCGGTTGTGTTGCGTACACGATTAAAAATGAAATTAATTTCTCTCTTTCTCTCTCTCTCTCTCTCTCTCTCTGTCTAACTAACGATATGTATATATAATTAGTCTTCTTTCTGTTTAATAAAAAGTTCGGTATACATTTTGTTATTAAAAATAAACAGTTTGTTCTTCTAATTATTTTATACTAAATCATCTTTAATTAATTAGTTAATATTTAGTAGTTTTGATTAGAAATTTTTTTTAAATTAATCACTCTTAATGTTTTATTATCAGTGATAATTTAGAAGAAATTAAGTGTTTTAGTTTAATTTTAGAACGTTATAACAAGAAAAATTTGTGGCTTACCTGTAGCATTACTGAATTAAAACGTAGTAACTTATATTTAGATAAAGTTAATTAAACATTAAACTACTAAGTTTTTTTTAAATTTTTATTCTTTTATATTTAGTAAAAAGTAATTAGTAATAGCAGTATCGGTTCACTAAAAATAGTAGAAGCTAAATAATTCAGTATAACTATATTAAGGATTAATTAGTTCTTTACGTTATATTTCTATCCATATTTCAAAAATATTGTCAGATTAAAGATTCCAAGTATCTACCATGATTTGATAACTATATTTATCCAATCCTACTAATTTATCTTATCCAAAAATATTAAAATTAGTAGAAAAGCTTTATTAAAACTTATGAATATATAACGTAATACCAGCACATACAGTGATGATAATTATCTATCAATTGATTATTTAAATAAAAATACTTTTTTAAAAGTTTAAAATAAGTCTTATAAATTGATCATAAAAGTTCTTTATTAGTATAATAAACTAACTAATATACTTCATACATTACCTGTAGGTTCTAATATTGTTTAAAATATTCAGAAAAGATAATTGTATGGAACCATTGAATTATAAAATCAATTTTCTTTTCATTATTTTCTTGTCCGTGAGCTTTCACCAGACGTCTATAGAATTCGTATACAAAATTAGAACTACTAGTAAAAGGATATTCGTACGTTTATTATTTTCTAACTACAGAAAATATGTTGTCGATTAATCGTTTCTTTTAAAATTTATCAAGTCATTGTGCCATAGAAATATAAACCTGCTAGATATTTACTATGCCCATGGCAAGCGAAGAAATAGACACAAAAAGGAACAAAATCTGAGTTGTTCAAAAATAGACTCAGACAAAAAATGTAAAAATGAGTGAAGAAAAAACGCTCGAAAAAGCAGGTGGATGGAACGCAGGTTGCGTCTGGAAGCCGCATCGACTTACGGCTGCATCTCGAGATTACGGCTTCTTCTTTTTTTAACAAACAGGAGAAACCATAGAAGATATCCTGGAGCCGCGGAATTTCCTTGATTTTGGTTCCTTACTTAATGTATAATAAGTAAAGCGATAAACTGATGATCGTGAGAAATCACTTTTATTCAGTACTACACACGTCATGTTTTTTTATAATATTAATTTACATAGTTTTTGGAAAATTATTTTCTACCAACATAACGACCAAATGCTAAAAAATTCAAGAAGTTAATTTATTAATACATACTTTATTAATATTGAGATTAGGATTGGTCGCGCGTGTTAAAGGGAGTAGCGTCAGAGTGTAAATGTAGAATTCTAAAATTATTACTGTAAAGGTGACGTGTTGTTTAGAGAAGCAAAAAGTGAGAAAGTAGAGTGGATAGAATATGGAAATAATAAAAAATAAGACAATAAAGAAGTGCAAAGGTACAAAAGAATTGTAAAACGAAGAAGAAAGAGTGAGCTTAAGAAAAATTGCGAAAAGCAGTAAAATAGCGGAAAATATGGAATGGAATAGAGGGGAAGGTGAAGCCAGCTAATAGATAAATACCGGTAGTAATGGCAAAGTTAGAAGCATAACCGGTCAATAGAAAGCATAGCAATACACAAAACCGCCAATCACAAGAGAAGGGGAGAAAAGAACAACTAAGTATAAGTAAAGGTTAGTGTAAGACGGTGCAGGCCCAAAGAAAAACAGCGGGAAAGAGTAAGAGAAGAGAAACTAAGTTTCTTGCAAAGAAAATGGACAATTTTATAATAGAGAGGGGCCCAAAAAGAAAAACAAGGTTATCACTGGATATCAATATAGAAGTAAATAATATATAGAAGAAAAAGTTAATTGGAAAAAAAATACTATCGACTTCGAAACAATTCAAGAAGAGGGAAAGCGAGAAATGTTTAGAAAAAATTCTATATGAACTTAAAGAATACAAAAAAATCTGTATCATGAAAGAGAGGAGTGCAGAATACCTATGAAAAAATGGCAGAAGGAATGTGAAGAGAGAAAAAATAAACTAGAAAGAGATATCAATATAATAGAGAAAATAGGAAAACAATATCAAGAATGTGAGAGGAGAGGGCTAACGGGAGTTGAAGAGAGTAAGGAAGAATGGTCTACATTAAAAATAAAACGAAAGAAGACAAAAAGAGAGGATATAAACAACAACATAAGTACACAAAATAATATAAGAGAGGGACAAGAGAATAAAAGGATAGAATGAAGGATGGAAAAAAGAGAGAAGAAATTAAGAAAAATAAAAGATCATATGAAGAAGTGATTGGAGAATGAGCTAAAGTTTAAGGTAAGAGTTAAAAAAATCTGGAAGAGTAACTTAACGGATTTTCAATGGTGGAGGGCACCATTAAAAGTTGAGGATCATTTTAAAAATGTAATGAAAAAAAAGAATCATTAAAGGGAACAAAAATACACATAAACAGGGATTTGACATTTATAGAAAGAGAGAACAGAAGGGTGATCATAGAAAAATTTTAAATATTAAAAGAAGGAAGACAGCAGGCATATAAAAGAGAATAGAATAATTGGAAGAGAAGAATATTGGGTTTTTAGTGAGAATAAGGGAAAACGGTTTTGGAAGGTTACAACTATCAATAGTTAAACAAAAATACGCAAAAAATCAAGAGTGTAACGAGAAGTATGGAGAAAATAGAGGCATAAAAATAGGATTTTCGAACGAAGCTTGGTTATATAATATGCATAAACAGGGATGAGAGGTAGTCAAAAGTTGGGACATTATAGGATTAGAGGAAACGTGGGCAATAGAAAAAAAACAGAACTAGTAAAAAAGAATTTAGTAGATTATGAAATAGGCTATAGACACGCGGAAAAAGAGAAAAGTAAGGAAGGATGGTAGAAAATGGTGCTGGCTATCAGAAGATGCAAAGGAATTAAAAATATAAGTATAGATACAGTATGAGAAGGATTACTCATAGCGAAAATCAATATTAAGGAAACAGTAAATAAATCGCAGTAGTTTAAATGAGAATTAAAATAGAAGAGAACTTTAAAGATTTAAATAGGTTTGTGAAGGAAAGCCAAACAGAAATTATAATAGTTAGTGGGGATTTTAATATCCGTACACGCAAAAAAGAGGATTGGGTAAGCGACTGAGTGAGGAAAGTAGATTTCCCAAAGACAGGATAATAAATAAAGAGGGAAGCAGGCTACTGAAATAGATAAAGGAAAGGGGAGTATATATCTTAAATGGAAGGGATGGAGAGGAGGATATAAATTACACTTACAATAGCAAAGTAAGCTCCGCGGTAATCGACTATTGTCTAATTAACATGGAGGCAGATAAGGTAATTAAGGGAATGAAGATATTGGAAAGTACGGATTCGGACCACTAATAAACCAATTGGAGAAAGAAAAAGGAAAGATCTTCATCTGCTTTACAAACCTAAAGTCGGTAATCGACTGAATAAACAGACAAGAGATATAGAGATGTATGGAGACAATCGGGATAAAGAAAGTGATTATTGAAAGTACAAAGGAAATATATAAAAATACATGCTCAAAAATAAAAGAGAAATTATTGAAAGATTCAGTGTAGAATTTGGTGTGAGGCAAGGATTCCCTTTAAGCCCAATGGTATATAATAGCAATGTCAGATTTGGAAGATGAGCTTAAAGCATCACGCACCGCAAGAGTTAAGATCGAAAAGTCAAGCCTTAGACCGTTAGCATATGTAGACGATCTGGTGATAATAGCCAAATGTAAGACAGAAATAAAAGAACCATTAAGAATTCTAAACAAGTATTTGCATACAAAAGGATTGGAATTAAACATAGAAGAGACAAAAATTTGGCACTACAAAAAACCGGGGGAAAAAAAGGGAAAAATATTCACGTGAAACAATATTAACATAGAAATAGTAAAGAAATTTGCATATTTAGGCTACATCTTCACTCAGAACAACAGAGACGAAGAGCATAAAAAAATGTTAGCAAAAAGGGCATATTGTATATTAAGAACAACATGATGCATAGCTGAGAGTTTGTTTTAAAAAAATCTGAAATTGAAAATGAAACTGTTTAACGTTTTAATAAAAAGTGTAGTAATGCACCTGACAGGGTATTAATGTTGGAAACGAAAAAACAAAGGGTAGAAATAAAAACAGCAAAAAGAGTAACTTCGTTTGAAGATAAAATAATAAATAGCGAAAACATGAATATAACAAAAGAATATATAAAATGGAGGATTGAAGATGGGAAATCATAGGAAAAAATAAAAATAGAGGAAATAAAAAAAAGATTTCACAGCGGGTAGAATGCTTTTCTGGCAACAGATCAGATGATCCTGGTGCATATAATGAGCGAAAACAGAAAACCTAGGTACGCTATGGGAAGAGGTAAAGAGCATAAAAATAGATCAGCAAATTCAACTACGGATTAATCATATAGATAAATCAAAGTATACAGAGAAAATGAAGAACATAGTGGTAGACAACCTAAGAAAGAAAGAATGTATATACGAAAAAAGAAGGAGACAAGAAAAGAAACGATATGAAGATCTTAGCAAGATATAGAATGGGAAATGAAAGTAAAACAAACCATCACTGGCTGTCAGAAGAGGAAAAAAGTACAGAATATGTAAAGAAAAAATATATAAATAGGCTATATAGGATACACTGGATGAGAGAGAGGAAAAGAAGAGTAACAGAAGAAGCAAGAGAATAAAAGCTGTGAATATCGTAAAATCATAAGGTATAAGAAAAATAAGACAAGCATCAGATAAATTAAGGAAAGGGCAAGATTAAAAAAAATAGGGATTAAAAATTAATTTAGGTAACATTAGATATAATCAATTAGTATAATTAAGCATAATGTAGTTTATATAAGACCGCTAAAAAAACTATATGCAGGAGAAAAGGTAATAATAAAACGTATTTAATCATAAATCAAATGGGCTTAGATGACAAAAAATGACGAAGGAAATAAAAATGAAAAAAAGCTAAAATCTATAACTAGATAATAAATAAATACAGAAATATTATTGATGAAATAAAAAAACCCTTGTAAAATCACTAAATATATTTTATTTTTTATTGATATTTTTTTAATGTAATTCAATGTTTTACATATACATATATTGTATAGTAGTAAAATGCGGTGGCAGCTATGACGTGGAATTCTTTAGGATCAAATGAAGGTTATGATAATAGATTGTATATATTTATTAGTTTTTATTTATCCCAAGTGCTACAATAGAATACGTTAGTTTAAAATTTTTAACATTTCGATAAGATTTAATTTTTTATTATAAAATAACTAAAAATTGCAAAATTTACAGAGGAGCAACTTAGTTTATATTTAATTTATATAAGAAAAGGGTAGTGATATAAAGCAACTATACATCTCAAGCAAGTTATGTATAGATATAATAAAAATTAGTATAAATAGTCAAAAGATAAAAAACATAAAAACATAAGGAGAGTAGACAAGATGAAAGAAAAATCAGGATAACAAATTCAGAACAGGTAAAAGATAAAAAATGGAAATGTGTATTAAGAATATGTAATAGTTAATTCAATATGCAATATGTAAAATCAATATCAATATAAGCTTCAGTTATGTAAAAAAAATATTAATGTAAACTTCAGTTAAAAATTAATAATGTAAGTGAGTAAACTACAAAATTTGTTAATGAATTATATGTAGATTATTTAAAAAATAATGTAAAGCACATATACATATATACAAAAATATAAATATATATACAAGAAATTATAAAATAGATATATAAGAGATAAAATGTAAAAAAACATATAATCAAATGTCAAAATAATTATGTAAAATGAAATAACAATGTAAATATTATTCAATAAATATTTATACTACTACTACTAGTACTATTTTATTTATTACAAATATATTTGTTTTTCAACAAAATCATGTGGCATATATATCTTTAAATATTATAGAAACTGTTACTTATTGGAATTCAAAAAAACATACGTATAAGCAACATGCAAGAATATATTTATACATATAATATTTAGAAGAGAAATAAATTATATATTTTAAAGTTGTATAGAAAGAGCTGTAGGAAGAAACATAGAATAGCTTCTTTTTTCTTAGTGGAACAAAAAGCGTAAACAAACATTTGCCATAAGTTGCGAATGAAAATTTAATTAATAAAAGAATTTACTTTAATTGAGTTTTACTTTATTAATTTATACTTTATAATATATATTATGATATTGACTTTATATAAAAGTAAATAGAAGAAAAAACTAAGCAAACATGGGTTTCTTTATAAAATATTTTATAGTTTGTTATTATTATTGAAACAATAATGAATTATTGATGAGTTAATTAATGAGTTATTATTAAAAAAAAATTCATGAAATAATTTTTGTATCCAACTATCTTTAATTTATTTTTAATAAATACACTTTAAATTAATTTTCATAAGTCTCGTACAAAAATTTTATTCGTTACATAGTAAAATTTTATATGGAGTAGATAATTTATTATGCAAAAAAATATAAAAATTTTTATTTGACTCAAAAATTTTCAAAAATAGTGGTTTTTTTAAAAAAAAATTTTTTGATATAATGTAAATTTTATAATTTATACTATTGCTGTTAAAAATTGAATGACAGGTAGTATTAAACTAATAATATACGACCCATTGAAAAGAAAAGTTAAGACGAAATAGCTTTGATAATAATTAATTCACTTCCGTTTTTATTTTTTACACTGTTTTTTTGTTTTTATTATATCATTAAAAATTTTCTTTAAAATAAACATTGTTATTGAAAATTTTTATATAAAAAAAATATTTTTTTTTTTTGCATAATAAATTATTTACTCGATAATTATTGGATAAATTTTTCACTAAAGAGTTTTTTTTTAATAAAAGGAACAATAAACTTTTAGTATTTGAAAAAATTAAAAACAAAGTTCGCATTTACCACTTATAAACACATAAGGATTGTTGATTTGAAAAAACGAAAACCTTTATGTTCTCTTATTTTTACAATATTTTCTATCATTATTCCTCAAGACTCGTCTTTAAATAAATTATAGTTAAATTTAGTATTCTTTTTCTTATTTTTATAATACCTCTTTTGTTAGTTTCTGTTAAAATTAAATTCTACTAATATTAATCGATAAATTATAATACTCCTTATTTTTTAAAGATTTTCTTAGAAACAAATTATAATCTTCTCTATTTGATGTGCTTTATTATTCTCCTCTTCTAAATAACTTCAATTTACCATACCTGTAAAATAAAAATATTAAATTGAGTCTAATCTCATATGGCTGATCGATTTTGTGAAGATATCCATTTTAAATTCTTTTAAAGTGCGTATTATCGACCAAGATACAAAAAATTAGGTGTGGCTGATTGCATGTAACGATTTCTTTAGTATTATAGAAGTACAGAAAAGATGAAAATGTTAAATGTGTACATATGAAAAACCAATAAAATGTTCTAAGTCAAAAAATTATAAGTATTATATTTTTATTAAAATGATATTATTGATATCAATCAATGCAGCAAAATTAATATCCATATTAATTTTCTTAGTAATACTTTAAATAATAATAATGTTCTGTAAGAATAAAAATCTAGGATAAAATTGAAGACAATTCTAAAATAATTTAAAAGACAATAGACATTTTAGAAATTAAAGATATTAATCAAGCTAATACTAAGAACAATGTTCTAAGAAATAGAATAGTAAACATTTAAAAAAATGAAATACTATTAACCTGAACATATCAAGTTTTTAAATTATTCATCGACACTAGTAACTTTATTTCATACATTACAATCGAATTCACATTTTCCCTATATTTTTAATGAATAAGATATGTAACGGTTTAGTATTATTAAAATTTTTTTTATTAAAAGTTTATAATACAAGATTACAATATATAAGGATTATACTTGAAAAATATATTCTAATTGAAGATCTTAGTTTGGCAGCTAAGAAAGATCTAAGATTTTTTAATTTAATTTATTATTACATTTATTTATTAGATCATATCAGCTGTAAATATGTTCAAAAGAAGACTAATATGAAATTATTTTACCATTTTAAAGAACCAATTTAAAATAATTTATAGATATATATATTTATTTTTTTTCGTTATACAAAAAAATATTTTACGATGAAATTCAAAATATTGTATAAAAACTCTAAATAAATATTTTGATATGATCTTTATAAATACATGTATGAAATTAATACAATTTTTAAGAAAATTATTAACAAAGCATTAAGTATTACTAAATATGCTAAAGCTTGAGATACAGCATATTTAATGTAAAACTGTGTACTTAAATTAATACTGTATCTAATCTTAATATTAAAAATCATAAGTAAAAGTAAACTTTTCTATTGAATTTGAAGTCTAACAAATTATCATTGACATCCACTGAAATAAGCGCTGAAATCATAGCTATAAAGAGAAAAAATAAATCGATCATAAAACAGCTCGCAACACCATTAAGCGATAAAGAACCGGAGACCGTGACCGGAATCCCCGTAAGTCTTCGCATGCGAGGAATCAATAATTTAATACTTACGCACGCAACGTCTAATTATTTACTTCCAAAAGTGGAAAAAATATTAAATATTCTCTCTTTTTGTTACTCTTCTTCTAACGCTCTTTTTTACAGATGCTGAAATTCAGGTTTCCTTAAAATGTCAAAACTATGAGACGCGTTTACAGGAGATACGGAATAGAAAAAAAAAATGTAACAAGTAAAAGTGCACAAGACGCAACATATTCTGTATCTTCTGATATAATGCATGAATATATGCAGATACGCACATTAAATATTTATTCTGAAGACTCGTAATTAAAATGTTGAAGAGCATACAAAATAGCAGACTTTTCCTTTCATTTTATCTCTTTTTTCCTTTTTGAATCAACTTACGTCTTTACCTCGTTCTTCTGTTTATAAAAAGGTGAATATGTACAATAATTCGTAAATTTATTGAAATTATTAAGCTTAGTTTCGATTATTTATTATTGAAACTATGCATGCTATCAATCCAATCTTCATTATTTCGAGGAGTCGATAAAACCTTAAAAGAAAATTTCAAAAGAATCTGCACAAATTATTTCGAGACGGCGATGGAACTCGGGCGTTTGATTTCCTATGACGATGGTATTGATCATTTAAAACTCACTTGTAGGTTATAAAAAACTGAAGTATGTTATTTTCAATTTAGCTCCTAATTACAAGTCAATTTGAATTTAAGTTAAGCAATTAATAAAACAACCTTCTATCAAATTTTTATATGATAGGTCATAATATTAAATAGAAATCATAAAAATATAATTAATTACCAAGTTAATATTTAATAAAATTAAACTTCATAAGTTGAAAGAAAATACTTTTATCCAAGAATCTCCAACTTTTGAAAAGCCTCTAATTAATGTAGCGAAAAAATCAAATTAATCGTGATCACAAATAATATCTGACAAGTGCAGTAAACAATAAATCTCTCAATCGATTAACGAGCAAAAATTGTTCAGCTCTCACTTGACGACTTGAACATCGATTCCCTCACCGTTGACAGTCACGCGTACAAAGTCACCCACATTTTAATGAATAAGCAGCCCAGCACAAGAAGAACAGAACTAGCAGTGCCTCGGAGTATCTCCCTATTTTTTCCTCTTTTTTCTCTCTCCATCCCTCTCCCTCTAACCAGGTAACAATTCCCGCCGAGGGGACACGTAGCCACAGGGCCGCGTGCGAGACGTCACGCCGCACAATGGCGGATCCCGGGACCGGAAGCGTGCCGCCTGTCTCCCACGACTGGTGCAGCAGCCTCCGTGGCCTCATGCGTGTGACCGTGCGAGAGAAAACGTCCGGGAGGAAGCGGGGGATACGACGACGGCAGCTCGAGAGGTGACTGAACGAAGGACGCGGCCATGATAGCGCCTCAGCGATGGGAATAAGCGTAAGCAGCATTTTTCGTGGGCCAGCAAAATGTAATAACGCACGAGGCGAAAAAAACAATGCCTCTCACTGGGTTACCAGGTCGTTTGTAAACTTGGGCGCGTCGGTGGGAGCAAGTGCTGACCTACCGATGATTTTTTCTCGTCATTCCTCATGTGAGTCCTAGTAAAGAACGCTCCGGGCATTTTTAGTTTTGTAATAAGGGAGGGAGTACCTTTGATTATAAAACATTTGGTCAATTTTTGCCTGAACTCACGCGGCTTGAAATTTCTGATTTTTGGAAATTTATCCGAATATTCTTCTATCGCCAGAAAAGTCTATAATGAATGTAAGACGGCTTGTTTTGAGAATAATAGACGTGGGAACTCCTCGTACACTCAAACAAGTGTAACGTGTCAAGGTTACAAACGGATTATAAAATATGCCAGTTTTCATTTCATAAAAAGTTAACGAAAAGTTTATAGCGCTGTAATCAAATCGTTCGAATTTGCGATATTGTAAGATATTATTAAGGTGATCTATTTAATACTTATTTAAATCATATATCTGACCCATTCTTTCTCATTTAATAAAGCCAACAGATGTTAAATATTTATAAATCATGAGAATGTACATCGATTCCCGCATAAAAAGATAATTTCAATGAATACTCGATAAAATGAATAGTTGGAATAATTTTAAATTGGCCTTGCCTGTTCTAGTTCATGAAAGCTCTTCGCTTAAAATGCTCTATAAATATTCTGGCATCTCCGGAAAGCGTCATATTTTTTATTCGTAATTAATATATATGTATATGAATAAAACATTTTAGCTTGTTAAACGAACATCTAAGATTAAAAAATACTTGAACTAATATTTACCGCAAATATTGAGATTATATTTATAAATTTATTAACAATCTTTCTATATATGTAAAAGAATTAAAGTATTTTTTAATTTAAATTAAAATTATCTTTATCAAAATCATAGCACTTCAAAATGAAAAAAAATCATATTTACAATATGAATAATATTTATTAAATAACAATAATCATTGCAAGTTTATTGTTATATTTAATTAGTATTGTTCGGTAATTCATAATTTATAATTAAGAATTTTTATACAGGTATTGTGCAAATGAAACACAAGAAAAAAAGACTCGAGTTCATTTTATATAGTAATATAAAATTCCATTATTAACATATAATTGAGAAATATTATAATTATCATATTTATATTTTAAATCTATATTATAAAATATTAGATCGTTCGAAGATCGATGTTTTTCACTCAAATTGATTTAGTATAAACATATTTTACCTCTCGGATTCTGCAAAATCTTTTTCTTAATATTTAACGTTTAAAAAGAAGCATTATAATAGTGGGTATATTTCTGTTCAAATTTTAACTTTATATCTATATTTTATTTTTTTTTATAAATAATGGTAATTAAAATTTTTTAAATTACACTAATAATTAAAAGAGTCAATATCATTTTTGAGAAACTTTTAATACACATTTATGTGTATAATGCTTAACTTCAATTGATATATAATTAAAACTTGTTTGTACATGCGTAGCATTGTTTAATATACAAATTGATCAAATTCGACGAAAAATAGATATTCGTAATTTGTCCGACTAACGTTCATTTGATACAATCTTATATAGTTACAATTTTGAATAAAAGGGTTACAGAAAAAGTACGTATTAGCTTTTATTAAAGATGACGACTAAAATACGATTTTTTACACAGTCAAAAGAAGTTAGATTCTTTCATTGTCGCAAGGTTGCCCTTTTTATTTTCTTCGTATTTGCTTATATTTTTATACACAAAAGAATTAAAAAACAATAGAAGTGAAGCGAAGGAAAAATTGAATAAAAAAGATACTACAAATACCAAAAAAGAAAGGAATATGTAAAGAGGAGAATTGAAAGAGACGAGAATGAAAAGACTGCACAGACAACGCGTATGTTTTAATACGAAGACACGATCCATAGACTCGAGGAGTAGATTACAGATCGTCGACTTTATACGCAGCTTTCTATGCCCTTCGTGTAGTCATTCCCTCTCTCCCTTTTATCTCTGAACGCGCAGGTAAAACGCGACGGAATTACGAATGAGCCGGGCGAAGAGACGAGAAAGGAGATGTCCGCGGATGGATTGGAGTGCATTGAAAACAGGTGGAAAACGTTACTGATGGTCCAGACCTCTCAACCTTCTGTTTATTATTTTCCCCTTTTCTCTCACCAAACCATCCGCTCTTTTAGAATTTCGTTTTTTATATGAGAGTTTTCTTACGTGCTCTGTGACACATGCTTTAGGAAAATTTTAATGTAGAAAAATGTCTTGCGACATGAAATCTCTTTGTAGGAGAACCTATTTATAAATTTATCATGTAAGTTCCCTACGTAATGGAATTCGTAAGCAAATATTCGATACATACAGAACTTTAGTCTGAACCACACGCGGTGTATTGCGATTAAGATCTCATTTCAGAGAAAATTCATAATCAATTCAACTCGATAAGATTAACTCGATAGTTATTTTTTCATAGAGTAACTCAAAAGAAAATTTAATTTGCATCTTTGTCTTTTATCACGAATATGCTATAAATACATATTTCGTAAACTAATATAAAATGTGAAAAAAATCGAACTCCGCCAAAAGCAACGTGGAAGACGCGACATACGAATACAATAGTTATGTAAATAGAATGTTTGATCAAGCTTAAGACGATCTCGATTAAAAAAGCCATAAAAAACATGCCTGAAAAAGAGAGTTTGCCCATAATCTATTCATTTAGACGTCTAGTGCGATTCGAAAAATCTGAAAGATCTGGCGATACTGTGATATCGAGAGGAAGCGGAAAATCTAAAGTGAAGCGCGCGCGCCTCATTAGGCGCGTGACCCCAACGGTGCAAAACAACGCAGGACAAAAGGGAGCACAGGTTCATGGACAAACGCGTGTTCCGCGCGCAAACGATTTGTTTGTCCGCAATCAAAAAAAAAGAGAGAGAGAGAGAAAGAGAGAGAGAGAGAAAGAGAGAGAGAAAGAGAGAGAGATAGGGAAAGAGAGAAAGAGAGAGAGAGAAAGAGAGAGAGCGAGAGAGAGAGAGAGAAAGAGAGAGAGAAAGAGAGACGAACCAATGAACATCCTTGTGTTTCGATATTTGTTTCGGATGCATCGTTAAGAAGTCATGAAAAAACTATTTATATTTGATAACTTTTTTTTATTTATTGAATAGAGTTAGCAATGCTTTGCTCTATTAATTAGCATTTTGATATTACGAGCTTGTTTCCTGTTAAACAATTCACAGAAAATATTTTAAAGTTATTTCAGGAATGGTTTTTATTGAACTGAAGAGTATTTACCTAAATTGGCTTTTTAAAAAATTTTATATAAAGATTAAATTCGAATTGAAAACAAGTAAAATTTTTACATATTTATTTTGGTTAAAAATTTTTAAATTACTATGAAACACGCTCAACTTTGATAATTAATATATACAATGAATAATATAATGAATCTCAATAATAATAATTTCATTTCCTTTATCCTTTAATATACAAAGACTTGAAACAGCATGTTTTATGCCCTTATTCGAATCAGATTAATCAAGAGTAGCATTTACAATTTTTAAAAATGATGTCTCCATTGAATCTGTATTTTTTAATACATTATAAATTTTTACGATTGCATGCCGTGCTTGGAAAATATGTATATAGTATATCTAAGGATAAAACTGATTTAAAAAAGATTAAATCTTACAAGATATTAGTGAATTTACATAATCATTAACTCTAAATCAATTATAAATATATTTTAATAAGTAATAACAAATTTAAACATCAAGAGTGAAGACACTTTTTTGTAGTTATTTTATTCAATGGATGTTCTTGAGCGCAGATATTCAATAGCTTGTAGCCGTAAGGTAATAGAATCAAATTGATATATAAAATTCTGTAAATAGAAATGACATTATAAATGATACTAAAAACATAAAAATAATAGTAAATAATAGTTATTTTTACTAAATGCAAGTATAATTTATTCTGTAAAAATTATGATGCGTTCCAATGTAAACATTAAAAAATTTAAGATGCATTACCCGTACAGATATCCTCGGGTCGTACAATACAACCCTAAACAAACCTGGAATTACCAAATAACGTAGTTTAAAAATCAAATTTGACTAGTGCACCTCGAAATGAGTATACCATTAAAATGCTACAGACATATAGTGCACAACAAGGTAAAGCCAACGAAACCCAGATCATTTGCCTCATTACGCGGTTTAGCCATAATGTTTAAGCTTGATTATGTTATGACCAAACTTATCAAAATTTATTTCAGCACAAGTGTTTTGGTAAGTACGAGACGAAGGAAAATCATGCAATCATGCGCTCATGCTAGTAAAACATTGGCCCCCGTACATGAAAACAATTTTCCACGTGTATGCTAGCAAATTAGGAGATTGGCATAAACGCTCATCCATGTCGCAGAACCACTCTCAACGTACTTTTCCGAGTCTCTGCGTAACATGGACAGTTTATCTTCTTGTATATCACTTACAAATACGTTGAATAATTTGTAAAGGTCTACTGGGGTCTGCTGAGGGGTGTAGGTGGTTCGTCAGAGCTGCATTGGCTCTGACAATAGCTACTTCACTTGCAAAGTTAACGGACGTATTGATTCAAGTTTCAATAGTAATCCCATAACATCTTCAAATTGCATATAATAATAATCTCGCATAAATTGAGGAATAGCGAAAGAAGATTACTTCAGAAAGCATCGCTTTTATTGAGGGACGCTTCGCGACGGTGGATAATTACAGAAATCTTTACTTTGGGACTCAAAAAACAACTTTATTATATGTAAGCGGTTCCTGCAAATGAAAGATGTTTTTTATATACTTTTCCAATTAATATGAATTTAATTTCCTCACCGAAGCGAATCCGTTTGTTGCTAGTAAAAATAAAAATAAAGGAGAACAGCCCAAAGTCTGCTCGGCGATTGTCGCTATCTACCCTGTTATCTTTCTGCTTTTGACCTGTCCCTTGCGGATTACGAATAACCTAGATTCACCGGGGCACCGATTGCTCGTCATCGTGGCCTCATTCTGCATGCTAGACCCGTACTCTGTAGTGAAAATAGGTTGGTGATTTGCGCGATAGTACACCGCAATCGTGTCAGCGCCGTTTTCAAAGCTTTGCTTTTTCCGACGTTCATACGACACGTGCAATGGGGTGCTTGTTCGATCAATGGTTTCTGGAACACGCGCCTTTCATCCACAGCTTTTGCAGATATCTGAACTCTTTTTACTTAACTCTGAACGATCCTAACGAAACAAGTAGCTTTATTCAGTTGAATACAAATTGATAACAAATTTCATTAATATCAAGTATTCGTTTATCAAAAGCACTAGATACGTGATTTCTTCGTTTTATTTGTAATTAGATTTTACATCTTTTATATCTTACGTTAAACAGATATTTATGGGAAAACATTACCGGTATCTTTTTTCAATTCAATACAAATGTGACAAAACAAAGAAAATAATTTTCAGATTTACACGGAAAAAGAAGGGTGTAAATAAATTTTTTCTTTTTCAAATATAATAAATCGAATAACCTAATTTAATAAATGAAATACATAAATTTAGCAATAATAATTTAATTTTCTTTATGTCTGGTTTATTTTATCAATAACAAATATTTAAAATAAAATATTCAAGAAATATTCGCATACAGATACTTTAATAGTATAATTCTATAGGAAAACTCCTACAATTTAAATGATTCTGATGAAAAGACGTAAATTTTATTTAAAAAGTCAATGGCTTACAACGAATCTTACGTAATTCAAAACTATAATTGTAATGTCTATATACATTAATATATATCGCATGGAAAAAATGTTTACCTTTGAATTCACAATAACATTAAGATTATTATTTCTAATCTATATGAATAAAAATCCTATTAGATAAAGAGTATGAATAGAAACACCTCTTTTATACGGAATTCAAACATTAATCTAACAAGAATCTACAAAGTTAAAAACGTTCTTGTCCACAAAAAGTTTTTTTCAGTTTCTTGAACTTTCAAACTTAAGGCATCATACACACGATTTAACTAACCAAGCTTGAAACGAAGGTCTCCGTGTTCCAATAAGCCAAAAGAAGCAGATCTCAACAAACACATACCGCTTTCGAGATAAGAAATGCCTGGGAAGACTAAGCCGTCTACTCGTGAAGGCGAGATCTTGAGAATATAATGTGTGTGTGTGTGTGTGTGTGTGTGTGTGTGTGTGAGAGAGAGAGAGAAAGAGCGGGGGAATGTAGTGCATAAATTGCACAGCATCTTGGGCCGCTCCCCGAGATGCTGTCGCGCGTCTGTCAATAAAAAACTGGCGATCGTTGGGGATGAGGCGATAAGGTGCCTTATCGCGGTGATTATATCAACCCAAACGGTGTTTGCTCGTCGCGGCGTTCATCCTCACCCATGTTTGGCGAGTGATGCGTCAGCGTGTTTGGTCCATCCGGTGAGCGCATTCGATAACTGCCATCATCCTGTCTCTTCGGACTTTCTCACAAGGCCCGAACGACGTTTGGATGCTGTTGGGCGCATGTTTACTTGTGTTTACTCGTGTTCTTAATAGTCCCGTACCGACTGATCACATACAGCGTTCGATTACTTTTCCAGACGAAACTAACGTATATATATTTATTTTTCGATAGGCGTATAGCATTCTTTTTTTTCCCAATTAATTTCATATCCGCCCACTACCTTCATGCTGATCAATTTACCTTTAACAATATCAATTAATTAGTATTTCTCTTGTGCATACTGTTATTATATAAATTTTATTGGATTTATAAATTATAGTTCTATTAATAAATATGGAATCACTTTTTATCTAATGTGACTTTCACCGAATGAAACATTTACCTCGTTTAAATAAATTCATATTTTTCAGTATTGCACAATATTTGGTGCAGATTTCAACGAGTGCATTTATTTCAACGATTTAAATTTTTTTCGATAAGTTATAGAACAGAATTAACTTGAATATTTAAACAAATAGTAATTTATATTAAAAGCCACTTTAATAAATTTCATTGCTGGATTAGTAGTATTAAAAATTCTTATGACAGTTATCATTTTTTCTTCAAATATAACTAATTATACTAACAACTAAATATAACTGTGTACTTCCTACTATTGCCTTATAGAGTTTTTAATATAATCTATAGAAGATTAACAGTTTATCCCAATAATAATGTGTCGGTGAGTAATGTTGATATTTAACATTTATTTATATGTAACTGGTTCATAACTTACATTTGTGATAATAATACATGTAAATCTATATTAACATCTATTATGTACATTTTAAATCTATATTTAAGAATATGCTTACAACTGTAGGAATTCATAAATTTTATTTTCACTTTGCACGCTTTTATTTAAAATCATAATTAACTAGAATAATTTCAGTTCGGTTAAAGCTAACTTCTCTTTTGATTATCCATCAAATTTTACTTAAATTATACACGGCAATGAACAATCTGCACAAGACTAAAGCTACCTATTGTGATATGATATCCATACAACCGATACAAAAATTTATCAGTATACGTATTAAATATAATAATTATAGACAGTTAATAATTGAAATCCGTAAGAACAAGTCTTTTTCTTTTTAAAATATAACAATGCTTATCAGGAAATTCTTCTGTGCACATCAAATTATAATATCAACTGGAGATCTACATTTGTTTACAGCTATATCTTACTAGCAATAATAATATATCTCCAGTATTCCAGTGTCATACAAATATGTAGGCAAAAATATCGAGAATCCTTTAGAAATTTATCAAATAGAAGTATTGGAATTGTATCAAAAATCACGAATCGTAAAAAAGCCAGCTAAAGGAGAATTGGTATCAATCGGTATCAACGCCTGTTTATCAGCCAATAAAAACAAAAAATCCCTGGTCGTGTCAACGATTCTTACCGAATTCTATCGCACTTTTACAAATTCTAGCATTGGAGAGTAACTTTTCCAAGCACTTGGTTGTCGAAAGCTGCTCGTCGTTGCAATGGCTCACAAGCAAATACACGTGATCTGCCAAAGATTTTTTTCTTGGTGATAACAAACTGAGTTTTTCCTCCTCCGAGTCTGATTCGCCCTCCTCCTAACTCCGATCTTGTGACACTCATCTCTATTTACCTGTGTTACGTAAGATCTTCGTTTTTGATCGCGCTGCATACTTTTGGGATCTCAACTGCTTTGGCCGGTACTACTATCTTCCTCTCTAGTGCCGGTTTCACTAAAAACACTGTCGTAAAATTTACTCATGTCAACGCTCTATGAGCGTGAACGAATACCGACTATTTTATCAGGTAAGCTTTTCTCGCGCAAATGAATTAGTAATGTTCACTTAAACGCACGGGTTTTATTCAAATAATTGAATTTGTTATGTTATGAGTAGAAGATTATCGAAAATTAGTCATTTTTGCTTTTCTAAGTTTGTAAAAACGTGTAATCTTATTCACTTTTTCAGAACCATATTTCTTATTATGCGCTATTATTATCAAATTTAGTTTTAGTGTAAAGTAATTCCAGTTTGAATTCGTATTTAAAATGTAGGGTTTATTAGGAATACTTGCTTTTGATCATTAAAATGTGTTGTTGAATACTAATTCAATTTTGTTGGATTAATTAAATTTTAAAGTTTAGGTAACTATTGATTTTAATATATAAAATAAATGTATTATTTTAAAACAGTAACATATATTTTTCAAAATTTATCATACAGTAATTTTGTTGACAAGTAAATTAAACAAACATTAAAATTAAAAATATTGTAAATGATATTATAGACATATAATTATAGTATAATATAAAAAATGAGTTGATTATTAATAAAGAATGGTATTACTGCAAAGATTAAAAATTTAATAAAATATATGTAAAAATTAGTACAACGAAGCCATTAACTGTAGTATTTATTAATTTCTTTTATAGTAGAAACTATAATCTTGAATTATAATCTTACATGAAACAGTTAGATAATGAAATGACAAATATTTTAATAAAAACTGTAAATGTCATTTGATATAGAATTGACATTAAGTAGCGCATGCAGTTTATATTTCTATTTTACTATGACATAGATCGAATAAAACAATAGGCTGTTGCAAGATATACAGATTTTCAAATTGAATTTGTATGATAAATCGAATTTCATGTTCTTTATACATTTATCTATGGATATCGATGCTATTATATTATCACAGAACGATTCCGTTTCCTACAGATTAATCGTCTGACGAAGTTTGTGAAAGAAGACGGAAGTTTGCTGCAAAGAAATAGATGAAAACAAAAAGCATGTGAATGCGAGGTTAACGTTGTATTACGATAACTGTAATTTACTCTACCTAAAAGTCATTAATGCCAACATTCTTCTAAAATAAGTTGCATCTGCCGAGGACAGAACAATGCCAGAAAAATAAATTATACTATCAATTACAAAGACATTATTTTCCCACAATAATCTATATTATAAGAATGAATTTTGCAAATAAAGAATATTTAAAAAGAATTCCAATATCTCATTTAAGCTTCGCCGATTTCTTTTTCTATTTTTTCAATTCTATTTCAATTTTGTGTAATCGACAACCGCGCATTCGCTTCGAATTATCATAGTAATAATATTAATAATTACGAAGATGGAATTATTCCGAATGGTTGTACTTTTTTGAAGATGTGGAATGTGTCGCAAAAATAGGCCTACATTATGCGCTTAACGACGAAAAAGCAAAATGATAATAGCCGTAGAGAGCGAACTTAAAGATGTGATATTATCGCATAAATACGGAAAACGACTTCGCGATGAGTCGCCGACAACGCTTAAGATTCCAATGTTCTTAATGTTAATGCATGCCTATGCATCGTCGAGACGAAATCTTAAGTACTCTCTCAGTTAGTGCTCATTAGATGATAGTTAACAAATGTCAGCGGTGTATGCACACCGAACTTCTCGCTCGAGTCTCCCGGTGTAGACTCGACGTAATTAGTCTGCGGCGAGATTTCTCTTAATTAAGAATCCGCTTTGGAAATGCACGAAATCGACTGTAACCGAGATGTTTAGAAAATTTCCCTTTGTCTTCGACGAGCGAAGCTAATGATTCACTATCATCGTCATTCATATTTTAAATACCTTAATTGATAGACTCTGCGTTGTTATTTTAACGAGACGTTTTTTACTCTACAAATAAAGTATCTAATAGTGATTAATTTTTATTAATACCTTGTTTCATGTTTTATAATAAAAAGAAAATTTGATTTCCTACACTCAATAAACAACTGTAAGACTATTGAATTTTAAAAATACGCATAATTTCTCATATTTTCTTTAAAATCCAATGAGAATATTTTTTGGGAGAATATATGCATATAATGCATCTTGTTGATTAAAGTTAAAACTAAAATATGCTAAAACTTTATCGATTATCTTACCACACTTGAAGACTAAACAATAGGGACAGGCTTAAAATATAAAAACCAACATTCGGTACCGTAACATTATAATCAAACAACATTAAGGTTTTTAACCATGGATATTACAAAAGTAAAAATGAAGTTTCATTCAACAACTGCACATGAGTTCTTAATTAAAATCAAAATCTAAGAATAAAGATACGCAGATGCACTCAAACTTAGATACACAAAGGTAAAGATGAAGGAGAACGGAGAAGAGCACCAGGAGGTAAGTGAAAAATCAGATATAATAATCGGTCCAAGTGTTCTTCGAATACAGAAACAAACAGTTTGGCAGAATTGACCTTAGTTGG
Source organism: Platyscapa corneri (assembly GCA_018907185.1). Lineage (NCBI taxonomy): Eukaryota > Metazoa > Arthropoda > Insecta > Hymenoptera > Agaonidae > Platyscapa > Platyscapa corneri. Next base: position 5,319,795 of record JACCHW010000001.1, read on the forward strand.
GACAGGCGGAGTAAACAATTCGCCGTAAATACCAAGAGCTGGACCGTCGCTCTCGGTGACGATCGCAGACCCGTAAATAGTCGTAAAAAGCCACTGCAATAAAAGAAGATTAACAAGAGTACAGAACGTTGGAACGAGGGTGAGAGCGAGGGAGACAACGAATAAGTCAAGAGACATTGGCCAGAACCTTAATCTGCTCGTTTTCGTATACTGATCGCTTTCTGCGCTTTTGAACTGTAAAGTTTCTGTAACTCATCTCGGGGAAATTCCAGAATTTTCCAACGACCGGAAGTTCAAGGGATGTTTCTGGGGAAACACGCTCGATTACCTGATCCAATAATGTTAGAAGCCTGAGAGATTATTTGAGTGGCCTATGAAAGTTTATGATTTTTCATAATTTTTCGCACACACGACGGGTGGACTTTGTTCTGGGAAAATCGCATTAAGCCGTTCATGATGGGACTTTGCATGTAAAGAGGATTTCTTCAGTTGTAGTTGCGTATGCAGGATAAATGTTGGGTGAAGAATGCAGGTGAAAATTTATGTAATATAACAATTTTTTTTAATTTCCTATTTATACGAATCATTGTTATTTAGTGGTATCCATTAGTTACTATGCTGATTATGTTTTTAAAAACAAAATGGGACATAATTTTTTATAACTCACCAGAAAAAATATAAAAATGACAGCGCATAAATATTTGATAGCGCGATACACGATCCGTACATGTAGAAAAGTAAAAAAGGTATTTATTCTTAAATTATTAGCATCTTTAACTGACAAGATATTACATATTATTCTAAATTTATTCTTAATCAATAAGCTTCAAAGTTTACAGGAGGCTCATATATTCGTATAGATAATTACTGTATCGAAATGTGAAGTCATAATATTATATAGGTCCTGCGTACAATTTACTATCCATTTATATGTATGCGTGTATATATATACAAAACTTGTCAATGCTTTTTCTGTCCACGTACGTAGAAAAAATTCTACCGTAGTGCTTATCAAGATGAATATTTTTGAACAAAGTATGGATTATGATTTATGTTTATCATTGTAAACGTGTGATAACGGCAAATTAAAAATTTAACTTTAAAATCAGTTTTCGTGTATCGTATGTCGTTGATTTACCGCAAGATTTTTTTACGCAATTACCTCCCACATTGCGTATCTCACAGATGAATGTGAAGGATCTATACAAATTTGACGACACTACATTTGGGGAGACGACTGGGAAGACTTACGGACGCGACAATCTTACATCAGTGCGGACGACGCGTCGATTTCTCAAAATATCGTCGACACCTCGCCCGTGGAATGATTCGACTTGATGATTTCTATTTGTCTTTAGATCTCCAGCTGTGCTGGATTGAAAGTAACGACGTAATTAAGGTGTTTGGCTAAAAGCAGCGCGTGTGATGCGAATATTGACGATTAAATAAAATTTGGTGTATTTTTTCAATATGCTATATTTTATGCGTCAAATATTCAATCAACTTACAAATTATCATGGTAAAAACCTATTCATGGAAATTAGTTTTTTACAATCCCAATAACATTTAAAAAATTATTAAGTTTATTCGTATATTTTTTAAACTTATATCTTTCTTAATATTTAAATTTTACAATTTAGTGTATTTCATATTAAATATATTAAACAACATTCATTATCGTAGAGAAAGAAAGAAATAAGAAAGATAGAGGTGCATGGTAAAAAGGCAATATTAGAAGTAAACAAGAAAAAACAGAAATATACAAAAAGAAATATAAGCTTATATAAAATAATGTAATGTGATACTATCAGCAATATAATTTGCAAATAATGCATAAATTGTTTATAATCAAATAAATAATAATAATTATAATAATAATATTAGTATAAATTCACAATCTATTAAAAAAAGAAAGTAATGGTGAAAATTGAACAAACCACTGTGTGATTCGACAGTTTGCAATATTTAATAAAGAATAAAGGCAATGTTATTAATTAAAAATAAAGAGACTGTTTCGGAAACAGATATTTATTTATTTTGAACGCAATAATGAATCCTAATGGAAAGGCTAGAATTCTTGAGCAGGCGATGCGAAGCCACCCGCGAAACTGTAGAATATTTGTATAATAATTTGGCCACTGTAAACTCATAAATTTTCACGCTCAATGCTTTGCAAACTTTACGTTATCTTACGAATCGAATTACTCCGACGATGAACAGCGTACGCTCCGAATCTAGAATAAACACGAAACAATCGAACGAACGCAATTGCGATCCATTACTCTCGGAGAAAACGCATCGTAAGTAAGTGCAGCGTTGCTGAATTGTTAGGAACATTGGATAACGTTTGCAGTTACGTATCGGTCACAATCCACACGACTGCGAAAAAACGGCGCGTGAAAAGGGTCACCCCTCGTGACGTTCCTCCTGGGCATAAGCCGCAGGAACGGAAATTTTTGTGATTCATTTTCTTGTACCGTGAAACCGTCTGCCGGCGGTCCACAGGCGTTCTTCTACCTACGAAAAAGACAAACACTTTGGCCCGAAGGACAATGGCGATCCCGGTGTTCATAATTACAGAAACGACATAACGCCGCCGTTCACCCCGATTCCCTTTTGAATTGTGTACAACCGTCGTATATTATCGCTTGCGTGTACCTCTCGCTCATCGCGTCTATCTCTTTCTCTTCTCCAGATTTCATTTTACATTTGATGACCCCAGTTCTGGCTCCGGCTTATATCTTATCCTCTCGTGCGGTCTGTTTGTAAGTACCAACTGGCGACAGTTGTTGATTCTTGTATGACGTTCCACGTTCCAAGGCGACTTTTCATTACAACAGTATCTTCACAAACAATGGGCCTTGCGCCGTCTCACAAAGAGTGTTGGGTATACAGATTTTGAGGCACAGGTCAGAACCGTGTTTTTGGAATATGCTCTACGTATCCCTAACGAGGCAACTAATACTCTTTTATAGCTGACCGTATTAAGCTCTTAAAGGCTTTCATAGCTTAGCTTTACAATTGAACGCCTTGCAGAATTATTTTAATAAAGTCTGGGGATTGTTTACGATTTTTTTGGATTACTGACAAGCATGTAAAAAATTAAATACATAAAGTTAAATAAAAGATAAACATAAAGTAAAGGTAACGAATAAAAGTAATTTATTACTTTGAGAATTAAAAGTTTCGCTGGTTGTGTTTTATTTTCGAGAGCTAAGAACGATGAAGTCTGGACTCATGTTCCAGCGTTCGATACATTTCCGAGATATAAACACTTCTCGATAACCAATTTGAAATACGGTCTTTCAAAGGTGATTCGATTGTTCGCGTATTTCGCATGCATTGTAAGCTGCAGTTTATTGAAGCACGGATTTGCGGAAAGAGTGAACAGACCAAGATTCTTAATGGACGATGGACAATACTTGCAAATTAACCCAGAAGATGTTCCGAGAAAGCATTTGTTTATGATATCGAGTAAAACCTTAGGAGGGTTGGTATGAATCATTACGAATATGTTTGCTTTACCGTTGGCGAAGGGGATGCTGTCTACAATACGTTTCCTGGTAGACCCATTATAAATTCATAATGTCTTTGCTCTCTGCAGTCGGGAAAAATATGCCGCGTTCCTAGATTAAACGGCGTGGCTCGCACGCACGAACGCACCTCCCAGGTATACCTCTGACAAAGGGACCTTCGCACGTCCACGTTAGACTCGCAGCCTCACCCCGCGCACATCGAGGGGCTCGCGACACCATACCTGAATACCGAGGTGCTGCTTAAGTTCAGTGGACGGTATCTAACGAGGGGTCTAAAGTTTGTCTCGCTTACTTACGCACAGGTCAATGTCGACTCGCAGCCTCGATTGTATCTAATTTAATGCATGAATTTCAATGCGCTTAGAGTCATCAGTCAAGTCAAGTGCTCTATTATTGATATTAATTCACGCGTGCCCGGATTTTTTCGTCCAACATTTCTGTCCTGTTCTCGGCGGGCGCGTATTGATAAGAGCAGCCTTTCGAATTTAATCTAGATTTTAGAAATACTTGCGACGCCCATCCTCCCGCTGTGTATCACATTTAACACAGCTGTCTAATTCTTTTCAGCAACGAAACAAAATGTACTGATAATTCACATGGAAAGTATTTTTATACTTTTGTATTTCAATTGCGGTGCGTTGAATCATAATATACAGTACTTAAAACATCATTTGATAAGTAGTCGTGATAAGAAAACAGCTATTCTCAAAATTCTAAAACATCTGAAAAAATTAAGTGTTTTTTCAAGAACTTACTAATTTAACAAAAGCTGTTCTACATAAGTTTTACTAAGTATGCCTAATATATTTTATGTTTTGCGCAAAGTAAGAGCTTCTAATGTTATTTATCAAGTATTCAACCTTTTTCAAATAAGCTTTACACCAAAATATCATTATTTATCTACGAAACATGTTATTATTCACAGAAAATGATATAATATTATGACGATATCACTCTAAATATATACACATGTTTATTGAACATTTATTACATCTTAGACTAACATTTCCATTCTATTTTAAGATTGAATCTGTATTACAATCGAATTTTTATTCTTAAAATTATTTTTATAAAAATAAATGTACAATTATATTATACCACGTACGTTTTATCATCTACTTGATTATATATATATAATTAAAGATAAAAGAGAGTAAATAAACTTGAAGTGTAGAGAAAAGTTGTTGTAAATATTCTATTGCTTTTTTTTTATTTTTGAAATTTCATCCTTTATGGTTATATATATATACATATCAATCAACATCGATTATTTAATTTTAATATATTCACATATCATAATACGTTCGTTATTTAAAATTGATAACGATATTTTTATAAAAGAAACTTGTTCGTTGTTCTTGTTAATCTCCATGGTTTGAATGTATTCATCGAGTGTTTTCTAATTGCTAAAATATCAAATGTATTATAACGTTTTTCTTTCCGCTACCGAAAGAAATATTAACAATTTCAGATAAGTTTCGATTGCACAGAATTAATTGTACAGAAAAAGTATACAATTTACATACTTAGAGTGACCAAAATAGGCAAAGTAAATCGTGAAATACTGAATATTTACAATATACTGCCTATCTATCATTAGTTCTTGAACGATTAAAATCATAGGCATATCAAATATACTATACATCGATTGATTTACACATATCCGTCAAACTTGACAGTTGTTCAATAATTTTGTTATTGTACTAAATCAATCCGATTTCTAAAAACTATTAAACTATTAAAACTATGTGTCTATAATAAAATTTTGTGGCTGCGAGCTTGGCGCGCGTGCGAAAAGACGAGCTGTGAATATCTTGGCGATTAAGGCCTTGGTCAGTGTCCTTCGGTGGCTTATCGATCGCTTGCGCGACACACACATCCGAAGCAGTGCATCATCTCCGCTTTCCTGGGATCCGAAATACCTTCGGTACTTCAATTTGTTCTGGATTAGTGAACAGATACTCGGCCAAGCTTCGAAATGTGTGGGAGTGATCCGCGAAATTCGATACATTTATCATTTGATTTCGAGAATTAAAGATTTTTGGTAAAAGTTAAAAATATAATTTACACCCTCGGGAGCAAAGGTTGATCAAAAGGGCCATTTTCGTCGAATGAAAGTTCGAATTTTTTTTCACCTAAGTCGGCGCCAAACTTTACCTTATTTTATTGTTATATACAACACTTATCTTGGTGCGATAATAATGTTTCTACGTAAAAGTGAAATGCAACCGTGATGACAAAAAAAATATATTTAGTTGTCAATAGCATAGTTAATAAAGTTAACAATAAATACTCATTGCCAGTAACATTTCATAGCTTTTCTAATGTAAAGCTTGGTTATTCTGGCATAGTGTAATTTTGTGTGAATGTTATCTCAACGTAAAATCACTGCATTAGGCTATTATTTTTTAAAAATATTTATAAATCATTGTAACAGTCAGTGAAAAGCATTATTCGCCTTTTTATAAGAATTATAGGAAATAAGCAAAAGAGATCTCTATCCCTCGGAGCAAATTGTTGTATTCTAAAGGAGAACATAGCGTTGCATCTCTGTATAGCTTTCATGCAGTCGTAAAATTTAAAAATGGTAGAGAGTAGCTGCAAAGCCTCCTTTCCGCATCGCTTCTTTTTGCCTCGACCTCTTGCGTGCGCGCTGTAAAAGCTTTGCAAACTCAAAACGAATCGATAAGCGCACAAAGTAGCCAATTTCGCGAGGAAGACGCAATGTGGTTGTTGTCGGACTAGCGAGGGTGTGTGCGGAGGAAAGGTCGCGCCTGCTGGTCTAGAGGCCGAACAGTTGGCAAGTATCGAGCGTATTCTTCTCGTGAAAACCTCTCGCAGATGTTGCAACGAGTAGTTATACTCTCGCGCATGTGCAACCCTTTTTTGCTGGCGCGCTCGCGAGCCATTAAGCATCGTGAAGGGCTACTACTGCTCCTGGACAGCCTTGACTTATCGCAGGTTAAACAGCAACCGTCAAGAAGTCGACGAGACAAAATTCCGTAATGACGACCCAAAGAACGACGGTGCGTCGTTGTCCCCTTTTACGATCGGTTGCTAAGAAATACAGGCACAGGCACAGAGAAAAAAAGATGAAAGCTAGACGAGTGGACGTTCAGTGTTCTTCTAGTCCCAGGTCAACGCGAGGTCGCTTCTTTTCTCGGTGAATTTACATATTGGAGGGTCAGTAAATCCTTTACGTGCGCTGAGATCGGATCGGTTGATTCTATGCAGCATCCCGCGTTTTATAGTCTGAAGCATCAGTAGTTGAGCCGCGCGAGGTAAGGATGCCGAATCACATTTGGATCTCACATTGTTCTATATACCGATGTAATTTTTCAAACGTCTACCTCTATTGAATGGATTATTTTAAGTGGATAGCATAATTATGTGGACCCGATTAGACGTCCGGAAAGTTCAAACACTTCTGACCATTGATTATATGTTAATTTGGATATTATCGGATACTATATAAATATTATAATAAGAATACATAAAATAAACAATTGATTATAAAAAGTAAGCACAGATTCACATGCAACAACTGCATGAACTCATAATTTATTAATTTATCTTCGTTGCGATTATTGTTTTGAATATTTCTAAGCTTTTCTTTGATCAGCTTCGAAAGGCTCCACTAGATGTTACAGTGAACAGCTTAAAATTTCGGCGAATCTACCACGTTCGAGCTCATTTTTCATTTCTATGCCCAGCAAACATTGACACGATTACAAACGTTTTATAAAACCAATATTACCTACTGAAAAAAACATATTAACTTATGTATACTAATAAAGATAACTCGTGTTCTCTACAAATGATATTTCACTGAAAATAAATACTGTATATACATGAAGGTAGTGAAATTAATCTGAAAAACTCATCGTATCGTAAATTTAGTGAGATTTGTTCACAGATTAAATAAAATTTACGAAAAAAAGAAGGCTACGTAAAGGGAAAGTCTATACTATGCATGTGCACGAGTACTAATTTAAGAAGCATACGGACGTAGCTTCTAAAGACGTCGATGCGGGCGTCACCTTTTTATTTTTTTCTTCTTTTGTTGACTTGATGTGTACATTTATTTAGTTTAGAAATAAGCGTCGAGATGAAAAGATGTCCTTCTTCAATACAATAATTTACGTTTGAATTAAAAATTATACTAAGAAAGATTTGAAGTAGAAATGTTTTCATTTCTGATCCTCAGGTAATATTTTCTACTACTGAGAAATTTCAAGATCGATGTAGTAATTATTTTGCCTGACCAACATACTTGAACTGAAATGTAAAACTTTTCTTTGATTCGTTTCATAAGTGAAAATAAATATAATTAAAGATATACATTTAAGTTTTATGACGAATTAATTTAATTAGAAGATAAATTGGTATTAAATAATGAATGTGCCATGAATAATGAATATTCCTTTATGAAATCACAGTCAAACAATAAAATTTATTATTTATTTACTTAAATAATTCATATTACTGATGTTAAAGCACTTAGTTGTGGTGCAAAGGTCATATAACATTTTGATTTGAGTAAATGTAATTTTTAAATTTGAATGCCTAAAAAGTAAAATATTACTCTAATGACATTTAAATGCGTTATTCAAAGTAGAAAGACTCAATTCTTGATACGTGATTATACATTCAAACTTAATCAAGCGTAATAAAATGAAATTTTTTAAATTTCTAAAAAAGTAAAGATTGACAAAGAAAAATTCAAAATTATGTAAAATAAAATTGAAAAGAAAATGAAAGCAGGAGTCACGTGTGTATAACGAAGTGTAGCAAACGTGATAAAGCCTCCTAAAAGTTACGTTTTTCTTCTTTTTTTGAGTGAGAGCCATTTACGATGTTCAATCGAAAGACAAAAATTCTTGCGTGAAAAGAAACTGTGACACAATAATTTTTTTTAAAAAGAGCGACATTTTCTAGGTCGAAGATACGACTCGCGACGTGAATCACATGAATTTCGCTAGTTTTAGCAATGACGTTTCATTCGATGTAGTGTAATCTCCATATTCTCATTACAATGAACGTGAAATTAGCTGATTGAAAAAAAATGATTAGGTGATTATTGCGTATCATGCAAACAAGTGTTCTAAGATCGGAGTAATCGAATCCACAACTCTCTGTGAACAAAAATCGAAAGAACAATAAAAGGACCGACCGGGTGGGAGTAAATCGAAAAGGAAAAAAAGAATAAAAAAAACGAAATTGGCCAGCGGATCGATGCATCCACAGCGTAGCTCGGTATAACTGTCCCAGCGGCTTGGGATAGCCACGGATAGCCAGTTGCGACGGAAAGAGTATATGTGACCCACGCACACACGCCTCGGGCAGAAGAAAAAACAAGCGACGGAGGGTGCACGTACACACATGTGGGAGGATGAGCGTAGCCGTGGGGTCTGGTGGTGGGGATTGCCGATACACGCAGCACAGAGCCTAGAGTGAGAGGAAGAGAGAAAGAGAATGAGAAAGACAGTGGTGGCAGAGGGGAAAGGCTCCTCTCTGTAATTTTCTCTCTCTTTCTCCTCCCCCTCCGCATTTGCTCTCGGTGCGCGCAAGCGACACACACGGGCATACGTATTGCAGAGGAAGCGAGCGCAGGAGCTGCCGCAGCCGGCGGTCTCTCCTCCTGGTCGCAGGAGAAAAAGTGGGGAGAGGGAAAGAACCGGAGCGCGCGCGTGAGCAAGCGAGTGAGCGAGCGAGCGAGAGAGAGAGAGAGAGAGAGAAAGAGAAGAGAGCAAGGCTAGGGGGGTTAGGTGGGAGAGAGATGATGAGCCAGGCGCTGTGGCAGCGGCCGCCGCAGGCAGGTTGAGAGAAATTGTCAGGAGAGTCACTTCTCCACGGTGAGCCGTAGCGTCGAGACGCAGATACTCTTACGCGCCACACACGATTACGCGTAGTGCTCCATCAGGACACACACGCACGTATAGACACATTAGTGCGCGCGTCTTATCACCCGGGTCGCGAGGACAGTGCATTGTCAAGTGATCCACTCTTAGTGTTATTTAATTGTTATTTTCGGGAGGCCGGACAGCGGTGGAAGTGTGCGACCTTCTGGAGCCGACGGTTCCGATGGAAGCGAGCGACCTCGAGACCCTGACAAACGTAGCGTGCGAGTGATTGCACTCGCGCTCTTTCACGTTACACTGGACAGGCATGGATTTCTCAGTGAAAGGTGAGTCTTGATTAATTTTCCCGCCCCGAGAGCTTGCAGTTCTATCGTTACCTGACATGCGATTGCCCTCGGAGCTTTTTGGCGATCAAGATTTTTCTTACACGGCTGACATTGTCTCGCCAGACAGGCGTGTACATATATGTATACACATTAGTGCAGAAAAGTTCGCGAAATCAACGAGACCTGTCGACGAAATGATGACGGAGCGCATTATCGGCCCCTCGCACGTACGTCGGATGCAAAGAGATTATCGCGCAAGATTCTTGATCCTCGGTTTTTTTCTTTTTTGCGCTGATAACGTGAGAGCGTTGCGCATCTTCTTACGTAAGCCTAGGATACGTTTCGTCGGGCTTAACAAGAGTCTGACCCGTTTTGATTTTCTATGTATTTTGAAAAGACCTTGGAACAGCAATGACTAATTTGTGCGACTTCTATTTCCCAATTATTAAGAGACTTGAAGGACTGGTGAAACAAGAGATTATTTTCCTTCTTCTTTTCACCGATCTGTTCTGAAAACAGAGCTTCCTATGGTAGACGAAGAGCTTGCTTCACCAATCACTAATTTATCTATTTGTAAAGCATTTTGCACGTCGCATGGTTCGGTACAGCGATGGTACAGCGTTGTAGACACCCGCCCAGCCGCGAATGCCATCGATTACTTTCGAGGATCGTATACTGAACCACCGTTTGTCGACAAATCATTTTAAATGGAAAACGTTCGAGTCGGAGAGCGCTGTTACTCGCGAAAGAAACGAGCATTTGTTCTTGACTTTACGAAGGCGACTGACGTCCCCACCTGTTAGCCAAATTAAGTGGCCACAATAAGGTGAATGATAAACAAAGAAAAGAAATAGTACGATATAGGCAAAAGACGTTGATCACGGGTTGCCTTTTATCATCATCGGTTTCCCGTGGTTGTGTATTTGCGTGGAGTACCATGTAACAGCAATGGGATATGCGATTACATTTCTCACCACGGTACCCTGATAATAATCCATCCGTTATTATAAATAATGACTGATAAGAAGAAGGGGGAAGTGCGCGAGTCCAAAAGCCGTGCACGTGCGCAATGTGAAACTTTGGACTTTGGATTACTCCTATTCTCGTTCCAAGATGATTAGCGATCGCGTTGAGATATTTAACCTATCACGGTGAAGATCATGCCGAATCGGGAACAGGTGCTTCCAAGTCGCGATTTTATTTAAAACTTCTTTAAAATTCATTTGAATTTAGTATTGCATACTAAGGTGAATTTTATTCACCTGTTTTTTTTATTCGAGACGTGCATATTGCGGTACGTTACGCAAGATATTTTCGTTCTGCGTAATGAGTTTATCTCGATAATGTAGACAATGTATTTGAATTCAATCGATGTACGAAAGCAAATCGATTCGGAGTAATTATTAAGATTTAATTTGAATTAGTGCAATAGATTTTTCATTGTAACCGAAGATAATGTGGCGTATTATGATTATAAATGAGTTTATTTCATACTTACGTTAGTTACTTTTCAGTCTTCTAAGATTATTCATAAAATTTTTAATACAACACTTAAATTTTGGTAACGTGTATCATTCGAAACGATAAAAAAGTGAGTCATCATTTCTGATCAATAAATACACTAGAATCTATTTAAATCGAAGTAAATCTTGAAGTAATAACTGTACCGCTCGTGAACACGATCGGCGATACGAAATTCTAGATTTTATCTCATTGGGACTCTCACCACATCGTCAAATCGTCTCAATCGCTGTGTAAATAGCCTCGCGCGTAAACGAAGAAGAAAACACGCTCGATAAATCATTTATAGCTGGCTTCATCATCGATTTATCGCTAGTCGATTATCGCCTGCGTAAAATCATGAGGCTCTCGAGCGCACGAGATAAAAGCAAGAAAAAATAAGAACATTGTGCACGGCAGTCGCACAATGCATCGGTCCTTGGCGCAATGGTCCCTTCCCGCACCATCCGCCGGGAATCCCCACAGTCGCGACATTTTGCAACGGAGTCTCTTCGTGGAGCTAATCACAGCTTCTTGGCGGGAGCGTTAATTTTTTTCTCTTTTTTACAACAATGCTCCACCCCTCTTGCTGCGCGCTCGTTGCTCGTCCCGGCTCTATGATTAACGACCGGAAGTCGTGAAGCGCGAAGGCGAGAAATAGACAAACGGATGAAAGAGAGCGAGAGAGACAAAGAGGCGCACGATGATAATCCAGATGAGAGGAGAGACAAAAGCTTGAACGGTTTAAAACTTAGCAGCGAGCAAAGCGAAACGCGTGCCTTGTGAAATCAGGGAATCGTCGTTGTTGCGCAAGCGGTGCTTCGATTTACGCGCGCAGCTTTTACGTTCCTGGAAAAAAGAAGTACTACCTTTCTTGATAAGAGCTTGATTTCGTATCAGTAATAAATAAAAGTGAATTTCACGGTTCGCAATGCCTCAGGAGGTCGTGTAAATTCTTTAGGCTTGGTGTAGATCGGTGCGATTTCTTATCGTCGGAGAAACTTGAAATAACTTGAAAAAGCCGAAACAAAACTATCTGAAAGTAGTTACTCCTGTAACTTTGGGAAATTCTGATAGAAAGTCGCCCGTGTTATTGTATCTATGAATCTGGGAGAGCCTTTTGCCTGTCGGATTGACGTAAGAAAAAGCCAAGGCCCGGTCCTATTGCCCCCCCCCCCGACTGTCCGACGCTTGGCAAACAGTAGCCCGAGATAAGACCGCGTTTTGTGCCAAGCCTCGCCTTTATCGCGCTCTCTTTTTTCCCTTTTCACTGGCGAGCGTTCATTCTCCGAAAACACTGGATCGCGCGCGTCCGGACGTGTTTTCGTCGCGTGTATTGGACGCTGCGTCGCGTCGTCGTCGTCGTCGTCGTCGTCTCTCGTCTTGGCCTCGAGATACGAGAAATGTAAGCAAACACGTTATTATAGCTTGTGTATAATCGATACCTGGGCAATCTCTCTCTCTCTCTCTCTCTCTCTCTCTCTCTTATTCTGGGTGCGATCGCCGTAAATTTTTGACGAGGTGCCGAGTGCGCTTGTGTACGCGTCCCCACGCGTGTGTGCGTGCGCGCACGCAAAGCTCCCGGGATCGTTGAACTTGGTCGAGATGAAATCATCGTACGCTCACTGTATACTAGCCGCGGATTTCTCGGGTGAACAAACTTTATGTTTGCGAGGTGTCACTGATTTTTCTGGCCCTCGATAACGATTTTTCCGGGGGTCATGCGACAACGTCTAATCGAGCGAAATCCCGGATTAAATTTCTTTTCTTTTTACTTGATTTGGTATAAATACAAGATTAAATTAGATGCGAAGGAATTAATCATACGTAACAGGTCGGGCATAATAATTGGATCTAATTCGCCTGTGGTTTCATTATCGAACTCCAATTTATAAGCCACATTATTGCGCATTTTCATCGTTACATTAGAAACAACAATAGCAACGAGTATATGGCCGAGTATAAATTGCGTCTAACAGTCAAACGACCTATTCGCACCTTTAAACTTTAAATGTCTTCGGAAAATATCCATTTCCAGTGTGACGTGCCGAGACAGTAGAATGGAGGGGAATAGGAGGGAGAGAGAAGCTCCGTAGAAAGGAACTCCTCCGAAGCGGTCGATGCACAAATGGCGCTCGATGCATCCTCCCGCTTCGTCCCGCTTTTTTTTCTTTGCTCGCACTTTCGTTCCTCGTCTAGGCACCGGGATCTAAATTTTCCACTTGTCAATATTTTCGTGTTATTTCTACCCTCATCCCTTGCAGCAAGTGTAGTTTGAAATTAAAAAAAGTGACATTCGAAGAGTTGTGCTCACATATTATTTACGTATTTATTAAGTTAGATTATGATATTGTATAAAATAACGCTTCAAGACAATGAATATTTAATTGCAATCGATTTCATATTGTTACCGAGAATGTTTAAAAATTTATCATTTTACATTACGATTATTATAAAATTTGCCAAGTCTCGCGTCGAACTTAATATAATACTCGGAGTGCGCATTACGAAAACCGGATCTACGGCTTGAAGAAAACAGGCAAATACTAGTTGATGCGCTGTGACAATAATTGTTAATGACTCATGCCGATTACAATTGATACTTGAGCACCTTCTCAGAGTTCCGTTCCATTATCTTCGAAATGCGTGTTTAACCTACTAATCACCGAGTTCTACGTAATGGTCCAGCAGCCATCGAGACGCATTAGCCGAGTGTAATCTCTCGCAGGGGGAGTTATATGTGTCGAATGGTATCAGGGCGTGGCCGCGTGCCGGAAAGCCATCGCTCGACTCGGGAACCACCCACTCGGTGTTTTTCCCACTGGCGATCGATCCGCCGGAGGGGAGAATGACGGCGACGCGTCTCGACGGGAGTAGTAACTATGAGTTGTTTCCCGGAAAGTGGACCGACTGGTTGGCGCACGCAACCTGTTCACCCGATGGGGTGATTTTAACGGGGCAACGGTACAACCTTATGTCGGAACGAGCAGCCGGCCTACAAAATCAGTGCAAGTGTGAACACGGATCCGGGAAAACCAGTACAAGAGTAAATGTAACTCGTTTGCGTCAGCATCTCACTAGATGAATAGCTAATAACGTGTGCACGGCTCTTCCGAGAAATGTCGCGTGGCGCGATTCCACAAGATTAGTTGAACCTGCAGCCATAAAAGCTTGCTTCTGGTCCTTCCCCCCCTCTCTCTCTTTCTCTTTTTCTCTCGCTCGCTCGTTCGCTCTCTTTTTGTTGAGATACGAGTGACTGGTTTGGAGCCAGAGAATAACAGAGAAAGATAATAGGCTCATAGCACACGTGCCTGTTTACAAACATCAGAGGCTGACGAGATGGATGAACGTGGGCCTAGGAATACACCGGTTCGGCTGGACGATTGCTAAACGCGCACCTGCGCGCGCCGGCACTTGTTTTAAGAGCTGCACATCGACAACCATCCTTTGTCCCCTTTTGTTCCGCGGGCGTTATCGAACATATGGAGAAATATGTGCCATTGATGATGCTGGAGTCGGCGAATCGGATTCTGCTGACTCAGGCGTCTTGTTGCTCAATCTTCACAGGGGACAAGTGTGGATGCGCGCGCCGCTTTGCGGAACGACCGTTTATGCTTGTTCGGGATATCGGCTCCTTTAAACGTTGCGAGCTCGTAATCTTAATCTGTTCACCGCATGCTCGTGACTCTTTATAAAATTTACGTACACAATATTTAGGCTATTAGTATTGTTTGTCCACAAACCTTTTTTCAAACAGTATTTTTTTACTAACTCTTCAATTTTCCCTCGCTAACCATTCAAAGGCAATGTAATTTCGGTAATAAACCTAACATGGCTTGCTTTAATTCGGTTATGAATTAATTTACAACTCTAATTATTAAGACACTTCGATTTTTTTAACATTAAGTATCATAAAAGTAAAAGGAATCTACTACTTATGTATGTACGACTCGCGTTTTATTTGTCCATGCATTATTAATGCAATAGATAGTTCAACCCTTGGCGAAAGTTGTGTTAGCCATCTAATTATTCGTACTACGTGTACATGCTTTATTCATAATTAAAGTTTATGTGCGTAGACAAAATCTTATGAGCGTAGACCGCGTGGTTACTGAGCGATTAATCACGATCAAGTTTTTTCGAGTGGGTTAGTCCATGTGTTGAAAGGTGACGCGCAAACATCGAGCCGCTCAATTTCGCTAATTCGTCAAAAGAAATTGTACGAGCAAGGAGAACGGCACTCGCGAGCCAAGAATAACGAGACCATGAAACTTTGACGATCAATAACGGTGTCGCATCTCTAGCGCGATCGCATAAAAGATTAAAAGGGATGACTGGATGCTCTACATAGTGCGCTGTTACAACGGCAGCAACAAAATTGAAAATAAGAAATAAGAGTTTAAATTCAAAGCTCCGAGGTATACAGGAAGAATTACTTCTACGACGTGTCCAAAGTGCGCCGATATAGAAACTCTGCAAGCTCTAGGGCTACGTGTTTCTGCTTCTCTTATAGAACGTATATGCGGACTCATTCGGTTGGGCCACGTAAGCGCAAAATCGATAAGAAAGACAGAGAGGAAAAAGAAAAGGAGTATGGCTGGACTTTTCTGCAGCCTTCTTTCTCTTATGTACTCTCTGCAAGTCGCTTTTCTCACGCTGACCTTTCGCCCATTCTCGTTCACATGTCTTAGGTCACTTGTGTCATTCTTTTTTTAGCTTTAGTTTTTTTTGTATTCTAATGGATCTTCTCTTCATTTGTGTAACCTTATTTTTTTGAGACGGTAAAAAGAGACTGGTGATAATTCTCCATTTCCTTTGTAAGAATACTTTTATTTTATTTTTTTAAATTATGATAATTTACGTTACAATCTTTTGTGCTTGCATTAGAAGTAGACATATCATGAACATAACTTTTCAAAGTATATTAATTAGATGTTACATATGTGTTGAATTTTTAATTTATAATATCCGAAGCTTATGTACTCAACCTCATAATTTAAATATCTTGATTTAAGAAGTAAAGGTAAATAAGTTGTTCTGACACGACTTAATATTCTTCAACAATTTATCTATTTTATTTATACATATTTATAAAAAGTTTATTCAAATATTTTTCTTATAATACAAAGCAATATTACTTGAATGAAGGTTATTTAACTTATATTATTCAATAAAGATTCTCTATTAAAATGGTCATAAAATAAGTAAATATTATATAATCTTAAGTAAACTGAAATAATGTTTAAATACTGTAATTCTAAATACAACATTTTTTAATGTTATTATATCAAATCTCAAATGAAAGCTTCCTTTTTTAAAGTGGTATTCTGCGAAAATAATTAATTACAGTTTTTATTCATTTTTAAACAATAAGTTTGCAATTTAAATATGCTCTTCAAAACTTGTTCGATATTAATTCTCATCTCTGTATCTATTTGCTTTTTTCTCTTAATAATCTACACCTTCGTAAAATATCGCTTGTTTTCTTTTTGCGTATTGCATTAATTCCATTTAATTTAAATTCTTTTTTATGACTTTCGTCTTCAATATACGTACAGATTAGTTAAAAGGGATCGATAAAACCAGATAAAAAAGTTTTATAGCGATTATGCTTGTTTCCATTATTCCCTATAAAATATAGAAAAAATTTAATAAATTTATACAATTAGTCTAGATGGTCAAAATAGAAAAATTTATTAAGACATACAAATATATACATAAAAATATAAGCTGTTGGGATGAATTATATAAAATGTAAATTTAATAATTTCTTAACTTTTTAAAATATTACAATAGTAGAGTTTAGGAGTAAAAGGGTTATACGTGACATGATTTATCTATTTACAATTTCTTATCAAGGAATATAATTGATTTCGTTTATAGAAGATTCTACAAATCTTCACCATGTTTTATTATATATTTCTTTATTTTATAACTTTTTTACACTTAATCATTAATAAAGTCAATATTTTGAAAATCAAATACCAATAATTTCATTTTTGTTATTTAATATAAAAGTAGATTTTATTCTTTATATTTTATATTTGAAAAATGTTACGGGTTTATCATTTAAGTATAATTAATATCAGTTTCATGCAGAATCAATATATGCACCTTTGAGATGTACTTAAAAAATCTATAATTTGATTGGAAATTTTCTGTATTATGCTTTTTATATTCACGGATTCTTGAGAAAAGCAGCGCAAATAGTAAAAATAATAGTAAATTTGTTTTCGATATATTTATATTCATTAAGCGTATCCATCACCATTGGTAAATGTAACTTTTATTTTTCTTTATTAGAAATATCCTATACTAGTAGTTTATTGAGGAAGCTAATAGTAAAAAAGTTTTTCATATTAAAGTTCTGAAAATTATTTGATCTCGTTGCTCTACACATCTAACATTTTTTTATATATTTTAATATGTTTAATGTTTAATACATAATTTTTACGTAATAATATGTTAGAATAATTTATGTTACATTGCTTATGATAATACGGGTTTATTTTGAATATGAAGGAAAATATATTTATAGTGATTTTATATTTTTTATAAAATGTAAGTTTCTAAAAATATAGATTTTGCAACAACAAACAAAAGTAATTCAATTTAATTATATTTTAATAAAAAAATAATTTTAATTAATTATTTAATTGCAATAAATAATGAAACAATTTTTTATTATCAACTTATAAATATAATCAGTTAAAAAGTTTTACATTTTTGCGAATCGATTTCCTTTCGACACTTCAACAGCTTCTCTGCAACCAATTTTATGTTGTATATTAAAAATTGATAAATTTTATTGTTTTACTACAGATTTATTGATATACATCACGATGAAAATCTCCGTAATTTACATTTCTTTTTCGAACGTGATTTTAGTATATTTATTTAAAAACTGATCTGTAATTGAAGTGGTGTCTATAAGATTAACTTGGTTTAATTTCAAATTAAAATAAACTCTATGGTAATATAATATTTTTTTGCAAAAAGTAAATAACAAACTACGCTACTATACTTATCATTATAAATAATATAACAGTTTTACGTTGTTTTAGAATTATGAAGAAGAAAATTAAGTTAAGTTTTATGTTAGTTAAAATTTATTGCGTCTTTGACTAGATACACTTAATCTAAATAATTAAATATGTATGATTATCGTGGCCCCTATCGTTACCGCTACTTATAAGACGATCCGAACAGGGAAGAGGGGGAAGAAAGATAGTGCAAGAACATCTTGGACGATGATACCTTTGGTAGCCGCTTGGGGGCGCCGATAGTACATACATACAGCCAAGCAGCTTGCAAAACCGAGCGCGACTTAATATGTTATACTTAAAAGCGTACGAACTTTTACCCTTTTAATAATATTATATTGTATGATATTTAGCTTTTTATGATAATAAAAAATTTTTTTAACCCAGATGATTGAAATTTTATTTAATATTACAGGGTCTTGCTCGATTAATCGTATAAAAAGAGGGTAGATCAACTTTTTTCTTTTAACTGTAAAGTAAGGGCTACATGCGCGCGCAGACTCTCTAGACGCTGTACATGTACATCTCTCGTGTCCTCGATCCGTGCAAAGGCTGCCTGTGAACGCGCCATTTTCTGAGTCTCTACTTTTTCCTCTCAGGCAGTTGTATCGCACGACCTACACCTACGCGCCCTCGTTCCGGGGGATAGTTGTGTGTGCACGCGCCATTCCGTGCTCTTCTACTTTTGTCCAATGCGACAAGAGGGAGGAAGTGGAAAGTCGCGAAGTAGTTGTCATCCATTTAAGGCTCCGATGTCCGTAGTGACGAGAAATCTCACGCTAGAGTCCAAGCCATTGTCGCTACGCAATTTTCCTTTATTTCCCTCACTCTTCCCTTTTCTCTCATTATTATTCTGAATGCGCGGGCATACGAAAAAGATAATTAGATTCGGAACTTTTCAACGTCGACTTTTCTTTCAAGGAAGATAGAGCATGTGTTTAATCCTCTCTCGGCTCCACTGCGGCAGGATGCTGCACTGGAACAGCGGGGGCGTAGCCTTAAGCGGGCGGCAGCAAGCCATTGGCTGCGAGCCCTTCTCTTGACTCGCATCTCTGCGGGGCGCCCCCCTCCCCTGACCAATCAGCTTCCGACGCCAATGGCGCGCGCCGCAACGCGCAATCTCTTCCCTTTCTCGAACCGCGGTCTTCTTCGCCTTTCTTTATTCGAGCGACGCATAATCGAGCGTTGCGCTGTATTCTCTTGTCCCAGCGATTTAATTCAGGTGGTGAGAAAATTTATAAACGGAAAAATAAATTTTATCGAAGTCATTATCATATGCAAACGTGGGCGCGTTTTAATCGGATAACCTTTACAGTCGCGAAGAGGCTTTAACATAAATTATTCAAAGTGATTCCGGTAAATGACAACTTCTTTTTTTAAATCTTTTTCTGAACAATTTAAATAATCAATGAAAATCCCATTAGAATTTCAAACCGTGTTCATTTCCTTGCTTTTATCTTGTACACGAGCGGGAAATGGTTCCTCCGCCCCTCTTCAATCTACGTAATATCACATTTGCTCGCGAGGTAAAAAGTCTATATAAAAAAGCAAATGAAAAAAGCAACGGCGGACGGTCACTCGATGTTGGCGCAACCCTGAGTATTTGTACAAATGTCTTTAGGCGGAGGCTTTCGGTGGTACGCGAAGACAGAGGAAATGGAACGTCGTTCGCACGTTTATGCAAATCGGCCAGACCTTCTTATCTCTTTCTATCGTACACGCTGTCTTCTTCCCTCGTCGCTGTTTTGGCTAGCACGGCGTCATATGAACAAAAGGGGGGAAAATGAATAGTCCGAAACGTAGATCCTCGCGGCACAATGAGGGCATACGTACACAACGCTAATGAAGCCCAACGAGATGCTTCTGTTTTGTCTGCGTACATGTGAATTGGCGCAGATCAATAATGAGCTGCGCGTCGAGTGTGTTGATTTGTATTATTTTTTTAGTTTGGATTCGCGAGTGGAAATTTTCTGATTACATTTAAGCAAGGCCAGCTGAATTTCATCTGTGAGTTGATAACTATTTGGCTTCGAGATAAAATTTTCTTTTTCTTTTTTCTCTACACGAATAGACATTAACCACAAAGCATTGCAACAAATATTTAGCATGACGTTTTATAAATTTTATTTCATTACCAATGAAAAAAATTCATGAGTTTTAAAACATCGATCTTGTTTTTAAGCTAATGATACTATAATACTATTAAAATTTAGTTAGTTCTGATGAAGGTTTTATTGAATAAATTAAGATAAAAATACATTTTAGTAAAAAATAAGGAATACTCTTTTTTTTGCAGATCAGTTACGAATTTTTTCTCTGTCTAAGTATAAGAATATAAGTTTTTTTCCCCTTAAAAATACTGCTGATAAATAATTGAGAAAAATTAAAACAATTGAATTTCAAAGAACAAAATTACACGAAAATTAAGCTTCAGTATTCAATCATTCCATTGATATTTTACCAAAATGTGTCTAATTTAAAAGGCACTGATGTTATCGGTACATGAAACGTTAACAAAAATAATGAACAATTTGTTATTCCAAAGTTTTGGAAGGCATTTATAATATTATATAAAATCATTTTTATACAATAATTTTCTAAAATTAATGAAAATATTTAATCTTTCTAATTTGATCGTTGTTTTAGAATACAACCATATATTTCAAACTTAGTAGAAAAATCGGTTTTATTTCCTTTCGTTTTTCGTTTATATTGATGTCTACATATAGATATATATTTATATATTTTATTTATATAGATATTAATTATATATATAATATATATGTATAAAGACTGTAGATATTGTGATGGTAAAATAATCACATTCATTTATAAGTATAATTAATTATATTTTTATTCCTTAAAATTTACATTATATACGCTTATAATTATTGTACTAAATTTATATCGTTTCTAAAAGAATCTAATTATGAGAAAAATATGAAGAATTGGGTGCATCCAAAGAAAAGCTTAACTAATTTTCTTTTTTTCATTCGTAAATATAATGCTAATCATTTTTTGTAAGTTAAATATTAAATAAAGAGTTAAATGTATAAAGTCAACGAAATATTATGTCTATCGCAACCAAACTCAAAAATGACGAGGTTACACTTTTTCAGAATTCATTTTCTATTTAAAGAAATTATGTATTAGTTTATATTTCTTCCTGTTTTTCAAAAGAATAATAAAAAATATTGAATAGATGATTGATCTACATAATCGTACGTAATTGCATTAAATCTCTTAAAATCAGCTCGGAAGTTAGAAATTCTATTCAAAAGGGAGATAGAAATAAACTGAAATGCAAAGTAGTCTTAAGAATGCAAATGTATAATGTCGTAGCATCCGCCGAGTGCAGAAATAAAAGACAAACATCACTGTTTCGGTTTGCTTGATAACCGCGCGGCCAATAACCGTACACCGTGCGAGATGTTTTTTCTCTCTTCCTCTCGTATTGTCTCACAAACAGCGACGGATTCGGGAGCTCCGAAAGCCATGTATATTTAATTATTTATATTACCTATACATAATAGAAATACCAGTAAATTTTAGTTCGCTCAATGCTTAATTAGGTGACCTTCAACGCGATCCGTCCACAGGAGATTGAATTGCGAAAAAATACCGATAAAAAGTGAATAATGAAAACATGGAGCCGAGCGAGCGAGTCTGAAATGTTACATCGGGTCGCAGGAGCTCGGTTTCCCGGAAACTCGCTCGATCGATCTCCCTTATCGGAACACCGAGAATCGGCCGTGAACCATCGGTATGTCGCGCCGGCGCAAGAAAGGCGAGCGTGTGTTCTACCGCGGATGCCCGAAATGGGGGAGGAAGGGAACCGCGAGGCTGCGGTCTAAAAGCCGCGCTGATAAAGCGCTGCTGTGCCGGATCTCGGTCTCCGGTTCTTTGGCTAAGGCTTCTCTCGTCTGCTCCCTTATTCACTTCGTGGACTTCCGTCTCACGGCCGCGGCGACGTCCCCTTCGACCACCGTCGATGTCGTCTTTGCCACTACCGCGCTCATCGATTTTCTTCTCTTCTCGGGCGCGTGCGCAAGTGCCACCTTTTCCTTGCTATTTTCAGAATTTGCGTCTCTTCGCCATTGGATATAACT
The DNA here is from genome assembly GCA_018907185.1 of Platyscapa corneri. NCBI lineage: Eukaryota > Metazoa > Arthropoda > Insecta > Hymenoptera > Agaonidae > Platyscapa > Platyscapa corneri. The sequence goes on from JACCHW010000001.1 coordinate 5,342,170, forward strand.
CGACCGGTCGCGGGGAAAATATTTTTATCGGAAGTAGCCGTTACCTCGACAGGGGCCTAGCCGAGAAACTAGCTCAAGCCGGACGCTTTCTGTTTCTCTATCGCATCGAATTCACTCATTTCCTGTGGTTCGGTAAGCCGCAACTCGTCGCTCAAACGCCATGCCTGGTAGACATAGATGTTTCTTGCCTCTCCTCGGTATTTCACTGTTTGTGCATTGGGATTATTGATGCCAGACATATCTATAATTTCACGATGAAATACTCGTTCAGACGTGTTGGGTTTTGAAACCAGTATTTCCACACTAAATGATACTAACCTCAAAAATTAACGCAACTCACTCATACCTGTGAAAAAGTAGCGACACACCGTAAATTCTGTGCTAAATGAAAAAGGGGAATATTCGCCCATCTGACTTAAATTTACTTGACGCGTAATTACGCTGGACTAGTTTTCGCAATGCGACACGTACGCCACGAGGCGCGTTTTTATAGTCCATCGCAAGAGGCGATTTCGCAAATACCGTGGGGGAGGTCCTGCGCCGAGAATGGCGGATGCCGAGGTCATGCGGAATTCGCAAAGATTTCACGTCTGCACAAAAGGGTTCCCCCTGCTCTCTCTTTCTCTTTCCTTCTTTAGTTTCTTCCTTATTCTCAATGTTACGTTGCGACAGCGTCACTGACACGTATTGAGAAATCGGGGCGTCGCGTGACTTACGCAGGAAAGCCGAGGACTCAGAGAAATCACCGAGTTTCTCGATATCGAAAACTTCTCTCTCTCTCTCTCTCTCTCTCTCCCTCTCCCTCTCTCTCTCTCTCCCACCTTACCTCGCGTATTATCTTAAAATTCTTACACGTAAATAACAGACGTATTGATGATCCGTCGACAATGTGTGACTTCGTTCTCGAATAGATAACGTCGTAGTCCGCGATCATATCGCCGGTCTCAACGAGATAATCCATCATTTAATTTGACGATCGAATCATCGAGCGTGTAATTTACTCTCTGCTCCCATTTCGATCAAAAGACTACACGCGCCTTGCATACCAATGATAAGGTCCATCAAACTCATCTAATAATCAACGCAATTGCAAAATGTTTTTTAAGCAGCCCGAGGATGTGGCGTGTCGTTCGCTGAAAGCAAAGCAATCATAGTTTCAAAAACGTCTCACGCAATAAACGTTGAAGGAGAGTCATAATTCGTCTCTTCTCGGATCCACGACTTGTCGCAATTTTACGATCGATAAAGAAACCTCGATTCTGTGTTCGTAACGCGAGACGATGTCCAGTCGACGAGTATTGACAACGGGCGCTATTCCTCGTGTTTCTTCTTCTGATAACGCGAGTACCGCGATACACGGGACAGGCAAAAAGAGAAGAGGGGAAGAGTCGCTCCGTGCCCTCCTTATCGCGACTACGATTTCGCGCGTATGTCCGATACACAACACCCTACATTTTTTTTGTCTGTGCCACCTTTCCATTGTCGCGTTCCCTTTTCGCTTCCCTTTTAATGCCAAGAGCGTTAAGTTTCTCATCGTACACGTTTCATGAGAAACTCCGCAGCGGCGCGCCTTTCGGAAGAAGAGCGTAAGCCACAAACGCATCCGGCAGTGCGCGGATCGGATGCTGCTGCGGTTCGGCTTTGGCTCTCCTTTAGTTGCTTTTCTAGATAGATCCGGGATAGAACATGCGACGCGTACAACTTAGATATATCCGCGAGCCGCTTCTTTTTACGTTTTTTTCAAATACTCGCGACTTATACAATAACGAAACGGCAAGTCTATTTGCCAAGCGGGGATTGTAATCGCCGTGTTTTCCCGCGTCGCCATTTCTGTCAACAATAATTAAGGAAATTAGTTGATACATAAAACCGATGTTTTTGAGCATAAAAACGCAAGCGATATAATTATTGAGATAATTGCGAGACTAACGGATTAACCGTGTATTTTTTCTGTTTTTAGTGACTGCTGAGACTGGACCTGATCAGCGCGACGACTGCAACGAGAATCAAACGGATGTTGCATCATCACCACTGGTAAGTGTCAAGCATGCGTCATTTACCTTGAATATCTCTGTGACAATAAATGTTCACGTAAGAAGCTGCACGTGCGTGTGTGTATGTATGTGTGTATACATTTGTTTTCCATCTATCAATAGCAATATTCTTACAGATAAGACGACAATTTTAATATTCTTAAATCTCTAAAGCGAGATCATGTGAAGAGATAACTGACAGCAAAGGATAGTATATTTTTAGGAAAAAATATTTTATCAATATTAATGATAGAATTTTGTATTTTCTTACAATATTAATAGTCAATTTACAAATGAAGCGATGTAAATTTTCGTGATATATTTACGTAACTTGATAGAATTATAATTATCAGTCTTACTTAAAATTTCCTTTTCTATTGATAACATATTCTTTTCAAATATGTCTTAAATTCTTTAACGTCGATTTTTATATTACGCATTTTTTAATTTTTAATATTGTAGATGTAAAGCTAGATTTTTTATGATGTACTTACTTTTATAGGCACGTTTTTCCTATTTATCGATAAACATATTCTTTAAACGAAGCTCCTTAACTATTTATACCAACAAAATATTCAAGTTTAATGCAAAACTTGCTTTTTCAAATATATCCTTAAAAATTTCTATTTTGCAACCACACACATGCTTTCTAATGCACGGCTTAGTTCATCTCTCCTCTTTTACAGTACACTCTTTTTAATTTTAAGGTCGATCAGCCGGAAGGTACTCACCCGTGCCCGGCTTGCCCACTCGTACTTGCAAGCTCGCGCGACTTGACAAATCATTTGCGAGGCCATAATTCACCTCGTAGCACCAGCGATTGCAGCGGCGAGGAAGTTGACTACGCTTGTGGCGTCTGCCACAAGGTCCTTAGTTCTGCCAGTTCTTTAGACCGCCACGTTTTAGTACATTCTGGAGAGAGACCATTCAAGTGCAAGTATTGCGACATGGCATTTACAACCAACGGGAATATGAACAGGCACTTGCGAACGGCTCACAGAACTGTTTCACCCTCACACAGTTGTACCGATTCTGAAGGTAGCTGTGATTCCGAAAGGCCATTAAAGCGTCGGCTTATTCAAGAGGAATACAATAATAACGAAGTCGCCAAGAGAAACTCTCCAGAGCTCATAGAAGATGACAAGCGTTCCAGGTCGCCAGAGCACATAGGCAAGCGTAAATGTCCGGACTTCGTGGATGAGGTCGATAGTCATCGCAGGCATAAAATTCTATTAGGCAATGCCCGAACGGAAATTCGCAGTGTTTATACAGAACCTGTACAAAATACTTACAATTGTACCGTCTGTGGTAGACAAGACTTTGCTACGAGTGCTTTATTGGAAACCCATCTAGAAAGAAGTCACCCAGAGATTCCGGCTAAGTGTGAAAGCTGTAATCTTTCTTTCAAAAACCATCGGGCACTTAATCTTCACCGCTTTATGATACACTTCAGCGAACACGGGGCTGCTGCAGTTACTCGGAATCTCCGCAATTCTGTTGTTGGTTTCAATGATCTTACTTTTGTCGATTTCTCATCGGATAAATTTCCCGCGATTGCCCGCGCCGTTTGCGAGCAGTCACTCCATCGACCTGCTTCTGGCGAAACCCCTAGGTACCAATGCTCTAAGTGTTTGCGAGCTTTTCCATGTCGTTCAGCATTGGATGCTCACGAAACAGATTGCGGACTAATACCTATAGATGTAGCTGATCACAGAATGCATGATGAACAGTCCATAAGAGATGACTTCTTCGCTGGACTCGATCTTCAAAATAAAGCGGCCTTAGCTGAAGCGAAAGAAGGCAAAGATCTCGCTGACATTCAGAGCATTATTTCCGTAACATCTGGCCCGATCCTACAGAACTTTTCGAGATCAGATACTAGTACCCCAGATAATTGCAAAATCAAGCAAAGCCTTGGTTCTTCGGGTTCCTCTGGTACGCCTTCCTCGGAATATCACGAGGAAGAAGCTCAGGATGCATTTGCGGCTGAGTTCAGAAAAATGAAGCTAAAGGGTGAATTTCCATGTAGGCTTTGCACAGCAGTTTTTCCAAATTTACGAGCTCTGAAAGGCCACAATCGTGCACACATGGGTGTGGGGGCAGGCATGCCCTATCCCTGTAATATGTGTCCTTACAGCAGTACTGACAAGGCCACGCTGGTCAGGCATTTAAGATCACATAACGGTGACAGGCCTTACGAATGCTCGCTCTGTAATTATGCCTTTACGACCAAGGCTAACTGCGAAAGGCACGTAAGGAATCGTCACGGCAAGCTGTCAAGAGAAGAAATTAAAAGTGTACTTATTTATCATCCAAGTGAAGATTCGACGAATGACAGTAGCTTAGAGAGAAGTTCACCTCGAGGATTGGTGAGAGACGATGTTCGCAAGACTTTAATTTACTCTAACGAACGAGACGAACTAACTTCACAGCAGTTGCTTTATCCTACAGAGATTAGGATTAAGGATGAAACAAAACTTCGTCAACCTGGATTAGCAGGTTTGACAGGGCTCCATGGAGTCGATGTCGGTCATTACGATAAGAATGACGTATTTCCACGACCATCGACGATCCAGCCCCTAGAACTGACTTACAGAAACGATGAGTTAGACAAAGCTCAACAAATTAATATGAAGCACGTAGATGATGACATAGATTCGAGGTCTTCAGATGGTAGCGTGTCTCTAGTCAGTGAAACCAAAGCAGACGCACACCAAAGAATTCAAGCCAGCCCGATGGACCTGAAAATATTAAACATGAATGAAGCATCAACCATAGAAGGCAGTGGTGTTGAAGATGCACCTCTTGATTTATCTATGGATGTGCTTGATTTAAGTAAAAAGGCTACGGCTGCCGCCGCAGTTGTCGCAGCAATTAAGGATAACGAAGGTGGAGATATAAATGGAAATGCCGAAGATCTTAGCAACAACCACAAGGATTTGTATAATACAACAAATCAGTTATTACTTACGCAAGCCTTACTTAAGGCTGGACGAGTCGGCAGTCAACCTTCGTCTTTAGAAACTTTCTATGCAAACGCTCATATGATTTATCGTAACTTTGGTACATTTCCCGGTGTCGGAGCCGGTATTCTTCAACCGTATCTTTTTAATCCACATCTTTTTAGTCAAGATTTTGGAATGAAAGATCGATTACAAAAAGAATTGGTTCGAGGTCTTCAAACTAGTGGAGGAACTCTTTTAGAACCTCCGACTCCGGGATTTCCAGCAACTTTTTCTCCCGCACGAAATCCTCCACCAAATCATAACGTCAATGAGCAAACTGAATATGCTAACATTATATCCTCAAAGGTGATAAATAAAAGTATTTCACCTCGTGAAAAAATAGAAACTTCACCGTCGGCCAATTCTGTGAAAATGGTGATTAAGAACGGTGTATTGATGCCGAAGCAAAAACAGCGACGATACAGAACCGAACGCCCATTTACATGTGAGCACTGCTCCGCCAGATTTACATTGCGAAGTAATATGGAGCGTCATATAAAACAGCAACATCCACAACATTGGAGTCAGCGCCCTAGAGGAGGACATTCAACTAGAGGAAGACCACCAACAAATCCACCCACATTACTGCAGAATTTGGGACAGCCCTCCTCTCATCAGCAGATTTCTCAGTCTTATTCTAATTTATTACCAAAACTTGGACAGTCATTAACGCCTGATTATGGTAAGCATGCAATCTCTGATCAGGTTAAGTACGCCATATTAGCCCAACAATTGAAGGGTAATAAGCACGAAGAAAACGATACGGATGAGGAGCTTATTATTGATGAAGAATCTGCTAATTTAGAAAAGGAAGCAAGAGAAGGTAATGCAAAAGAGCCATCTCAGAGAACTCTCAGTCTTTTAAGAGGTAAATTAGAGGCTAATATTGAATGTAAAGGAACTGACAATAGTGAAATAAAAGAACTAAAACATTCGAATGAACAAAAAATAAAAATTAAAGAAGAAATTGAAACTAATGATGATTCAAAAAGTTATGAGAATAACATTTTTAAAAAATCTGATGAATATATTGGATCTGATAACGAAGAAACAGCAAATGAAATTCGTCAAACATCAATAAAATCAGATTTGAAAATAAGCGTGAAAGAAGAACATAACGAGAACGAAGATTTAGCAAGTGTCTCTGAAATTTTAGATAACGCGTCTCAACACTATCAACAATTTCAGTCTCAGTACATGAGTGACGAGGAAGGCTTAGTAGCTTCAACGAGCGATTGTAATCAGTCGGGCAGCGATGAGAAGTCTGATTCAATCAACTCGGGAAATTCAGGCAATTCTTCAACTTCAAAAAAAAAGAAAAAAATGAAAAAGAAGAAAAAGAAGAAGAAGTCTGCTTATTCAATGGCACCTAATCGAGTAATTTGTCCTTACTGTGAACGACCTTTTCCTTGGACGTCTTCACTCAGACGACATATTCTGACACACACTGGGCAAAAGCCATATCAATGCATGCACTGCTCTCTACTTTTTACAACTAAATCTAACTGCGATCGTCACTTATTGAGGAAACACAAGGCAAACGCCAACAAAATACGACGGGCACGTAGTACATCGTCACCTGAGGCTCAGGAAGTGGTAACTAATAACAATAGTCAGTTCTCTATGAGAAATGTACCAGAACGGCCGTACAAGTGCAATCAATGTCCGAGCTCGACATTTTCCACACTCGGCAATCTAAAAAAACATAGATCAACGAAACATGCACGCAATACTAAATCAAGACCTGAATCACCGTCCAGTGAACCTCATAACAGTTCTCAACAAAGTTCTAACGAATGCGTTCAGGAGTGCCAACAAGAGTGCCCACAAGAGTGTACCCAGGAAGTCATTCAAGATTGTCCGCAGGACTGTCCAAAACAAAATGATCAAAGTGGATATGAGAGTCAGTCATCAGGAGTCTCTGAAAATTTAGAAAACAACAATTCAACAGCTATCAATACGTCAAAAACGCTTGTGAATTCCAACAATGTCTCGTTGACAACAAACGAGAGTTCTAGGTCGAGGAGAACGTCACCTAGGTCGTCCCCTGGACCCACCACTGAGGCACCCTTCAAGTGTCATTTGTGCGACAGCGGTTTCGCCGAGAGACAAGACTGCCTCGAACATATTAAGGACAACCATGAACGGTCATATGAGATGCTTGTAGCCAAAGGTGCACTCGATATGGATATCGATGGGCATGAAGAACAGATGACACCAATACCACCGCCACCGCAGCATCCCAGTGATGGCGAGGAGAGACGTGGAAGGTTTCCCGATTACAGTAACAGAAAAGTAAATATATTTTCTTTAAGTTTATTTAGTAGTTAAGTGTGCATATACATTAAGAATTAACTCTATAATTAAGTATACGCTGTCATAGAAACATGTTCTTCATTCGACGTAAAATTATTTTGATTCATTTGAAATTCACATTATGAAATATCTATCAACATTAAAGATTCGAAAACTAAATTTGAAGTGCAATTTTGGAATATTCAAAATATTTGTAGCAATAGTTTTTGACTTAAAAAGTGTCAATAATTTGATAAAGAACAGCAATATTTCAATAATGAGAAAGTAATTGATTTAATTTTATTTATAGGTCGTGTGCGCCTTTTGCATGCGTCGTTTCTGGTCAGCTGAGGACTTGCGCCGTCACATGCGCACGCACACGGGTGAGCGACCGTTTTCCTGTGACATTTGCTGTCGTCGATTCACCCTCAAACACAGCATGTTACGTCACCGAAAGAAGCACGAATCAGTAGATTCGACAATGTATGTCGGAACGAGTGGTGATGAGGATAATGGAACGGTTGGGCCTATGACACAACCACCGACGATAACGCCCCGTTCACAACATCAATCGGCTAATACTACGGGTAGTAGTTGTGTGCCCCAAGTCGGAAGTGTAGCCACCGGCGACGCTGCTCCTAGCAATCTTATGCGCTTCAACCCGTACGAGAAGCTTACTACCCTTACGGGCAAACTGACGACGGGAGTGACATCGAGTCTCGCGGTCGAAACCAATGATAACACAGACAACGATCTGATCTCTAATCTTTTAGGCATCAGGGATAAGAGCATCATCGATCGCGTACTTCAAGCATCGGCCGACGACGCGGCTAAGCTCCTCGGTGTCAAGGGCAATCATGAATAAGGGGCGAGATGTGAATCCTTGAAGTAGTACTCGCTCTCTGAACTATTTTAAAGTCTGTCGTTTCTTCATTGCTATTTTAGTTCGTCATGAGTCACTGATCAATGAATTATAATAAAAAATTAATTCAATTTTCATTGACGCTTTTTAAATTTGGAGAACAATGCGTTTGGATGAATCCAAAAAGTGAAGAATAAGTTTTTAAAAATTATTTCAGCAATCTCAGCAATGTTACGACATCACCTACAACTATTAAATTTTGAAAGCAGTTAAAATGCGCCATGCTTTTTTGCAAAATTAGTTACACTGTAATTTATAATATATTTTTTTACCTTTCAATACTGATAAATAATAATTCTACAATATGCATTCTTATAAATAATAGTGGTTTTATGAAAATTATAATAAAAGTTTCATGATTTAAAATGTATAAATTTAAATAAACGTCTTATAATAAAAAATTACTTTGTTCAGCCTTTGTTGATGGTAGGTTTTAAACTTAAAACGAGTGAATGATTGCATCTTTTATTTTAGACACCTATTATTAACATTAATAATTGACTTTGACCATTTTTAATTTCTCTATTAAAAGTAATGCCGAGAAATACGAATAAGGCTGAAACTAATGTTATAAGTTATCTAATCAATCTGAAATAATAATGTAATCGTTCTCGTAGATAGAATAACATTTATTGAGAGTAATGGAATCGATGGTGATCTTTCACGCACGCATTTATTAAAATAATATAAAAGAAAGGAAATGACATTCATTTATTAACATCACTCGTTTGTAAAATTTAGAATTTATCATATTTTTCGATGTGCTCAGTTAGTCAGCGATATGTAGTTTGAAAAAAAACAAAGACCAGCGAGCTCAAAAAACACAAGCGTGACAAAGCTCCAGTAGCTTAACAGCGTGCGAAAAAAGAATTTTCACTATTTTTTCTGTGTATATTTCATCGAAATTTCACACGCTTAATTGAAGAGTCTTACTTTTTGGTGCACTTAGTGCGAACCTACTGTTTTTTTCCTTAAACCTCGAGCTCTTGAAGTAAATGCAGAAATGCTTGTCGATCGAGCGAAAGAAATTCGCTCGATCGACAATGCACACCTAATTACTTTAAGAGAACTAAGAAAGTATAAACATTGATAATGTTGAGATAACTGCGCCACTTCACAATTTATACCTACTTTAATTAGGGTGGTTTTTTTCGATATATGTTACATAAATGACATTTATTTTGCGTGTCTGTATGTAGATCTGTAAAAATGTGGACAAGTTTGTAAAAGTACGAAGGACCTCATCCGTTACTTCTATATTCTCTCTGTGAATGTGTAATTGTGTTAATTTGTAAATAGGAGACGATAAGACTTCGTCGTCAGTGGTTTAGCGATGTTATTTGATTATAAATATGCGTTATCATCAGGTAGCCCTTAAGTTGTAATTATACGTCGAATTTAGTAGTAGTGCCGTTTAATATTTAAGGAGAATAAATCAAGAAAGCAAATAAATAATAAAAAAAGAAACATGTAGAGGCAGCCCAAAAGAGCCTTATTAATATTAGGTGAAACACAATGAAAGATAATTGTAATTTATAAAAAAGAGAAAAATACGAGCGACTCTGCGTTGCGATTGATACGAACAAAGGTCGCTGGTTTGAATCCAAAGAAAGGTTTGCGTTGATGAACCCACATTTAATTAATTAACTAGTTAATATTAAAAACTTTCTAAGATAAAGTAAAAGAAAAGAAACAAGTAACAACGAATTAAGGATAGCCATACACATTAATATATATATATATATATATATATATATATACTGAAAAAATTTTGGGTTTCTTTATTATTTATTTTCATTTGGATTCGGCTTTACCGTTAAATGAAAATGCGTGTGAAATGCAATTTAGTAGATTTAAATTAATCGTGTGTAACGAAAACAAAAATGGTTTATCTATTGTAATATTGTTTTCTTTTCGAATTTCTTCGTGTTGATTATAAGTATAAGAAACAGTCGAATTTGTAAAAGTACGATGTGCAGTCATCAATTTATTAATAAAAAGTGAAAATTAATAAAAATGTCCCTCTAGGGAACTCGAGTTTTTTTGCGTCCAATAATTATTATTAGTCTGCAATTATTTGTTAAATCAAGCGTGTATATTGTGATTTCTTTTTGTCAAGTAAAGTTATTAAAAATTAAAATTAATAATATAAAGATAAAATAAAATTAAGAGCAATATGCAGTCGAGAGAAGAGTAATTACCTTATTTAGTCGATTGAAAGAAAAAAAAAATTTATCGTTTAAAAGTGTAATTAATAATTATGTATGTATAGTTAGTATGTTTGAAGAAGTTACGAAAAAAATTACACGCAGCTTATCGTACTAATATTTAAACTGCAATTATGCCAAATGTCGACCAGATCTTCGACGGATCGCAATTTATGATAAATATATATATATAAATAATATAATATATAATTATATATAATATGATAAGAGGAAAATGTTCGGTAGGGTAATGTTTGTCATATTTTCTTTTTCCATAATGAGTTTAAATAAATAAATATTTAGAATTCTTAAGGAGACTTGAATTTTTAAAATGCAAAAAATTACAAAAAAACAACCGATGCGTTCATATTTCCTGCTCTTCTCCTCGTCGCTCAAATATTTCTCTGTTCAGACTTATTTTTTCACTTAAATACATTATATTGATAAATATTCTTCAATTTTGTTTTCTTTTCATACATCTTTAAATAATCGAGACATTTTTTTGTTTAAAATTTTGATTACCCTTTTTAAATATTACAAAATGGAAATTTGTATTAACACAGATATTTCCATGTCTTTGTATAATATAGTAAAACGTAAGATTTCAGATTTTTAAATAATAAACTTCATGTATTAAAAAGAGAATTCTATTAAATACTTGATTATCATATTCATTATGAGGAATGAAAAAATGAGTTTTTTGCTAATTATACAGTGCATTATTTTTTCTTCGATACTTTCCATTTTTTGTTTCTTCGTCGTCTTCTTTTATTTTCCTTTTTGGGTTTCGAAGAGAATGAAAATACATTATAACCAAGTAAAGTATGTATATCGACCACATTGTATACTTGTACTGTGACTTATATCGAATTATTGAAAAATTTCAAGTCACAAATTTGAACTTTGAAACTATTAATATAAAAATACATAATGTATTATCATGAAAAAATTGTGTTCCTTCATTGGCTCCTTTTCTAGAAATAAATTTATTTTAATCGTATATAAAATAGAAATATTTTAGTATATTTAAGCTTACAATTTAGTTTGATTACATATTATATTTTTATTTCAAGATAAAGATAGATTAATTAGATCAACAGACTAATTAAAATCTATATTAAAATATTAGTTCTAAATGATATAACTTAATTATTCAAATTTAATGTGTGCATATAATTAATTTTAGATATACTAAATTCAATATTAATGTTAAATTTTATTTTATCTTATTTAACATTTAAAATTTAGTTGATCTCATTTAATCGAATGATATCATATTTATTTATACAAATACTGAGAATTAAAAAAAGAAAAGCTACATAAACATTAAAGTAGTGACATAAAAAAAAGAAAAGGTTATAAAATTTTAGGATATTAAATTACTGTAAACTAAACTTTTCATTAATTAAGCTAATGACAAAGTTTCGTATAGTAACAACACAATTATTTTTTTGAAACATGAAACTTAACATAGTCACTTTGAAATTAATATTTTTATTGTTAATGTTTTGGATATAAAAATAGAATCGAAAATGGTTACTTCTTATCTCAATTTTGCATTAACGAGTAAATTTACTTCTTTATGAATTGAGAATATCAATAATAAATAGAATGTGACTATAGAAACGCTGCAAATAAATTTAAATATGTCTAGGCAATTTTTAAATTCTGAATATAACAAGAATTACTTCGATTCTGGAAGTAATTGTAAAAGTACGTTATTAATATTCACACGGTTTTCTAAATATTTTTAAAATAATTTAATTTTTTAAATATTTATAAATTTTAGAAAAAGTTATAAGTAATTATAATCATCCAGATTTTACTGCTATAATTGAAATTATTGAGAATAAATTTTATTTTGCAACACTTGTTTCGGGACGAATGCAACCACGAGATGCTCAAAATGTTTATTTGTTTAATATCGATGAAGAATTAATTTATAATAAATTTTACAATGATTTTGGACCATTGAATATTTCCTGCTTATACAAGTTAGAATACTTTTGCATTTAGAGAATAGAACTTAATTTAAAAAAATTATAATTTAATTTAAGTTTACTTTTCAATTATTTATTCATTCACTATGATAAATTATTAACTTTAATTAAGTGTAATTATTAAAATAAATATATTGGAATAATATGTATTGTTCATTATCTAGCCATATGTATTTTTTTTAATTTCAATGATTAGTCGTAATTGAATTGCGATTATTACATTATTTTTATAATTATCGATTATAAGAAAAATATATTTTATTACTTTTAATATAAATTTATAAATAATGTAAAAATCTAATACAAGACAATTGATAAATAATTCTAAACATAAATAATTTCAAGGTATTGCCATGGTGTTAACGAAATTTTGGAAAATAATTACGACAAGGTTGTACATTACACATCTTCTAATGCAGAAAAACGGACAAATGCTGCTTATCTTGTAGCTTCGTATGCTGTTTTATACTTAAAAAAAAAACCACAGGAAATTTATAAATTATTCATACATAAAGATTTACCGAAATTAAAACCTTTTCAAGATGCGTCTCTCGGTTTTTCATTTTTTCAAATCTCAATTATTGGTAATTCTACTTCTGAATAATTATTGCCTAATAATACTCTAATGAAACTTTGTTGTATTTAACTTATAATACAATTAAAAAAATTTTTTTAAATAGATAATTTTCAACTGTAAATTTCAACTATATATTTAAATTTTAAATTTAAACACACGCGCGCGCATATATATATATACACATAATATTGCGTAGAACACTGGCGTTACTCAATTTTCTCAGATTTATTCAAATTTAAATTTTATAAGAAAAATTTTCTCAAAATGTATTTATGATGAAAATAAATATGACAATATTTATATTATAAATTATAATATCAGTAAATATTATATTTTAAATTAGGAATCTTTAGTATTCATTCAATTAGAATAATAAATAATTAAAAAAATATTTTTTAATTTAATTAAAAAAAATTAATATTATAAAATTGTAAATAATATATTAATAAACATATACAATATAAGAAGAAAATTATTTTTTCGAGCATAGATTGTTTAAATGCTTTGAGGAAAGCTGCATTATTGGGAATTTTTAATTTTGATGATTTTGATGTAAATGAATACGAGAAGTATGAACAGATAAAAAACGGAGATTTAACTTGGATAATTCCTCAAAAATTTATCGCTTTCCACGGCCCAAATACTGAAGCTGGAAGTATTTCGCCTTATCCTGAAAAATATTTAAATTATTTTATGAAAAATGATGTTACTGCCATTATCAGGCTTAATAGAAAGGCATATGAATCCTATAGGTGTGAAATTCAAATTTTTTAGGTTAAAAATAAAAATTTTCATTAAGAAATGGTAGTTTTGAAAAAGAATCAATAATTGAAAGCTTTAATGAATAACTAACATTGTTCACAAATGACTTTAAAATTATATTTTATTGCATACTTTAATAATTATTTAAAAACTAAAATGGTCTTACGAGTTAGTAATTATTGATTTCATATTAGGTTTACAAATGCTGGATTATTGCACTACGACATGATTTTTCCAGATGGAAGTGTTCCACCAAAAAAAATTTTAAAACAGTTTTTTCAAATTACCGAAAATACAAAAGGAGTAATAGCTGTACATTGCAAAGTAAGGTAGCAAATTTATTCGGTTTTAATATTGTTTTCATAATTTTACATACCACAATATTTCTGAAAAATTAAAACTAACACTTTTATTTGAAGACATTATAAAATAATAAGTATATTATAAAACAAAATTTTTTGCCTAAGTTATAATTATGTACTCCGTGATAAAAATAAGTTGTACTGAATGAATCTTGTTGTGAGTATTATATTATTTAAATTGAGATTTATTAATTAAGATAATGAGCAGAATGCAATAGATTTACTTTATTAATGAATATGCAATTTAAAAACATTCTTTAATGAAGCCCATGCAAAAAACTCTGGAGCTCTGGTAAGAAGGGCTTAAATTATTTCTTGTCAAAGACAAAGAATGTTTTGTAAAATCGAGTATTTGTAAACGATTTGAATATGAAAACTGTTAATAAAATACAATATATGTATCAGGCAGGTCTAGGTAGGACGGGTACACTGATCGCCGCATACATAATGAAGCATTATAGGATGTCGGCTGGAGAAGCCATAGCCTGGCTCAGGATTTGTAGGCCGGGATCGGTCATCGGGCATCAGCAATTATGGTTAGAGGATATGGAGTTCAGCCTTTGCCGCGAAGGACGCCGTTACAGGTAATCGATTTTCACTTTTTTAATTACACATTTCATTTATTGTGTGATTGGTACCCAAATCAAAGGTCGATTATCGACACTTTTTAATTAGGAAGTTAACTTTAAAAAAGTATATTTATTTTAAAAAATATTATTGCTTTAGTAGTTAGAAAAATTTGTTCAGATGAACAAGTGTCAGATTTAATTTTTCGCGAGATAAAAAGTATTTTCTTGGATTATACTTTGAAGATTTACTTAGCCGAGAGTTCAATCGAAGATCTCCTTTTTCTCGATAATTATTCTTTCAAATTAGGTATAATTATATATTCACCTTTTTCTTTCAAGTTGTCTTAATATTATAATTGCAATGTAAAATAAGATCATTACTTTACGTCACATAAGTGATATAAAACATTCATCAATTCTTATTCTTTATAGTAATTTTATTAAATGGCAATAGAAATTTTACGAGCTTATGCATTCAAAATTTGTTTTACCAACAACAGAGTGCGATATTTTTTTAAATAATATGAATTTGATTTAATCATGTATTTGAATACTATCATTTTCTAATTTTGAAAGTGATAAAAATTATATAAAAACTTTCACAATTGAAAATTCTTTCTAATAATTAAATTAATCAAATAATACTCTAAAAATTAATATATGATATTAACAAATTATATTTTTCGAACTTTTAAATTTTTTTTAAATTAGCTGATTTAATATCAAGTAATTTATTAATTATTAAACGTTGGTTTTTCACAAATGAATGCAATTATTTTGAATTTTGAATTTTTTACATATATATTTTAAAATATACAATAATATACTAATCACAATAATAAATATCATTAAAAATATTATGAAATTGATATAATTACTATATAATAAACGATATAATTTGAGAATATTTATTTAATGTTAAAGAATTGAAAGAATTTGACATCAGATTATAAAATATGTATGTGATAAAAACGTACATAGAACTCTATAAATAAGTTATTTTGTTAAATAAAGTAAAAAAAAGTTATAAAAAAGATAAAATTATTCAACAGTTATTTAATAAAATAGCCTAGTAGAAAATAAAAATTTACGTTGTTAAATTATATATTAAAAACAACGACTAATTTATCGGATATAAATATATAACATGTATCTATAATTTTTTCAAATAAAGAAATATTGTTGTACCCAACTATAAATGTATTATAAATTTATATACTTAATAAGCTATTTTCACTAGGTTGAAGTGTTATGGAGATGAAAATACTATCCTGCATCATAAACGAGGAATCTACTCCAAAAATAGAAATAGCTTTTCATCCAGAGACGTTAAAAAAGAAAATGGAAATAAAAATAAAAGTAATATAAATAATGTTTTAGATGTTGTTAATGAAAATACAAAGTACTTGGCACGATGAAAAACTTACAGGTTTATTAAAATTGCAAAATGATAAAGCTGTAACAGATTCGATAGACCGATTTTCCTCTTCACGTGAATGTATGATGCGTAGATCTTCAATAATTTATCCGTCAAGAATAAAAAAAATAATAGATCAATATCGTAGAGAGATAAATTGAATGAAATTAAAATGGGTATGAACAAAGTAAACAATAGTATGATGTATCATTTATTTAAAAAAAAATCTTTTTATAATTAAAATTTACATTGAAGTTTTAAAAAATTTTCTTATTCGAGTTTCATTTATATTTATTTGTGCATAATTAGCGCAAGTTTGTAAATTAGAATTTTTTATATGAATATAATTTTTCAGATGACAAATTTTTTTTAAATTTAAAAAAATTTATTATTTATTTTATTAAATTATTTAAAATATTTTTTAATACTATTTAATTAAATTCAATTAAATTATTGAATTTAATAATATATCTTTTATATTGTTATATACATTGTATATTATTATACTCATTTACTATTTTAATAACTTGAAGGATTAACTTTCGCTTAATTTTTGAATTTTATTCTTTTTTTCTAATTCGATAATCAAGAGATAATGTATAAAAAATATAATGAGCATGCATAATGTTATTTAGAATATAATTAAAACTATACCATATACATATTTTTCAAACCTCTCATATCTAGCAAACAATTCATGTTGTATCATATAATTATAACATACAGCAAGGTTTGTTTATGTATAAGCATTTACTACTAATATTTTTTAATTTTGTTAAAACGGAGAAAATTCAAACATAAGTCTTGATAAATAACATAATATTTTTATCTGCATTTTTTTTATAAATGTAAAGAAATAAGGAAGATATGATTATAATGTAATGTCTTCATTATTTTCGTGCATGAGTAATAAATTACTAAACTTTTTTAATATTTTAATAAAATAGTTTATTTTTTCAATATTTATTTTCTTTTTTTGAAATGTTAGTCATTAAGTAATGTTGTATACGAACTATTATATATTTTTGATAGATTAATTTAATACTTTTGAAATCTTATCTTTATCAATCAAATTCTTTATTAAATATTAAACACACTTCTAATATAGTTTTCACAAAATAAACATTTAATAAAAGATGGATATATTATTATTGAATTGATATATTATTTATTTATTTATATATTTATGTATTTATTTTATATATATTATTATTGAATTGATTTTTTGAATACGCAATAATGAGTTTTAAGATGAGCTTTTGTGGCAAAACTAGAAATTAAATATTGGCCTACTGTTAAGAAGTCATTTTAATTATTGAAAACACTAAATACTGCCATCTAATGGTTATTTTCTGTACTTTTCATTAAAAGCAGTCACCTTTTGGGGTATAAGATTTAATTGTGTGGCGCACGACGCTGCACTTCCTCATAACCTATTTTTATTAAAAAAAAATAACAAAAACCATAACAAAAAGTTAATTTACAATGAAATAATTTTTATACTTTTAAATAAAAATTTTTTAATTGTAATAATAGCAATAATTATTTTTATTATAATTTATTATTCGCTTAAAAAATTTTTAAGTAAGTTTGTGTTTATATATTTAAATTATAAATATTACTTATTTAGTGTTAATCATATTTTTTTACATATAGCAAATTTTTTTAGACCTTTAATAATGTCAAAGTTACAACAAACAGTAGTTATTGATTTAGATTCTGATGAAGACGTAGCAGAGAATAGTATTAAAGATGAAGATAAAAAGAAAGGTATTTCTAACTGTATCAATTTTAAATGTTCATCTGGAGTTGACATGAGAGCCGCACCATCATTTACATGTTCATTTTATGGAGTTAATATGATGAAAAAAAAGAAACGTTATATATGCAAAGTTTGCTTGGATATTGCATTGGATCATCAAGGAGTAAATAATAAACTTTTATTATAATTGAATGTTAAACATTTTTATTTTCTCATTTATCTCATAATTATAATATTTGAACTGTATTTTATTATAATATATTAATTATTTCAATTTTAGCAACTTGTTACTGCACTGTTGGAACATAAGCCATTACTTCAATGTGACTTTCCTGATCATACCATGGAAGTTGAAATTTCTGATAGTGATGAATCAGACAGCGAATTAAAAATTGTTGATGGTAAGAAAATTAACGTAATTATTTATTCTAAAAATAATTGAATTGTAATTGAAATATAAAAATATTGGTCATAAATCTAATCAGATGTAGATATATCGGAAGATGTATTAGCTGAATTTGAGAAGAAAGTAGATAAATCATTGGTTGAAGTACTTGAGAAATATGATATTAATTATCAAATTGAAGAAGCCAATATGGTTTTGAAGTCTCAGTGGGATTCTATTGAAGGTATGAATTATTTAAAATCTTAAAGAATTTATTTACATATTTTAAATTTCTTCTTTTTTAGAAAGTAATAATGACATAGACAAAGAAATAATGTCAACGATGACAAAATTAGATAAACTAAGAGCATCATTATATAATGAATTTAAGCCTAAAATTCAAATGTTGGAAGAATTAAAAATTGAAGATTCTTTCGAGAATGTTAACTATCCTCTTGTAGCAACGAAAAAAGTCACACAAGTTCGTGTTCCTCCTAAACAGCAGCATCAAGATAGTCAACCAGAGATTTTGAGAGAAGTCGAAAGAGATAACCGTTTAATTCAGTCAATGGACTTACCACCATCAGGTCAATTAATTAAACCAATACCAGAAGTGGATGATTTTGTATTTACAATGAAGCATCCTTTATTCCCATGGATTAAAGGGAAGGTAAAGAATCTTTATTGTAAAATAAGAAATTTTAATTTCATTGTTTATTTAAAAAAATTGTTCATTTTAAAAGCAACTATTTTCTAAAAATTAAATATAATATAAAAATATTAAAATTTGTTTTCAATTAGGTACAAACCATTATTTCAAAAAATCCAATGCAGTATCGAGTCAAATTGTTACAAAAGAAATATGCTGGCCAAGTAAAATCATTAACAGGCAAACAAATGGCATCGAGCCTACCTAGTTCTGTTATTATTCCTGTTGGTACACGAGTAGTTGCTATTTTTCATGATACATATTCTAGTAATTATTATAGTGGTGTTATTGCTGAACCTCCAAAATCAACAAATAAATATAGGTAATGATATTAATTTAGGTATTTATATATTGTGAACATAAAGAAAAAAAAAATATATAAGAATGAGTTATTTATGTTAACATTAGTTAAGTAAAAATTATTTATACTATGATATTAATATAATATTGCTATCTGTTATTTGATTTTTTAAGAGTTTTTTATATATATTCATCAATAATGTATTAATCCTCTTTATTTTTTAATAAAAATGTTTTTTAGATTATATTCTATTCAATTACTTATCCAATTAACATGGATTTCATTCTCATTATTAATGAAATGATATCAAAAACCGATTTACTCTAAATTGAAACTATAATCGCAATAAATTTCAAAATTGAGTTAGATTTATTTACTATTTTATTCAGTAGAAGTTAAAATAATTCTAAATTTTTACAGATACTTAGTATTTTTTGATGATGGATATGCACAATATGTTAAACACAAGCATATATTTTTAGTTTGTGAAAGTTCACCTCGGATATGGGAAGATATACCCCTTGAATCTCGCGATTTCGTCAAGAAATATATGGAATCATATCCTGAAAGACCAATGGTTAAATTACAGCGAGGTCAAGTTGTAAAAACTGAATGGAATGGGAAGTGGTGGATTGCTCGAGTAAGAGAAGTGGACGCAAGTTTGGTACAAATGCATTTTGATGCAGATAATAGAACGGAATGGATTTACCGAGGTTCTGCAAGATTAGGCCCTTTGTATCTAGAGTTAATGAAAGCAAATTTAAGACAGCAGGGATGTCATTCATCAATAAATACACCTATTCGACATCGTGGAACACCAGCTATGAATGTAAAATATTTTAACATCATAATGTTAAATAAAATTAAAATAAATGTATAATATTTCTAAATTCTTTTATATTACAATTTATAGAAAAATGGTCCATATGTAGAATATACGTCAACAGCAACAGATGAACGAGATGCTCTTTTATCTGATAAAGAAAAGCATAGTGGAATGAGTGATAGTATTCAAATAGAAACTTCAGTAGCTCCTCAACAAAGTAGAGCTGTTGCTAAAAAGAGTACTACAAAAAGACCAAGTTTACCCGAATCGTCAACTACTACGTACAATGCTAACATGGAAACTAAGTCTTCTCACAGTATTGTTGTAATTATTCGATTTTATTTTTTATGTATTTAAATACTAATTTTTTTTAAATTCAGCATTTATATATTTTTATGAATTAAATTAAAAAATATATCAATCAATTGGATGAATTTTTTCAACTTACACTTACAAGATTCATTGAATTATTGAATTAATTTATTAAACATACGGGATTTTAATTTTAAAATATTTGTAAAACAACCTAAATCGATTGGTATTTCTGATGTAATTGATATTCTTGTAATAATTTCAATATTTTAGCATTCAATAGTTTAATTAATAATTAATAAAAAATTATTTTTTGATTAATTTGTGTATTATAATAATTTAGATTTAATTTTTCAAATATATAATTAACTTTGTACAAATTTTTGTATATAACACAACTTTCTGTAATATACAGTAAATCTCTAAATTCGTTATCGTTAGTTAATAATTTAAATGAAAAATAGATTTAAAAAAATAAAAATTGATTACTTTTAAGGAAACACGTGTATTTTAAATTATATTCGAAAAAACATATTGTTAACTCTGAATACAATTTTCCAAATAGTATTACCAAACGCAAAACAAAATCCAAACGAAAAAGTTTGTTCCACATATGTGCGGTCCTAGGTGTGTCGAAAGTATTTCTTTTACACCAGATGATCTTCGAGGCTATTCGCCCTTGTCGATTCCACTTCTGTGTGGTTGGAATCGTCAACTATGCAAATTTCCGAAAGCGAAGAAAGTAATTTTGTATCAAGCCCCATGTGGAGTTCGTTTACGAAATATGGAAGAACTTCATCACTATTTAAGAGTGACCAATTGTCCAATGTCTGTGGATTTATTTGAATTTGACTTTTGGGTCCATTGCTTGGCAGAATTCGTACTGGATAAATGTTTTGTTAATATCAAGGTGAGAGTTAATGTTTGAAATTTTGTTATACTAAAAAAAATGTCTAATTCTATATTTCTCGCAAGTTGATTGACCTATATTTCGATTAAATTAATTTGTCATAGGTTAATTTTAGAAATATTTATAAAAGTTGTATAAATTTCAAAACATTGATTTTTTAAAATCTGATTTTAAATTTTGAAACTAAGTAATTTTGATTTTTTAATTTTGTTAAAAATTTTGTTATAAATTTGATCGAATATTAAGAATGATTAATGAAACTTTTTTCAAAGTGTGAAGATATACTTTTAAGGAATAATTTTGAATTTGCATTAAAATTAAAGAAGTACTTTTTTATTTTATTTTAAGTAATTTGATATTAACCTTTTATATGTTTTCTATATTTTATTTAATACTAATTTATAGCAATAAGATAAAGAAGAAAGCTTTTATTTGCAGTCAGAAAATCTATTTTACTTCTTTTAACTTGGATATTTGGTATTAATTAGTATTCATATTTAGAATTTTATGTCTTATAATTAATTCTTTTACATTGAAATATATCATTAAAATTTAATTTAAAATATCAATATCATCGATTAATTTTATTATTTGAAATTTTAAGTATCAAAAAGTGTAGATAAAACATTATGTTTGTAAATTATGAGCTACACTTATTTAAAGATATTTAAAAATTGTAAATTCCTCGACAAGATTTCTTAACATATCGATGATCGTTAATTTTAATGTTTATTTTAATTTTAATTTTATTTACAGGATCTTAGTTATGGCGTAGAAAACGTACCGATTCCATGTGTGAATGAAATAGACCATGCATATCCAGATACGATAAAGTATACGACAGAGCGAGAGCCAACAGAGGACGTATTTATGAATCTAGATCCAGATTTTCTGTGCAGTTGTAATTGCGAGGACGATTGTCAAGATAAGAATAAATGTCAATGCTGGCAACTGACTATCCAGGGTGCAACATTAGGCGGTAGAGTACCAAATGCTGCAGTTGGTTATGTTTACAAAAGACTACCCGAAGCCGTTACCACTGGAATTTATGAATGCAATTCCAGGTAATAATAATAGTTAAAATTTCCACACGTTTAATGTGACTGTGTTAACTATAAAAGTGATACATTTTTAATATAAACATGTGTGCGCTAAATAAAATAATATTCAAGCAAATTGTAATTATCAAATGCAATTATGTATTTATTATTGTTTATGGTAATAGTATAATTGCTCTTGATTTTCAAAATAGGTGCAAGTGTTCGGTAAAAACTTGCCTGAATAGAGTCGTCCAGCATCCCCTGAATTTGAAGCTACAAGTTTTTAAGACTGCCCCCAGGGGTTGGGGCATCAGGTGCTTGAATGATATTCCACTCGGTTCGTTCATCTGTATTTATGCTGGACGATTGCTCACCGAACAAGGAGCCAACGAGGGTGGAAAGAATTATGGTGACGAGTATTTGGCCGAACTTGATTATGTTGAGGTTGTAGAAGGGATTAAGGAAGGTTACGAAAGCGATGTTCTTGAGCCGGAAATGACTTTGGAAGAAGGCGACTCGGATAAAGATAAAATTGAGAAGAAGACTGAAGACGATCCTGAATATCAAAAAATTACTCCTAATGATTCCGATGACGATTTCAATATAAGTAAGAAACTACAGAGACATCTCAATGTTGATGATGATGAAGATTCTACGTCATCTATAAGGTTAAATTCCCGAATAACATTCTTTAAAAATTTTACGTTAAAAATATTGTATTTTAAAAAATTTTTAATTTATGTCTTTATTTTCTGGCATTAAATAATGCAAATAAATTAAATGAAAGACATTATATCAAGCTATATATTTGAAAGCCTAAAATCAAGATGATTTAAATATGTTTGTATAGAAGTCGATTAAGAAAACGCAAAAAAGGAGACGAAAATTTAGGATCAGATAAGTCGGAAGATGGAAGTATTTCAAAAGATGGACAAGATAAAACTGGCAGCGACGAAGACGATGCGATGCGTGAACCTAGTAAATTCGATCTCACCGTTGATACAGCACAAATTGAAAGAGAAAAATTCAAGTCTGTCAGAGACTTTTTTGGGGAAGACGAAGCTGTTTATATAATGGACGCTAAAACGACGGGAAATATCGGGCGTTATCTAAATGTAATTATAAAATATGTTATTATAATTTTATTTTCAAAAATGAACTTTTATTTTAGTTATATTGAAAATTTTATAAACACAATTGGATATATATGTACTTTTTCGAAATTTTTTTAAAGAATTTCTTGTTTTGATTTAAATATACATGATTTGTAAATTATTAAGATATATATATATATATATATATATATATATAAATTAATTATTAGTATATATATATTATATTTATTGTTTTAGCACTCCTGTGACCCAAATGTGGTTTGTTCAAAATGTTTTTGTGGATACTCACGACGTTCGATTTCCATGGGTGGCTTTTTTTGCACTAAGTTATATAAGAGCAGGTCAGGAATTGACTTGGAATTACAGCTATGATGTAGGAAGTATTCCTGGGAAGGTGATCATTTGGTAAATGTGGAGCAAGTAATTGTAGAGGACGATTATTGTAAAATTAAATTTTTTTTACATATTTTATAATTTAATTTTTTATTAAAATAAATATTAACTATGAGTGTCTGTAAATAACCAAGATACTTAAAAATAAAATGGTAAAAAATATAATCTAAATAGGAATCTAAAACTTAGAAAATTTTTTATTTATGCATTTAAAAATACGTTTTATAATTTTTATACGTATATTTTACAATTTTTTGTTTTTAAAAAAATAATATATAACTATAATTGATGGTTTAGAGAGAAATAAAAGGGATTTTCATTTGATTGGTACAACAGATGAGTAACAATCTATAATATATTGTAATAACTTTGATTATATTATATTTTTCTTCTTTATTTTCAGTTTGTGCATTTGCACATTATTATATGTATTCAGCTTACAAGCTGAATTTTCTTTTTTTCTCATTTTAATGTTAACATAATATGCAATCAACATTGTAAGTGTTAACATTGGTGCAAATTTTCACTGATGTTTACATAAAAATATAAGTTCACAACATATAACATATATAGTTTACAGAAAACATTTTAAAAAATCATTATGAGCTTACAATTCACTTAAAAGATTAAAAACAATACTTATTGAATATAGAAAATATAATTACCTATTTTATTATTTTTCTCTTTAAAATAAATTAGATATAAATTTTATAGCACTCGAAGTACATATTTTTCAAAATCTTTCAAATTATAATAAATAAAAGATATAAAAAGTAAAACACAATATACACTATTGAATACTATAAGTTACAAAAATCTTTAAAAATTATAAGACTATTATTTAAATATTTTTAAAAAGATTTTTCCACAGCTAAGAAAATTGCCTTGATCATATATTCAATTCAAATTCTATTTTCTCTTAATTTTCTCAAAAATTTTTCTTAGAAAACTACAATTAGCTCACTACTTTTCATGTCAACTTACATAAACTCAGTGGCTCTAGTCATACACGCACAAAATTAATAACGAAGCTGCAAATATCCTATGAGGAACCTGAAAGTTCTTAAATAACAAAATTCATATATCTCTGCATTATTTGGTTTAATGCTAGTGAAGTTTTAGAAGTTCTTTGATTTCCTCTTTTTCGGCAGCATCTAAATAGCTTATGCCATCTGGAGTTAAGCCATTAGGTTTTGCTCCCTTTTCAAGTAACAACTTGACACAATTGGTATGACCTTCCCAAATAGCTGCTAATAACGTTGTTATTCCATGCTTATCTGTAGCCTATAAGAACAGTAGTTTTTAATTTATATAAATAAAAGAATTTAATCTAATTTTTAATTTAAATTTTTTTTTAGAAATTATTAAAATTATTAGTTCAACAATTAAATTACATATGTTTAAATAATTTATGAACCTTACGTTAGCATCTGCTCCTTTATCTAAAAGGTACCTAACTACTTCATTTTGTCCATAATCAGCTGCATAGTGTAATGGCGTTCTGCCATCGATCATTCGATTGACATCTATATTCTATAAAAGAATACAATATGTTAAATATATATATATATATGTCCTACCTACATATTATTATTATATTTATTTTATTTTTTTAATAATAAAAAAACACTTTTTTTTTTAATTTATGAAATGTTACTAAACTATTAAAAAATTTTTTTTTTAAATAATATAAATTTGTAAGTATAAATATGAACGTGTAATATTTAAAAATATTTTCTTATTATTTAAAAAGGTATTCAACAAATAAACAAAAATTTACTAATCATTATGTATATGTATATATACAACGAAACACCTTTTTTAAATGAAGAGGTTATAAAACATGAAAAAAGCAAGTAGCAAAATTCAAAGATTCGCAGAAACGTCATAATATATGTAAGTATAAAATAAAACTCATACTTTATTTTCGACGATATCGCGGACTTGATCTAGATCGCCGTTTTTGATTCCCCAAACAAGCTCACTCATACTTCAAATTGTTTTTTGTAATTTATAACAAGTTCACAATACACAAAATGAAACGACGCAACTTTTTACTGCACAATATTGCTCATACAATCGCCAACGCCAACTGCCAAGTCGTCAACTTGCGTTTTTCTTACGTCTCACTCGCTCTAATGTAAATTCCTGCTAAATGCTATCTTTCATTCGATTTTCCCCCCTTTGCTCTTCCGGTCATTCCAACATACATGGAAATCTCTGGTTATACCTTTTTTGTTTTTGAGTGTACCTTTTTTTTCATTTTATTATATTCAATTGAGTACTATTATGTATAATCAATTGCTCTATATGTATTCAGTTCGTTTTTTTTACTTATAGGGCAAGAAATATTCAGTTTAGTTTGCCGACAAAAAATAGAAGTATGTATAATAATATTTTATACAAATAAAGAAAGAACTATGTATTGTATGTGAATGTGGTAGAAAATGAATATTCGATTTTTTTCATGCTATTAAGATTTTTTCAAGAGGAAGGGAAAGTGTACCAATAAATCTTACACTGTGATAACGTCATATTTAAATTTTTTATTAGCCACATTTTTAGTTAATTTTTCTAAATATTTTTTCCAAGATGTATAGTTAAGAACTAAGTGTTTTTTATCTAATTCAGTGATAAAAATTATTTATTTACTTAATTATATATTGAATATTTAAATGTAAACTTGATTTAGTAAACATAGTGTAATGGGGAGAAAAAACTCATTTTAATTGTTTAGATGTTGCTTATTATTTTGACCGTCACATTACAGGAGTTGATGGTTAATCAGAGTAGGCCGGGAAATTCGAAAATTAAATTCTTTAGATTTTCATAATTTTTAAAAATTGTTTGATTAATATAAATATTTATTTTAATTTAAATATTTGATTATTGTTTAGGCTAGAATTTTCTGCTTTTATATTTTTTAACAATAAAACTTTTTTCTTTTATTTTATTATTGAAGTAGTGAGTAATTGAAAGATTTTGTATTATTTTATTACATAAAATTAATTTAAATTGTAATCCTTTAAAATAATACTATGAAAAATATTCTGAAAAAAGGATACTGCGTAATATTGATTGGTGCCTACTATTTTAAAAGCTTATAAATATTATTAATTTCATTATCTTATAAGTTTCTCTGTTTGATTCGTAAATTATTCTGTAAATTTTTTGAAAATATTATTCGTGTATTCGTATGGATTTAAGCACGTATTATAACAGTATCCATAATTTCGAAGTGTTGCTAGCCGTTTAATATATAATGGATGTTTTTCTTTTTTGTTGAATTTATTGAAACTTTACAAATAAGTGTGTTCAATAAGTTTAACAAAGCAATCCTATAATTGTTTTATAACCATCTGTTGTGAGAATTAAAAATTTCAGCGTCTTATTAATAAGATCATGAAAATTAAGTATGACTTATCAGTACATAATTTATCTTCATAATAAAACATTTCCCACAGTTTATTCAATTTTATTAGATTTCAAGAAAATATACCACAGTGAAGAGAATATATTTATATTTAACATATACTTTATCAATCACGCATTTACATAGTATTTGTCTCAAATAATAATTACATACTATTAATTAATATTTCAAATACGAACATCCTATTTTTTCTTGGATTTAATTCTCATTAATGTGCAGCGTACTTTCTCAAACGAATTTTTGACATTTTCAATCTCATAAAAAAGGTCTGATGTAGAAGAAGCAATTCTATTACACAAGTGTTATAGTATCATTTCAGCGTTCATATTTAGAATAGAATCAAATTGATATCATTTCACAATCCAAGCACTATTGAAAATGTTTTGAACGCAGTTAGCTTAGAGGAAAAGTGATATAGAAAGCATTAGCGATAGATTAGAACTTCCGATTTAAACATGATCTGATTGCTTCAAATCAAAGAATTCAGAACAAAAACAGTAATATTAATAAAAAATATCCAATATAAAAAAAATATATTATACATATTTATTATCTATAAAAGTGAAACATTGTAGCACGATTTCTGATGCTTCAATCCTTTTAGTGGACTGCTTTTTTGTATCTATCCTAAGTCTTATAAATGATTCGAGTGCTTGAGCCATTGCGCAAATTCCTCATTTAACTATTTTTAAAAAGCATGTATTAGGTTATTTATAAATGAGAAAATATTATGAAATGAGAAAGCTTAGTCAATACATGTTGTATTTGATATCAAACAATTCTTTGTTATTCTACTTTCTATGTTCTGGCAAAGAATAATTTTGTTTTACTGCAAATATTTATATTTTTCATTATTTGACAGTATAAAATCTAGTATTTTTCAAACTATTAAACTATTAATATAAACACAAGCGCTTGCACACATATACACACACGCATTTGAAGATGTAATAATTTTACTTATATTAAAAA
The DNA here is from genome assembly GCA_018907185.1 of Platyscapa corneri. NCBI lineage: Eukaryota > Metazoa > Arthropoda > Insecta > Hymenoptera > Agaonidae > Platyscapa > Platyscapa corneri. The sequence goes on from JACCHW010000001.1 coordinate 5,370,477, forward strand.
TTAGCTATATAATATATATAATAGCCATTAGCACTAAAGTTTCGAGTGATATGGAACTTCACAAAAAACTAAATTTATGAATGATCCAAATCCATGAATATATAAATTTTATAAATGATGCAACAAAATTAAAATTAAGAAGAGTGCATAAATTACGATATAAAAATTCGTATAAATACAGAATTAAATGATTTATTTCTGAATAGATTTAGCATTTATATTTAATTAATTTTCTTAATATAATTTTTTAGAATATATTATTCAACTACTTTTTTGAATATCTTACGACAAAAAAGTTTAAACATTCTGTATTTAAATTCTAGTAGAATTTAAGTATTTTTGGATTTATTACGATAAATAAAACTATAATTTTATTAATAATTCATATATTGATTTTATTTTTTTAATATAGATAGGGTTTTTATTAAATTTAAACTATAAAAGACCCACAAATAAAGTATGATTCGCAATGTAGATTGAAATAGAGAATTATTAAAACAAAAATTATTAAAATTATCAAATAATTGATAATTATTAATATTAAATAAATTTTTTAAATACATAAGGTATATTTAAAAATTAATTTTGAAAATTGCAATGTGTACTAAAATAAGATTATCATATTATAAGGTGATTTTCTTAAAAATTTTAGTACACACTCCCCTTGACACTAAAATTCATTACGATATGATATTATAAAATAAAAATAATCGTTTAATTTTTATCATGTTAATATTAAAATTACCTATTATTTAATAAAATTCATTATTAAATGTTATTATCGATATTGTCTTTTAATTATAACAAATTTATTTATAAAAAATTTTTTTCATAATAGAATTTTATAATTATTAGATCATTACATTTTAATAATTATAAATAAAATCAAAATAAATTTTTATTTTTTATTTCATCATGCCGTTTCATTATAAATCACTATGTTCGACACATACTTTATGTAACCCAGCCTTACTGCTTGTTTTCTTAACAGTATGAAAAGGTTGTATTCTATATGTGTTTATAAAAAAAAAAAATACGTTATAATAAAATTTGAATTTTTAACGACTTAAGACCTGTTTTATCTCTTTATAACCAAAAAAAGAAAAAAGCGTGCACAATGCATATCGATACAGGTCCTGAAATTAGCATGAAATCAACTGTATGGTATGCACTAAGACAAAATTTCTGTCATGAGGGAATGGAATATTCCTTTTTAACTCAAGTGAAGGCGATTTCACTCTCTTCTGGGATAAGTGGAGATTCGTTCCTTATTTGTAAACAGTGGCGGATGAAAGATTTTCTAAGAAATTCATTTTGTAATTGTGAAAATTATTTATTAGAAGTAGAAACTGTGATTGAGCACACATATTACAAATTTTTTTATATACTTAGTTAAAAATTTGGCTAGGTTTCCAGAAATTTACAGTACATAATTTTTAGATTTGCTATCAGAAATTTTCTGTGCAATTTTCTATGCGTTCATCACTAATACTTGTTGTATCAATTTATTAAGTAAGATTTACATTTGATGATTAATTCTGATAGCTTTTGCCATTAATTTTATTGTAACTTAAATACATAAAATATTTCAATAATTTTTGTTTCAAAAAGTCTTGCATTAATATTTTTTATTATATTTGAGTAGTACTTATTTGATTACAAGTTAGATATTTTATTAGTGTTAAAGGTTATTAGTGTATTTTATAATATATATATATATATATATATATATATATAATATTAGTGTCCACTAAAAACACTTGACTATAAGACTGTACTGTTGAAAATTCATTGAAAACGATTTAGTGTTGTGATATTATCTTAATTAAACAGAAATATGTAAGTTATATATTATTATAACTTCGAAAAATAATTCAATAGTATAATAAAATATTCTATATGGCTTTTTAAAAATTTATGTATTTAACTATTACTAATATAATTAACTTGAGATTAATTAATAAATATGCTTAAATTAGATTTAGCGTGATTACTAATTTTATTTGATAAAGTGTTAATTATGATCCTTAATGAAATTTACTTCACTGAAAAAAAAATAAAGCTCTGATTCTAAATCAAAATAATAAGGCTTATCTTTTACAAAATGTATACAGGGTATACAAAATTACCTATACTTTCCTGGATACAAACTCTCTTTCTAAGAGAGATGAAAGGTCAGGAGATTGAGCGTGGGTTACTTTCAATACTTTATCGCAGACACAAATCAGTCTAGACTTTAGATTAAATCCCACATACAGTGTTCACAGATTTTCACCTACTCTCCCTTTTCAAGCCAACTGTACATGGTACATGGGCGTTTCGCTATTTTTATTTTGTTTCAGCCAATAAATATTTTATTCACTGGTTAGTTTTCTCCCATTTTTCTTTTGGGAACATTCAAAGTTAAGTAGTAAAGTGTCTTGAACGTGTAGAAATTTATAATCAGCCAGTAGGGGTGTAAATCAAGGCTAGTATGAAAATACAAGTAGTTAAGATGGACGAAATTTTTACTTTCCTTCGAGCCATTTAAAAGTGGCTATCATCGCTAAAATAAACGCTGCTAGCGATAATATACACCTAAAGAGTCAATCACGTAAATTATTCGCGACTTTGTAAAACCAAACAAGATGATCGAACGTAACTCGCGCGATCGACTTCGACGAGTTAACCCTGAAAACATAAACTGAAATTCTGATTGAATTCGAAACGCATGGTAATAAGTATATGAAATAGAATGACCTACCGCATAAGTTGTTTCGGTACGTAAAGGACGTGTGAAAATTCGATAAAACTTAGAAATATGATGTTTTTATATGTATAAATACTTTTAATCGTGAAAATAATAATCCTGTTATATATATATATATAAGAAATAATTTTATGTACAAACAATCTATACAATTAATCGCTTTTATTAATCAATTCGTTAAAAAATAAAAATTTAAATAAATTTTTTTTAATATCATAGTTTAATTTTATTTAAAATAATAATTTTTTCCTTATATATACTTTTGATATAATCAATTTTCCTTAAATGATTTAAGGATTAAAATATATTTATAAAACTTCAAATTTATAAATGATGAAAAAAATAAAATTAAAAAAGTTTTTGATGTATTATTATCGAAAAATAATTATATTTACACTCCAAAAAATTATTGTATAAAATATAATGAGTTAAGATCTATTAAATTGTAAAATATAAAAGATGAAAATTGTTTCTAAAATTATGTGTACTTACACAGGTATACACCAACGCACAATATTTTAATATTTATTCAATATCAATACCACATTATAATTCTTTAATTTTATTAATCGTGACATTAATCAAGTCAAATTAATTAAAGTGATATATCAATACTTGTTAAAAGAGCTTCTATTTATACTAATCAATTTAATAAACTAATCATTGATGCAAATTTTTTAAGATAAAGTATCACTCTTATTACTAATGTTGTAATAACGTAAGTATCAATAATAATATTAAAATATTTAAAAATAAAAATTATTAATGGCAGGTATTAACAAAATTTAATGACACTCTTAATTTTAAAATATCTTTTTATTTAAATTAATTTTGTTTAGTTGCTATAAAAAATATTTAAAATGTAGATTTAGTTTTATATTAACAAATGATAAATGTAAATGAAAAAATATAATAATAATGGATAAGAATGGTTTATTAAATATATTTATCAACTTTAAATAATTATGAACTATTTTTTGGTTAATAATTATTTATATTTCACGTGTTATAAAAAAAGCTATTAAATAGCCAGATATATTTTGTCTAGGAGAATTAATTATTTCATCTTTGTATTTTATAGATAGTTGCTTAAAATTTGCATTATGTAGGATAAGAGTTAATATAAACGCATAATAAGAAAACTTAAACAATAAATTTTCGTAAGTTAGAGAGTAATTAAAAAAAAAATAAATAAATTTAGAAACAAAAATATTTTATTATAAAAACTTGTAATTTTATAATTTTGTCTTTACTTTATTACATTAATTTCAATATCTTAAAAAATATTTTTACAAAATTTTTTATTTTAACCTTTATATTACTAAATAATAAATTTATACAGAAAAAGGAAAAATTTAAAAAAAAATTTGTATTCAATTTTAAATCATTTACAAAATTAATTTTCGAATAAACTTTATTACTCGAGGAAAATAATTCTTAATTTTCAATTTTAATTAGTTATAAACCTTTGAAAATATGAAAATATTGATTATTTAAAAAAAAGATTTATTTAAAAGTTATATTATCTGTTATTAATACAAAAATATTTTTCTGAAATTTCAAGTAGATCGCACTAGAATTCGTTTTGATATAAAGATTTATGGAAAAAATAGTTTTAAGGGTTGCTATTGGTTAGATTTATTTAAGTTTTGTAATTTGAACAAGATTTAGTTTTAAAATTTTTAAACGAACTTTTTTCAAAATCTTATTTCCAAAGTTGATATATAAAGAAAAAGATTTCTTTTTAAATCTAAATTTTTTATTAAATTTTTTATAATTTTATGTAAGTTATTAAAATATAATCCTTAATATTTAAGTTTTAAATTTCTATTTCAAATTTTAATTTTATGAATGGAAGGCGGTTGTTTTTTATTATTTAAATAAGATTTTTAAGTGTGCGACATTATCACTAGTTTTAGATATAAATTTGATAAAGATGGATTTATTACAAAATTAATCTTAATTTTGTATAAATATCAATGACATCATTTTGGTTTTTGAATTTCCAATAATCTGAAAAGATATGTTGCTTCTAACCATAAAAACATTTTTTTAAATAGAACACTGATGATAAGTTTTGACTTAATTAATATTTATATTTTTAAATAAAAATATGTTGATGTAATTCTTAAGTAATGTTATTTTATATGCTCAAAGTTTTTTTTATAAATAAATACTTTTTTTTCTCGGAAAAGTATGTAAAAATTCAATTTTCTGTGTCAGTAGTACTTGTAAAATCGACTTAAAATAATTCATTTGAATATTTCGTATCGAAAAATTTTAAAAGAATTTTGTCATCGTTATCATAACTTTATAAAGTTAATCATAACCTTATAAAGTTATAATACTAATAAAGCTGTAATATAATATAAAGCACCATATGTTATTAGAATAGGTTTGGACATAGGACAAAATAAATAAGACATTGATGTAATTAAATACGTATTTTAATTTAATCACATTAAAATTACAATCACACATAGTTTTTTTATGCTTCTGCATAATCATAAGATATAATTTTTCGTTATACAATCGTCTCTCATTGAACTTCTTTTTTATATGGGAATTAGCATTTCACATAAAAAACTATCTTTATTGTAATATTTAGATTTAATTATGTATATGTGATATACTAAGCGTTTATCGGTGAACAGGAATATTAATTATATTTGGGATGAAACTTATTAAATTTGTCGTTTTTTGTCTATTAAATTATTCACAGCTGATCGATTATATTCGAACGGCAATAATTATTAAATCAAATAATAAAATTATCGTCGATTATAAGTAGTAAAATAAAAATAAAAAAAATAATAATAGAAAAACCAAAGGAGTTTATATAAAATAATTATCGTTGGCATAAACTAAAGAGATTTTTGTCTCGCTTTTGCTTGTAGATAAACCTTCGATTATTAAATCCCGTGATCTTTGTTGAATTCTTCGCGGTAACAGTGTTAACGCAACTGCGTTCTCTGTACGTTTACGCCCTTTCTTCCTTTGCTCGACGTATCCACTTTTATTGGCCATGACCTATCGTTGCACATATTTCAAAGAGGTAAGGGAACATAGAAGAAAGATTCATCCACGAATGTTGAAATTGGATTTCATTGATTTTATGCAAGCACTTCCATGTCGCTTTTTTACGACTTTTGTGGTATTCGTCTCTCGCAACGACGTACGATTGATCAATGCCTTGGAGACATTGGTAAAGTGTTGGTTCATCTTTGATCCAATCTTTCCTTTCGCTCCCCTTTTGCCCTGGTCTCAGAAGATGGTCATCGTAGTCGGCTCAGGAAGACGGCGATGCGTACCTCGACTCTTACGCCGATGATTTGGCGGCGGCGGCCTTGGCGATAGCCTCAGCCTCTTCAGCGCTGGGTGGTGGCAATGTCGGGATCTCAGGGTACTCGAGCTTCGCACCCTCCTCGCATTCAAAGATAGGGCAGCAGTCGGGGAACGGCGCGGTTTTGTTCGTTTTTTCAGAGAGCTTGCACTTAGGGTTAGCCTTAGGAAGAGGTCCACAATCCTCTACGAGCTCAAAGAGACGTCCGCTGTTATCATCAGCTGGGACGCAGGTTGAGCGACCGCAGAATGGTGACAGATCCCAGGCCTGTTTGGGTTCGATGGTTGCGCATTTGGTTGAGGCGAAGCACATACCCGGGAAATCTGTAAAAGAAAAAGGCAAGACATTTAGTCGAAGCTTTACTTTTTATAAGAAAAGTTTATTTAATCATTCGAAAACCGTTAACTCTTTCAATTTGCGAGTTAAAGTTTAAATGTTAAAATTTTGTTTTCACTATTTAAGATTTTATTTGTTCTATAAAATTATACGTTGTTTATCTTTGATATAAGATATTAAAACGATTAGTTGCACAGCTCAGAATATATTCTTAGGACGATATTTTTGTGGTACTTCACACGGCACAAAAATCTTCTTATTTCAGAAAGAAATTTTGACGTAATTTTACATCGAACATATTTTAATATATAAACTAGATTAGGTTAAAGAATATTTTAACTGGAGAATTTTATAATTTTGATAAATTATTATAATTTCATTTTTGGTTAGTTATTATATGGTGAACATGATGATTCACGTGTAGTGCTTTATTTAAATTGTACAATTAAATGTTTTCAGTTATTGATCATGAATGATTTAAAATGTATTAAAATTTTTAGCCTCTGTATTTTTTTATAGTAAATTATACAAGTATCACTAATATTTATGATCTATCAATGAATTTTATAGTATAATAAAAATTGATATATAAAGTAACAAAGATACAATTTCAACTTTTTTATTGTTTAATACAACTGGAACCGAAAGGAAGATAATTTCCTTTCTTATTTCATAGGCATTATTTTTTAAATAAAAAATGTCTAGTTATAATATTCACGACTGCCGATAATAGGTAAATTATTTCATAAAACAAAGCATATAACCAATTTAATGTCTCCACTTTCACAATACGTCAAAGATCATTAATTTTGTAAGTTGATGAAAGCTAGAGTGTACTCGAGAAAAAGTTTCTTAATCTTTTGCAAATATTTTTATTATGTTTAAAGATTGTGATATTTACGTGCTAAATTCTATTTAATTAATTAACCAAATTTTGAAATTTTTACATTGAAATTTTATTTTCATAAATTTTAATTATTTACATGAAAAAAGTTAAAATGATAAAATATTATTTCTAAATGATTTTAATTATTAAATAATTTGTATAAATATAAATATAAATATTGTATAATTTCTTTAATTTTTAATATGAATTTATGCATTTAATTTACGTGTACTGTAAAATAAACTATATTCAGTTACTTTAAGAAGAACAGTTCTATTTGTAATGATACATTAATATTTTTTAATTATTCTTCACTTAGAAGCATCAAAAAACCATCTTATAACTTTAATGTTTTTATCAAATACTTATAATTATTAAAAATACGTATAATTGTTGACTTATAGATGCGCTGTAATTTTTCTATTGTAAATGAGGATTAAAATAGGGTATTATAGTGTATTAGCTTATTAAGACTATTTTATAAGAGGTCTATGTATATATTTTTATTTTATAGTTTAACAGACTTAATCCATGACTTATTTTTTCATTTTAAAAGTATATTCGGTTTCTAAAAAAAGCTTATATATGTAGTATATACTGATGGTTTAAAAAATTATCATAATTATACAACGAGTAAAGTGCATTGTGAATATTAAAAATAACCTTAAGATTATTCCATTAAGAATGAATAAAAATGTATACAACGAAATATCAAGAAGTTAAAGAATTTCGTAACATAAATTTTGCGCTATTATTTTGAATAGTTTAAAAGGATATTTTGAATTAAAGTTTGTTCTTTTCTTTTTTTTTCAATAAAAATTTAGTTTCTATTAGATTTTTGTTTCCAAAATATTTTCATGAATATAAGTATAATATATAAAAAATTCACACAAGACTCCCGTAAATTATACCAAAGTTATTTCGAAAAAGGAAATAACGAAATTATAATATTATAAAGTGAAAAATTTTCGACGTATTTATTTAAAATAATTTAAATAAATAGAATGAATACTTTCTGCTATATAATATACCAGTTTATTATACAAGTTTAGTTTTATAAAATAACTTAATTTTCATTATAGTTTATATTATAAAGTTATTTGTGTCTATGTTTTAAATAATACTTCTGTATAAATTAATTTACGTTAGTTATTCCATAGACATTCTTCAATATATGTATTCATGTATAACAATATATAAATCAATATATTTAACGTAGCTTAATGTCAAAAGAATTGATGATCTGCTTACACATATCTTATAAGTTAGTAAAAATAAATTTTATATATTTCTGTTATTTAAAATGTATTAAAAATTAGTTGCTAAAAACAAAACTTTGATTATAATGTAATAATTTTGGTTTATTTCAGAGATATTTTTTCTCAGATCTTAAAAATACAAAATTTTAGTATAAAAAGTCGACCAATAGTGTAACAGGTCATTGAAAACGACGAAAGAAAAAGAGGGTCTCGGGACTGGGTGACCTCGAGGCAATCATTCGGCGCTTTCACTGCCACGAGGCCAGAGCTGATCGACTCTCCTTGTACTCGTACTTCTTGTGCAATTTAGCAAACCATGAAGATCGAGAGAAGCCCTTGTGATTATGCGCGGGAAACTGGCGGGACTCTCGCCGGAAACAAACTAGTGTTATTCAGTTATAACGGGACGGAATTCTGTGAATTAACAGAACCAAGCCAAGTATCGTACGTCTCGATGTAACAGAAGTAGATTTAAATTCAATTAAAATTATTAACAGTAAAAATTTTTTTTAAGATTGATATATCGTTGTAATAAATTAAGCATTTTTACGAACACCGTACAGAAGTGTTTACCTTATTATTTTTTACCTTATTTTTTCTCGTATATTAAAAATTCTAAATTTTTTTTTCAATATTAGAATAAAAAAAATTACTAATTATTGTTGTTAGTATTCTGTCTTTCAATATTATTTTAACTTATTGTAATCAATGAAAACTAAAACTGATTTATAGTCTATGTGTATATTTAAAAATAAGAAGTTAGTGAAATCGGCATCCAAAATTGTATTTGTGAAGCAAATAAATTTATAAATATTATATTAAATGATAAAATTTACTATAAATTTATTTATTACCTCATACTATATTGTAAAGAATAATGTTTTTAGATTTTTAGATATTATGTTTCTCTTAGCTATAAAAATAAAAAAATTTTTCGAATTATTTCCAACTATTATAATGTCGTATAGTGTTTCTTGCAATATATTTTTATTATATTATTATAAATATCACACTATGTAATACTATACAATATTATGTAATATTAATTTAATTTTGTGATATACATGTATTATCACTTTTACTGCAATAAAAGGTTTTCTAATAGTACTTGCTACCATTGATCAAAATATTGTAGTTGTCATTCACAATTATAATGTATATTTTCAGTTTAAGTTTTCACTTGCAAATGAAGAAGTACCGTCAATGTCAATTGATACATTTGTGTGTTTAAAACATTGTTTCATTAATTTTAACATTGTCGTGATCAAAAAACCATTAAAAAATAACCGTCCCACAATAATTTATCAAAATCATATACACTTTCTTAAAGTATTCATGTTTTCACGCCCATGAATTCAACGTTACTCTATATATTTACGCCTGCAGAAATAAATTCATATCTTAAGTAGAAACAGCCGACACATGTAAGACGAGGCAATATTATTTTAATTGATTAATCATAAATAGTAAAACATAAATAAGTAAAATTCCCTATTATCTATAAAATAATTTACGTTACAAGTATAAGAATACTGCAAAAACCGTTTTATTTAAATTTTTTATAATTTGAATATTATGTAATTAATAATATAGAATTTGGATTAATAGGAAAGTTTATTAAAATTACTACAAATTTAACTTAATTGTGACCATTGTCATATTTTAGTTATTTCTCAAAAAATCTTTAGTTATTCAATATTAAAGAATAATTTTATTTATCTTTGTAATCACTAAATAAAATATAAATTTACCGGAAGAAAAACATATGAATAAAAAAATCACATTTTGTACAGCAGAGCTATTCTCGGATTCAAAGAATTATATTTTCTTCCGCAACTGTCGTACATTTAAAAATGTACACTAACTTCGTTTTGTATATTTGCGAAAGCGGAAGAGCGTTCAGTTAATCAAGAACGATGAAGAGAAACTCATCCTTGGAGACTTCAATGCGAACACACCGTCTGTTTTCTCTCATTAGACACCTCAATATTTTTGTGCGCAATATCCGCTCCATTAAAACTCGGCGGTATAATTGTACACAATCTTATATTTTTCGTATTTTAATTGTGTAGAGGAAACAATGAAAGAAATTAATTATGATCTGTAAACGTGATTCTACTGTTTACGAAGTGGTAATATTGCTTGCAGCATATTCATTACATGATTAGTTATGAATAAATTGTTGCAGGAGTGATTTTATACTTTATTTAAACTTTCATAACATTAATTCCAATTTTTTATTGATATTTAAAAGAAATTGGAAAGTTTAACCATGAAAAGATAATTTATCTGATAGATATTAAATTTTAATTAAAATTATTATAATTAAAGTCGTAATAAAATTGTAGAAGAAAATCAAATGTGTATGACTTTATTTAAAAAATTTTTTAAACTCTAAAATATATCGCATACAATTTATTTTGAATACAAAATGAAGTAATGATAAATACTACCAAATTAATGCAATAATTGAAAATGATAAAATATAAATTTAAAATTTACAGAAAAGATTATCTTAAAATATTATATGCAGCTAAAAGTTAAAGTTATTCGTAACAAAAGTAAAATACTATAAACATGTTGAAGTTATGATTGACAACAATTAATTTTCGTGTAACAACAATCGTTATACTTTGAAGTTTATTATCAATATTTTATTTAAATTAATTCTAATCTAATTGAATAAATATTATGCTAAGTATATTTCGAGAACTTTAAGCTATTAAACAGTTATTAATCAATATAATTTTTTTAAAGAAAATTAATTGATAATTCTAGACAGATTCATTCTATAAAATTAAAACAATTAATTTGTTATTTATAAGTATTAAATTTCAACAACCTATTGGAAATAAATAGAAAAAAGGGAAACGACTGATTGGAGTCAGTGAATTCAATTGGTTCAAGTTGTACTTCAGACACAGGTGAGTACTACCCTATCGATCCTCAGATAAACTTTAGACCATCATCAATTAACAAAAATACTCCTTCGCGGGAAAATAAAAAAGAGCTAGCTGCCGTAGGTGATTTACTCTTGATTGATAAAGAGACTCTGGAGTGCAGTTGCAAGTAGGCCAGGGCGATCCGTGTCGAAGAGAAGAATGACAAGGATTCGTTGTTAGTAAGCGCCGTTCACGATCGTTCATTTTTGAACGCCTTTTCGTGCGTAAACGACCTTTTCGTTTGCTAACTTCTTTTTGTTTAAAAAGGCTTTAAATTGTTAATTTAAACTCACGCTTAGATTAGAATGGCTTTCGGTCACGCGTTAACGTTTGCATTTTAACTAATCGATAGTTTACGACCTCGCGTTGTCATTTATTTGTTCTCATTTCTGTACGATGCATTTGGAAGTGGATAGAATTTTGAGCAACGAATGCGTAAATTTTATATAAGTATACAAAAGTATAATAATTTCATTTGAAATGTACAAACATCATTGTTTTAAATTTAAAAGAAAAGGAATTTTTTATCGCAATATTAAGTGGATTGATTTGTATGATTTCGTAAACGAGACTTATGTATATCGCTTGCTTATTATCGTTTAACTGTTTCTAAGAAGAATCATAAAAATGAATATAAAGTGTGTACGATAATATCCACAAATGAAATTATTCTAATTATTTATTGAATTATTTTAAATATTTTTATATGTATTTATATTTTTATTTCATATAAATTTATATACATTTATATATAAGTATATATTTTTCAATAAAAAATGATGTGTACTATTTTTAAATTACACCATTATTTTCTATTAAGCTTTGGCCTTATTTTTCAACAATTTGAATAAATAATTTAAGACAAGATACAAGCTGAAATAAATTTAAACATCTAAATTTATCGTTAAATTTAATTAATTATAATTTAATATAAAAATTAAAATTTTGTATTAATTATTAAATATATTTTTTAGTTAGCAATAAATTTAAAATTTATAAAATAAAATGCAAATGAGTTTTATATGCTTTGATCAACTTAAATGATGAAAGTAAATTATGTAACGTAACAATAAAGGAATCAATTATAAACGATGTGTGAAAAATGAAATATTATTAATTCTTCATTTAAAATTCTGATTGTGAACTGAATATATTTTACTGCACAATATATGTTTATGATCTACTTGTAAATCAATTTATTATTTTTCTTATTCAAGTTATTTCCTGTGTGATGTATAATAAAAAATGTTTTTTTAATTATTATTATAAAGAATTAATTAATCTAAAAAAACTATTGTAGTTTATTACAGTTTTTATTGGTTAAAAATTAATCGATTTATTCATTTATAAATTTATTAAGTATGATAAACTTCACAATTTTTTTTCAAGTATTTTAATAATAATTATGCTGGTTAAAAAAAATAATTCAACTTGTACTTTCATTTTTTTATCGAAATTAATTCAATTCAACGATTATTTTTCCCACTATAATAAAACATCAAAAAATAATTTAAATTTATTTTAAAAAAATAAAAACGGTGATATATAAATAATCTTTATTTACTTATTGTATAATGTACCATACATATCAAGATTCCTCTGTGTATTTATTAACGTAGCTTTTTTATGCCTGAATATACATAGAACAGAAGAAAAGGAGTAGTTCGAGATATAAAGTAACAGATCAAGATCTTTTTTTTTGCACTATCACAATTAAAATTGCATAATTTCCAAGGTAAATTATAAACAAGGTGCGTTCTTGCGTTTTCTGAATCATGAAAGAAAGAAAATGTGTTGGATGTTGATAATAAAAAAATTACGCGATGAATACCTTCTGCTATGTGTAACATGCTAGTGTAAAATAAAAGCTTTTGGATAGGATTTTAAAGTCACTTTTTATAAACAAAATTAATTTATTAATTTGCACAAAATTAGATTACATTCCTTACTAAAAAGTATCGGAAATAACTGAAAAATTAGTATTAGAAATAAAAACTTTTTGAATTTTTATTCTATTCGAACAACATAAATATTAAATAATTTTTTTTATGTATAATACCACAAAAATAAGATACAGAATATAAAAATTAAGCTGTGTTAAAATTATTAAATTCAAATTATTTATAAAAAAAAACTACATCCTGTAGGAGAAGTTCATTTTTAGACTTTATACCATTCTAAAGAATAAAGATACAATCTTTTTATAAGCCTGTTGTTATATTACTTAATTACGGAAACACTCTTAGTAATTATAGCTATATACGAAATAATTATTAGACGACAGTATTAATGTCAGAAAAATTGTGAAAGCATTCGAAGAGCTGTAAAATTTATCAAATTCAATTGGTATTTACGAGCATTTATTGTCCAGGAGAACGATAATGGACATTACGGTATATTTTATAACCTCCTAGATATTAAACATCAAGTAAAATTAAAAACAGATTAAAAAATTTTCTGGAAAGTTAAAAACATGAGAAATCAGGAAAAAATATCTGTGGTTTAAACTTTTTAAAGTGAATAAGTCGAACGAACGATGCAAGAAAATACATTTCATCACAAAACACTTGTTTTTCTTATAGTAGTTTTTTTCGATTGGAGTTTTAGTGAGCTGACATCCGTCAATTCCGGGAAAGTTTTGACAATGTCCAGTATTACACAATAGGCCAAAACAAATGGACGGGCAGGGGAGGAGATTGAATACGTCCTGGTGACGGCGACTTCCGGTTCGGGTCGGTTTCTTCCTCGTTGGTCGGGCGAAAGTTGCGACATGTTTTGCTTTGACTCGCGGAAACCGCACGGGATTTCCAATTCGATCGGGATCCCGTTTTCTCAGTCTCACTGATGTTTTACAATTACGACTAGTGCAATCTTTGCTCGCGTTGGTTGTTATTTTTTATTTTACATCGTGTCGCTAGTTTTGCGTAATTTCGAATTACTGGTTGCCTACACGCGATGGTTGCGTTCATTAGTACGCGCACGTCACTTGACAACCAACCTCATAAATATGCAAAAGCTTGTCGCAATAAATAAACAAGCGCTTATAATAACTCATTGTGAATTAGAATTTCATTGTGCAATTTGACTAGGCACTCAAACTAGTATTTACTAATAGACTTAAATCATAGATATGTGCTTTCTTATCTAACCCATCTCAGCTCGTAATCTAAAGCATACTTTTAAAAGGCATTGATTTTTTATTATAATTTAAAATTTCGATTTTAGTGTTTGAGATGACTGGACAGTAGCTATAAAGTAAGGGCATCGTTCAATGAAAATAAAAGTTACAGTTTCAACGTGTAGATACCAAGGTTGTCGGAAGGCTTAGGATAAAAAAAGGGAGAAATCTTACCCCTCAAAACATCGGCGGGAATAAGTCTGCGGAAGGTCTTGGGTCGCTCTTCGTCATTCTTGTCATCGGCTGCGTGTACGGCTGCAACGACGACAATCGCTACGAACACCAATACGGACTTCATCTTCTCTGTATTGTTGAGTTTCTTAGCGGCTACGGATAATGATAGTGTGCACCAACGTCGGAAACGTCGGCAATTTCAGGACTGGCCGGGCCCTAGCTTCGCAACTGGCTTTTATAGTAGAGCCCCGGGCGCGGCGACTCTCGGGCCCCTGCTCCCTCCCCCTTCCCAAGCAGTGCTCGATCTTCGCTTCTTCGCGGCATCGTGCAATTATAGCGCGTGGGGAAATGGTCCTTCGTTACCGATGCACCCACCCACCCACGCGCGTAACGAGGCCAAAACACCGGCTAACGGACAATCCATCCTTCTTTCTTTTCTGAGTTATTGTGGTTCGTCGCGCTTTTCTCGCAAGTTTACGGAAAAAAATAAAGAAATTGAGTCGTATGCGTTGTTTAACTCTTGCGCCCTATCAGTTTCCGTTAAAGCAAGGGCCTTAATTTGCTTTTGTATTACTACACGCACCACGGCCGCGAGAACAACTTTTTTCATTGTGAGGATTACAATTTGAATAAATAATGATTGTCTGTAACACCACTGTATTTGTTCTTTGTGATTTGTTACATATATTTTTAAACCACAATTAATAAGCTTCTAATTCATAATGATGTTTGCGGAAAAAATTCTTCGTGATTTCATGTAATTTAATGCAAATCTGCTTCATTATTTAGAATGTGAATAAATATAAATTAGTGGTGTTTTAAAATAAGCTTTTTATCAATATAATTTTTTTTGTAAATAGAAAGTACATGAGTATTAAAGCTCTACTAAGTTGAACACATTACATCTGAAATAAAATAAGTAAAATATAAAAAAAATTTCTTTAAATATGCTCATTATGAAAATCAGAATTCTTATCAGTTAAAAGATACGTGTATAATAAAAAAGAATCTCTGCATACAATTTTATATAAAATTATTCTTATTTAAATATAAATAATTTAAAATATCAGAGAATAATAATTTAAAATAATTTTCCAAAACAAATTATTTCTCACGTTAAATAAAAATTTATTATTATTATAAGTAAAACTCGATTTGTTTTAAAGGCAGTTTAGAAAAAAGAACGCTTCTCTTTCATTCTCTCGATTGTTAATTAATTCTTATTCAAAATACATTTTCTCTTGAAATCTGATAAAATTATTTACCTTCGATTGAAGTTTTTTTCCAATTTTTTCTCTAAAATTCTCGATTCTTTTAACTTAATAAAAAGACGTGTAACATATAATAATCAATGTATACTTGTAATAGAAAATATGAATACTTTATTTACTTAATATAAAAAAAAAAAACATTAAAACTGATTAGTATTTTGTTTCTAAATGTACTTGTAATAAATGGTAGATTACAAAAGAGTAAACAGCAGTAAAAAGTAAAGACTGGGAAGATAGATTGTTGATTATTTTATAATTTCACAGTCATATCGAATTGAAGTGCTATGTGCATTTATGTGTCGATGGATTATCATCTTTCATCTTGATTGCAATGGAAACTACTATAAAAATCCTTAAATAAAAGTTAATATTATTAATTGTGAAAAAGAGTGCCCGATTGAAAGATTGAGAGTAAATGGTATTAAAAATCGTGAGTTAGTGATTTTAATAGTTTAGAATTTATTACTGTTTAAATACTTATATGATGTAATAATCCGATTTATTAAGATTTATTTTGCTTCTAAAAAGAATTTTATCGAAGAAACTTTAATCTCACTTTTGTTTTTAACGTTCTTGTATAAAAAATAATCGCTTTCCTGATTGTATAGAATGAATTATAATAAACCGTGATTGCATTTTGAGAAACAGTAATATCCTTTTTCAATTTATGTTTCTATTATCATAATTGATTTATGTGTTCAAAACATGACATTAAGGTTTAATATTTATGTTAACTTTTAAAAGATTTTTATAAAATTAGGAAATATTAATTTGAATAAAATAAACGATTACTATGTAAAAAATTGAGTTACGACATTTTTGTGACTTCTAAGAAACGCATTTTTAACATACTTCAATATATTTTATTTTATATCGGTCTAGTTAATTTGATTACTTCGTTTTCCTATCTTAAGAGTTTCTGTATTAAATATATTTTTATATAATAAATAGTTCTTTCAAAAGTTAATAAACTTATTATTTCAAATTTAGAAAGCATTACACTTTATTTTAATGCTATCAAGAAAATAAAGTATTATATGCTAAAGGTAATTGATTAAATTTAGAATTGAATAGTAATGTGCTTCATATATATACTGACATAAGTTATTGATTATGATTCTAAAGGAGTTTCAAAATTATGGAATTTTTCTTTATAATTCGATAAAATGTGATTTTAAATAAAAATAAATACAAAATTTAACGTTTAAATTTTTATTTCTTAAAACTGTGCGTAATTATTTATTTTTGATCATAATGATTTATTTATTTTTTGTTTTAAAGAAAAATAATACGCATGATTAAGAAGACCGATACTTTAAAAAATTATAAGCACAAAGTGTCAAGTGTGAGTAATTTACAAGACATTTTTTATTTCATTGTAAGAAATTTATAATTGATTAGATTAATTATCACTCTGGCAAACAACTTTACAATTAATTATTTCAAGCTAACAAATTATTTTAATTAAATTAAAAATTGCTATAAAATTATGTCTTGAAGAAACAGACAAATTTCAATACACGCAATGCTATAAGCCATATATATATTTTCACAATAACAATATCCTATTATTAATATATCTTATTAGATTTAGACATCTAGAATTAGACCTTAAATTGCACACGTACATCTGTATTATCTTTACAATGTGTAATTAAGATATGGTATATTCTAAATATTTTCAGAAAAAATTAATAATATCGTTAAAAATATAATAAATTTTAATGAATTTTCATGACGAAACATAATAATCTATTTATGTTTGAAAAATAGATTGATGAAAAATAGTTTTAGAGTTTTTTTTTAATAAATAAATGTAGTTTATACTTTTTTTAAGTAATAAATTTGTGTATATTTCATAATTAATTGGTAATTATAGAATAATAATAAATGACAATAAACTATAAAATATTCATCGTCACGCTTTTTAAAACTTATAAACGTCAACGTATTTTGCCAGTCAAAATTTCAATTCTCCTGAGAAATTATAACCAGTTTTACACTATATTATTTAATTTTTACTCTAATTTCCATAAATGGAACTACGGTATCGGTCATTAAGATCACCTATTGTTGTCGGTCTGATCTATTGGTGCTACAACTTGTCGGTGATTTTACAATGTGATATATATTTTTTACATTTTAAAGCTACAGTCAACGCGTTACGCTTAATGGTTTTTAGAAAACTTTATAAGATTTAATGAAAAAGAGTAACAGGTGTTACGGAAGCTTCGATCGACATTTATTATCGATATTATTATGTTAATATCAATTCAGGACTTTTAAACTGATGTAAAAACCTATTTTAATCAGAGTATTTTTTTAAAATTTTGTATTCATCACTTAGATATTATTGGGGTAAATATCTACTGCTATAAAATTTTTAAAAAAGAAATACTTTACCTACATGTTTATCCAATCATGAATCAAAATAACTTGTTATAAATAAAATATAGACTTTCTAGAAAGTATATTTTTGTTCTTAAAAATTGTAAAAAAATTTTATTTTTGCAAGCTTTCTTTTTTTTTATTTTATTTCAAATTTTTTAATAATATTTAGATAAATCTTAACTTTTCAAAGTAACATATAATGTTATTTTAACTTTGTTTTTATATAAAGTTTTTTATTCGCTATAATTCTAATTTTTGTTATAAAATCTTCAAAATGAAAATTGAAACTACTCTGCTATAATTTTACTATAATTTTATTGAAGTTTAAAAATTAATAGGAATAATTATTAAGAAATCATTTAAATTATATAGAATAATAAATTTTTTTTTAAATTATAAGTACAAAACCAACTATAACGAAGGTGCTTTCTTAAATTTATTAATATCAAATATTCTCGTATATATCTTAATAAATTTTTTATAATTAATATATTACTTTACTACTTTGAAATTAAATGAAAATTAGTAATTTTGAATTAAACAATAAAGACACTAACGTACATAAAATTGCTTCAACGTAAGGATAAAAAATCGATTTTTCATAATAAAACAATGAATAGTTTTATATCTATAATTTCAATGGTACTTTAGTAAAGAACAATAACATATATAACATATTCTTTGAGGGTTTCTTAGAAATACGATTGATCGAAAATCACATAAATTCTTGATCAACCTTCTAATTGTACAACGATTGCATTCCGAAATTGTTTTGATAAATCCGATGCTATTGTTTACTTATATTTATCCTTCTGTATTACCAATCATATCAGCTTGTTAATTATATTGAGTGAGAAAATCATTTTTCTGAACAAATCTTTACATATTATCGTTAGTTGTCACGTATTGAAGCAAATTAAACTTAAACTATATACTACAATTTGTGGAAGAAAATTTTGTGTTCCAAGCAAATGAAACCGTCTCTATGAAGGCACGAATATGATACTATGATAATATGATAATAATATGAATAAATAATTTCAAGTGTATAAAAGATATTGAGATTTTTATCATTTAGTTTATTTGTTAAAATTGATATAAACAACCTCGATATATTAATGAAACTGAATATTGACTTGTCCCTTTCCTTGTTTAATTAATTATTGTTATTTTTATATTAATATAATTAATTTCCATTTACTGACCCACATATCATAATAATATATTAATAATAAACAACAACTACCTTCAATGTATCCATTTTTTAATTTTGTCAAGGTTTCAGTTGACAAAAAGAACTGCAAGTATTGCAATACATTATAAATCTTTCACTATTAGTGTTTTTTCTAAAGTATTTTATATAATTCAAAATATAAATTTATAAAGGTTTTAATTTTGTTATATTCTTATATTATATTTATATATTTTATTATATTTTTATATACATTTAAAAAAATTTTTTAAACTCTTTCTCTCATTCGTTTGTTGTATAACTACAAATATTTTAAATAAGAAAATTATAATTTCCATCTACTACAAATATACAACCTGATTTGATACCTTAAAATTATTATAAATGTAACGAACGTATATATTTTAATTACATTTACTTTAACAAAAGAATCTACTATTTATAAACCATTGAAACAAAGTTCATAATATTGATCGATAAAAATGTATGATTTTTATTAAAATTTATGTAAATATTACTCATTACATTTTTTATCTATTTTTAATAATTGTAAAATATTAATTGATAATTGCAAAATTACACAAAAATAAAAATATTTTTAGATAAACAAATATTTTAAAAAATTTTAGTAATAATTATTTATCGATTAATATAATATTAATTACTAATAATTTAATAGATTTATAAAAGCATCTATGAAATGTGTAAATCACAATAATAAATAAACAACCATTTAGTTATATGTTTGCATTAATTTTATAATTAAATCAGCTAAACATTTAAATTAAATCTGTTGAGTAAATATTCATAAATTAAAAAGATACGGTGCAGGGAGATAAAGTTACGAAAACTTGAAGAAAGCGATTAATTCGCCAAACTATTCGATTACAATTGAAAAGTTGGCCTTAGGTGACACATGAATTGTTAAAATCTAAGTAGCGATACATGTCACAGCAATCGACGTCGAAGAATTGTGGCCCGAAAAAAGGCGCTTATCGAAAAAGGCACTGCGTCACCATTTCTTTCGAAATATTTCTACGAAGAATTAGTAGCCGCCTTGGAAAGAAGCCTCTCGGGACTCGAGGCATACCGCACATGTCAACGAGCACAGGATAATGTAGGAAGGTAAAATGGGATCAACGATCACGTCGGACTGTCGAAGAAGCAAGAGACATATGTAAATTACGGATATGTGTGTGTATGTCTGACGAGAGGCATATGGAATGAATTGTCGACGTATAAATTGCGTGTGCACAACAGACAGAAACGTTCGAGAAGGTCCACGGGCCAATGAAAACGTGTGTGGCAATCGAAAGTACTTCTTCTCGGTGTATATTGATAATACACGTAACAAATGAGTCATTTTGTTTTAATGAGTTTTTGCACGTTTTCAACAATTTTGTCCTAATATCTCCCATGTTTCTAATAAACATATTTTTATTAATTAGATACGCAAAAAAAAATTTTATACTTTCATATATACATTATTTTTAAAATAAATTTCGTACCCTCGAGAAAATTTTGCTAGCGAAATCTTACGTTTCCGCCAAATAAATAAGATTATACATACGAAATGAAAGTTCTAAAAACATTGTTAAAATAATCTTACTGATATATCTAAATTACATTATATATTTACTTTTTACTATATATATTTAATGAGACTTCTATATATATTTGAAAATTGACTTCAAGTAAAAAAGTAATATTTTTTTAAAAATACGAAATAACAATAATTTAGGTTAAAATGTATTTTTAAGATTTTATAAATTCTAATTTAGCTAAATTAATAAATTTTTCTTGATGGTTATTATTGTATTAACAGGATGATTGAAATTGATTTAAGTGTAAAACTGCATTATAATTATTCAGCTATAAAAATTGATTTTACCTATCAACTCCATCATTTTAATGTAAAAACTACGGTTTCTGAATTTTTTAATTCTATAATATTTAAACATCTTAATTTTTATTTTAAAAAAACCTTCTCCGATCCATTAAAATAGTTGAAAATATAAGTATAATTATATTAAATTTTAAAACTTTATTTCTTACGCATTTTATATTTAGTAAATCATTTAGTTTTCAATAATAATATACAAATGGTAGTCATATGAATCATGAACAGAATGTTCAGTTTTTATTTTTATTTTACTAGAATGATGTAATTATAATATTTTATCTACTAACAATTCCAATAATTTTAACTTGTGTAATCATCTTTTTTATATTATTATGCCTAAAATTCATAATAAATTTTTTTTCATACACTTTCCTTTTATTTAATGGAATACTTTTTAATTCTTTTTA
The DNA here is from genome assembly GCA_018907185.1 of Platyscapa corneri. Taxonomy (NCBI): domain Eukaryota; kingdom Metazoa; phylum Arthropoda; class Insecta; order Hymenoptera; family Agaonidae; genus Platyscapa; species Platyscapa corneri. Next base: position 5,392,508 of record JACCHW010000001.1, read on the forward strand.
AGTTAGTTCTAATAGCAATTTGTTAAAAATATATCTAATACTTAATTTGATATATAATAATAATCTTATGAAAATATAATTAAAAGTTTGTCAATTTTTATGGCTATTTAAAAATGAATCCTTATAATCGTAGATCCTGATTCAATTGATTATATAAACAAAAAATATGTAAATTAACTTATAAGAAATTTGTAATGGTTTTCAATTTTTCAAGTACTTGATAAGATATGAAGAGAAAGACTTAATTGTATTTCATCAAAATCATAATCAATATTTTGCCATTACATAAGTAAACCTAAAAATAAAGAGGTATAAAGTAAGTATGGCATTATTGCCAAAATTGGCGACGGTTTATATTACTACATAATATTGTTCCATTTTTCCTATCAACGAAACAATCGGTCAGCTTTTGACACCTCGATTTTCTTTACTTTTAATATTACTTTACTAATGTCTTTCTTTTTTCGTTATATTAAACGCGGGATCAATTAAGAAGCTTCATCTCGCTTTCGTCACACTTAAGTACACAGAAATAAATACTCGCTCACAAGATAAAAACTGGTTTGTGGTTGAAAAAGAGAAAAAAGAGAGAGACAGTACGCAGTTTTTGATGTGTGAAACGTATGGGTATGAAGGTGAAAGCAGCAGCAACAGCAATGACTAAAATAAGCGGAGGAGGTGATCTCGATATACATTTCGTACTTGCGTACTCCGTTATCCTGGACAAATGCCTACTTTTCTTTGTCGATTCTTTTTGTTTTCCGTTATTATTATTTAATTGTTTATGGGTTTTAAGACAGAGTGTGTCTTTAGCCAGTTTATATTTTACGCGAAATTAAGGATATCATTTTTTTAAAAGTAATAAATCAAAATAGTGTTTTATTTTTAGTTGTCGCGTATGATACTAACATATGTAGAAAAAGATTGACTATATGTGGAATTGTATGAATTTAATTCTAGTCAATTTTTTTTTAAAAAGAATTAATTAAAGTTTTTATTAATAATTGAATTGAAAGACGCTTTTAGGTGTTTATTTTCCTAATATTTGAGTATAATCGGTTAAATTTAATCAATTAAATCTATATTTTAATTAATTTTATTCTCATCCAATAGAAAAGTCAAATGTATATCATTCAATTATACAAATAATATAATTATACAAATATTCAATTATAGATATAATACAAATTTCGCTTTTTGGTGATGGTTTAGTAAATTTGTAATGTCCATTTCATTTATAAAAATTAAACTTTATCTTTAATATTTTGTTTTAAACTATCATATATCTTCTACAAGGATGTTTTTTTTGAAATGTCGAATAATAGTGACATAGATAAATTATATAAATTTGTCTTATTTATTTTTCTACAGGTTTTTATTTCTCGTTAAATAATCAGGAGCTTAATGGGAGTTATAAAACTGTCGAAAAAAATTTTTTTTTAATACAGAAAAAATACATATAAAAAATTGTAAATAAATTAGCTATTGAAGATCAAAACATCAGCTTTCAAATTTATTGATGAAAAAAAGTTTTTTTTTCAAAATTGATATCTTAATGTTTTTTTTCTTTTAGCTTTATGATTGTAGAATACAAAAAAGATTTTGAAGAATTAAGAATTAGAAATGCATAAAAAAGTTATTAATTTTATACAAGTAATATATTTTGCGGTAATAATTTTAACAAAATTTATTTTATAAAAAATATTTTTGCGAATAAAAGGCATTGACTTAAAGTAAGATTACATTTTTTATATGATATTACATTGGTTAAATCAATAATTTGTAGAATTTACGTGTACAACTTTAATTGTTATTTTGCAAGAAATATAATTTAATAATAAACAACGAAATTAATGACTTCAAATAAGAGTCAATTAAATTACGCATTTTATAGTATTATATTAATTAATTAGAATCCTTTAATTTTGCTCCATTGTATATTAATATACTATATTTAAATTAAAAAAACACAAACGTTTATAAGAATTACTGATTTTAAAATTATAATATTATTAGAAAATTTATAGTTCAATTGATCAAAATATACAATAAGAAACAAAACAAAAAAACTATGAGATAAGTTACATATTACCTTTAACTTATTTAAATCATTTTTTATACCTACATTTTAATGTTCGCAGTTGGTATAAAAAATTAATATCGTCTTGAGTAATTTTGATTAAATATGAAAATTAAATAGTTTTATCCTTTTTCACTTTTAAAAAATTTTCAAATGTATACATGCGTCAAAAAAAGATTCGTCTTTTTTTTTAAACATTACAAGTTATAATTTGTTTTAATTTATTTAGGTTTTAATGTTGATGTAGCTTCATTAAAATATAGCAATTTTAAACGGACATTAATATAATAATTTTAATTTAATTTGAAGGAATCAATAATAATAATAAATTTATATAATTTACGTGGATAATAAATACTGTTTAAAAACTATTTTAAAAGGATCTTTTAAAATGCATTAGATATATTTAAAAAAATATTTTTTGATAGATAATTATTTAAAATAATATAACTATTTGTATTATACTTTAATAATAACGGTTTTAACATAATCTACTAAAATTTTATTATATTTTTTATATTTAAATTTTTTATAAATACGCATAGAATATTAAAACTGAAATTAACTGAAAAGAAAATATTTATTCGTAAAATATTGATTTTGTAATTAATTAAAACTGCATACTGTACAAGAAGCAAATGCGGGCTATTATAGCAACATAATTTTCAAATAACCTACAATTCAAATCAGCGTGTAAAAAAAAAGATTATTTAAATTATATATTTAGTATTATTGTAAACGTGATATGCCATACAGACGTAAAAAACATCATAAGGGCATTTTACATTTAAAGAAAAGCTGGAGGACAAAAAGAAGAACTAAAGATCTTGACGAAGTAAAAATTACTAACCTCTATTTTGAAAACATGTGGTCTACCATATTTGATTAATTAAAAATTATTGTAATTTTTTTAAGATTAATGAAGATTTAAGGGAAGAAAATGTTAAAAAATTAATAGCTCAGCAAATAGATTTAGATAAACCAGGAGCAGCCCAACATTACTGTATTCACTGCGCGTATGTATTAAATTTAAAAACAGATGGTATGTTTTTATTTATTTAATTTCATTTTTAGTAAAATTGTAGGTATTTTATAATCTATTCATGTATTTATTGCAAAGATATTTTTGTTTCATGCAGTAAAACTTTTTAAACCTTATTAACATTCATTAATAAATTTTTTAATACTAGATATATTTTTAGGCGCTATTTTATAAATCAAACAGCTTTACAGGATCATTTTACTACAAAAGTTCACAAAAGACGATTAAAAGCACTAGAATTAGAACCTTATACTATTGAAGATTCTGAAAGAGCATCAGGGAAAGGAAATTTTATATTACCTCAAAAACGACAAATTGGAACAATAGAAACAAAAAATGATATTAACAAAGAAACTGAAAGTTTGTCAGTAGATGAAAAATAAAATGAATTCTATGATAATGTATATATATCTAAAAAGTAATTCAAAATTAAATCTAAATTTAAACTTTCTCCAAAATAAAATTTTACCAATATTTTTAAACAATTGTAAATGGTATGTATCTGCTTTATATGTTCCTGGCAATAAAGCTAGTACAGAATTATCATATTTGAAACCAAATATAAAATTTGACCCCCAAATGGATATTGAGAAATTTCAAAAAGAACTTGATCTTCGAGGTTACAAAATAGATTTACACGAATTAAAAAAAAAATGGGATTCATATCAATTTATTTGTTCAAAAAAACAAGATTTAAAGCATAAACAGGAGCAATGTTCACAAAAAATAACCAAGTTAATGAGCGAGAATCCTTCCGAGTCAATATTAGAACAAATAAATATCTTAAAAAAAGAAAATAGATTTTTGAAACAAGACGTAAGATCAATAAATCAAACTCTTTGGAATTATGAAGAAACTGTTATTCCTGAACTTTTGAAATTACCTAATGAAATTGATGAGCAAACACCAGAAGAAACTTCAATTTTATTAAAAAGTAATAAAGAAAAACCCAAATTTTTTGAAAATGAAAAAAAAGATCACTTAAATATTGGTACAAATTTAGGTTTATTAGAATACAAAAATCCAACTCAATATTTTCTTTGCAATGAAGCTGCACTTTTTGAATTCGTAATTCTAAGTTTATCAGGTAATATTTTAAATGAAAATGATTTTATAAGAGTAGCAGGGTCTGATTTTTCACGAAGCATACTATTAGAAGGTTCTGGTTTAGATCATGAAAATCCATGTAAATCTTTTATAATACAAGAGGATGGAAAACATAAAATTAATAAATTGCATTTGGTTGGAAGTGCTAGTCTTCCCTCATTACTTGCATTTTACACAAAAAAGATGGCAGAACCAAATCAATTTCCAATTAGAATTTTTAGCAGTGGAAGGCAATATGTTCCAACCATAGATGATTTAAATAATTATGGATTGTTCTGTGTTTGTCAAGCATCAGTTATTCAAGTATTAATACATGTAAAAGAAAAAAATAGTTCTATATATGAAGATGAATTTCAAAAATTGATAATGATAACTTCAAGTATTTATGATAAGATTGGTTGTCACTATAGGGTTGTTATTAAACCTATAATAGAACTTGATTCATCAGAGAGTATGAGAATTTCGTTTGAAATGTGGTCGGTATATTTAAACCAATATATTGAAGTTGGACATATTTCAAAATGTGGTGAATATTTTAATAAGAGATTATTATTTGGATATAAAATATTACAAAAAGTAAATTATCCAGCAACTATAACTGGAACTCTTTTATCCGTTCCCAAAATATTAGCTTGTTTGTTTGAAGAAAATCCAAACAAATTTACTTTATCAAAAGAAATACTAGAATTTTTATAATAATTTTATGTAAAAATTTGTATATACAAACGAAATAAATTGAAGCATTGTTTTTTAGAATTATTAAAATATTCATTATAATTTATTTTCCCTAACAATATTATTTTACTTTTACAACAAATATAGCAAAATCAATTATATAAGGATAGTAAAAATTTTAGGTTAAAATGCTTTGATTTAAACCAGCTAATTAATCTATACAAATTTACTGCTATCAATGAAAAATAAGTATATACTTAAAAATAATATGAACATAGATTTTCGTTATTTTTTTAATTAAATTATTAAAAATTGTGTTTCTTGAATTTAACCTAATAACTTGATTTGTTTTTTATAATAATAAATAATATTTATTTGATTAATTTAAAAATCTATGTATTCTAAAATAAAACTAATCTTGTTAAAAATATGTAACAATAGAATAGAATACAAAAAGAAATTTTTGTCTTATAAAGCTTTTTTTATAATGACTATTTTTTGCCGAGTGCTAATTTATGTGAATATAATTCATTAAATATAACAATTTGTAAAAGTATATTGCATGAATCAAAAAAACTTTAATGTATTAAACTATTACGTATTGAGAATAACATGTAATAACCGCTGAAACAAGTCGTTGACTTTAAACAATATAAAAATTATAATATTTCTGAGAGTAGATATACGAGTAACAAAAGAAAAAACTATGTTGACATTTACGTATGTATCGACATTAACGCAATGTGTCAATAAGCCAGTCAACGGCCCGTAACATCGTCAATTGCGACATTGGGGCCCAACCTCTTCCGGCGTCTCTGTTTCGCGGTGCGTCGCCGACACCAACGAAGGAGCAAATGACCTTTTCATTCACGAAATGCTACGCCGAGTTCACTTGTGCTGTTTTTAACTTTGATACGAGAAACGAAGTGTGTAATATTCATTGGTATGAAAGCGCACACTTTTACTTTCACTTTTTACTATTGTATAGGCTAAGGCAGAGAACTAATTTTAAGCGATATGATTGAATGTAGTTTAAAAAATAAAAGTTTTTTTGACGCATCCTATATCTAATTTAAATTGAAAGTTATTTAAAGGTAAATAAAGATTCTATAAATAATGTTTATGGGAAAGAATTAAAAATTTTATTATTAGAAATATTAATGAAAATAATATTCTAATTATTAAAAATACTTTAAAGTTTTGAATTACATACTTTTCAATTCAATTTTCATGCACCATTAATATTATTTTATGTATTGCACATTCGTAAAAAATAGGAGCATTGAATTTTTAGAAATTCAATAATTTAATGTTTTTAAAGAGTAAATTACAAAATCAACTTTTAATGCAATTAAAACACAAAATAATATTATATTTGAAATCATTTTATTATGATACTGTTTTAAGTTATTTATTTGGGGTAATTAAAGGTCTTTCAAAAAAAAATTATAAAATAAACGTTAGTTTTTTCAATTAATTTATTTCTGTAAAATAATAAATAATTTATAATTACTTTAGTAGTATTTACTATGAAAAATATTATTTAGTTTTGATTTTCTCGGATAATCATCGTTTGGAGAATATTGCATGTAGGATAATTAATAAACACGTACAAAACATAAAAAAGTATGCTCCACGCCCTCAACTTTGTCCTCGACTTCCTTTGCGAGTGAATTACCGTAGATATTATTTTCTTTTCTATATGTTCCATAACAATCATCAGCCGTAATACTTTTTACCCATATAATACTTATATTTTCAACTTTCATAATTGATATTATTAATTTTTTATTATTAAATTCTATTGTGTCTAAATTATATTTCTAAAATATTTATTAAATGTACTTGAATTTCATATCTGTTCTAAATACATTCTAACGTTATTTTATTAAAAAATTCTGATTATTAATAATAATAAATAATTAATAAAAATTTTGTTTTCAAAATTTAAATGTTTTATTTTTTTTCGAAATATTCTCAAGAAGAGAAATTTATTATCACTTTCACAATTAGTATCCTTTTATTTATAATATAGATGTAAAAAATAAGTATAATAAAAAAGACGAATAAAAAATTAAAATATAATTAAAAATATTACTTTGTATAAATAATAAAATATTTTTTAATCGATACTAATATGAACGTGAACAATGATAAGTGATCCAAGTTTTCATAATTTAAAAATTCCCCTGAGTATCTAAATTAAGAATACATACCAGCATATTAGTTTAATTATAATCATTTAAATCTGTTACATATTCTTTTTGTATATTTAATAAAGTTATGATTTCAAACAAACACAATTATTAAGAGTTTAAAAAAGAAACTGTTTGAAACATTTTTTGTGACTTTATGGTAATTATTGTATGTATGGTAATTATTGTCTGCTGTAACCTTCGAAATTATATTCTTAATGCTACTGTTATTTATAAGAACTTGTTGAGATTTCAATAAGAATTATAAACAAGTTTTAAGATTAGTGACACAAACAAAAAGGAAATTATTATTGCACATCCTGTGTAATAAATATATTTACTTTATGAAAAATTGAAACTTAGAATTTATATGTACATATTTATACATACATACATAATTGAATGTAAGATCGTTTATAATGCTTGTAAACTTCAAATTGTGTAAAAAAATTTTTACATAGTAGGTTCTTGTTCTCCATAAAGTGTAGAAACAAATATTATTGTTTTATTTTATGAATAACGTATGAATACTATAATATTTTTTAAAGGTAAGTAGTAGCCATTGAAATCAGAATAACTTAACACTTTTTCTTTAAATACTATCTTAATTGTTTATTTTTATCAACTTATATTGTGAATATTATAGTTTGTACCTATTTAATAGTAAAATATGATCAATTAATTATAAACGGAATAACATTCTATTTCGAATTAATATCATTCATTGATTTGTATATTATTATATAATGTATTTCATTGTACTGATACATAATAAATTTAAAATATTTAATACGTTTTGTTTTATATAATATTGATTTATGTCGTTATCGAATATCGTTTTTGCTGTTGTACAATATTTTTTAAGATAGAATAAAAGAAGTATAAAAATATATTGTAAAGTGATAAAAAAATGAGAGTACCCTAAGTTACTGTGTAAATTTCTAAAATTAGTAAAAGAAGGTAATTTCATGTGTACAAATCAGTGTGGGAAAAATTAGTGATGCTTTCTCAAACACGATTGAAGACGCGTACTTTCACTGTCATGCTCCATCCATGAAAAAAGAAGGACTTTAATTTTTATTTACAATGATGTGTACAAGTTACTATTTGTTTTCCCTTGACAATATTTTATGAAGCTTAAAATTTTATAATGAATAAGTGATAATAAAATGCGTTTTTATATGAAAATAAGTATCTATGATATGAATTAAAAAATGAATAAAAGTATGCTTCTTCTAAGATGCACCATCAAAAACATACATAAAGACTTGAATTTCAAAGTATTCAAGTTCAAATTTAATTTCATCACGTAGTTAAACAAAGTATATATTTAATATATAATGTTATAAATAGTCAAAAAATCACAATAAAAATAGCGAGACATATTGACAGTAAATTTACTGACTAAAAATATTCTTAAATTATAAAAAATTATATTTCTGCAATAAATAAACGTGTTGCATCGAGTTTCCTAAAACTAAAAAAAAGAAAATTCGAAGGTAAAAGGTGCTGTGCAACTATATTCCTGTTTGGCGTAATAATCTCATAAAAAATGTAAACCCTATGGGGGAGGACGACTGACTACTTAGCTTACGCTCGTAATAAAGTAGAAAATCACTTTTATCACGTAGCGACAACGCGCGTTGCGTCTTAACAGTGATGAGAAAAAAATGAGAGATAATAAAAACATGCACACGTATATCGAAGCGCTTACACGCGTCGTGCCCTTGACATGATTTTAAACACGTCATTAAGTGCATTGTTGGATTACGAAAAGAGCAGAGCGATGCCGGTGCGTCTCAACCGTCGCCGCCACCCGCGATGAGAGAAAGAGATCCATACGAGTATTTAATTACCCTGTAATTTTTTCCTTCTTCTCGGAGAGACAGAGATGTATGATGATGCTTCTTTACCGACGATGTTCCCACGCAAACCAAAAGCTCCATGCATCAATGCATCTGCGTTTGTGGTGTATGTACAGGTTTAAGTGTGTTCTTGATCGCTTGTATATTCTCTGCGTATTTTAGTTTGAAAATTTATTACTTGAAATTTAAATACGTATAATAAATATATATTTATTTTAGCTCAGATATAGATAAATATTAAAATTTTAACAATTCAAAGTTTAAGACCTAAAAGTTTTAATAAAATTGAAAACTACATTGTGTAATCAATAATGAATTTTAATATCAATTTTTTAACTGTTACTTTTTAGAGCCAGAAGATGATGCGCTTGGATTCAATTACTGAATTAATGATTGCCGAGTCAGAGTTTTACTCGCATTAACTTTGACTCACGTTTGATTGACTGACGAGTGGTTTACACCCATTCAAATTAAAATGACAACTATTTCTTCTTGAAACACATATTACGATATTATTTTCCTGTAATTAAAGATTTTATTATTATTATTTGTTACATCGTGTTAACGCGATTCAACTTCCGTTCTTACTGCTACGTATAAATTAGTATTCGTCTAACGGCATATTTCGAATTCAGATAATAATGTTGCAATTTTATCAAAACTAGCATTATAAGGGATTTTATTTAGAATAAAATTATTGAAAATTATATGTTATTGTTTCAATTTAGAGCTATTTTTTTATAAATACTTTTTAATAATTTATAATTGCTATATTTTTTTTACATCAAACCTTTTTATAATTGTAATTTTTATTTACAATACATTTTCGTACTATCATCTAAATTTCTTTAATTTTAATTAAATTATTTGCTATTATGATCTATCATAAATAGTATTTCATTTATTTATATATTTAGAATATATCTAAAATTTCACTTTAGTAATTATCAACAAATTTATTTTTTCTAAAAAACTAAATAATAAGTAACTTCAATTCCTGTTAGAGAATTTGTGATAGTTTCATAAAAATATCCGGTTATTATAACGGTATCAAAAATTACAGACTGCAAGTAATCTTTTATGAACTATATACTATTAATGATTTGGAAACCTTAATTTTAGGAAACAAAAACTCAAAGTTGTATTTAAAAATATTGGTTTCAATTCTTCTATATCACACTTGAATATATATCAAGATATTTTTCATTGTGTCTTAATGAATTATCAATTTATTTAAATTTCATCAAGAAAAGATACTTCATAAATTAATATTTGTTCTCAACTCAGCTATTGACTAAACAACGCTTTTAAATACAACTATAAAATTAATAAGAAACAATTTAAAAAATTCTCATTACTAACGAGTAAAAAGCAAAACTATTCCAAGGTATTTTAAAAAGTTTTTATTGAAAAAGATTAAATTTTTATATTTAATCAAATCTTGTATTTACAAATTAAGTAATCAAACAAGTGTAGATGATTATTTTTATTTTTTGTTATTAGTATAAGATAAAATATATAAAAATGGGAATTTGATTAATGGTGTAATATTAATATAGATTGATAATATACAACAAAAATTTAATAACAAGAAGCGATAGATAATTTGATATTTAATCAAATTACTGACAAATGATTTTAAACTAAGATATCTGACTTAATAATTTTTTTTAATGAGATGATAATTCTTCTTATAAAATATAATGTAAAATTTCATTATAGTTAATTAAAAAACACCAAAATCAAATTTAATTATATCTAAATAGAGTATTATTTAATGAACTATAAAGCAAATAATATTTTACTTTGTTAAAACTTAATTGAAATTGAAATCTACGAATTATTGAATTTTATGATCACAATTTTCAAAGCATATATGGTCAAATGAAAAGCCGAGTATAATACAATCATTTTTATATTAACAATCCCTTTAGCTGTAAAATTTTAAAAATATTACTTAAATTTAGATAATTATATAATTTAATAACATTTAACATAAAACATAACTTATAAGCAACGATAATACGAATTTGAATAAGTGTTCTGTTTTAATGTAACGTTCATAAAAATATCTTCAAATATGGAGACATAAAATTCAAAACTATTTAGTACCAGCCATACATATTGTTAAACTTTTGTTTATGAAAATTTATAAAATTTTATTATAAGTTCAGTTTACACGAAAACTATTTTTAATTTCTTGTTATTGCTAAAATAGTAAAAAATATTGAGTTTACATTCTCTATAATTCGTTGGATTATACAAGCAAATATATATTTATAAGCATAGAAGATTCAATTACATATAAATTATTATCAATAACATGACTGTTTTACTGTTTCAACAAATTTCTTTATATTGGATAATGATTAAAGAAAAGTAATATCGTACCTAGGTCTTAAACTTAACAGTTTGTTTTTTCATGAAATTAATTTTCTTATTTAACATCTTTACTATTTCATTATATTACATTATAATATATATAATTATACACTTATATAATATATATATAATTATTATACTTATATATTACTAATTATATAATTATAATACCTCATTTTATTAAAATTGAATTTATTTATTATACAAGAAATCTTGAGTAATTAAAATTTAGCGGTGTTATTATCATGATTTATCTATGAAGTTAATATCTAGAAACTACAGCCTTTCTTTATTTATCTATTAATTCTAATAATTTATAAAAGAACTGTATTTTTTATTGTAATAAATACCCATGGATGAATATGCTCTCATTCTTTCGTCTGGACTCTCTTTGTTTCTCTCTCTCTCTCTCCATCTATATATATATATTAAATATTTTATACCTTATTTTTAAGGATAATTTTGTGGTGAATGTAAAATTATTCTGCAAGAGTACAAAGTTTTATTTTTAATAATAAAGTATGCTGTAAATATTAAAAAAAAGTTTAAGAAGTTCTATAATTATAATATAAAATTATAAACTAAAATAAATTAAAATAATTAATTTTATAGCACTTACACACACGCGCGTACGCACATACACAAGCAAGTTGAATAATTAAATAATTAATGAATTATGATGGTTGAGATAGCTATAATATAAATAATAAAATATAATATAAAGCGTTGTATAATAAAAGATAATGTCTAGAAAATTAAGCATAATATTTAACCCAATAATTTCATCAAGAATAAACGAATCGCAATATATATTTGTTTAAACAAATATTTGAGTTTTTCAAGGCTACTATTTAGTAACGGAGATTTTATTTTAGTTTGTTAAAAAAATCATTGAAAATTTTATTAAAATTACATTAATAAGTTGCATAAAAATACGCTAATAATTAAACAATAATGTAATTATAATCGATAGAATTTTTTACCACTATTGACCTTTTTTGAAAAACTATATTAAAATGTTAAAAATGTTTAATAATGTAAAGTATTAAATATAATTTGCATAAATAAATTTGAAAAAGTTAAGAATATCAACTTATTACTAGCATTTAAAAATAAAAAATAAAATAAAAAATAATCAATGATCGTTCATGATTGATATTTAGTTAGAATATTAAAAATTTTCCAAAATTTTGAATAGTTTAAAATATAATGATAATAAATATGGATTAGAAATTTTTATATAAACATTTTAGATCAATTAATAATTTAGTGTAGTCTTAATATTTTAAAACAAATTATTTCTATTTTTTCCCATTATATTATGAAAGCTTATTAAAATAATTCGAATAAATTTTATAATGATAATTTTAATTAGAAATTATTTTTTTATAAGACTATAATTTTAATGTGTTTTTTTCTAAAAAATATTTGAGTTTATATTAAATTTTTTATTTATTGCATATTTTGAAATAATTAATTTATATTTTAATAAGATGAAGTATTGGGTTACATAAAAAAAAAAAAAAAATTAAATGTACTCGTATAACGGTAATTTCGTTCTGAATTAATAAAACATGTACGCGTACACGACTAAAAAAATATTTTCAAAAGTAAATGATGTTATTCTAAACATACATTCTCAGTATTAAAATGAACAAATTTCATAACAGGAAACTTTGAATAAACAATAAGATATGTCGACATTATTAAGTCAAATGAGAGAAAAGCAGTAGTAAATATTGATCGACATTTGTTAACAAAAAATTACAATATCAATACAAGTTTATATCTTGGCAAATAGTGTTAAAATTTAAATATTTTTGTGTTTTAAAAAACCATTTTAAACTACTCATTTGGTTCTAAATCTTCCTTTTCTGTTGTAAAAATGATTAATATTTCAATTTCTATATATGTGATTTTAGTAAGATTTATTTTTTCTTTGCCTAAGTAAAAATAACTTTTTACAGCTTGTAATCAAATACTAATACATTCATTTTAAAAGATACATACTCTTTTATGCTAAATTTTAAGAATATAACTAATTAGATATTTTATTTAATAACATTCATAATTATTATTATTATAAATTCGAATTAAAGAAGAAAACAAGTTTTGGAGTAAAATAACTCATTGCAAGCATTTCATTTTTTAGTCATCTTTGATTATAGAGTATTAAAATCGCATTAAAAATAATTTTCTTAAATATAAGAATAATTGTATTAAAATTTAAAATTAAAATTTAAAATTTTAATGAATTAAAAATTTTATTTTGAAATTAATTCATTCATATTATTTAAACAATTAATTCTTTTATTTTATAATTCAAAATATTTTTCTAATTTTTATTTGCATATGAATATATCAAAATAATATGATAAGTTTAAAAAACTAATAAAAATATTGTAGTTTAAAAAATTATTGACAACTAAAAGACTGCTTACACAAATACAAATATTTCAACATATTTTTGAAGAATTATATAAACGCAATTTTACATTTATTTTATACATAACTTGTAATTTATAATTTTTCAAAATTCATGTATCCATAACAATAAGCTATTAAACAAGGAAAATAAAAGTATTTAATTGTTCAATTTATTTTATTTATTAATTCATTAAAGACAAAACAGCGTTAACTTTATGGAAGTCCATTTAGAAACACACGTGAGAATAGTGAAGTATTAAAAGAAATTAATCGTAATAATTCAAATAAAAAATTTATCAAATGATTAAATTTATATTTTTACTTTTTCGAGTTCATAAAATACTCAAAATTGTATCAAAGCAAGTTTCAAAATTACTGTCGAAACGTTGTTTCCTGCTTGAATAAGTAATATATAATATTGATTTCTTACATATATACATTATATGGATATAGTCAGGATTTCTTCTAATTATATCTCGATTTATACATTGTAAAATTTAAACAAATCGTTGCTAAAAAACAATTGTAACTACTAGCAACGACAAGTAGGTAGTAATAAGATGTGGATAATAAACATTAAATATCTATATATAAAATACTTTTGTTTGGTTTAGAATCATATAAGAAAAATAAAAATGCTTACTAAATATTTCAATTTGAATAAATTAACTTTTTGCAAAAAAAGAACTTTAAAAATTATTATTTTATATCAATTAACAATTAAACATAAAATTTGCTAATACACATTTGTCGTGTTCGCCAAGTATTAGGCAAGAAAAGACTAACTTTTCGTAAATGTATCTACATACTTGATCATTTGCAAAATTGAAGATACTAGTAATTTATTACTTCTCCTTGCATATTTCGATTATAGTCAACAGATTTATAAATAAAGAAGAAACAAATAAGTAAACCTATATCAATTTGGGAATGATTATACAAGTTTTTGATTCAGATGAAATCGAACGTGAAAAAACAAAAAATATCCGTATAAAATATGCATAAAATAAGAGTTGATTAAAAAATTCAAGTATTACAAAGTCGGTATTGTATTATTGCAAATTTCTAATTAGTTAAATTTTCAGATTATAGTTGTGTATCTATTTCTTATGTATGAAAAGAATAAATCAATAATTTTTATTTACGTAGAGAGATACATAGATTGGACTGTTGTAAATTAGACAATATTAATTAACGTTAAATTTCTTAATCTGATTTTGCTAATTCACATCCGTTAAATAATAATTATATATGTATATATTTTTTTAGTACACAGCATAATTGAAATTCAGTTTTCAATTTTTTTCAAAACAAAATTGAAATCAACTGAAACCAAATGAAAAATCCGATATTGTATTAGCTTGAACCAGAATACAACATCCTTTTTAGGACATACAATGTACTGACGTGAGAGATGCTTTATCACCTTTCATATTAAAACTAATAATATAATATTTCCACAGAATTTTGACTTTTAAACAGTATATACACAAAGACAATTTATAATCTTTACTTTTGTTTTCGAACTTCAATATTCAATCGCTCGTTTTTGGTCCTTGCTATTCATCTAATTTACTTAAAATTTACAGTTTTAAAATAAAATGCCTTTGTGTTTATTATAATTTAAAGTCTAAAATAAGGTAAAAATATCACGTCGTTCATCAATCATATCAACGTACGGCATCTTCTAAAATAGAAAAATGGCGTACATATGTTATTCTATACACAACTTGTGCAGTAAGGTGAGATAAAGATGTCTTTGTACTATATAAAGCTATGAAAACGTAAAAACCGTTTTTTGTAAAACCGTTCTTTTTCACATGTATTTACTCTTCGTCTCTGCACATTTTACAATTTTTTGCTATTAATGTTTCTCGCTACAGTCTTTTTACGTATTTCTCGTTATAAATTATACCTTATATCAACATCATCGGCTATTATCATACTTTACAAATCCGCCACTCTCTTTTTCAGAACATTTTGATTTGATTCATTCAAAAAAAATTTTAATTAAAAATTCTTGTTTTTCCTCATTTGCCGTCATAACATAATACACAAAAGATTATTTCTCAATTTTATGTTACAGAATAATGTTTTGGTCATCGAACCGCTCGCGCCAGACACGTATTCGATGTTGCTTTGCGAGTACAGGCTCGAGGACATCACCCACGCAGTTAATGCGGCTACGAAATCGTTCTCGATCCCGAGCCATTTCTTCCCACGGCCCACGACGTGCTGCTCTGTAAGCATAGTTCCACTGAATCATCGTGTGAACGATCGGCATTGGGTTGAAGTGTACCTGTAAATTATTAAATTTCAATTTATTAAAATCTAATATTAAAAATGAAAATAATTACTTAGTTATTACTTAGTACAATTTATGGGGCACGGATAATCTATTTATTGAAAAGAAATTTTGTAAAATAACTTGTTCCTTTAAAAAATAAAGTCAGAATAGATGTATTTTCTACCATATCGATATTATAAAGTGATTTATAAGTATTCAGTACTAGTCGTACTATGAAAAATTACCTACTTATTAAAAGGATTTTTTAGGAGTTTATCATCCTCGGTAAATTGGAACAGTTACAGATTTAATTATTATTCATTTTATTTTTAAAACTTATTCATAAATTTATTACTTTCGTCCGATTCTTTTTGATGTCCGTAATGGGCAAGATCTCGTCGTCTGTCTCCTCCGTTTCCGTATAACTATCTATGTCAGTTTCAAAATCACATTCATTATTGCGACTCTCGAAGACGATACAATAGCTGTCCTCAGAATCAACGGAGCTATCAGACAGAAGCCTCGGTCTTAATCCCTGCTTCTCTTGATGATGGCTCTTCAGTTCCTCGCCAACTACATGTAGGTTCTGGGGGCTAAACGCAATGTTTCCCCAGGCGCAATTCTTGTTCTTCGGTTTGCATCGCTTCAGCTTGACGTCTCCTATTGTGAAATTACTCGGTTGAACGTCATTTTCGTTTTGCATTTGCGGGGCGTGATCACACTCATCTCTGTCTTCAGTGCAATATTCGACCTCCTCCCAGCTATCAATATCGCTCTTGACATCCGCCATACGATGAAATCTATTCCGCTCCTTACGATGCCGCGTTTGACTCACCCCTGATCGACGTAATTGCGACTTGGCCCTGCCTCTACCTCGGCCACTTGATACGTCATGAAGTCTCTTGGGCCGCGATTTCGACAAACAGCCGCGCTTCGAAAGTAAAGAGGAAAGCTCGGAGTCGGATTCTGGTTCAGAGTCGAGTGTTGTGGGGCCGAGTTGGAGGTAGTCTACCATGCCGCTCACAACTTTATTATACGCGTTCGTCAGCATTGTCGTCACACTGGATGATTCCTGTGTTAATTTTGTTGGCGATTGTGGTTGCTGTTGTTTTTCTGATGTCAGTTCTTCTGATTTTTCAATCATAATTGGTTCGTTGTTCACTGTGAACGTAAAGGCTAAATTGTTGACGTGTAAAAGAATAATTATAAATAGATAATGCTTAAAGTTTTCAATTTCGCTATTTTATAAATAAAAAATGTTTATATGTACCAGTAAAGTTCTAAACATTAAATTTAATTGTTATTATCATTTGATACACTTATAAGAATACTCTTTCATTATTAGTTTAAATATTTATTACGCTTGCAATTTATAATAATGAATTGATCGATCAAATAACAATAACACATTTAAATTTTATAAAAATTATTTATTAATATATTTTTATTAATATACAATTTACGGATAATCTCTTAAAAGCAACTCAGTTTGTAATTTCTAAATAAATCATTAATTTAATTTATCCAAATACATAATAAACTTTTTAACTGAGTTTATTTTCATTTCCCTTTAATCAGATACTTTTAATAAATACTGATAAAATCTTGTACTTTATTACGAGGTTAAATATATTGTTTGATTAAAAAACTACTTTTTAAAGACAACTAATAATCAATTTTAGTTTATGGAAAAATTGTGATTTTTATATCACAATATTTAATTATAAAATTGAGTCTTTAAAAAACATATCATTTTTTACGAACGCAAGAATTATATTATTTTTAAATACCTTTTTTATCAATAATAACGATATTAAAATGCGATTCCAAATCTTCGTTCTTGTAATCGCTATTATGTACACTATTAACAATTTGTTCATTTTCTACTGAGTCCTTTGCTTGCGACTTGTTAAAATCGACGTACATACATTTGTACTCCTTCCATCTTTTGTCGCTATCATTAGAATTACTACCGTTTCTCTTAGCACTATCACTCATTATTTCGTTATCATATAAAATATTTGGTAACGCCTCGCCACCGTCGTGCGAGTCTTTACTACACGTTCTCGGAACAGTGAATCCCAGAGAAGGTTTACTAAACTGATGCTCCTTCTCCTGTTGCACGGACTTGTAGAAATCTGGTGAAACAACCGTCACAGAAAGAGGATTGTTCATGGTAGACCAGCTCTTGATGAAAGAGCTAGTACCGCGGGTTAGATGTTCACCCAAAAGATTCGTCGCACTCTTGAACACACTCTGCCATAAGGTTTCCTTTTTGGGCAAGTTATTGTTCAGTGACTGATTCGATGAATACATCCTACTGATTTATAATGATTTTTAAAATTATTTTTAATTCATAAATTTATTGGGTTAATTCAAGTATTACATGCATTTATAATTTCAAATCAACTTATATTTTATATTGCTTATATTAATTCAATTTAATTACATTTAAGCATTTTACTTATTTAATATTGCTATTAATTGAAATTTAATTTTTTTTTTTACAAAATTTGTTAAAATATTCACATTTGTTATTATTATTGCATCTATTATTATTAGCCATATTTTATATGCATTTAACTTTTAATAAAGTACTTCGTTTTCATAAAAACTATATCTTTAATCAAATATAACAAAAAATATTTTTACATTTTATAAAATAACTTAATACTTGTTCATAAAAATATATTTTTTTTCAAACATTTATGCTGATAAAAGTAATAATTCATTGTTGTAAAATACTTCTTTAAATTGTTTAATAATCACATAAAATATACATAATACGTTGTACATGTGTTTCTAATTACGGTTTTTAGTGAACTTTATTTATTTATATATACATTTTTATTATTTTCACCGGTATAAATATTCGAATTACTTTCAGTTAATGAAAATAAAACTAAATCCAAACAATAACAAGATACCCTTTTAAGGTTTTAAATATATAACATCTTTTGTTCAATTAATCACAATATTTTATGAACTAAAATTTCATTAATTTCTCAAAGAGTTTTAATATAAAATCTTTTTCAAATTTATTCAAATATTATAAAATAATATAAAAAAAATATATATATTATATTATTTAATTATTTAATCAACTTTTAGTATTAAAAAAAAATTCTAAAAAAAAATTTTTTAAGTCCTAATTTTTAAAAAAGTTGTGACAAACTATTGACCAATAAAACAAATTAATTGAATTTACCAAAAATTAAAATTTCTTTTATTCTTATCAATGCTTTCTCTTAGCAGCTGTTGCTTGCTAGGAGAATCAAGATTCTGCATTGGGTACATATTGTTATGCCAGTGAGTCTTGAAGTTGAGTTGATATCCGATTGGAACAGAATAAGGAAATGCCGAGGATTCTGTGTCTGAGTGTGCTGAATACCTCGGAGTGTAGTCCATTGCTTTAGGATAATACTACTCAGCAGCTCTTTCTACATCCACCTCCTCTTCGAAATTTAACACCACTGCTGTGAGGCACTGCAAAAATAATGCTTTATATAAAGTACTTAATCTTTCCAATATTAACATTTTTTTTTTATTAAAAAAATCTTATAAAATCAATATTGATAATTTGTTTTTTACGAGAATAACTAATTTGACTAATTAAAAATTTGAAATATTTACTATTTTATCTTTTTGAGATTCAAATTATATGATTCAAATTATATGCTTCAATATCCTTAAAAATTATTCTTCACATGTAATACATTTGGATACACATAAATATAATTTTATATTTTAATATAAATTAAAATAATTATAATTATTTTCAAGCGCACAAAATTTCATTTATTATAATATAATATCTATTTGATAGACAATGAATCATGTTATGTTTACTCTTACTTAAAAGGTTTTATGATAATAAAATTTAATTTTCACATATAAATGTTGGTAAAAATACAAAAGATTTATGATAGTATTTAATTATATTTGCTAATTTTAAATACCAATTTTCTCAATTAAATATTTATATTTTATAAAATTAAATCATTAAATTATAATTATAAAATTAAATCATAAAAGTCGAAATAAAGAAACCTGAATTTATAGTACTTTTTATAAAAACATGATACAATTATTTAAAAGTACAAGTAATAAATTTACAATTAAAAAAATAAATAAAAATTGAATTTTAAACTCGTTTTATCTTGTAATAATTTATAAACTAGAGAATGAATAATGACTTATTGAACTATTTACCTCCCAAATATTATTTATTATAATTTTCTTTAAAGAGAAACAAATAAGCCTGATAAATTGAAGAAGACATTAAATAAAACTGTGTTATGAAAAGTACATAATAAACAAAGCATGGTTTTCTCATCCAAGATTTACTCCTTTGTGAAATTACAATAGTATAATACACTAATAGAAAGTAAGGTTATTTTAAAATAAATAAAGTTCTTCTCATTTAAATATAAGGTTATCAAAATATCACATGATAGTAAAATTAGTAAACAATTTACATCTATCTAATGTTTTTCGAAAAAATCCAGTAAACAATAATTTAAATCAATCGAATTGTTGTTTATTAACATTTGATTTTTAATATTTATAATTTTTTGTTACATTGTCAATACATAATTGAACTGCGATAAATCTTAAAAGTTCAATGAACTTTTATATATTTTATGCAATAAGAGTTGTTACATTCAAATGATTTTAATTTTAATAACCGGGTAATTTTTCTATATGTACGATTTCAAATAATCGTTTTAAAAATTTTTCTTTTTTAAATAAACTTGACGAGTCTAACCACGAGTATAATTATGTATGATCTACAGAAAATTAAGAATAACGAAAGGAAAGTCGTATCGATGAAATAATATACACGAGACACGTAAAACGTCGTTTTAAGAACTACGTATTATATACTTTTGTTTTCTTTTACGATTGTATTTAATTTATAGAACTGAGATATTTAAAATAAAGTTTGTATTACTCAATTAATAGTAATGTTAATCATAATAAATTAATTAATTAATTAATTATTATTATAAATAATAATTCATAAATATATAATTATTAAAAAAACAAGATATTTGCAACTTAAACAACTGTAATTTAACAAATGAGTCATTAAAAGTAGATTAATGCTGATTAATATAAATCCTACTATCAATAAAAATTTTAAGTTGTTTAACTCGTTTTTCAATTTTGTAATAATTATTAATTATTAATTTAAATTTATAAATAAGAAATACTTTAATAAGTTTTTATAACGCCATATAAATCATTTTGATTTATTCATAAGAGAAAAGCTATTAAATTATATTTATATATTTATTTTTAGTATTAACAAGATTTGATAAAAAATAATGAAAAAATAAATCTAATATAATAAAAAAAGTTTAAAAATAAAATTCGAAAGCTTAAAGGAACAGGAAAGCAACGTATTTATTTCGTTACTTATTTAGTACATATTGCAAATCATTTCCATTTTTTATATAATGTAAGAACAAAAGAATTAACATGGTTTACGATAAAATAAAGATATAAACTCAAGTAATAAAGCAATCAATACTTGAATGTGCATAATTTTGTACACAGACACAAAATTCAGTCTAAGTGCAAGAAAAGGGAGATGGCAAGTTCGCAACAACTCCAGTGTGATTCATTTTAGCGCGAAAATAAGAAACAACTGCTGCTGTTTCGTTCCAAAAATTTCAATGCAACGTCACTGAATATCATTTTCCCGTCTCTCTCTCTCTCTCTGTCTATTTCAACCCATACGGACGCGCGTGTACGCATACAGATTTGCTCATACACCCACATACACATGTACTCGAAAACCTAATAACAGTTTTTTATCTAAAAAATTGATTTATTCAAACCCGCAGTATAACAGTGGCGTAAGAACTTACAAGGACAACCTTTACAGGCGTGACGATATTTTCTCTTCTTTAACTCGACGTTCTTCACTCCGCGTAAATTTTTCACGACAACGACTTTGCCGTACAAACACGCGCTTAATCCGTTCTTAAAATTATCAACGTTTCTTTTCACAATATCAAGCACAAGAGGGTTCACTAAGTTTCCAGCTGATCCGTAAGATTCCATGGTAAAGGTACGCATTTTCTGGTTGAAGTTGCACGAAATAGACGTAACACTCGTGGATCGTATTTTCAAGCAGCCATTTTCATTGTAAATGAGGCGCTCACGAAACCGTCGATCCAGTCTCCTAGAGCGCGCTCGTTGTCTTGCCCCTACCACATTTCCCTTCTCCACAGCTGTAATGCTGTCCTTGTCAATCAAAGATAGGGGCTGTTGTCATCTCGTATGCTATCTTATTCTTACTCTTACTCTTACTCTTACTCTCTCTCTCTCTCTCTCTCTCTCTCTCTCTCTCTCTCTCTCTCGTTAGAATTAGTGGGTATGCATGACGTCGATTGATCGAGGAGACCAACGTTGCCAAATATTGTGAATTCATTTAGTCCGCACACGTATCTTTCCATTCGTTTGTTTATAATATTTTCAGATATTCTATTTATGCATTTCAAATTATAGATTGTCATAGTCTTCTACTTACGTTAATTTATAAATACATCTAGTCCAATAATTAAGTATTCATTTTGGAAACTATTAATTGTTTATTTTTAAAACTATTGCTCTATACTAATTCACCGACACATTTTTTTATTTTTTTTTTATTTATAGACACATTTTTATCCTAACAAAAAACAATACATTCAGTTAAAACATTCTTTAGTACTATTTATTATTTATTAAACTCATAAGTTTATAATTAATAATTTACTATAAATATTTATATAAATTATTTTGATTTCTAATTATGTAAATCAATTTTATGTAAAGTAATTGATGTCCCTCATTCGCAGCGCGAATGAAATATTTGACATTTCCTATTTTAAGTTTTTTTACTTTTCTATCTCCCTTCCTTTTCTTATCATACAACATTTTATTAAATGTTAAATAAAATTGTATTGTTTAATTTAATTTCTTAATAAAATATAAATTGACACGTCTATTACCTCTATTGTAAAACAAATAATTAAATATTTTACTAAAAGATGGATATATTTAGCGATCGCATTAACACCTAAAATACAATAAAATTACGCAAAAATAGTAATTCAAATTTTAGCTAAATTATTTAATATATTTTCCATTATGAGGAACATTAATAAAATATGGAAGCAATATAAATGATCTACAATTATTTGATCTTTCCTATTGGATATTTGAAAATATATTTACAGTTAATTATTAAAATATTTATAATACAAATAATCATTATTTATAACAAATATTCATTGTTAATTAAATCTCTTAATTCATTATTAAGAGATTTAAATAACTAATTATGAACAAAATTTATTTATAAATGATTTTAATATAGGTGGAAGAATGAAATTTATAAAATACTGACAAATTTCAAGTTTTAATTTTATATTTATTAAAATAAAAATTAAATTAAAAATAAAACATAAAGAACTAAAAAAAATAAAAGTAGCTTATACACGGTTGAAGAATATTTTTATTTACATACGAGCAATTTTTAATTAAAAATTTTTTGATAAAAGGAATATTGAATAGCGCTTTAAAAGCGACGTATCAAAAGTAAATTACCTTTGCATAAGAGACTTAGAATGTAAACTATAGGAATACATTAATAAGTTTATAAATCTATTATTTATGATTGTTAATAAAAAAGCTGGAAGATGAGAAAGATTCATAGATGGATAACTAATATTGACTGATTAGTAATGATTACAGATTTCTAAACAATTAGAATGAAGAATAAGATGTGATTATGTGATTCGTCTTTTGCAGAAAATGTTAGAAATCAGTATTTACTCTGATACTTTTTTATTCTTAAAGTTATCAAATTTTATAACTACCTTGTTCTACATGGTCCTTCTTGAAAACTTCATATTTTTTAAATACAAAAATTAAAAAACTTTAGTTGATTTTCATATCTAAATATTGATTTTGTTATTTTTTAGATTAAGCCAATTTCTGTTTATAATGACGTCACTTGTAAATGCGTATTTTTTATAAAGAACTACCGACTTAGTTTAAAAGTACAAAATCCTAAAATCTTGTTAGATTTCAGGGATGAATATAAAATATTTGCTATAATAAAAAACAATAAAAAAATTAACTTTCTAATTAATTTTAATTTACGTAGGATATTTTATTGATAACACGTTTAGTTCTTAAAAAAATTGAAATATATATTTTTTATATATATATATATTTAAATTATATATTTATATTGTTATCTACGCAATTCGACGTTATAATTTTTACAATAAAAATTTTACTCAATAAAAGATAATAATTTTATATAATTTAAATATGTATAATATTAATTTTTCAAAATTATTTTAGTATCGTTTTTTATATAAAAATATATTTAATAAAGTACTTGTATTAAATTTCTGATTCTTAAATATACATATCTAATGTATTTATTAAACTTACAATAAATACTCGACTTTTAAGTTATATATAAATGATAAATATTTTATTTAAAAATTGCTTATTAAATTTTTTTTAAATAAAAATATATAATTAATTCATTTTCCAGAAGTTATTAATGTCTTACTGCAAAATGGTAATAAAATTTACACACTGTATAAAATTAAGTTAAAAATTGGATATTATGATGAAATTAGATTGTATATATATATATAATATACTAGATAGGTTATTTATATAATTGTATTATAGTTAGGTAGAATATAAATGGATGGGCGAATTGGTAAAAATTTTAATTTTCACCGATTTGCTTGAATGCAAATGTTTTGGCAAATATATATCTATATGTAGAAAACTACCCACGCTTTTTCGGATATCAAAATAACATCTGAATTCTGCGGTGCTAAAGTAATAAGCATACATTTAGTGATGCTGAAGATTGTATTAGCACTTTATTACATACTGTTGCCATATTCACGACCGTGCTTACCCATTATTTAAGGTGTTATAACACGTATTTTATAATTACACAATTAGATGATTTCGTGTATTTAACAGTAATAAAGTATGGGACAAAATTTAATTTTTTGCGGTTACTGAAACACTTTTATCAACCTAATAATTGTTCTTTCGTATTCTTCCACTTTATCTTAATATTTTTAATAATTGTATTCGTGAATTTTATAGTGTATTACTTATATCGATTGAAAAATTTTGTTACACATTCAATTTATTTATAAATTGCATTAAAACAACTGTTTATTTTACTTTTTAGACTATTTAACCAAATAAAAAGAACAATCGATGTATTTATAAAATTAGTAAATTTTCTGTTTGCTATATCAATTAAAAATAATTACGTTATTGGCATTTCGAGTTGTCGCAATAATTCTGCATAATAAAAGAAACCTTATTTATCGGCAAGTAACTTGAAAATCTAAAATCAGTGACCATATTAATAAGCATAAGATTAGCGTTAAACAATCATCTTTATAAATTACATAATGATTAATTCTTTTTTAAACTAATTTTAGCGAATTATTACACATTGTTTTATTTTTCTTTTATATGATTGAAATAATTTATTGTAATAATTCGTAGATTTGTTTTAAAATTATCGTAAATACAATATATTTTTAATTGGATAAAGGCAATAAAAAGAATTAAGTAGTTAAACTGTATAAAATGTTTAAAATATTTCACAAACTGTTTTCCATTATATGCAACAAACAATAGGATATACGAATAAATTAAAAAATACCTTTTCTTTTTTCATTTACTACGTTTCTTTTATAATCTAAGGAAACTAAATCTATTAATACTCTTTATTTTTGATTATTTTTTCAATTTTTAAGAGAAATCGGAAAATTGAATGTAAAAATTTTTATTTTAGTATTATAAAATAAGACGTAATTGTGCTTTAACAAAATACTTAAGAATGTTAAAATTAATATATCACAAAAGAAATTTAATTATTTACGTATTTTACACTAAGTTGTGATCTTGACAAAAACAAAATTATTAATACAATAATTTATTAATTTACGTTAAAATTTATTGTAATAACATAAATTTAAAAACTATTATTTTAATAATTCCTTAAACCCATCAATTTTTAAGTAGGGTAATTCTTAAAATATTACAATCTTTTTACATTTAAAATATTATTTACAAAGTGTTACAGATTTTTTTACAATACGTTTATTTTTTCTCTATATTTAGATTTTATCCGATCTTAATATTCACGCTATTGTTTGTTACATATCATATATATAAAATTCTTTCCATGCTTTGAGAGATAAAATATTATACAATTTGCTTGTTAATATTAAAATTAATTATCAAAAGTTCAAAAGTGTAAGATTGATCTGTATTACATAGTTATGTAATAAATAACTTCCATATTAAAATTGGATAAGCTCGATGAGATAATTCATAAGGTGTTCTGATATTGAAATAATAGATAGAGAAACATCGTGAAAATACTACCATTAAATTATAAAAAAAGATTTTGAAATCTGATAAAAATTTATTTCAATTAAATAAATTAATTAATAAATCAATATAACGAAATTCTTTTCTAATATCGCAGAAATGTTATTAACCATATATGTGATGTCGAATTGTTACTGCAATATTCTTCTATTTTTGGACTAAAATGTTCATCAGTAATTTAAATAATAATATTTAATATTTAAGAAAATATTGTATACTATAAAAAGCCTTTTTTAAATAACAATTAATTTTTTTTATTTAACAGCTTGATTCGATTACATAGTATAATGTATACACACCTCTCTGTCTCGTATAACAAAGTAAGCGTGGCTTATTCATTTCTCTTACAGTTATCAAAGCCTTTTTTGTATTATATTTCAGAAAGTTACTTTATAGTCGATATTGTTAATTCAAATCTTTATAAAAATTTATTATTAACATTTATACGCTATGGATGAAAAAAAAATTAGTAAATATACCTTTTTGTACTATAAAAAATACCATATGTATAATAAAATATACTAAATACCTTCATAAGGAAATTTATTCGTCAAGGTAAAAGTGTTTTATTACCGTAAAAAGATATAATTACAAATATAAGATTACTTACTTAATCAAGCATATATTTTATTTAAATCATAGACTATAAATATGATTATTAAACAAATATTTTTAATCGATATGTAAAAATTATATATATATATATGTTTCGCATTATTTAATTAATTTTAGATAATAACAAAAATTTATTTTAAAATTAAGTGAAATAAATTTAATAAATTCTAATTTGTAATTATTATGCAATTTATGAAATACTATTTTATTTAATATTGATATGATTTTTTAAATTATACCAATTGTTTTTATTTTTAATACAATTATTATTCGTATAGTTATTAAAGTATATTTGAAAATATATAAATATTTCTAAAAATTTTTAGACGCGTATTTATACCGAAAGTTTCGTATAAATTTAATTATTTTAAAAACATCATTATTTTTGAATTTAAAAAATATAAAAGATCATTTTATGATATTTTTGAACATATTAATATTATAACTGGCATAATGAAATCTGTACAAAATAAATTTATATGAGATCTATATATATTACTTAGTTGTACTATAGATATTTCTTAGTTCATTTTGAATATTTATTTAAAAAAGACTGACAATTTCAGTAACATTTAGTATAATATAAAATTTGAAGAAATTAAAAATTTAAATAAAAGTTATTTATTTTAAACAGATAGTTGTTATTTTATAAATTCTTTTTATATTATTCGAGACAAATTAGATTAATTATCACATTTCTATAAAAAGTATTTTTAACTATTAAACGTTTAAAAAATAATTCTAAAATATAATAAAAGATAATATATTTTATAATGAAATTATGAAAAATAAAAAAGAAAGGTTTCACAGAATATAAAATCATCAATCATGTTAAATTAGTTTAAGTCTCACGTTATTTAAAATTTTTAATTAAATATTAAAACAAATTAATTTAATACGTTTAAAGACTATTTCATTATCTGTTATACAATTTGTTGTCCTATTATTTTTAAGGAATTAAAGAAAATGCAAAATTAATTTTGTGGTAACGAGTAGTAATATTATTGAAGCAAATTATCTAACATGTATAAATTGTATCACACAATGTTATACCTCTAACTTGTAAATAGATATTTCGGAGACAATAAACTTAATCAATTTTAATTTCCAATTTCAATTTATGAACAATAAAAACGTATATCTATATGCAAAAAAATAATTAAAAGCATAATTTTAGTGACTTAAAAAATAGAAAATGTAATTTCACACTCTACAAATAAGTACCTTATTTGTAGGATTTCAAGTGCTCAAATTATAGTCTATAATAATTAGCATTAGATTAAAAATATAAATTTTATATAATATAAATATAAATACAAATTAAAGATGATAAATACTTTAAAAATACTAAAATATATCATGTATTTATTCTATACATATTTTTTTTATTAAGAATACAATACAACACTTCATCAAAAAGTTTTCTATATAATAATCTTCACATTCTAACAAAGTAATCATAGAACAGTAAATTTTTTTTCTAAATATTCGTTTCTCAAACAATTTTATAATATTAAAATTAAACATTATTTATTTTATGAGAAAGAGATTTCACAAAATGCATTTTATGTAATGTAGTTCAAATATTTTTATCAAACAAATGTAATACAACTATTACGTGAACAATTATGAATATAGTGAATATTCAATTTAATCGATTTTACGCAAAAGCAAAATTTTCATAGATTAACAAATTAACAAATTAAAAAATTAATTTAAATGTAATTTAAATTATTTGTATAAAATATAGTCAAATAGAAACTAAAATTTAAAGAATCCATGTTTCATTTGAATATAAATTTCAGTTTATAAATATTGTAGACCTACTCCTAACTGTATTTGATCCTGTATATCAGTACGATGAAATTTTAGGGGTAGACAAAAGTTCAATTCAACTCTTGCTGAATTTCCCAATTTTAATGCAATACCACAACCAGTTGAACAACGTATATTCTGTGATAATATTTTAAAATTTTCTTTATAGGTACCACCTGTTAAAATAAAATTTTTTTAAATAATTTTTTTAATGAAAGTTTGATATTATATTTCAGTAAATAATATTAATAATGTACTAGTTTTAATACATAAATTCGTACAATATAAAAAATATTATGCACATAATTTTTTAATATTTACTTGAGTTAGTAGGGAGATTGTATACATTTCCTCCATTTATAAAGCCATGTAATCTGAAGAAATCAGAAAAGTTATTGTTTCTAGGAAAAAATGGAAGCCTAGTGTATAAATGAAATGCAGTTGACCAATAAGTATTTCCGCCTAAGCAATACCCATCTTGCTTAGGTCCGCAACCTCTTATATCAAAACCTCTAAGATTTAAAGGTCCACCAAGAAAAAATTGATCTACAATACTTATGTTTAAATCATTACTGATTTCTCTTAATATGCCAGCTTGAGCAGCCAACTGAAATGTCTGAACAAAAATTTTAAATGTTATAAAATTTTATAAATTATTTGTTTAAAATATCACATATAAACAATATCTAAACTTAAAGATAAGGAAGCACAAATTTAAAAAAAAAAATAAAAATTTGTTAATATTTATTTTAAATTATCTTTTAAAAAATGTAAAATTAAATTGAAATACAAATTATTTATAATACATACTATACTTTCATGAGGTGACCAATTCGTTTGTGCTGCTACTTCACTTTTAACAAAGCCTATGTTTCCTCCTAATCCTGCTAGTTCTGCTGTCCACTGAATGAGGCTTCCAAAAGATGGAAATATACTTTGATCTCTCTTGTCGACTTTGCAAATGTACCTAAGACACGATTTTAATGTTGGACCAGATTGTTCTCTAACGTGAAATGATGCTCGTTTATCAGCTGTTATATTTCGTACAACTGCTTCATATTGAAAATTTTGTTTAAAAACGCCATATTCATTCATATTTGTTCCAAAATCTAATAAAAATCCTTTGTTATTTTCTTTATAGCCAGACATCGTATAATTAGCTGACGTGTCATAGATACTTGCTGTTAATCTAATATTATCTTATATTAATTTTACCATAGTTTTAATATTGTATATTAGTATTTATTTAATTATAAAAATTAATATATTTTTATATAATAATGTTATATTAACAAAAAAATATTTATATATATGCAATAAAAAATAACTTAAATTAAAAATTAACTAAATAACTAAATTAATCAAAAATATATTTCTTTTTTCTTACAGTTTGCTTAAACCACTAGAAAAAAACGGCTTCATGGCAGATATGTTTATATTAGATGAATGTTTGTGACCACATGAATAGTCTATCTGTAACTTTTCACCTCTTCCAAATAAATTTGGAGCTTTTGCGCCAATTTGAAGTGATGCTTCATTATTTCCAAACAAGGAACTTATATTACCCGTCAAACGTTTCAATTCATTAACTGTAAATGTTACCTAAAATATTAAGATAAGGATTTAGAAAACTGCATAAAAAAATTCAAAGAATGTTTTGAATTAATTGTAAGTCTTAGAAAATTCATAAATTAATTTACTTCGACTCCTTCTGGTGTAGCATCTGATCCATGACTAGTATCAATAAATACGTCTATACTGTTAAAGCATCCCAGTGATTTTAGTTTTCCTAGAACTGTGTAAGAATTAAAAATAACATCTTCAAAAGTTTTCGCTGCAAACAACTGATCAACTTGTAGCTTTAGAATATCATGCTTTGTACGACAAATTCCATCGATGTGAACTTTCTCTACCTTCGTCTAATAAATAAAATAAAACTAATTAAGTGTAAATTCTTCATTAATTTTTAAGATAAAATATTATAAAAATAATTTATTTTACTTTCACATTCTTAAAATCTGTAAGTTTTTTTTTTTTAGCGTGATCTTCTGGGAATAATTTTTTCTCGTCAAATATTGGCTAAAAGTAAAACAATAAGCTGTATAATAGAAATTTATTTGTGGAATAATTATTTACTAATGAAACTTATGCTTACTTTATTTGGATCTTCAGGAAATTTTGTTTTGTTTTTCATTGCGTTATCTTGTATAATACAGTAAGGGTTTAATACTCAAGGTTGCTAAAGATTTAACAAAAATATAGTATAAACATTATGTAAATAATAAAATATGTATTTAAAATGAATTTTTCAAATGTAAATGAAATTCGTAGATTCTATTAAATATGTGCACATAATTAGTTACGAATAAGCAAAAATTGACGAATTTACAAGGGGAATATTAATTAACATAGTTCCACCCTTATTAAGAAACAAGATTAATCATCTATACAAAAAATATTTTATCCTGTAAAATAAACTTAAAAAAAGAATTGAGGTTAAAAAATAAAGGGTACAAAAAGAATTATGACTTTTATTTTTTATATTATATTTAGTTGATGAGATATAATTAGTTAGATCTTCAATTATAATTTATGCAATTTTATTATTTAAAATTTTTGAACCTTGTGACAGTATATAATAAAAAACACAATATGCAAATATGTATATTAATAATTTTTTTTATTCAGAAATTTCTATTAATATTAAAAAAAAATAAATATAGATTATCTAAGAAAATTATATATACAAAATATAAATTCACAATACATTCTTCATATAAATTATTGTACCACCAATTATTTATAAATGGCATTAAAAAAAAAAAACAAATATATTGAAAAAATTATTTAAAAATTATTATTATTATCTTATTATATATATTAGGTATAAATTAAAATAAAATAAATACTATGAGAATACCAATATTATAAACTAAATAAAAATTAATTTTTTATTAAAAGTATAATCATTTTTTTAACAATAAAATTAAGAAAACACTAAATTCTTGAAAATTCTTTAAAAAAGATTTTTTTAATAGTTCAAACTGTACACATTTTATATATTTATTTTATTTTATCTTTTATAGAATCTATTTTAATAATAATTAAATTAATGTTACGTTAAAAATATAATACAGGTATTATTGCACAACAAAATTTTTTTAAATTGCAAAATATAAAAAATAATAAATATTTAATATAAATACAATATAAATTTTGTTACACAAATCTGATTAGAATGAAATTTATTTCATTTAATTATTATTTATAAGATAGATTCAAAAAGCATTTTTAACATTTTTTTCATAAATGAAAATAGTTTAATATTAGTTTAAAATGAAAAAAATAATAAAAAAATAGTTACTCAGTATTCAAAAAAATTCTTAAATTATTTTATTAGTTATTCAAATAAGTAAATTCAAGTATTGGTTATTCATTATGTATTCAAATAAATTATTAATATGAAAGTATCAGTTATAAAACAAACTGAACATTTGTAAAATACAAAATTTATAAGATTGAAATACAAACAATCAAATATTTATTTTAAAATTGTTGTAACCTTGAATTTTTACAAGTGTTAAAACTATTTAATTATTTTCTTGATTTTTGTAGTTTTAAATAT
Organism: Platyscapa corneri; assembly: GCA_018907185.1. Classification (NCBI taxonomy): domain Eukaryota; kingdom Metazoa; phylum Arthropoda; class Insecta; order Hymenoptera; family Agaonidae; genus Platyscapa; species Platyscapa corneri. Next base: position 5,425,075 of record JACCHW010000001.1, read on the forward strand.
AGCTTGAGTTGACTAAAATGATAATATATAACGAATCAGTGAAAAAAATACAATATTTTTTAAAATGTTACCTAATCAGTCAAAATAGCAATTAAATAAAAATGTTCAAAATTTTAAATATAACAAAATAAAGCACAGTATTTTAAAATTATTTTAATTGTTACATTTTAAAAAAATAAAAAATTAAACCAAGGCAATAAGTTTCTAAGAAAATCAAACTAATATTAGATCGTTACGTTATTCATGGGTGAAATGAATAAATAGATTACCGCATACTTAGGTTATAGGATGTTTTCGAATTAATGTAATAATTCGACAAAATTCACCCTGAAACTGTGTTCACATGATAATTAAACATCAATGAATTTTAATTGAATAAAAGGAAATAAAAATATACTTTCTTTACATGCGTGAGCGCATTGCGATTGCGGTAGCGCTTGTAATTTTTTATTTTTCAAGTAACATTATTTATTTAATATATACCTATTATATTCTCTATTTCTAGACAATAAAGTAATAAAGTTGAGCACCGAAGCATGCTGTCAAAAAGATAATGGAGATGTTTCTAATCGCATTTTCCACGCACAACACACATTTTTAGAATCTGAATCAAATCTGCCAAAAAACCTAACCTGAAAAGTTAAAGCTATGCAATTCATGGATACTGTAATTTTCTAGTTGTGACTGATGCTCTAATCATTATGGGCGGAGAATTTTTCAATATGGCGTCTTATTTAAATTTGTTTTTTTTATCAACAATAAAATTAAATTTGCATTTAAAATATATTTATATAAAGAATTTTGATGATTTACTATCAATTTATATTTTCTATCTTAAATTTAAAAACTAAATTAAAATTATACTAATAACTTGTTGTATACAATATTAGTATATTATATTATACGTATTTTACAATATACATTTTTTTATAATCTTAAATTTCAATTTCAAATATATTATGCTGAAACAAAATGTTACTATTGATTTTCTCAAAATCTAGTAGTAATACATCTTAGTTTTATTATATATTATTAATTACTTATGCATGTGCATGATATAATTATTCCAATTTATTTAGGATTAAATTTGTTTATAAAAATAAATTTTAAAAAAGGTATTAAAATAGTATTAAAAAATAAGAAAATTCTTTATTAAATACTCAAATGATTTTATGAAAATTTTTCTCTGAAAACAAATTGAATGAATCTTGAACGATGAAGTCAACATTTTCATTTTGTCTCTATGACTTCGTTTATTTTCATAAAAAATGGCGGCTTCCAGTGCACCAAAGGACGTTAATACGTATCTTAGTCAAAAACAAAATGCTTCAGACAAGAAAGTGGTCGCAGAATGGGCAAAACTTGAAGAATTGTATAACAAAAAGTAAGTATCATAAAATTCTATTCAAATTAAATAAAATTATGTGAAAAATCTAATTTGGTAATCTCATTATCCGGTGACTTGCAGACTTTGGCATCAGTTGACTTTAAAATTAGAAGCTTTTGTTCATCATCCATCCCTTCAGACAGATGAGAATCTGGTAGAGTTGTACAATAATTTTTTGTCCACGTTTGAAAACAAGTAAGCATAAATTATCACATTTTTATATTATAAATATGGACATAACCTTATTTCTTATATAAATCAAAAAGTAGATTTGCCAAATACTAACGTGTTTGATCAGTTCTTTAATATACTATTCGTGAATTATTTTCGAAACTTTGTCGTTGGTTATTTTTATTTTACAAGTACGTTGTTTTCAAAATAAAATGTTGCAAATAAATATTTTAAACATAATTTGTAAACTTTACCTATATTTTATTTATACTTAAAAATTTGTTATAACTTTTGTTTTATAATTAAGTATATGAAATATAGTTTTTATTATATATTATGACAGCAATTAAGAACAGTGTTATTATTCCATTTTCTCCTTTTTGTTAAAGAAATATTAAGATTTGAATCATTAAAAAAATTTATTTGGATATAGAAGCCTATATTTAATGAATTTTAATTATAGTTGTGTATTAATTTTTATAATTAAATTGTTAATATATTATTTATAATAATTTTATCCTTAGAATCAATCCATTATCCTTAGTGGAAATTTTAGCTCATGTAATAAAACAATTCAAAGATAAACGCAGTGCGATTAATTTCCTTGAAAAAACTGAACCAAAGGTCAAAAGCAATAAAGAAGCAGTTGCACTTTGTAAAGTTTTAGCAGGGCAAATTCTATTAGATGAGTTAAACATTCAGGATGAAGCTAAAAAAATCATTGAAGATGTTGAAAGTATGCTTGATACAACAGATGGAGTTACAACAGTCCATGGTCGATTTTATCTCTTAGCTAGCCGTTTATACAGATTGCAAGGAAAACATGCTGAATATTACAGAACTGCACTTCGGTAAAAATTATGTTTAATGATTGTTATGAGACATTCATTTTTAGTTATATAAAATATTTTTATTTCTATTTTAATAGATACTTAGGTTGTATTGATTTAAGTACATTGAGTAAATCTGAACAAGAACAGCATGCTTTTTTTCTTGGTTTAGCAGCACTTCTTGGAGAAGGTGTTTATAATCTTGGAGAATTATTGGCTCATCCTGTTTTAGAATCACTTAAAGCAACACCAAATTCTTGGTTAGTAGATTTATTACTAGCATTTAATGCTGGTGATATAGCTGCACTAGAAAGGTTAAAGTCCCAATGGAGTAAAGTAGCCGATTTAGCTGCACAAGAACTTAAACTTAGACAAAAAATTTCTCTTCTTTGCCTAATGGAAATGACTTTCAAAAGGCAAGCAAATAATCGGTAAGAAATTAAATTAGTTAATTGAGATTTGTTTCCATTTTATTTATTTGCTTTAAGAAATATAAATATTGTTCGAAATTTGTATATATTTAAAAAAATTTATTAAGGTGATTTATTTTGTTTATATATTTTTCGATTAATATTTTGTTTAATTTTATTATAATTTTAAATATAATTTTTTAGTGTTATTTTATTTTGTTATTACTGAATTAATTGCCAAATATATTATAATGTAGGCAATTGACCTTTGCTGAAATTTCCCAAGAAACTCATTTACCTATTGGTGAAGTAGAGCTTCTTGTAATGAAAGCTCTTGCTCAAGGACTTGTACGAGGTGCTATTGATCAAGTGGCAGGTACTGTTAATATGACATGGGTGCAGCCACGAGTTCTGGATTGTACACAAATTTTGGGAATGATTCAGCGCTTAGAAGGCTGGTGCAAAGATGTCAATTCAATGGAAAGTCTTCTTGAAACTCGAGCTACAGAGATCCTCACACTTTAAATTACCTACGTACTTATAAATATATTTCTTGTTCATTTGTATACAAAGATTTTATTATCTTCTTTACAGAATTTTGTATCCTGTCTTTACATTACACAATGTTTAAAAAAAATTTTTCCATTAATAATGTATTTTAAAGCATACTTTAGTTTTCAGAATAGACAAATTATATAAAAATTTAATTCACACTTGAAAAATTATATTAATTTTGCTATTTCTTGAAAAGAAATCTAACGATAAAAATTCTTTTTTACTTCATATTTATTATTACAAAAAATGCTGTACTATACATAAATAATAATGAAATAAGAATTTTTAGATACTGAAATAAAGTCATTGTATAAAAGTGATGATAAGATACTTTTTTAAAAATATATTTGTATGTTTAATCACAATCAGTTGAGACATTAGATTATATAATACCCTTGTGTTGTAATATAATAAAGATAATAAAAATAATTCAAATACTGTATTTCATAAATGATTAATAAATTGGTTTTTTAATAGAATATTTTGTAAAGTATTTAACAAGAATACATAAATGAATTTTTTAAATGATTAACAAGTGTACAACAAAATACAAATTAAACGTTAATATTTAAAAACAGATTTCTAATGTTTGTAATGCTACAACAATTAATTTTTCACGAAAATAGACTAAATTAAACCCATTGTTAAAATTTTAAATTAAATTTCTAGAGTAAAAACTTGCATTTTTTAAAAATATTGTAATACATATTTCCAGATAATCTAAATTTCTTAATACATTCATTGATTTAATATTTTATTAGCAACATTATGACATCAATGATTAAGTAATTTTTTTGTATAATCTAAATCGATTTCTGAATCTTATACTTTTGGTTTCTTTATATTTTTTACAGCTTAATACATTTAAAAATTTCATATTTGACACGAGCATATTGTTTTATACATTTTATAAAAATAAGAATTTATAAATGCCCATATTTTCTTTGTTTCGCTATAATTTATTTTATTAGAATTTAAATTCTTGCTTTTATATACAATAATCAATAAAAAATAAATTCGTAAAAAATTGTCTATTTTAATTTATCTTATTACGATATTAATATAAAACTTTTAGATAAATGTTTAACAAAAATATTATTACTAATTTTGTCTTACTCTTAAATTTACAAATAGTGCTGTTTAATTAAACATATTTACAAATTTTAAATATGTAATGCATTTTTTTTGTTATTTATACCAAATAATCTCATTTTCAAAATTGATTTATTCAACATATTAAAAAGATTTTTATTTGCAATTTTTTTAAATTTACCGTTATTTAAATATTATCTATTTTTTCAATAGATGTTTTACAAACAACATTTTTTCAACAAATATTCTTCATTAATTAAATAGACTCTTATTGTCTATTTGTATAATAGATGTTAAGCAAATTTAAAACAGATGTAATTTGTTTTTAATATGAAATAATAAAACATTAATGATGATGTCCTGTTGTAATAAGTGCAGGTAAAAAAGACCCTATAACTAAAGCTATGATTTCTTTGAACTTCAAACCAAATGAAGGTACTACACCCGTGTCAGTTGGTAAATGAGAATAATTTGTACTACTTCTAGTCATCAATTCAGGAAGTACATGTACAGTTGCAACGTATAAAAATGTTCCAGCACTAAATAACATTGCTAATCCAGTTGCATTTACACTACTAAGGGTTTCTTTACCCTCCTGAAAATAAGTATTAAAAATGACTTTAATTAAATAACTTTCATAATTAAATAAATGTAACTATTATAAAATTAATTACTTTTCCGATTCCAAAGTACGTAATAAGAGCCAAACATGGAGCAGATAATGAAAATATCAATAGGTGCCTCTGGATTTTTTTTCTTTCTACCCCTTCATGAAGAAGAAAAGATACAAGTCCAAAAGCAGCAGGAGCCTAAACATTTTTTAATATAAAATATAAAATTTTTATAATATCTGTAACACATAAAAACTTAAAAAACTGATTAAAAAATATTTATGTTCAATAATTTAAAAAAAATTATAAATATGTAAAATTTACACTAACGTCATATTTAATATTTTTTGTAGTATTTTTAGTAATAAATGAAATATAATTATTTTTCATTTTTCATTTTTCAAATGAAACTTATCATAAAATATGCATTATTATTACAAATTTTATATTAACTTTATGCAACATTATTGCCAAAAATACAATGGCTTCGACATCAGCTTGTGACGTCGTCGCCGCAGCTCCCAAGGCAACACCATCAGCAGCTGCATGAACTACTAGTCCGAAGGTAGCCGTCATACTTCTCTCCTTGCCGCCGCTTCTCTTTGTTGAACATTGATCAATCAACAACATAAATACAAAGCCCAGCACCAAACTCAATCCTATTAAACTGTGAAGATCAGCTGTGAAAGAGAATTTGAAAAATTAAAAAATGCAAAAAGCTGGAAATCTTTTATTATTATTAATTAAAACTATTAATTAAAGATATTAAAATGAATTAAATGTGATGAAACATTTTAATTTTTAATTATAAATTAATTAATGAAATTACTCTATAAAATGCATTTTGAAAAATTTTGGTTTAAATATGTATAATTTGATATATATAATATACATGTTATTAATATCCTTAATAAATTTATTAGTTATAATTTTATGAATAAATATATTATACAAAATTTTATTATTACCATGAGCTTTGTTAACGGCATCTTGTTCACTAGCTACATTATTTGCAGCTCCGCTAAATAATGCTCGAACACCTTCAGGAATAATTACAGCCAATGCAGTTCCAACAAGTAGTCCAGCACCAAGAACTGATACTAACTGTAGTTTGTCCTACATAAAAAATTTTTCAATTATTCTTTACATAAAAATAATAGTTTAAAATACAAATCTGTCTGATTGTAATAATAAATATATAACTTTGGAAATATATAAATTTTACTTTTTAAATTTGAATATAAAATGAATGCTTTAATTATTTATTAAATGGTATAATTTATATCAATATTATTTTCATATAATTTTACAACAGAGAACTACAAAATATTTATAAAAATTTGAAGAAATGATTAGAAATCTTTAAAAAATTTTTTTAAAAAACATGTATCATTACAAATTAACTAAGAAACAATAATATATATAATTTATAAATTTCAATTTAGTAAAATAATTCTTATACTAATTTATTAAACAATATAATAATTTTAAAATTAATTTGCACTAAAATGAATAATTTATAGAAATACTTATAAGAGTTTATAAAACTTTTCATTTTTATTTTATAAAATAAATATTATAGTGTGAAAATACCACACGATTTATAAATACAATATTTGAATTTAATATTTAAAATCTATATATATAATAAATGGTAAATAAATATTTATTTCTTAAAAACAATTGTCTACTTTTAAAAATAATTCACAGACATTTCACAGAAAAAGAATAATAAAATTTGCTATAAATTTTTTTGGTGAAATGTTCGAAAAATAATCTGTAACAAGAAAGTAGTGAATACCCATATTGTTTGGATCAAACATAAAAACTAATGGCAAAGTGTATAGGTTATGTCAGTAAAAATGAATAGTGTATAATTAAAAAAAAAAGAAAACATTTGGATTTACCTCGGATAAATTCATAATAAGTGGTAAAGAACCGGCCAAATAGGAACCTCCCAACATTACCAGTGACAGTGCCCATAGTACCGTCGTTTCATCCATGATTCCAAAAGCTACGTACAGCCTTTTTTATTTCCTAATTCCCGGCTTGTTTGCTCGTTTAGCAGCTCACTTTTCTTTCAGCAAGCATTAAAATCACAAAGGCAAATTCTGCCTTTCACAGATCATCTGCGTACTACCTCATGATAGCGACAACCCTTAATCGCCCGTTTTTCCAAATCATAGTGCTCTGCATCGAGCTATAATCTAGAGGATAATCCAATGATTACCCTTTCACTGTTCACGTTATAGGTAACAGCTGCTTCAACGTTATAGTTGCGAAACCATTTACATTATACGTGTACAAAAAACGTAACGTCTGCAATCGTAAAAATGTCCATGTAGCAATACTGAGACCAAAGTACATACTTTATAGCGATATCAATAAATATTCAAGAATATGTTTGTATTTAATAAAGCATACTTTCATTTAGTTTCCGCGGTCCCGCGCAGACTCATGCAGTCAAGACTACATTAAACGTATATTCGAAATTGCAATTAAGTGAAAAACAGAAAGCTGTATAAAATAGATTTTTTTGGGTAAACAGTTTTTTTAAGGGACCAACGATTAAAATTGTTAATTTATTTTCTTTAAAAAATTATTCATATTAAATATAAGAGGATAGAAAATTGACGATTAATGATCTTTTATCATGATTTAATAATATATGCATATATAAATGCATTATTAGTCATACTAAAAAAATATGAATACTGCGATGATTATCAATTGGATACTATTAAGTTTGAATTGTTTTTATGTAACTATTAAAATTAAAGTAAATTATAAACATTAATTTATTCACACTTATTTAGTTTTATTTGTAATTCTAAAATAAAAATCAATATCTTTTTTTTATAAAAATTAATAAATTTATTTGAATTTTGTTATTAATATGTATAATCGTAAAATATTAAGAATAATATGTTACATTATTTTGATCTAGCTCTTACAGTAAAAAATTATATTGCATAAAATATTATCATTTATTATTTTAATTATTACACTCCTTTTCAAATATCCGGTGAAAATAGTTTAATTATTCAAAAATATAAAAGTAACTTCTATTTTATTTATTTGTTTGGTGTACTAAATAATTATTATTGATGAAATAAATTTATATTATTAATCTACCAATAGTTTTCCGTAAAATAATAAAGAACAAAATATTGTTATATTTAGTTTTAGAATCTATAAAATTAAAAGTATTTATAAACAATGTACAAAGCAAAAAAAAAGAAATTTAATATTTTCACAGGTAAAGCGAGGTAACAAAATATATATTTATAATATTTCTATACTTTCTATTATCTGTATTATGTATTACAGTTTAATTTTTCGAAAGGATAGTTGCATAGTTTTACAAATACGAAATAAAAAATATAAAATGTTTTACACTTTATTTAGAATTTTTTTTCTAATTCTGTATGGATATTGAAATAAAGTTTAAAAAAATATAAAAAAAAAGTAATTCTAAGCATTTGAAATAATGATTACCATAAATATATGGAAATACGAAAGAGAATATAATTAATATAAACAGGGAAATATTATATTAACTTTATTTAATCTTAAAATTTCATCCATAATTATAAAGGTAATCGATAATAATATAGATTGAAAAGAATTAAGGATGCAATTATAATAAAAAATTAAGGAACAGTAATTAGGATACAAAAAAGTTTTTCAGATAAAAAAAAGAATAAAATATCAAATTAGATTTAAAGAACAATATCTCTTGAGTAGCTAAACTAAACCAAGTTTTAGAAATTTGTTAAAAAGTTTAAAATCTTCAAACTAATATTTATTAGATGTATATTAAATAATAATATTAGTATTGAACCTAATTAATTGCAAATTAGTTTACGAAAGTCCAAAATCGGAAAGGTTATTCTCATTCATTTTCAAATTTAAAATAAAAAATAGAAAATATTCTACATTTTTTTTACTATAGTTAAAAATATATGCAAATAAAAAAGTTGATTATTAAAGAAAATAATACCCATATAAAATTCGTTAAATAATATCTATGCACATAACACAATCTTTAATTTATAATGATATTTAAAACTGTGAAGTAAATTTAATTATAGTAACATTAGTTATATTTTCAAGCAATTAATAAAAGCGTTTTAAACTGTCAACGCGATATGTAAACTATTTCTATATAATAAAAAAATGAAATCAAATAGATTTTTCCTTCTTATAATCGATATTTTATCACCTTCAGTAAGCTATTAGAAACCTCGAACTGTAAATACAAAATTTAAATATATAATAATATATTAATATATTTAATATTATATTAATTTGATATTAACGAAAAAATATATCAATACAAATTTATATGTCATTAATCAATTTAAGATTAAAAAATCAGATAAATGATTATACAATGAACAATTCAATCGAGTTTTTATATAATATGTCACCATAAAATTATCGATTATTAGTTTCGTTATAAAAAGTTTTTGTATGAAATCACTAAAACCTATTGTATAAATATTATTTTTCAAAGAAAATAGGTACATATTTATAGCTTACTTTAATCAAGGTTGATTCTAAATGAAAAAGATAAATTAAAATGTATGCACAACTTTTCTTATAAAATAATATTTAATTTTTATAATACTATATATAATTGTAAAGGATATTTTTCATTTTATTTCTTATTCATTTATTAAATTCATTATAAAACCACAGTAAATCTCATTGTCAACACTCGCGATTGCAAATAATAAAATTCTTTTCATAATCAGATCAATATAAAAAAAATCAAAATTTATAATCATAATAAAAATATATATTATTATTTTTACATTCGTAATAATTATGCATTCTTCAAAATTCCATTTTTCTTATATACTTTATATATATATATATATATCAACAAACTTACAGATATTTAAAAATTGTAATTTTTTTAAGGTAAAGTGTAGATTCGTAATTTAATATTAAATAATATTAAATTGGTAAATATTATATATGTCATTATGCATTTAGCTAAAATTTGTTTTGGAAAAATAAAAAATTTAAGAACTCTTGCATATTGCTATGCAGTTAATTTAATTTAATTTGAAAGTTAATAAAAATTATGAAAAATATTTTTGTTTGCTTATTTGAATGACACACTAAATGCACATTTTTATACATTAAACTACATATTTTGACTTTTTACGCCTTTCACCGAATTATCGATAATTTAAATTTAGATTTAATCATTTTTCGAAATTTTGTTTTTAGTTTTCTATAGATATAAATATATTTAAAAATTAAAAGGTACCTGTTTTTCCATTTATTAAAAAAAACAAAATTAAATTATATACTTGATTGATAATTATGTTCAAAATATCTTAATTAAAAATTACAAAAAAAAAATAATTTTTTATCGATTATAATCAATGTGGGGAAATTCGAAAAAAAATCACCAAAATATAGAATATCTCTATTTACTTCATTCTTTAGTTTCTCTTCATATAAATTGACTAACTTAACGTTACCATTCAGCTTCGACAGTAGTATAGTGTTTTAATGTATTAAATAATAAATCGTCGTTCAAAAAATTGTTTTTGTTCTTGTTCAAGAACGCAATTTTGCATATCCATTAAAGTTGTAATTGGATGACAAGACACTGGGACAGAGTGCACAAATCTTGAATTTGTTTCTTTTCCTAACTCACCAATTCATGTAGCCGATAGATGAAAAGTAATAAATGCAATGCACCGATACGATAACTAAGAATTATTATTTCATATTTCATAAATGGAAATATAAATGACAAGAAAAAATCAATACAATGTACAAAAAGCGTCCTCTTATCGATTTATGAAGTTCTAGAAAAATTCCGCACTGCTATAACAATAGGCCAAGTTTGCCACATACTTCAATTTTTTTCTTTTTTTATTTATAACTCCTCTCGACGCGTCAACAAAACCACTTTTTCTTTGCAAGACATTTACTGCTCTTAAACGGGCGTAGTCGTCTTAATTTGTCGAAAAATCAATGACGTTCCAGACATTAATTGCCTGAATATTCACTAATTGTAGTAAAAACTAAAAAGTAAATTTATTACTGGTTTGTGTTGATTAATGACTCTTCGATATTTCTTTCAATATTTTTTCTTTAAACTGTCTTAGTTGACAGCTTAATCTATTCTGTTAATCCGGACGTTATGTGGTATTGCTTTGTGTGAAAACATGTTTATTTAAATAATTGGTCGACTCTGACAGATATCTTGCGGGATTTTTATTGTAATTTTGTATCTGTATTTTTTAAATATATATAGTTATATATTTAGAAATTATACATTTAATGATGAATAAGTATATTCATCAATAAAAAAATGTACTTTCAGAATGAAATAGAATAAAACCTACCTTAAACACAAATAATCTTTACAGTCATTAAGAAAATATGGCTTCAAGCAATTTTTTGGTGATACAAACATCAGCATGACTTTGTTTTTTTGTTCATTTTATAATAAACTAATAAAAATTTTAATAAACACAAACTTTGAAGGTACACAATTAAGCTTACTTAGTGTTTCCCTCAATGTACAATTTTGATGAATCTTTTAATTTAAGAATCGATTTGTAAAACTTAGAAAACAAGACACAGTTGAGATCCTCACTTTTTTCTCATAGATTTGATACACTTAAGTAATAATAATAATCACTTATTTCCTTCCATAAGAGCAAGCTCAAAAGTTATCTAAGTAAATTGGTGAAAAAATCGTAAAATCTCGTACGATTTTATGTTTACGTAGTGTGTTTACATGATACATACGTGTTTGTGTATATGCATGTGTGGAAACGAACATTTCAGGGTTCAAGTCCTCATTTGAATTTCTCTCGAAAATATACCGTATACAATATTTTACTTCACTTATAAATATATACAGTCGTGAATAACGAGCCACGCACTTGGACACATCTTAAAATTCGACATGAAAAACTAAGCAGTGCGCGAAAATAGTCTGCCATTGTAAATGGATAATAGATCTCTGACGTTTAGATAATAAAAAATTTAATTTTAAAAATTTAATACTTTTAAAAATCTAAGTATATATTTTTACATATCAAATTTTTAAATTTAAATTTTTTACGAATAATTCATTAATTTTTTTTATTTCACATAAAACTTCGATTCTTATTTTGCTTATTGTTTCAAATATCTTTAATCTTGCATAACTGGTTCTGTTTTTCTTGTGTCACCTTTTATCTAAGCGTAGAGATTAATACCCGATTTAATTAACGAATCATTTAAAGTAATAATTAGTTTTTTTTAGTATTCTCCTGTCCTCATTTAGTCACTCGCTATCGTTTGTAAATATGTACACTGTTTGGGTCGATAATCAAAGGTTACCAAATTTGATAATGGGGCACATTAGGGAGATCGAGCTGGTGAGGGGGGCTAATCGGCGTAAACGATAAACTGCTGATTATCTACATCGGCTACCTCAACTTGGACAAATTGTGGTTGCTGCAACTGGATTTGTTGTACTTGACGGCCAATCGCGTTTCGTGTTCTGAAAGTAAAATAATTATTATTGAAAATTTAGTTTGATTTATTAATGTAAGAATTACTTTTTAATTCAGGAAATAATAAATTAAAGCTTATTTATAAAAAAAAACAATTTTGGTTTTGTATGAAGACTATATTGTACCGTTAATTTTATATGAATCATTTCAATTTTTATTTTTAAATACAATTTATGCAAATATATATACATATATATTTTAAAAAGGCCTATAACATTTAAATTAAAATATGTAAAATGAAATCTATAAGAATTCATTAAAACATACTTGGCCTTTGCATGTGTTAATATGTGTGATTTCAAATTTGTAGACTGAGCAAACTTTTTGCTGCAACCATCAAAAGGACAAACATAAGGTCTATCACCAGTATGAATCCTCACATGGGTTCGTAAATTAAAGTCCAAACTGAATCTTTTTCCACAACCTTCAAATGTGCACTGGAATGGCTTTTCTCCAGTATGAACTAACTGATGCCTTTTTAATTTAGAACTTTCAACAAAAGCTTTTCCACATTCGGCACACACATGAACCCTGTTAACACAAAATGAAAATTTACTATTATATATTTATTATTAATATCATAGGAGTTTGAATTTATTCTATTTCATTAATGAACTCAGTTAAAATCTCATACAGAAGTTAATTTAAAAAATGATTTTATTATACTTTCACTAATAGTAACAAAATTAAATTTTGAGAATTGAAATTCTTATTTTATAATAAATATCTAAAAAAACAATCGAAATTTCTGACAAATGATTATGTATTATGAACATTACAAATTGAATAATTTTAACTGTTTCTTTAAATTCAAATTATTTTGTTTGAAAAAAACATTAAAATACTGTAAAAATAAATTACTCAATGTTTTTTCAGGACAAAAACCATAAGTACACTAAAATATTCTAAATAAGATACGCATAAAAACGTATATTTCTGAAAAATGTATTATTAAGACATTTATTTTTCGTATTAAATATAGTAAAATTTTTCATACCTTGGACCATGAGTATGCAAGTGTTTACGCATTGCGCTGTTATCTCGAAACATTTTTGTACACCCTTTGTGTGGACATGCAATGGTACGCTCAACACCATCAAGTATTGGTGGCTTGCGAACTTTCAATTTGTGACCAGGTCTAGCAAATTCTGCTAACTGCTTAGGATCCGATAGATCCAATCCAGGCATGCCATCAGACACAGAACTTCCAGAATGATTCAACTTTGATGTTGTTTTACCAGTCATATATTCTGTGTAGTCTGGATCAGGCTCAGGATTAGAGCCCTCATCTGGAACATCCACCAGGTGAGACGCTAATAGGACACTCCCTTTAACAGCAACAAACAAGCAAACCAAAACAAATACTACCGCAGTTTCATTTGTGCAAATCTATTTTTTAACTGTTAATATTGAATTTATAGAAAAAACTTTTTGATTGGTAAGCAAGTTTTTATTTTAAGGTAGCTTGATCAGTATATTAATTATAAATATCAATGAATTAGAAAAAAGTATAATTTAAAAGTAAATAGAATAAAAAACATTTATCATAAGTTCATTAAATAACAAGTTGTAAAATTTTTTAAAAAACAATTTTCATATAAAAAATTATTTTTAAGTAAATTGTTGCAAATAAATATGATTAAACCACCTTAAGTTTCATTGTCTGTTAAATATTTATGTTAATATTAACTTAATTATTATAACTTAATAAATGTATAAAGTATATTTTGAAAATTCAAAATAGCATAGGCAAATATAAATATTTTTGTTCTAAAAAAATAACTAAAATAATATTTACAAAAATGTCTGTATATAACGCAAAAATAAATTAATATTTTAAATTTTATAAATAAGAAAATATAAACTTCTACTTCCTTTATCTTTTGATTTTATTTGTTGAGTTACTAAATTAAATTATTCATGAATATACATAAATTTATTATATAGAGTTTTAGAATAAAACTACACTTATTTAAAAAATTTAAGATTAAATTCTATATATTAAAAAAAGCTCAAATATAAATTAAATAAAAATAATCAATTGGAATATATTATCTTATTGATAATAAATATTATAGATATAATTTCATAAACCTATTTATGTAATAGGAAAGAAAATATTTATAATATTCATATTATAATAGTACTATAACATTATGTATATTTCTGAATTTATAAATAACTTATTTACAATAAATAAAATGCTGTAATAAAAACAAAAGAGTATTTAATAGAATTCATAAAATTAAATATAAATAAATTAATGTGTGACAAATAAAGGATTTCCGTATGAATTGTGGTACATGGTATAAAAATTACTAAAGCAAGGTAAAAAATTATGTTCAAATAAAATTAAAATATTTAATAAAAAGCCTCGTTTAAGATATGGCAACGTCGCATTATATCTGCGGCTCCTACTACAATTCTAAGCAAGCGGTATAAGTATGCCCCTTTTACATTATCATGTCGATGACAAAATTTCCATATTTCTATTTTTAAATATTTTAGAATATTTATAAAATTTTAATTCATATAAAAATTGTACTTAAAATCTCTATTATATCTAACTCGTTAAATGAATTTTCTAATATAAGATAATTATAGTTTCAAATAAAGTAAAATTAAGAATGATAGGGTCGAATCGTGGTTCTTAAGGTAGGCGCGTCGCCATGACATATTCTCTTGCAGAAAATATGGCGACGACACGCAGAGCAAAAGCACCCCTTGAGAGGCCGAGAAGCCATTTTCAAAATATGGCTGCCCCCCTGAATAGCGTAATGGCCGCGATCGCCCGCGTAACACACGGGGTACACCGGATCAAAACAAACAAACGCCGACTGTCAACGGTATAAGCTTAACCCGATTTTGCTGACTCCTTTTTTCGTGATCGAAAACCTTACATTAGAATGAAAGTGTGGAAGCGCGTGCGTCGATCGATGTCAACCGGAAGTGCGTGCACACATACACACTTAATTCGCACGTACGTTTCTTGCTGTGAAAGCGAGAGAATTTCCGTTTTTCTATGCATCCAGCGTTGTATCGAACTTTTCTAGCCGAAGAGAAGGGCTCTTTCGATGCTTCTGAAAATTCACAATGTTCACACTAAGGAATTAAACGCTGAAAATCTGTCAGTTCCGAGTTGATGTTGCTTTCGATTGACAGCTGCTATTTCTTTCACGGAAAAATCACACACTTTTAACACATAGCGCACAAATTTTTTACGTCTGCTAGCTAGTATACAAAACATTTTGTTTAGGATAACGAGCTTGAAAAACTTGAAGCTCTTGTTTAGGGATAGATGTTCAGCACTGTCTGTCACTGCAACGACGATCTCTCTTCTATTTCGATTGAAAAAAGATGTTTACAAAGGAGACTGTGTCTCTCGATCGACGATCTGTTGCTTGTGTTATCTTGCTAATCACAGATACAGCCTTGAAGCAGGCAGGCAGATAGACAAACAGGAGGGCAGGCAGTCAGGCAGGCCTGAATTCAGAGAAAGAAAGGAAAGAGATAGAGAGAAACAAGAAGAAAGAACTCACCATCGTCAGTTCCGGATGCCCACATCGTGACCGAGAACTCTCCCTCAAGGGTCTTTATTTGCACCTGTTTCTGCTCCCACTTCCTGGCTTTCGTCTCGCTTGGCATTTCTGTGAAAATTGCGTGCTCTTGCGGCCTGAAGCGCTGGGTCGCTGTTGAACCCGCGCTCTTTCTCGCCTTTTTCTTCGTTATCGTTCTCGAGGGTCCTGGACTTGACTCCACGTAGATGTCACTTTGATCAGGTACCGGGATCTGGTCGTAAACACTGAGTGGATCTGCACCAACGATCTCCTCTTGTGTCTGGAGAATAATCTCTTCCTCGCGTCCCGCCTCGGGCAATGCTTGAAGGGTGATCATGGCTTGATGGTGCTGATGATGCTGTTGCTGCGATTCGTCCTCTTCGGACTCAACAATTGTCGTCTCGACCGTCTCGCACGGTATTTCAACAGGTATCGACTCGATCTCCACTTCCTGGATGTCCGGCTGGATCTCGACCTCGGTTATCATGTCCGAGGACGCCATATTAATGTCGCCTGCCGACGCCATGTTTGACTTGGCGCGAGGGCCCCACAAATATGGCTGCGCCTGGATATAATCGAGACCGCCAGCCGCAGCGACCGATTCTATATGACTTATATATATGCGTACGTATTCATAGGTGCGTGCACTCGCGTTCAACTTTACACAATGCGTGTATGTGTGTCGTGTAAAAGAGAGAGCGCGGAACCAAAGCGTTCAAAATAACGTAGCAATTCGCCAGAGTATGCTTTCAAAGAAAAAGAGAGACAGATTAAAAGAGGGGATAAAAACACGCGAACAGCGCCTCTAAGCAAATTGATATTAAAGTACGCATGCGTGAGATCTGTACACCCGAGTTTTTGTAGAATAAATGACTTGTTGCTAAAATGTTAAAAAAGAAGTTTTTTTATTTTATTCATAATTTACGTTTATTTACATTTTTATAGAGAGATTTATATAAAAGTCTAAGTTTATAGTTATTCATATTTTTTTAATATAACATTTATTATAACATAATATAAGATTTCTTTAAAAAACAAAATTTTACTAATGATAAATCTTATAAACATAATTGCTTATGATAGACAAAGTCTTATAATTATTTTAATCTCTACGATAACGAGTTAAAATTTTTTAATCTAAATTAAATTTCAATTTACTTTTTTAACTTTAATTTTTTAATATTTTTTAATATTTTTTACTTATTAATTGTTAGTTGATAAAAGATTTATTATTTATTAAATTAAGTTTTGTTATACATATAATTTATTTTTACGTTATTTATAATTAAATTTTATATATAATTAAATTATTACTTTTTTTTAATTTAGATGAATAATGATTAACTATGTATAATGCTTTGATTTATAGATAATGGATGAATTTAATACAATGTTAGATTTATATCCTGAAATGATTCTTACATCAAAAAATCCACCTTCTTGGAAAGGATTTTTAACAGTTATTGATATTTATACAAATTGTAAAATAAAAGTTAAAGTAAAATTAGTAGTTCCATTATTTCCTCTATTAGATAATGCATTAGTACAATTTGGAGGAAGTATTGCATATTTATTTAGTATAAATTTTAAAAAGAAAGTAGAATCAATAATTAAAAGATCAGAATCAGTGATTTGCTTTTTCCAAGAATTAATGTCAATTATTGTGCGTATTACATTATTGTCTATATATTTTTATTTGTTTATTTTAAAACTAGTTTACAGCATTTTTTTCAACAGGAAAATCTAATATATGAAAATCAAGAGAAAAAAATTTCAAGTGCTTTAATGCAGTTAGATGCTAGAGATAAATTATTAAAAGAACTTACTACTGTCTTATCCGAATACTTGGTAATTATTAAATATACTAGCATATGTATTTCATACTAGAAGTTTTATAGTAAATTTTATAATTTCACAGTGTGTGGATTTTTCATCTACCAAGAATCTTAATGAAATAAAACTTACTATGAATGATGTTTCAATAATTGTAGAGCCCACAGTAAATTCTATAGGTAAAAATTCTTGGAAAATAAATTCTTCTGATCTACCTGAATTACCTGGATATATTTTAAATGAAAAAAAATCTTTGTCGTTAAAAGAAATTGGAAATATGTTTCAAAAGCAAGTTTATGTATTAGAAAATGTTTGGGGACAATTACAAAAGATTGATAAGTAATTTATTTTTATAAATTAATTATCATTTTTATTATTATTATAAATAGAATTTTGTATTTAAAGTTATTTTTAGTTATTGTTGTGTTTTGGATCCTATCAATCCAAAACCTTATCATCTTTATCGTAGAATTTATTTGTCACCAACAGTTTCTTGTTTACTAACGCTTAATCCTATGGATCCAACTGGATATCCAATATTAAAATTTCTTGGAGCCGAAAATGAAGTTGAAAAATTTAGAGATATTATACAAGATGAAAATGCCATTGAAGTATTGTTTTAATGTTTTCTATTTTATATTTATTAACTACAATGTTATATTTATGTATTAATATTCGTGGTATTATAGAATTGGGACTTAGAATATATTGTGTATGAAAATCTTCTAACTATATTAAAAATTGATGAATTTCCTCAAGCATTAGAGATTGATGAGCCTATGGAAGAATGTATGGTTGGTGATAAAGAGTGCTGTATTTGTTTTTCAATGGAATTAGAGGAAGATACTATATTGCCCGATGAAATATGTAATAATGAAAGGTGTCGGCGGTATTTTCACTCTATTTGTTTATTCCAAGTATAATAATTATTCATATTAAAGTAAATTCTTATGTTACAAGGAAACATTTATTTAAATTAAAATAATATATTATAGTGGTTACAAGAGCTAGCAACAAATAAAATTGTATTTAATAAAATTTTTGGTCCATGCCCTAACTGTGAACAGGAAGTATCTTGTAATATTCCTTCTAAATGATTTGGTGAGTATTTTTATAATAAATCATAATATAATTTTTAATAAAATAAAATAAAATTGAGCTTATTCCTTTTAGTGAGCATTTTTTATTAATGAAAATATATTGATAAGAAACCTATTAATTATATGGTTAGAATTATTTATAATAGAAATTTAATTAATGTAAGCATATGATATTAAAAAAGTTTTATTCACTATCATCTTGAAATATATTTTTGATTTTAAAAAATTTTTTTCTATAGCATTTTGTATGATTATTTTCCAATATGTTAAACAAAATTTTAAAAAGAAAAAATTGATTTTTTATACTTGTATATAATTGTTGTTTATCATTATTTAATTTCAAATTGAGTAATTTAAATTTTTAAGTTTTTAATTTATGAAATATGTTATAAGACAGTGCAAAATAAAGTCAATTTATATTTTTTAACAAGCCAATTCAAATAAAAATTGAAGAAGTATTTTACAATTATTGTAATAAATGTAGAAAATATTTTAAAAACAAACTATATGCATTACAGATTGAAAAATTTATTTATATATAATTTCATAATTAATCTTATGATTGTACTTTATAATGTGTATTTGCTATAATAAAACTGAAAAACAATTCTCTTAAAAGAAATATATATTTGTTATTTATTTTATAATAATTAAGGTTAATTAAAAAATTTTTTTATATCTTGAATTTATATTTATATCTTTTAATTTATTAAATGTACATATACAGTTTAAATCGAGTACTTTTAGGTTTCACAAGTTAATGTACTTTTTAAAATATTCGTAAGCATTTCGTAATAATTATATTTTTTAATTTGCATTTTATTAAATATATCGAGTAAAAAAAAAAATTAATTGTTTCAAATTTAATTTAGTAATATCAAAAATTTTATTCTTTAAAATGTACGTTGCTTGTAATGTGAAAATGAAACTATGAACGCACATTTCATAAGTATATTTACATTATTTATATTTTATAAAAATACCATTGTCATAAAATTGCGTACCTCAAAAAATGCATAAAATACTTCGTTTACATAATTTTTTTATAGCCATATATAGTTACATTATGCATTAGAATTTTCCTTTTATATTTGAAAATTTTAAGTTCAATTTATATTAAAGATTTAATACAATAATACTAATAAAATAATATTTCAATTAAAATAAATACTATTTATAATCATAATTACGTTTTATAGATAAATAAATTAAAAGGCTAAATAATATAAAAAATATCATTTTTTATTTTTTATAAACTTCAAAAATATTACCTAAGTCACATTGATGCGCTTTCATTTAGATAAAAAAGAATATTTAATACTTAAAAAAATGAGTATTTTATATAAACTTAATATAATTAATTTACTGAGAAAAATATCACCTATTTCCAATAAAATTTAAGCGATACTTTTTTGTAAGCTTGTATTGCATTATAAATCGTAAAAACAAAATTTTCAGCCTTTATTAATATTAATTTATTATGTTGAATAAAAAATTTAAATTAATATTTTTTAAGGAAAGCAGTGAAAGTTTTAATATTTAAATTGCATTAAAAAATGAATATGTAGTTGGAAAAGAAGTTTTTAAAACTAAAACTGATGTTGGGTGAAATAAATTACGAGAAATTACTTAATCATTTGTTTGTTAACTCACATAAAATAGAATAAGTTTTATTATAAATATGAGATCGATCAAAACAAAAAGTTTTTCTAATGTAAGAAAGTTTTTGATATTTTTATGAAAATTATACTAATCTTGAGAACAACACGACATACACTTCCAATAACCCGTAAAAATTTTTTAAATTATATCTAAAATAATAGCATTAACATTTTAAAGTCCGTTTTGATAAATAATATCTTAATTAAAATTTTAAACTTAAGCTAAAATCTTAAAACTTTCATTGTTAAAGCAATATTTTTACCGAAGATATCAATTAAAATTTTTTTAAAATTCTTAACAAAATATTTAACATATCTTACGCAATTTGTATAATATTCTACACAGTCACGAAAATATATAATTTAAATTTTTTTACGTACGTATATTTCGATAAAATTCTTTATTAAAAAATTTAGTAAATTATTTGTATTCTTAAGAATTAGTTAAGAAATATGATTACAAAGTCTATATTATTAATAAAAATTATTATTATATATATAATTAAAAATATTCCGAATCCAATTTTTACATAACATGTTTGTTACCAAATAATGGTATTCAGCTTAAGTAGATATCCAAAAAATACCTTTAAAACTGATTATAAATATTTATATATTATCAAGCTTTTTTGGATTTGCAAATTATTTTGTACAAATAATTGTATTTAATACGACAAAATTCGAAACAAAAGATTAAACTATACTTAATCAATCTAAAATATTTATATGTTAGTTATTTGAGATAATAATATATTATTTCTTCTATTTTGTTGAAGATTTATACATATACTTCTTATTACTTTATGATAAATTCTAAATACTACTCAGAACTTCTGATAATTAAGGTTATGTATTTATTTTTTATTTTTATTATTGCTTTAATTATTATTATTTTTTTATTTCATATGAAATTTGTATCAATAATACTTTTATTCATAAGAATATTAGAATATGTATTTATTTTTAATTCTACAAATTTTAATATTAATTTATTAAAATAATAATAATTATATACAGTTTTAAACTAAATTAAATTTCATTTTCAATTTCCTAGCTTCTGTATTTTTGATTATATGAAAAAAAGAACTTCAATAATTAAAATATGCATATTAAGTTTGTAACATTTTTATAATTTAAAATTTTTATAAATCAAAGTCTAAAATTAAAAAAAATTTCTCAATAATTTTACTATATTAGTATTTAAGAATTGCACTTTAAAAGTTTGTAATAAATATATAATAGTATAAATTTATTATAAATTAGTTATTTGAAAATACTTAGTTATATAAATTCAAAAAATTAATTTGATTTTATTACTTGTTTAAATCTATGACAATCTTTTATATGGTTTTATAAAGAAATAATTTTCTTATATAATAAATAATTTTATAAAATTAATAGTTACAGTGAAATTCAATTAAAATATGTAAAATAAAATTAATTATATAAAGCCAAATATGTAAAATGAAATTTTATACATTTGACTAAATTTAAAAATAGATTAAAAGAAGTTAAATAAAATGTAATAAATATTTCAAACTTTAACAGTTATTATCTAAATATGTAATAATGGATAAAAATATTTTTTTGTACAAACTTTTCTAGAATTTCATTAAATATTGAAATTCTACAAATTAAAATTAAAGAAGTTTCAGGTAAAGAAGATTTAAGTGTTTCATCAATTATTTTCCGATTAATGTGACTATTTACAGTATTTATACCAGTAATGTTTACAGTATCTGAAGAAAATTGAAATTATAATTTAATCAAATTATTTTTCAAAATAGTTTTATGATTAATAGTACTTACTTTTTCTAGATAAATATAATGTACATTCAAAATTCCAGTAGTCTGGAATAAAAATCTCAATTTATCTTTTGGTTACACGTGATAAAGAATGAAATCCTAATAGCATATTGATCTTTGTATCTTCTAGTGTATTTTTTACATCTAACAGCCAATGAATAAAATACAGCAATTCTAGATCCGATACTTAATATAATAATATTTTTGTAACTAAATACAATTTTCTATTGAAATCAATATATTTTCTTTTTATACAGAAAACGCAATAATTTTCTATTTATGCATTTATAAATACCTGTTTCTGTGATATATAAAATTTTCAAATGGTCCTCTGATCAAAAGCTTATTACCAATTTTTAATTAAAAACTTTATTATTATTTTTAAAATGTAATAAAATGTAAAATTTGTATTAAATATAAAGTTTGAAATAAATTTAACTACAATATAATAACTAGCAGAAATATAACTGATGCACAATCAGGTTGAATAATAATACAGTCTTACGATTCTTTTTTAATATCTTTAATAATAAATTTATTATATCTCATAGGACATAAAAAATTCTTAGATTTTTTAGATTTATTATATTTTTTCTAGTGCCATTTTTTTAACAATTTCTTATGGTCATCAAATATACATGGATTACAACTATTTCCACAACAATCTTGTTCTAAAAGGGTTTTTAGACAATTATTATTTTGACCATCATCAAATGATGCTTAAATGATAAATTAAAACAATGTACATAATCTAAAATATATAATTTACATTTTTTAATTTATTAAATATAGTTTTAAAAAAATCATGTAATAATTCTAAAAACAATCTATCTAAAGGTAATAGGTTCATAGAAAAACAAATGTCAAGGATAGAATGACATACTTTCAAAGATATAATTATATAATTAAGTTATATAGTATTTAGAAATTAAAAAAAGCTTAAGGTTGCAGTTTATATAAAAGAATATCAAGAAATAAATATAATTTAATACTTAAACACTTATATATATATTATAAATATTTATTATACATCAATTTCGTATTTATTTACAAAAAATTAGTACAATGTAAGTTTTCAACAAAAAAGATTCATTATGTTGCCATTGCACTCTACAAAGTATATTTAGATATATGTAGCAGACAAAATTTTATATCTTTTTATGTAATAATAGCTATTACATTCATAACCAAACATATATTTGTGTATTTATTTTATTTTTAATATGTTAACATTTAACGTAATAACAACACTTTTTTTAATTTTAATAAAAATTGTTTTTACAAACATTAAAATTATGTTGATATTTATAATTACTTATATATATATATATATATATATATATGTATATATAAGTATTTATATACTGTTTCCGTTAATTAAAATATTATTTTTTGACCATGGGTTAAAAAAATCAAATTCTAAATAATTAATTTTAATGTATACCTATTGGTTTCTTTAATTAAAAATGATGTGACAGTGTTGACATTTTATAAATTGATGAAATGTTTTTTTATTATTATTTACTAATTTCACGCGCATGCGAGTAGAATCAATGAACAGTTTGGCACAAAGAAATGTTTGTCGTGTAGTAACAGAATATAATATTGATAATCTTTCATTTCTAATCTACAAACTTGTAAGTTATTATAGAAGACTAATAAGTAGAACGGCAACAATTGTAAGCATTAAAATAATACGAATTTCTTGATGATGCAAGTGAGAGTATGTGAACAAAGGCATCTCGATTGATAGACACGTAATTATGTCCATAAAATTATTTCTTAGCATTATTTGCTCATTAACAGCAGCTTAAAAAAGTGAATACAGTAATTGATTATAATTAATTCCGATATTGATAATATTAATAAGAGTTATTATCAAGTTTTATATATTAATTTGAATTAAGACTGAAATTCGAATGTTTTTGTGGAACATTTATGCCATAGTGTTTTAAGATTAAATACTACAATTTACAATGGAAAGACCAATTATCGGATGGAGGCGGTTCACATATATGGAACCATTGGCATTCGCTTTATTTTTTGCATTTTCTGTATCTGGTAAGCACATTTAAACATGTAATTATTTATTAATTCATAAAAAATTTTTATTTTTTAAATTTATATTACTTATGTCATTCCTATAAAAATATATTTATTAGTGAATAAACATTACCGAGTATAATCATTTTACTATTTTAAACCTGTGAGGAATAAATTGTTATAAAATTATTTTTAATTATTCTAATAATATTGTTATCATACAATGCGATTTTGTAATAAACGAGCATTACTTGTACCGTATATTGCAAGTCATATTGACTTCTAAATAATAAATACATTTTTTTTTTCTAAAAAGGTATATGTGTATTTTTTAAATTTATTTTAAAATAATGTTATTAATTATATCAATAATAATTTTATAATTTTCTTGTGTATATATTTTTTAATTTTATTATTTATTGATTAGTCACAGTCTCAAACAATAATAAACAAAAATTAAAATTTAATTGTAATTTTTATTATTTTATTTTAATTGTACATTTTTTATTTATTTTTATAGATAGCAAATCTTATTGTATTGTATTAATTATTATATTAATAGTATATAAATCTCAAAATTTTTTAATCAATTACTAGAAGAATATTTTAAATTTTATTAAATGAAACAAAACATCTTAACAATAAAAAATATTTTTTTTATTATTTATTCTATTTGTAGATAATGTGATGACTGATTTAATTGTTTATCGAACATGTAAGATAATGTCAAGTTTCAATAGTAGTGAATGTGATATTTTACATGAAAATAGTAGCAGTAAAGATGCAATGAGGATAGAAAAATTAGTTCAACCACATACTGGCCTTCTTTTAGTGTTAAAATCATGTATTGAAACAATATTCCCAACAATAATGTCTCTTTTTCTTGGTCCATGGAGTGATAGATATGGCAGAAAACCTTTACTTGTTTTTCCATTTATAGGTATGCAAACTTTATTCAAAAGAATTAAATACATTATATAAATATTGTTTATTTAATTTTTATTATTATTTTTACTTTTTTTTAGTATAAAATCTCAAGATAATCTCACTAATTATAAAGTTTGATGAAACGAACATTTTATAATTTAAAAATTATTATTTATTCAAGGTTTATTGTTGTACTATGCCATACTTGCTTGTATAAGTGGTTTAAATATCAATATCTATTGGTTTCTGTTACCTTCTATACCTTTTTCAATGTTGGGTGGATTTCCTGCAATTCTATTAACTTTTTTTTGCTACACCACTGACATAACGGATAATCAAAATAGAGCATGGCATTTAGCTTGTTTGGACACTACATTATTTACAGGACTTTTAGCAGGATTATTTGTAGGTCCTGTTGTATTTAAGGAATATGGATATGCCGCTGTTTTTTCACTATCAGGAATTTTATGTTTGTTTGCATTACTACATACAATCTTCTTTGTGAGGGAAACGATTGAAAATGAAAATATAGTAAGTTTTTTACCAATAATTAAAATTCTATTAATTTTGATGGAATTATGTTTATACAACAATTTGTTCATGAAAACTTATATAATTAATAATAAATTTATATTTAAATGTAAATAATTGTACTTATAAGTTAAAGTTTATTTTTATAAATATTTAACATAATATAATATAATCATTTTTTAGCCAAATTTGAAAAGTGTGTTTGACTGTTCTTTAGTTAAAGAATTATTTTGTGCTGTTACTAAAAAAAGAGATGGATTTGATAGATTTTTGGTATGGAGCTGCATTTCAGCTATTGCTTTACATGTTGTAATAATGGAAGGAAATTCTTCTATTTCATTTCTTTTTGCAAGTTCAAAATTAGGCTGGAATATTTCAGATTTTTCTATATATTCAGGAACTCATATTTTAATTTCTATAATTGGAATGATGTTTCTCATTAAATTTATTGGTTCAATTTCAAGTAATTGTTTCACTATTCAATATTATATTATTTTACTTTATAAATATTTACCAAAAATTAATTTTGATTTACTTTCAGAACTTCCCGATACTCTAATTATTATTTTATCTTGTTTATCAAACAGTATAGCTTGTTTAATAAAAGCTTTTGTTTGGAAACCATGGCAAATGTATTTTTCTTCTGGTATTGGAATGTTTAGTGCTTCCGCTATCCCAATGATTAGAGCTATAATATCAAAATCAGTTCCTCAAAATGATGTGGGTATGTCACAAAATAATATTACTAAGTTTGAATTTTAATAATTTTAATATTATTTTTTTATTTAATTTATATTTATTTGAATTAATTATATAATTAATACATTTTATACTTTTAAAATAGGTAAAACTTTCTCATTGACTACAACAATGGAGATGATAGTTCCATTTGCAAGTACACCACTTTATATATTTATTTATACACACACATTGAACCAATATCCTTGTCCAGTGTGGTTTTTATCTGCAATACTACCATTTTTTATTATAGTACTTGCAGTTATTATCGAACAAAGGTGGAGAAGACTTAAAAATACAGAGTATACTCCATTTATTACCAACATAAATTAATAAGCATTTGAGATTTTTTAATTTTACATATTTAAATTACTATTAAGATTTTTAATTATGATTAGAATAAGATGAAAATCTTGTTAAATCTGATTTATGTTTATAACAAATTATTTTTAAGAATAATACATATCATGTGTAGATATGTTCTAATATTTAATATTACACGTGCTTTGAAAAAGTTAGAAATATTTTTTACAACTAAAATTTATATAAAGCAACTTTATAAATTTAATAAACTAAACTTTTATATCTGTGATAAAAGGAAAATTCATGTATGTGATCATCATAATTGGGTGCTACTTACAATATACTTTGTATAAAGATATATCGATATTGTACAAATGCCTATAAATGTATAATCTTGAAGAAATTTATTTAATATGTAAATTTTTATTAAATTGTATTAAATTTTATATACAAATTATAAATTTATAATTCATCATAATAATCCACATGATCACCAGATTTATACTTTTTCTCTGAAAGAACTTGTAAAAGACGTTTTACTGTTTGATCTGTAGATAAAACTTGATTATTTTTTCTTATATTTTGAAATTCTGTCTTTATATCTATATCTCCCACATTGTCAACTATGTTTTGCAACATATTTGTTTCAACTGGCCCAGGTGAATAATTTAAAACATTTATATGATTATTCTCCTCTGCAAAAACCTTGTAAAAATTAATTAAATTAGGATAAATAATATTTGAATAATTTGTAACACTAAATAAAATAAAAAATTGTTGTCTAATAAAAAGTTTGTATTAACCAATAGGATTTTGATATTAATATAAATAAAATTTTTAAAGTAAAAATATAGGTTATAGATTTTACAAATTTATATGTAAATATTTGCATAATATTCATGATAAATAAATTTTTTGTATACAATTTTTTTACAATTACTTTAAAATACTCAATGATTAATAAAAATATATTACAATTTTTTAAATTTGAGTTGATTTATTCTTACTTTAAAAAACATTTCTCTAGCAGCTTTTCCACTGCAATAATACCCAAGAGATTTTTTTGGCTTTATTCCACACAAAGAAGTAATGTTGATAACATGTTTTTTAATATTTTTTTCTTTAAATAATTCAATGAAAACTCCATTTAATACAGCTGGACAGAAAACATTTAAATTATAATACTCTTTCCAAACATGAAGATCAGTCATGTCGATGGCAGAATGTGAAATATCTCCTAGAGATCCTACATTATGAACAATTATTACTTCATTGAATTTATCTGAGCTATTTGAACCCAAAGACTTAATAATAATATCTAAAATATAATATCCTTTCATTTATGTATATCTTGTAATATATATATATATATATATATATATATATATATATATATTATAAAAAGAATGAATCAAAAGATTATCAATATTATGAAAGTATTGAATAATAATCTATTTTTAAAACTTACCTTGTAGTTCTTTTGCTGTTGCTTTACTTAAATCTATACTCTCAGAATTAACAGTTAAATATTTTGGTAATTTGTTAGCTGTTTCTCTTAAGTTTTCAGAATTTCTAGCTAATAAAAGAACATGTGAACCATTTTCTAAATATGAACTAAGAACTTCAGCAATTTTTCTACCAATACCTTGACTTGCTCCAGTTACCAAAAGAAAAACTTTTCCTAAAAATAATTTATTAGACATTTTTTAATTATGATTTGTTGTTATCTTTTTTCTTATGAATATATAATTAACCGTCCGCTGATTTTTTTCTATATCATCATTCTTTTGATTTTGCTCATCCACTACTTTTTGTAATACATCAGCTTTTAATAAATGAACTAATTCATTTGCAGTTAGAGCCTAAAAAAGAATATACATAAAACAAAAATATTAAAACAATATCTAATAAATTAGCAATAAATACATATATTTATTTAGTCTATTTATATATGTTTATTTATTTATGTTTATGTTTGTATTCCACAATTTTATAAAATTTAAATATCAAAATTTCATTTTGTTATTACTCTATCTTTTTACTATAAATATACTTTATTATTTTTATACTATTTAAATTTATTTAAAGAATATTAAATTTAATTGTTATTTAATAATTTAATATAATTGAAATTACTATACCATTATTAATTATTTTAAATAGGTATTAAAATATGTATAAAATTTTATAAATAATATCATTTAAATCATTATTTTACAAAGAATTCGTCAACTATTTTTTATTAAGTTTAAGGAATTATAAATATTTTTTTTTTATAATCAATAAAATTATTTTACTTGTAAATGTGGAGTAATGTGTCTAATAAGTGGATTAGCTACAAGTTCTTGGTCTTCAGCTGTTTCAAGATTATGACCATCAGTGATTAATCTAGCAATACAATCTTCTTTTGCATTACACAATGAATTAATAAGATCTTGTTTTGATGTACCACCTTGAATATTTTTCAATCTAGAATCTAACAAATTATATATTGTTAATAGCCTTCATATTATTATAAATAATAATTTCCATTAAAAAATATTATAGGTACATGTATAGATATATTTACAAATTTTATTTTAATTATTGATTCAGATTTTAAGTATTTATAATTTATTTATTCCATAGATGAACAATATGTTTTATTATATTACAATTTAAAATTTAGAATACTTCATATATTTACTTTCATTTAAAATCATACAATAAAATAAAATAGATTATTAAGTATAATATAATAAACTGTAAGAAAATGTTATTATTATTAAAAAATCTATTAATTATAAAGTACATGCCTAATTAACTGCAAAACTATTAAAGTATCTCTTTTATTTGTATAGCTATCATTAAAATTATATACAATAAAATTCAAAACATTTTTTTTCCTTCATAACTAAATATACAATTTAATTAAATTTGGAAGTAAGTAGACCTGTAAAAATAATGTTTTCTTTTATAAATTAAATTTACTTTAAATGGTTAAACTATTTATTAATATTAATAATAAAATTAATTATATTAAAATAATTATAAGTGTATTTTGAGTATCAAGTATTTGATTTAAGATAGAGGTAAATAAATACAAATTTCCATATTATACGATTACTTAAATATTGATTTTTCAATTAATTTATTTTAAGAGTTAGAAAAAATTTTGAATGATTAAAAATGACAGATAATTGTTAACGAGTAACTTACGAAGCCGTGCTAAATACTGTTCGGAATCCGGTAATTTTGTTAACTCTTTCGGATTTGAATCACATGGAACGAAAGAATCTTCGAAACTACTGCAAAAATCAGCTACTTCATTATTATTACTGCATGAATCTATGCTTGACCATGGATCAGCGATAGTTGACTTCATATTTTAATTTGTTTTTTGCAATATCACCTTCCACTTCGTCACACTTTCGAGAATGACAGAGAATTCCACGGTCGGTATATATGATCGCAGAAAACTTTTTTACACGTTATATCTGGTGAATTAAAATAACTTAGTGTAATAGATACTATCGCATATGTTCTCTCATTTCTTCAACTTTTTTTTTACTCAAGGATAAAACGTCAATGAATATTGCAAGTTCTTCTAACCAACCACCAAAAAAGATCTCAAATGGCGCCAAATTCAATTAAAAATTAATGTTACAAATGCATATGTGGAATATATGTAGTATTGTATAATGTTTTTTTACATTTTATAATAAAGGTATTATCTAAATTTGAATACTACTAACAATACTATATTCGATTTGTATTTAATGTATTGTTCGTGACGTAATGTTGCATACGATTATGCAGTACAGAGTATAAACGCTGTTATATAAATAAAATATTGATATATGATACTATTAACAATTTCTTTATATATTTATAAGTATTGATAACTTTAGAAAAATATAATTATTTAATTAAAACTAGCATGTTAACATTTAAAAATTTTTTTTTTATTTTTCTATACAAGGGTATTAACTTTTAAAAAAGAGGACATTTTAAAAATAATTTTATTTATGTATTTATTTATAGTTAAAAGTATTATATTAATATATGTATAATAAAAAAGTGATACTTGATCATTATGTAGAAAAAATACATTAATTTAACTTATTAAATTTAACATTAATCTAAATTTTGTATCATATTTAGACATTACAAAAATTTTTGCTAAACCTATAATATGTTTCTGATTAGATACATAAATAGTTCAAATTCGAATTTATAAATTGTGTTAGCTTCAAAGAGATATTAATTGATGGATGAAACAAAATTCTAGAATAATTTACTGTTACAATAATCGGAATTATTTATTAGATATTTTATTTTTATTAGTTAGATTTACTAAATATTGTTTTGGAAACGACAAAATCAAATTTTTCAACCTTATCAGGAGACAAAAGCCACTACTATTCAGACTATTTAAGTAACTGTTTCATCATATTAATACAATAAAAACGGGAAACATCATCAAATAACGTAAAAGTAAAGATTTGTGATTATAATTTATTTTACCAGTTAATATATTTCGCGTTAAATTATTGGAAAGTCAAAACTAAACCTTAGAAGATATTAATATTTTCAAAAATATATATAGACAAAATTTCTAATTTCTAATAAATTTTTAATTACATTCTGGTAATATTTTGATTAATATGTTATATAGTAAAATTATTATTTCATTTTTTGTTTTAATAAAGATAAAAATTCTAATATTTTTAGAAATAATAATTTTATATTTATAAAAAAACAAGTTTACATATCGTAATTTAATAAGTTTATCAAGTTATTTATTAAGTAGATTTATAAAATTTACAAAATTATTAAAAGCACTAATTTTCTTAAACATTTTTCTTAATTTAATAATTTATTATGTTTATAAAACAGTTTAATCAATTATTAATTCATAAATGGTAGTCGTTAAATAGATGCATTTGAATTTGCACAAAATCTGTTAAAAAAAGAATCATATTAAAAAACAATAAAGTATTTAATTATTTTTTTTAGACAATAATGTTTTCATTTATTTGAATAAAAACATAAAACTACAGGTTAGCTAAAATGGTAACTCTATCACTAACAAATCATTTGCAAATGTCATATAAACATTACTTGTACAATTTTTTTAAAGAAATATCGATAATCTTTTTATTTAATTACGATTGAAAAAATAAGAATATTAATAGTGTTTAAGTATTTTTAGTATTTTAGATGGTAATTATGTTCAAACTTATAGTTATTGTTAGTGTGAACAGATTATCATTAGAAAACTATAGAAAAAACATGAAAAAACACCAAAAAATGAATCAAATACATAAAAATATGTTCTATATTAAAAATTATTTTATTATTTTTAACATTATTTTGTATTTTATTGTATTGAATAAATAAGAACGAATTTTTATAACAATGTTTAAAAAATATTTAAATGTTACATTTGATATTATATAAATTATCAATAATAATAAAATTATTTCTATAATCAAAGAAAAATAATAAAAAATTTTTGTTAATTGTTTTTCAGTTATAAATAAATATACTCAACAAATTTTGAAATACTATAAAACTCTTGAAAAAACTTTTTTAATCAAAAAGTATACTATTCTATATGCACAACAAATTTAAATCCATGTAAAATATTTAAATATAATTAAAATACTTTTTATAATAAAAATTATTTTAAATTAAATCAAATTGAATTTTGCTCAGTATAAACAAAAAATTCGAAATATTATAATAATGAGCTTATTTATTGATAACAAATTATTTTTTCTAAGTTTATATTTAAATGTCGAGAAAATTAAATGAGCCTCAGTTTAAATAAGTAAATTATGCTGTATTAAACGTGTTATAAATGAAAATAATCATATAAAATTCATTATATTCAATATTCTAACACTAACAATGTATAAGAAAAATACAAATATTATTAACCATGGTAGTTTTTTACGTTTTTTAAATTTCTAATAAACATTTCTAATAAATAACAAAGGGCAAAATATAAATTGATTTTAACATTTTAAAATTAAATACCACATATTTTCCCATAAAATGGCTTATGTACAATCAATTTACAATAATAATCTCGGTATAATTTAATTTCTCAAAACTTTAAAAAATCATTTTGCATATACATTTATTTTTTATATAATTCATTCAATTATCAGAAATTTATAATTATTGTAATCATAAGAAATTCATAAATATGAGAATTTTATATTTTTTGTAATTTTTATAACCTCTAATTCTGCAAAATAATCGATTAAATACATTAATTTAGCTTATGAATTCATTCTATTTTTTTATTGCATCGATAGCATAATTTATCCCCTATTGCACCCATTTCTGTCTAGACCTTTCCAGGGCCTTTCTTTGTTACATATATTTTTATAATGATAAATTTTATAATGATAAAAAATTAGACTATTATAGATTCATTTTACTTCTGTGGTCATTTAAAATAAATTATTAAAAAGAAAATCTGTGTTTAATACAGTCATTGGAACTTTGATTGTAAAAGATATCTATAGTTTTAGTTGAAGTCAATGATATATTTCCTGAGTATTACTAGAATCATTTTTTTATTCAATATAAAACCGTTGAAATTAAAAAGACAAACGAAAACACGAACATCTTTATACAAATATTTTTATTGCTTACATTCTTATAAAATTTTGTTAATATATATATTTCATTCATATTTAATCTATTTTTCAAAAACATTTTTTATGACTTACTGTTAAGATAATTTAAAAAGTCATTAATGTATAGATAATCATTAGTTTTTAGTGCAATATGTTTAATATGTAATAAACTCAAATTTACAAGTAATATTAATACAGTAATATTAATATTTTAAAAATCAACTCCATCATACAAAATATATTTTAAGCTACAACGTTAACTTCAGTAAAATTTTCAAAGAGATTCCAAGAATGTTTTTGGCTTGTTTTTAATTTTTATAACGAATTTAATAAGTTATAAAATAATAATGAATTTCTCGTTTATTGAAATAAATTTAGCGTTGCATAAAAATTACAAGTAATGTATTGTAATAAAAATAAAATTTTTAAAGTTGATACTTTGTGTTTGAAAATGTCGTCAAAAAGTCGTAAATGAGGAGATTATTGATTATAACCGGGACTTCATTGATTTTTATTTGATTAAAGTATAGAAAATATATTTTTGTCAATAAAATACATTAAAAAATAAAAATGTCTGTTTAATGATGAATTTCTTTATAAATTTTGTTTAAGTTGTTAATTGAAATTTAAATATTTTTATGATATTTTTAAAAATATTATGAAAATATTATATTATAATTTCAAAATATAAAATTTGAAGAGTATTGTCCCTTTCGTTTCAAAACTTTGTTCAAGTAATATGTCTAAATATCTGACGATAATTATTTCTAAAGTTTCAGCAAACATGAAATATAAATTTATTTAATTTTTTTTAGTGTGTTTATTTTAAGGATATTTTAAACCTTAAACAATTTTGTATTCTGCCTTAAATTTCTCAATGTACGTTTTCTATTCTCAATGTAAAGTCGTTTTTATGTATATTTAAAATTACAGTCCAGTTTTATTTAGATTATTTAATTTAGTTAATTGTCTTTACATTAAGAAAAAATATATTACTAGATTCGTAGTTTTTAGGCAATGAAGTTTAACATGAAATTTCGATATTAAGATCTATTATTTTGTTTCTTATAATTTAAATATAAAAAACAATTAAGTTAATATTGAAAAAATTTTTTGGGTATCTCATATCTATTTGTACAATTAAATCAGAATTGATATTATAATTAAATTAATAAATTCAAACATCTATCATTTTTATATTTTTATTGTTATTTTATTTTCATTATGTAAGGTAAATGTTTTTTTTTAAAAAGAAAAATATTTTATGTACAATTTATTAGCAGAACCTATGCGCGCGCAGTTTTAGACGGAAATAATGTAAATATTTTATGCACATATTATCACATTGCATAAAATAAGTACATAAATTAAGAATTTCATAAAAAAATAAATCAAATAACTTCTAATTAATCTCTGTATAATGTATTATTTCATATTTACATAAGTAGAATGTATATCCTCTAAAACTCAATAATTTCATAAAATAAATCAAGCAGAAATTTTAATAGGATTTATCATTGAAGGTGCATGAGACAATAATACAGAGTACCAAATACGTGCTTTTAACGCTTAAATTAGCTTAATGTATAAATGCTATACGTCTACACAAAAAATTAATTTAAATATGGTAAAAGTATAGAAGGGGGTGTAATGCTGAAAAGGGGCGTAAGAGAGGATAGTGGATGGTATGGCAACACTGTCAGAATTTAAGCGCGCCAGCAAACTGATATTTTTTTCTAGATTCGTCGCTGCGCGCGGTTTTGGACTGACTTAATAGGTTGAGACGCCACCAACGAGTAGCGACACACGCACTGTTACTAATCTGCGGCTGAAAGAGCCGTTGCACGCCTTCTTAGATACACATCGTGAATTCGCGCGTTTGCCAAAGAAGAAAGGGAAAAGTAATTAAGGGAGTGAATTTTAAGCGCAGAAAAACCAGACTATTGATAAATAGGTGAAGTTTACTCGCGATTGTAGAATTAGACAGAGGTGAGTAAAGAAAGTTAGTCTAAGAATTACGTTTTTATAAATAAATACGCCGGTTCTCGCCGACACGGCTTTACCGCCATTTTACCTCTCCCCCATTGGTGGCTATATATTTCGCGTTGGATATAGGCACGCGTCGCTGATATCTTGGTTTTTTGTTCAATACGCATCATTTTGTTCTCGTATTTTTACCACTTTATAATCGACGATTAATTTTACATCTTCTGAACCGGTACAATTAATTGTTTGCAAGTAATTCAAGATCAAATCATTGGTAAAGTAATCACGCGGCATTTTCCCGCTTCCCCGGTTTGGCTATTTTTTTGTCTTGTTCTCCGCGCATTGTCACTCTCTAATCAGTAAAACTTTCTTTTTGACGATTCAATTAATCTTGCCACAAACGGCTCATTTATTAGATCGTAGATATTTATTAATAGTAAAGTATTTTTTAAATTAATATATCTTTAACTTTAATATCGATAATGATTGTTTTGTCCTTTTTGCACATTGCAGTTTAGACAATTTTACAGACCAATAAGCTTATACAAACATGAGCAAGTCCAAGGATTCGCCATCGACCGAAGGAGAGACAGAAGAGGAGTACAGCGTTGAGAAAGTCCTTGATAGACGAGTCGTCAAGGGAAAAGTAAATATTGTTCTCTTTAGAGTTTTTCAATTATCTTGAAGTAATGTTATAATAATCTAGGATCCATATTTTGCCCATTATTGAGGGGCACTGTTTTCTGTATTTATTGTTTGAAATTTGTATTTAAATTAATTTCTATAAATTTTTCATCTTAAATTGGAATTAGAATAAATAAATTACAATTAAATTTATTCGTAAAATAGTTTCATTATGTATTTAAGCATTTGA
The DNA here is from genome assembly GCA_018907185.1 of Platyscapa corneri. Lineage (NCBI taxonomy): Eukaryota > Metazoa > Arthropoda > Insecta > Hymenoptera > Agaonidae > Platyscapa > Platyscapa corneri. Next base: position 5,461,666 of record JACCHW010000001.1, read on the forward strand.
AAAGTAAATAATGAGTTGTAAATAAAGTAGTTGATTAAATGTTATTAAATTAACAATAATTTTATAATAATTTATATGGAAAATTGCTTTTACCATAATTTATAGAAAATGTTTTATTTTTTAAAATATATCAATAGAATAATTATGAAAATTTTTAATATTGAATACTATAGGTTGAGTATTTCTTAAAATGGAAAGGATATTCAAATGATGAAAACACATGGGAACCAGAGGAAAACTTAGATTGTCCTGATTTGATTGCTCAATTTGAAGATGCACGTAGAAAAAAAGAAGCAGCTGCTGTTAGTAAACGAAGAGAAGAAAAAGAGCAAAAGAAACGAAATAGTTCGAGTACACCAACGCCAACACAGGTTAAGAAAAAGGCAGTGGAAGAGAAGAAAGCAGAAGGTAAAGGCTATTTATTTAAAAATCACAAAGAAATTTTTTACTTTTATTTTTTGTTTCATTCATATAATATTATTTATAAGTAGTTTTATTGTTAAAAGAATTTCTTTTAAATGAAATTTAACAATAGTCTTAAAACAGTAATTTATGTTAAATCTACAAACTTAATGAGCTATTTTTGAAAATTTTTTTTTAATCAACATTATTAATTAATTATATTTTATAAAAGTTTGATCTTGTATTTTATAATTAATATAATATACAAATAAAATTATTTTCATGGTTTTTAGGTTTTGATAGAAACTTGGAACCAGAACGTATTATTGGTGCAACTGACTCAAGTGGAGAATTGATGTTCCTTATGAAATGGAAAGGAACTGATGATGCGGATCTTGTACCTGCGCGAATCGCTAATGATAAATGTCCACAAATTGTAATTAAATTTTATGAAGAAAGATTAACGTGGCATAGCCCTGCTCGTGATGAGGAAGGATCAGCAAAACCAGATCCTGAGTAGCCTCATGTTCTTCAATATGATTATACAGTCTTCTTCAAATTATGTCATGTTTAAAAGTTGTATTTGCGCGTACATACTATTTTTCCTTTCTACATAACATAACTTACTGTGCTACTGACGTAATTATTTTTTTAATAATAAACAACATAATTTTGAAAAAAAATTATATTCAGCCTAATACAAAGCATAACTTCATGTCATTTAAGTTGTGTTTTTTTTTTATATTTTCTTGGTTTCATAAAAAATATATATCAAAAAATAGAAGCATGTTTATATATATGTGTATATATATATATGTATATGTATATATATATCTAAAGTAATTGTATGTAGGCATTTGTAGTTATGTTAAGAAAATAGGTAACTTGATTTTTAATGTAATGCAAACTTTAACGTGTAATGTAGTTTTGACGTAATTGTCGAAGATGCACACAGGGATATTTGGAAGAATGAACATGTGATTTGCAAGTGAAAAATTTTCATTTAATGGACGAATATTTACAGTGCATAGAAGTATTTTTATTTTGTAAGTTATGACTGCGATGGAAACTAATGAAATATGTGTATCTGTATATTGTGTTGCAGAAAAATCTTTGAAAATTTGTTTCCTTCATTATTCAATATTCATTATATAATGCACAGCACTGTAAAATGAACATTAGTACATGTATACTATTAAAATGTCATCGCTTAAAATTATTTTTTGTCAGACTTCTATTTCTCAGTTGAAATTTCGATTTGACTTCTAGTATTTTGATTATTCCAGTGTTATGTTACAGATAATTAATTTAAAAAAAAAAGAAAAAAATTACAACGAATTTTTTTTATTATATGAGTAAGTTAAGTACATAATATGAAATTCATTTTTTATAGATTACAAATAAAATAAATCCATAAGAAAAATATTTTATTACTCAGTTTTTTATAGAATTTTAATAAATTGATCAGTTAATGCTTGTATTAAAATTAATTAAAAGATATTTATTTTTAAATTACAAAAAATATTTTTTTCTCTTAACAGGTTTTTGAGGTTTTGAAACCTTTCTTTTTCCTTTAAATGTATTAGATAATTTTTTTATTTTTGCAGTACGATAACTGGAAATTTTTTGGTTACGCTCAGATTCCCAATCTAATTGTTTTGCAGAAGCACCATCATGATCACTGTATGTAGCACTTGTTCCGTATTTAAATTTGGGACATCCTTGTTCCTCTAACATTTCTGCAAATTCTTCTGCAGACACAAAAGTTTTATCATCTATTCCTTTAATTTTTTTACTTATATTCTGAACAGTTTTATTAATTTTTCGTTTTTTTGAATTTGATCTAATAGTTTGAATATCATTAAATTCCATATCACTTGCATCATCATCAATGTTATCTAAATCACTCAAATCTTGAACTTCTTCGTCTAATTCATCTTCTAGGTCAATATTTTCACTTTCTGTGTCACTATTTTCAGTTTCTGTGTCATTGTCTAATTGAAAAAGTGTTTAATTAGATCAATTAAAAGAATTTACCATGTAATGAGATAAAAAATGATTATAAGATTATAAGATTAAATTACTTATTTACTATTACAAAATTAAACCTTTAAATTATGAGCTATAAAAACTAATTTATATAATACAGATTTGATTGAAAAGTAATGTATAAAATAAATAAAAATTTGTTTTTTAAACAACACTTGAACATTTTGTATTGCTTAAATCAGTATAAAATATGTTTTATTTTGCTTTTAATTTTAAATATTTAAAATTATTTTCTGAAAACTTACCCTTCAATATTTTTTGTGGAGTAAAATCACTAGCAATGTCTAATTCATCCAAATTTTTATTTTTACTTAATTTATCTAGCATATCATTGAAATCTTCACTATTAACGCTGTCGTTATCATCGTTGTTTTTTTCTGTTTTAATACCTTTAAGTTCTTTTTGTTTATGCATATATTGATATAGAAATAATTCATCAACAGGTATTCTCTCTTCTCTTTCATTAAGGTATATTAAACTATCAATTGGAATTGCTCGAATTCCTTGTGGTGTGTAAGCTGCTCTTTGAGCTAGAGGGTCATTCTTTTTTACAATTTTTTTACTTTCTAGGTTTTTCGGATTTTTAAATACATAACGATCCAAAAAACGAATCAAAGTTAAATCTTGAAGAGGATCCCCTGTATATTCAATACGTTTTCCTGTCAATTAAAGTAAAATTTTTTTTATTTTGTCAGTTTGTAATATTAGGATCTACAATGTTATAAATAATTTTATTTTCATTAAAAAAAAAAATTATATTTACTAATAATTAGTAATATGAAAGATAAATTAATACATGTAAATTGAATAATTTTTAAAGTTGATAGTTACATTTATTGGAAACCTTACATGCATAAAGGCATCAAAAAGATTAAAAAGGTTAGATTCATAAATCTCATAACATACCTTCTATGATTGTTTTTGCAAATAAAGAAACACTTGGATGAAAATGATTTGAAAGTGCTTCTAATTCACAATAAAAACTTAAATTTGCTCCGCAATGTAGTGGATTTCTTATAAATGGATCATAAGCCTTGATTTTTAATTCCACTTTTATTTCTATATTTTCAGATTTTATATCTTCACTTGCAATTTCCAAAGTTTTATTTATTACATTTGATAATATTATAGTATTTTCTTTTTTTTTAGGTACAATTTCCTTTTCAATAATGGGTTTATTTAATTTATTGTTTAAATCTATTTCAGCTTTATCTTCATCAGTTTTTTTAGATTTGATTAAAATATTTTTATTACACTTTTTTAAGTGTAATACTTGAGATATAACATACAGAGTAGCACAAGTCATATTAGCTGGAAAATAAGTAGAAACTTGAAGAATTCTTTTAATAAATGCATGTATTCGTAATATACTTTGATCGTTGCGTAAAACTTTATACAATAAATTTAAGAAAATTGCTCTTTTGTTTGATAGTCCAATTTGTGAATCAAAAAGTTTACGGTAAAAAGTTGAATAAAATCTATCTGAATGTTTTGGATTTTTATTAACAACCTAAAAAAATAGTTATAATTACATGTATACTTATATAAATGTTCTTATTTATGTACATTATTTATAAATAGATTTAAAAATAATTATTTTTTATCAACATTTGATTTTATCTTACTTGATATAATAAACTGAGAGCATTTAGAGATACATTAAAAGAGCCAAGATGAACAACTTTATAAACAGAATCTATATGTTCATTTAGTTTTGTAGAATTTATATCAGCAAAGGGGTATGCCCTATTTACACCAGTCAATATTGCAGCCATCATTCTGCTATCTGGTTCTCCTTTCTTCAAACATGCATTAAAAAATGCAAAATATACATTAATAAGAGTGGTTGCTGTTTCAGTATCTTCTTTTGATAAAACAAATTGTGTTAACAAGCAAATTGCAAAATACTGAGTTCTTGAAGAAACATTGTTTCTAAATAATAATTTTTCTACTTCTTGTAAAACAACTAATTTCATGTTAGAATGTTCATACAATAATTTGGTAAGGGAAAAAATAGCTTTTGAAGCTACTTTGCTACTAGGATCACCAATTTTGTTTATTATTATGTCGAGAAGCCTATGTTCTTGTTCTGCATTATTTATCAACAACTCGTTCATTATTGCTATAGCTTTTTCTCTATTGATATCAACTGTATCATTGGCTATAGTAGATAATGAAGTAATGAAACGATCATAAATTTCCTTTAATTGATCTTCAAAATACCAAATACATAACAGATTATTTTTTGATAAAGTTTTTTTATTCACTGAATTTACTTTATCATTTTTAAGAGGTTTATCAAGATTATTTAGTTTATCAAAATCTTGCTCTTCAAATTTTAAAAGTTTATATTTAGGATGGAGTAAATCAGTTAAAAAGAGATCTTTTAATGCATCTATAATTGTACTGCATTGATTATGTTTGGCAATTTTCACTTGATTGACTAACATTGTAAGATGATTTAAATTATGTATAGGGCTATTTTGTACCAAAATAACTCCAGCAGCTACTTTATCAGATATTGTTCCTTTTGTCAATGCGGTTTTTAACCATGAATATTCTGAATTTTGAGACTTAGATTCTTTTAAATGATAAGATGTACTTTCTGAGTCTAGGCATTTCTTGGCTTCAGTTTTTAAATCTAAAACATCAATTTCACTTTTTCCATGCTGACTTGAAGATTCTGCTTTTTGATAATTTTCGTACCATTTTTTAATTTTTTCAGAATCATTAAATGACGATATGTTCTTCATCTGCAATGATTATTCAAGTATTAAAATAATAATAAAAAGATAAATGAAGTTGCAATTAAAATCATTCAAATAGAAATTGCATGGTAATATGCACAGAAAATTATTATTATTTTTTTTATTCTACAAACAAATATTTAAATCCATATTAAAAATTAATAATTTATTTATAACCTTCATAAAGCTTTTTACTGTATGAATTCTTAAAAAAATTAAATTTTGTTTATTAAATAAGTAATATGAACAAACATTTTAATTTAGGTTAGTTACACACCATGTGTGACAATACAATACAGCGATTTTATATTACGTCTTAATGGATCATGGAGAAATACTCAGTTATGATTAACATAGAATGTTAATATTACATTTGAGGTTAATTTGACCGGCGACAAATGGTAGATTTTCGAGACACAATGTCTTTTAACTATATGTATAAGCATTTAATGTAATTAACTAACAAATTAATAATCTATTATTAATTGTAAAATAAATTAAAACAATTAAATTATAACATTTTATAATGTATGTCAATAAAGCGAGAGAATTTTTGAAGACTAATCTTATAAGAAGATGTCACAGGGTTCAAGATAAATGTTTAATTGGTAATATTTTGTTTCGTTGCAAAATGAATAGTTTTTAAAATTATTTAATGATAAATTTATAAATTGTAATGATAGACTTTCCTTCCTGTTTTCAATCAATGGATGTTGAACAAGGGTGGTATGAAGTATGGGAAAAAAATAAATATTTCCAATCAAAAAATAGCTGTAAAGAAACTTACAGAATGATTTTACCTCCACCAAATATTACAGGTACTTTACATTTAGGACATGCTTTAACAGTAACAGTTCAAGATGTATTAGCACGATGGTAAATAATTTTTGTTCTAATATGTAAATTATCATAACAGGAAATATATTTATTCTATTTTATATTTAGGTACAAAATGAAAGGATTTCAAACAATTTGGATTCCAGGTTATGATCATGCAGGTATAGCAACACAAGCTGTTGTTGAAAAGTATTTATTTAAAACAAAGAATATTAAAAGAACTGATATGACAAAAGAAGAATTTATTAAAATTATAAATGAATGGAAACATGATAAAAGCAAAATAATTAAAGATCAATTAAAATCTTTAGGAGCAAGTTTAGATTGGTCTAAAGAATATTTCACAATGAACGAAGTATGTATATAATCTAATTTATTATAAAAAGATGTTAAAATACATTTTATCAAGTTTCTTGTATTGATTATAGCATCACAATAGAGCTGTTTCAGAAGCATTTGTTACTTTAAATAAACGTAATTTGTTGTACAGAGACAAAAGTTTTATAAATTGGTCTCCAGCCTTGGGTAGTACATTATCTGATATTGAAATAGAATCTGAAGCTGTAAATGGGAAAGTAGATCTTTTAATACCTGGTTATGATAGAAAAATTACTTTTGGACAAATTTTTGAAATTTCTTTTGATTTAAAAGATTCAGGTACATTGAAAATTTGTTTATATTGTACCTTTATACGTTATTATTATTTAATTTGTTTAAATTATAGATAAAAAATTAAGTGTTGCAACAACAAGGCCTGAAACATTACCAGGGGATGTAGCACTTGCAGTTCATCCAGATGACGAACGCTATAGTCAATTTATAGGTCAATACGTAAGGCATCCATTAAATGAAACTTATTTACCTGTGGTAGCTGATAAAAATGTGAAAATGTCTTTTGGCACAGGTACTTTCAGAATTTAAAAATAGGATTTTTATTTTAAAACAGTTTTCAAATATTAATATTTATTCAATCAATGTTAATTTTAAATATTGAAAAATATTATATTTTAGGTGTTGTAAAAATTACTCCAGGTCACAATAAAAGTGATTTTCTTGTTGCTAAACATCATAATTTAGATATAATTGAAATAATTGGTGAAGATGGTAAATTGACTAAAAAAGCAAATCAATATCAGGTATGATTATTTTATTTAATAAAATAACAAAATAGTGTACAAATAATAATAAACTAATACATATACATAACAATAGGGACTACCAAGGTTCATTGCTAGAAAACAAATTTTAAAACATTTGGCAAATTTAGGTTCTTTAAAATCAATAAAAGATCACAAGATGGTAATTCCTCGTTGTTCACGAACAGGAGACATTATAGAATTATTATTAAGAGAACAATGGTTTATTAATTGTAAAAAAATGGCTTCGAGAGCATTCAAAGTTGTTCAAAATGGATTATTAAAACTTAATCCTTCTTTTTATAATCAAACATGGTATGAATGGCTTACTGATACTAATCGCAGGTGATTTTATTTTTAGTTTTAAAATTTTTAAAAACTATTTATATCAGTAAATTAATTATTATTATTATTATTTATTTAAAATACTTTATACCTTTGTCATTTATATTTTTACATAATAGAAATCAACATTTATTTCTATGTAAATTATTTACTATCATATATTTTTATATTTCTATATATATATATAAATTTCTTTATTTTTCTCTATTTTTTCTCCTGCTTTTGCATGTTCTTTAGTTGGTTGCTTCTCTTTTACTTTTTTGCTTTCTTATCTTTCTTTTCGAGTGCATTTTGTATGGTATGTCTGTAACTCTGTTTTTTTCCTTCGTAATGTTTTTCTATTTCATTGCTTTAGCCTCTATAAAATTGCTAGTAAATTAATGTTAAGTAAAAGTAATTTTAATTTTACTAGTATTTCGTATTTTTAAAGATAGATTTTATCTTAAATAAGGAAATATTTTAGGGATTGGTGTATATCAAGACAATTATGGTGGGGTCATAGAATACCTGCATATTATTGTACTATAGACAGTAATACCAAATGGATAGTGGCATCATCTAAAGAAGAAGCTATAAAAATTTTTACTGAAAAATATGGTAATCTTATTCAGGTGCAGCAGGATAATGATGTACTTGACACATGGTTTTCTTCTGCACTATTACCACTTTCATCTTTTGGTTGGCCGAATAATGTAATTATTTTTATAATTATTTTTTAAATTAATTGTTAAATAGTTCATATTTATTTTATTTTTTTATAATTTTACTGGTAATGAATATACAAAAATGCATTTTAAATTGGTAAACGTAATTTAATGAATCAATATTTTAATATTCTTCTTTAGTATTCATTTCTTAATAATAAGAAATTATAATAAATCACTGTAAAATTAAAATGATGTAAATAACGATTATAATCATAAGATTTTTATTTTTAATTTAATCGCAGAAAGATTATATAATAATCTTAATTAATTATATAATAAAAATAATTTTTATATTAGATATCAGAATTTCAGAAATATTATCCATTAAGCTTAATGGAAACGGGTCATGATATTTTATTTTTTTGGGTTGCTCGAATGGTCATGTTAGGACTTGAATTGACTAATGAACTTCCATTTTCTGTACGTATTTTATTTTCAATTATTTGATTTTTTATTGACAATTTAATCAATATTTTCTTTTTTAGGAAGTTTTATTACATGGTGTTCTTTGTGATGCTCAAGAAATTAAAATGTCGAAAAGTCGCGGGAACGTAATTTTTCCAGAGAATATCATAAATGGAATTTCTCTAGAGGTATAAATGAAAATTGATGCTCAAATTCTGAATTCAATGAATGTTTTATATTTGTGATAGCATAGTTATTATTTTTTCTTTAGAATTTGAATAAACAAGCAATTAGTCATTTTGAATCAGGTATTTTAAACAAGACTGAATTAAAAAGAACATTGGTTATAAATAAAAAAATGTTTCCAACTGGTATACCAAAATGTGGTGTCGATGCTCTTCGATTTACATTATGCTCTCATAATATTAAAGGTATATTCATATTTTTAATAATTTTTTATTATAAATTTTTTTTGACAATAAAACATACGTGATTTTTAAAGAACGCAAAGTATCTTTCAATATTATTGAATGCGAACAAAACAAGTTCTTTCTGAACAAGATTTGGCAAGCAAGTAAATATACATTACGAATGATAGGTGATGAACCTATTGTAATTCCTACAACCTACACAATGATTGATCAGTGGATACTTAGTCAGTTATCAAGAATGATAGACATTGTAAATATTGCCCTTGAAGAAAAAGCATTTTATAAAGCAGTTTCAGAGATAAAAAAATTTATTTATTATGAATTTTGTGATTATTATCTGGTTAGATTTTATCTTTAAATAAAAATTTATTTTTAAGAATTTAAATAATTAAAATTGAATTGTTTAAGGAAGGAACAAAGCTAGGATTCAAAAGTATGCAGCCTGATGTTGTTATAAGTCATAAATATACACTAGCAAAATGTTTAGAAGTTACATTGAGAGTTCTTGCACCAATCACTCCATATTTTAGCGACGATTTATATTCTAAATTATCAAAAAAATTATCTATTTTCAAATGTAAAACTTCACTGCTTGATAGTTCTTATCCTACTTATATAGACTTTAAACATTTACGAAATATTGAAATAGACGAAAAAATTAATGAAATTATAAAGGTGATTTCGTCTTTAAGAAATTTATTAAGTTATGTGTCCAAACGAACAAATGTAAAAGGTATCATGGATTCATGTACATTTTCATTTTATAGTACTTTGTTCAAAATAATTTAAAAAATATTTCTATTTCAGGTTGTATTATTGTAAATAATATAGAAAATGAAGAGCTATATAAGACAAATATGAATCTTATCACAAAAGTTTGTAAGTTTTATAATCTTGAAGTTGTTCAAGCCGGAAATTATCAAGTAACTCAGAATAGCATAAGTAATAATACTGAACTTAATTGTTCTGTAAGTCTTATTATTAACGACGAAATCGTTCTTAAAGAAACAATACAAAAAATTGAAAAAAACAAATTAAAGACTGAAAAAAAAAATGAAAATTCAGTAAAATTGTTGAGTGAAAAGCAATACTCATCCAAAAAATTAAAACAAGAAAAATTGAAAGGCTAAGAACAAAGATGAACACGAATATTTTTATAAATTTGTATTTGAAATATTTTACGATTTTTTTTTAAGAAAATGTTCAAAAATGATGTATAATAGTTTTAATATAGATAAATATCAATTTATTTTTAAAAACTTGATGTATTTCATTGTACATCATTTTTATAGTAAAAATTACAAATATTATTTTTCATAGTAACTGTATATTACTTATGAATAATGTCTGTTTCATCATTATCATTGTTATCGTTCTTATAATCATCATCATCATCCTCACTATCTTCTTCAGATTCTGACTCAGAACTATTGGAATCTAACCAGGTCAATGTTGATAAATCATCGCTTATTATTGTTATCCATTCATCCAATTTTTTACAATCTAAAAAATTAATAGTTCAAGATTTCTTTTAAAAATAATTATTAAAAAGGCATTTTACTTAAATAGTTATCAATAATTCGATAATAAATATGTTTTAAAAATATTTTATTTGTAAATCAGATAAAACATCACTGCTAGGGTATATTAAAACATAATATTGTACAATTATGTATTAATTAAAAGTTATACAACTATTGATAAAAATATAAATAAAAAATAAGTCATTTGTTTTTATTGTTTTACCTAAACTATAAAAATCATTCAAGGTGTATTGTCTATTTCCATCTTCAAATATGCCTCCATACATGTAAAGTATATTATTTTTTACAGCTAAACTAGGATTGATTCTTGGCGATGGTGTAAATATGTTTACAGGTACTCCATCATCTGAGGTAATTGTATTTGTTGTAAGTTTAGGACCAAAAGTAACCTAAACAAGAATTTGAAATTGAACTAATTATTTTATGAATTTCATTATAATATGTAATATTATTATTGGTTTTATAGGTATTAAAAAGAAATTACAGTAAATATTCCATCGTCATCTGTAACAACAGTCTTTGCAAAAGTAGCTTCTAATGATTCATCTTTTATATCATTTTTTATTTCTTCTTCATCTGTAATATTTTGTTCATTTTCATCATCTTTCATTTTTCTTCGTTTTTTTCGTATAGCAGCACTACTTTTTCCACTTAAAATAACTAATAAAAAATAATTTCATAATTAATAATATTTTTTAATTAAAGGTAATAAAGTAGACTCTATTGTTTTACTTCTATGCCATTGTGGTTTGATTAAATTTAGTGACAAAAGGTCATTAAAAAATATTCCATGGAGTTCTTCTTCATTATGTTCTTCATCATAAACTCCTCCAAATATATATGCTACATTTGGTTGAACCATAACAGCTGATGCACTACATCGAGGTGATACTGTTATACCACTTGGTTTCACAGAGGACCATTTCCATTTCAAACCAGTTTCATCATTTTCTTAAAAAATAAAATATATTACATTAAAAATTTTCAAAGCCAATATTTTTAATAATTTAGAATCCTGTATTAATGTTTTACTTTCATGACTTAAAAAAAACATGTCTGTATGTACATGACCTTTATCAACATCTTTTTTTATTTTTTCTTTGCTATAACCACCATAAATTAGAATTTTGTTTTCTGGTGTAGGTAAAACTATACAACCTGATCGAGGTGAAGGGGTAATTCCTGAACATAAAGTAAATTATTAAGCTGACATAATTTCTTATTGATATTTAAAAATATTTATAATATTTACCTGAGGTTTCAATTTTATTCCAGATATAAGTTGTCATATTAAAACAGTATATATCATTAAAATATTTACAGTCTCGAAGATTATCATGAAAACCACCAAAAATATACAAATTTTTTTTAATATTAATCATTCTGTGTCCACTTCTGGATGAAGGTCCACCAGAAGCTCTATTTAAATATTTTAATTAGTTAAAAATTAATTTAAAAAATAATAATATTTGATAATATAAAAATTTAATCTAGTATAAAATTTGTAAGAATTAAAATCAAAATATTTAAACTCTGTTCATTAAAAATAATGATACACCTACATTATTTTTTCCCATTTTTTTTCTCCAATATGGAATTTCCACAAATCTCGATAATGATAAAATTGTGATTCTGATGGGCTAGAAAATTCTCCTCCAAAAATCCAAAGTTCACCATTATTTGAATGAGTACTTAGAGCTTGATGGCTACATCTAGGTGGTGGTGCATTTGGTGCTTTAATAATAGTCCACTCATTTTTATTAATGTTATAAACAAATAAGTCGCCATATGTAATTGATTTTTGGCCATCATAAAATTCACCACCAAACATAATAAGCTCATCTTTAAAGGGATGAGAAGTTAAAGAAAAGTTTACTCTACGAGAGGGTGGAGCAACAGTAGTTTCTATAACTTTTTGTCTACATGCTTCTTCTTTTTCAATCTGAGCAATTACCTTTTCAATATCTTCCTAAATTTTATAACCAATTAAACTAATTTTGAATAATTAATAAATTTATTTAAAAATATTTCTAACCTCTCCTAGAGATGCCAGTCGTTTTTTGTGTTTCGTATTAAGTTTTTTTTCCGTTTTTTTAAGTGTTTTTTCACTTCCAGTAATCTTTTTCTTTTTATCCTTTTTCCCCATGTTTAAAACAATTAATAAAAGTTATTATAAAATAGAATCCGTTAATTTCTTTACAATGTACAACTTTTACACTATTACATTTTCTAAACAGATTACTACACTACAATAAAAATACTATATTTATTTAAGAAGTGAACTTTCTTTAAAGTATTTTTATTGTTAATAAACAGGACTTTTTTAGATTTTTTATGTTTCTTACATAGATTTGTAATTTATGATGGTGAAAAATACTATTTAAAAATAACATAAAAAAAATAATAATTAAAAATACTATTATAAATAAGTTAGATTTGTATTGTAATTTATAAAATTATATTAAAAATATACATAACAATTATCACAATAATAATTTTTAATACTTATGGTAAATTTGACAATATTTATTTATTCATATGTAAATAAAGAAATTTAATAAATTATTAATAAATTAATAATATAAAAAATGCAAGTTATTAATTGTATAAAATTTATTAAATTTTGAAATTTAACACAGACACACACACATATATATATTTACTTATTTATTTACATATTTTCAAGTGATTATACAGATAAAACAATGTTCTTTGAAATTTAAGCCCCATAAATTATTAAAAAAACTATATACAAAATTTCTATAATTATAAATCACAGCTGTATGTTTAAAACAACTTATTGAATGTATAATCTCTCTCTCCATAGGAGATAATTAGCCATTTTTTTATTATATGTATATTAATAACTATAAAATATATGAATTACTACAAATGCTAGTTAATTTATATTTAATAAAAACAGAATATGAATTTTGTTTTTTAATTTCATTCATATTCATATGATGATTTCTTATTTTTATTAATATATTTCATTTATTATTATTAACAGATCATAAATCTTTCTTATTCTGATATTCATTTAATTCTTCTTTTGGATTATTTTTTTCTTGGTCTAAATTTGGAGGTCCTTCTATTTGTTTCAATTCTGTATCGCTATGACATTTTTTTTTTAATATTGCACCACCAGTAAATCCTGAAAGAAAATATTTAAAAAACTTTTATATATATTCAAAGATTTTTAATGTATAAATAAAAAATATTTAATTTGGTACTAATCGATCCATATATTTAATGAATTTTTCAATTACTGATTGTTGAGAAATATTCTATAAATTTACCAAGAAGGCCTCCACCTATAGCTGTTAATCCTCCAAATTTTAAACCTACTAATAATCCAACTGGTCCAGCTAAACAACTTCCAAGTAAAGCTCCAGCTAATGGATAAGCAGCAACTTTGTATTTTGATGCTTGTTTTAAATGTTTTACTCCTTCTTGTACATTTATTTGCGTATTTTCTACATCATCTTCAATCCTGTTAACTGATTCTGCTTGTTGCTAAATATTAAAAATATAAATTTTTAATATATTAAAAACATTTTCAAAAGAGTTGAGAGAAAAACTACCAAATTTAGTAAAAATCAATATGTCTTATTTTTGTTTATAATTTAAGATATAAAATATATGTTATAAATTTTTCATCATTAATTTATTTTAAAAATTTATGCTACTAAGTTTAAGAAATATTAATTGAATGAAAAGTTGTTTTATACAAAAAAAAATTGTTTTGATATAATAATTTAAAATAAAAAATTACTTGATTAAATAAAACTTACATGTACTATTTTATTAAAGTCAATAAAAAGTTGTTGCAAATGTTGTAAATCTGTCTGTAAGGAAGTCCAAGCTTGCAAGCAAGCTTGCTGCCTCTCTAATTCTTCTTGTTCTGCATGCAGTTGAAGATATTGATTATCAAATGACATTTCAACAGGTTCATCTTTTATAGGTAATGAACTTTGAATAAGTGGTAGATTTAATGCAAGTTCTAATGAAATATAAAAAAAATAAATAAATGTTATATAAATATATAATAAAACTGTAAAAATAAAATTAGACACTACCTAAATATTCTTTTATTGCATCTAAAGTACTTGTTCTTGCTTTTGCAGTTAGTTTATCAAAAATAGAAATATCACAATCTAGTACTTGGCCTCTTAATGTATCCATTTCATGAATTAGTTGCTTTAATTGTTTTACTATTCTTGAAGCATTTATTTGTTCAGTATAAACTCGATCCCAATCTCGAACACTTTGACACTATTAATTATAATTTTTTAATTATAACAAAAGAAAATTTAGTTAAAGTTACTTACTTTTTTTATATTATTTTTGTGTCTTTTGAGAAGGTCAAGGTGATGTGGAATAGCCACATCATTAAATTTGCTAATTGGTATTTCCAAACGTTTTATTGGTTGTTTAACCACTTCACTTTCTGCGTACATTGACATTTTTTATTTCATTGAATATTTTAAACTGAATCAGATGAATAAATAATAACTTCTTGATATATTTGTTTATTAAAATTAAAATTAGTTATTTTAACAATAAATATTTGTAAACTATTTTAACTATTGTAAATTATTTTAACAATAAAAATTTTTAATTATTTCCCCAAATTGCAAGATAAAAAATTTTTTTAACTAAAATTTTCTAATGAAAATCTTGATGCATTGTACATAAAAATATACACAAATATTGCAGCAGCTGTCTCCGAACGAAATTTAAGACGTTCATATTATGCGTAATCTTTTTTTGTTCTAAAAAAAGACTCAAACAGTACAAAGTCACGTATTTACATAAACATACTATAAACATGTAGGGTTTCCTTCAGTCATAGACTAGAAACTTCGTAACAAGAACTTGTTAAACAAATAAAGAATATGAATAGTGCAAAAAATGTCTTTCTTTTTAACGAAAAATCAAAAGTATAGAAGCGGGAAATTTATAGTATGTAGTTGCATATTGCCTTGTGTATTAAATGATTTTAATATATATGCTATGGTGGAAATAAATTATAATAATAATTCTAAATAATAAATAGTTATCAAAACATTAATTTACTTAAAATGAGGATATAAAAATTTGCAGTAAATAATATTAGATATATTTTGTATACTTAGTACTTTTATTGTCTTTGTTTTTCTTTTGTTCTTAACGTTGTTGAGAGATATATGTAGATTTTTTGTAACAAAAGAAATATTGTACACATACTTTCTTTTTAGATGCAAAAGACTTAGATTATCTTAATTTAGCAAATTATAATTTCGATTTGATTAGTGCTGAATGCGCGGGAACTTTTAAAAAGGGTAAATCAATGTAAAATGTTAAACCGATAATATCAAACAGACATAGATTTATAATTTGATTTTGATAATGTCTTATTTTTATCATCATCATATATATTAATAAATATTTTTAAATAATAACTAATATTTATATAAAAATAGTAATTAATATTACATGTGTTAAATTATTTATTCTTAAAACTGTTTCAAAATGGTTTTTTAGTTGTTGCTTAAAAAAGAAGTATTATTAATTACGTATAAGTCTTTTACTTTAAATTAATTTTTTATTTTATTTCTATTAGAAGATATTAGTATTAAAAAATACACATAATATACATATATGAAATTTTTATACATTTGTACTTTTTAAGTTTTATGAGAGAGATAGCATTTGATGTATAATTGTATTTTTTAAAAATGTAACTTATCCAATAATAAAGCGTGTTTATATTGTTTAAAGCAAGAAATAAGTTAAAATATAAGTTAAAAATAACAATTCAATTTAGTTTTTGATTATTTTAATTTAAAAATCGGGTTTTAATGATTCTATGAGTGAGCTTTTATTGATAATTTTTAAATATAAATTGATATTAAAAAGTCACAATAATATGATATTTTACTTTATTAAAAATTGTTTCTTAATTTTTATAATGTGTGGAAAATTAAATAGGCAAACTAAGAAAATATCTACTAATCTAATTCATTAGAATACATAACTGTATAAATGTAATATATAAAATAATATATAAACTATATATATATGATGTATACAGTATATAAAAAATATATAACTATATAAAGCTATATATATGTAATAAATATAAAATTTTTTATTACAAAAATGAATTTTCCTCATTAAAAAATTTAATTATAAGTTTACTTTTTTAATTATAATTTTGAATATAAATTAATATAACAGTCTATTAAAAAAAAAATACAAACAATTTATTTACGTTAGTATTCTTTAAATTAAAAAACATCATTCTTTGTAAATTTTTTATTAATAAATAAATTATCTAATTTAGGTCAGATAAAAATTGTTATTTCTCCTTATCTAATATATGTATATATCTATATATATTCTTCAAAATAATGATTATATTATAAATGCATTACAAAAATAAAGAGTGAACCATCATTTTAAAATTGCTTATTACGTCAATATGACATGAATTTTCATGAATTATCAATTATTACACTAATTACTTTGATAAAAATATAAATTTTAAGTTTGAAAGATGCAGGAATTTGAGTAAAGAAAAGGAAAAAATAAAAAATTAAAAAAAAGAAAGACGATAGTTCATCCATTTTGTTTGTTGGTTGCATTTGTGACTTAAGATATATACTTAACTTAAGAATAAAACCGGGTTGGTTGGATTTCCGGTAATGAAAAACCGATTGCAACGAAATAGGGTCTGAAGACTGCTTGTGACATACAATCGAATCTTCTGTACCACAGTTATCTTCTTCTCTTCTTTTTCTTTTCTGCTTAGCTTCTTTATTTTTTCTTTTGCTCTATTTGTCTTTGTTTAACGTTATTATGTTATTTTTAAAATTTTCATATTATTACTCTAATAATTCAATAGAAAATTTCAAATTTGTTGTTGCTAATAATACGATATTGTCAATAAAATATTAAATATTGATTGATTTGAATTTTGTTGTACTGATATTGGAAAAAACGAATTATTTTTGCATTAGTTTTCAATATATTCATTATTTTCATAACCACATTGATTGTAAATTTAACAGAGAAAACAGATTTTAGTCTTGTATTAAATTATTTCGTTGCTTTTAAAATTCAAATACTACTTAATACTAATTTATTATATATTTAACAATTTCTACCAGAGATTTAAAAAAATATTTTGGAATGTAATTTTTATTTTTATATAATATTAAGGTATATTTGATTATATATCAATTCTATACTTCTTTAAAAATCTTAAAAAGACAGAATATAACTTAAGTAGTTCCGATATGTATAAGTATATACATATTTTGTTTTATTCTTCTTTCAGGTATACTCTAGATTTTTTGTTATGTTTCTGTCATCGTTAAGATAAAAAAGTGATAGATTTATATACAACTATTAGAATAGATATTATTTGTATTTTAAAAGATTTTGTTATTTATTTATATGATAAGCAAAGAAAACGTGTGAGAATTGTATATATACATATATATATAATACATAATTTTCTTGTACCTAAAAGTAATATATTTTAAAACGAATTTTATAAAATCGAAAGTAGAAATAACTTTAGTGAATAAATTAAATTATAGAAGTTAAAAGCGATGTTATATAAGTAATTCGAGAGATTATTATTTAATTTTTATAATTCATTAGTTCTTATATATTAATTTTATCTTTAGTTTACGATATAATTTAATTCGTAATTCTACTTTTGAAATATTTCAATCTTGGATTGATTATATTTTATTAGTTAAAAAATTTTAGTTGCAAAATAGAAAGAACTATATTTATTGCAAACATAAATTTTATAGTTTTTAATATTTATAAAATAACTTTAGTATTTTTAAAAAGAAATTGTTTATTATTTTTAATAATCTTAATAGTTATTCTAGTCAAATAATTATGTGTTAACATATTTCTACAGTTTTATTTTGATGTAAAAAATAATTTAATAGCTTAAATTTTTAAATATTGTATATTTATAATATAATATAACAAAGTAAAAATTATAATAAAAAAAAGTACTTAAGTACTATAAGTTAAATTTAACTGAAATCTATTATTATACTTCGATGTAAAATATACTAAAAATTTAATTAAGAGTTTCGAAGTTTTTTAAATATATAGACATTATATATTTTAGAGAAATATTTAAGTACAATTTTATATGATTTTAGATCATAATTTTTTTAAGAGCAAATCTTTTTATACATTTAAATTCTATACAATCAATCATCATAAAGTAATTTTTGAAATGTAATGGTCTCCCTAATAATCAAAAAATCATTTGTTTTTATAAAATTCAATTTAAAATAAAGTCTAATTTAACATTTTTTAATATTAATTTTAATTAAATATTTTTATTTATTTACGTGATCAAAGAAAATATAATAAATTCTTAATTTGTTTTAAACATTCCATTTTTTAAAAAGATATTTATATTTATCAAAATATATATGGAATTATAAAACGTCAATTATATTTGCGCTCTTGATTTTATAAGCTTTGACAATGTTTATCATATAATATTATCTGAATTATATTATACAATTTTATTTAATGTTTAACTGTTATGAGGAATTCAAAAACTCACAATTATACCAATTAATAACTATTTTAGTTAAAATATTTGTTAATAAGTTATTTAAAAATAAAAAATTTATTTAAATTTTATGCCTTGCCTTATCCATTTCGAAAGATTTTATTTTTATCGATTATCCTAATATATTCTATCAATTTCACGTATTTCTTTCATTTTTTATTATAATATTTTACATGTAAGTTTGATAATCCTACAATTTGTTACTATTTTATTTTGTACAATTAATTTTATAACTCGTTAGTCAATCTTTTTTCTAGATTTCTTTTTTTTCTATTTACAACGACTACTTTATGAAAAATCAGAACTAGATTTTTATTCATTAATTAGGTTTACTTCACCCTGTATTTGAATTTAAAGTTTAAAGTCCATAAAATTTAAAAAATTGAATATGACATTTTGCAACTATTAGATTTTTCGTATTTATTTGATATACTACTAACTTACTGTTTTTATAGTAATCAATTGGAGTTAATCTTAAAATTTCTTTTGTTTTAGCTTTTGTTTATGTATCTTTTTCAGGGGTATAATTATTTTTAAATTAAAATATTATTATATTCATATTTCTCTTCTTGCTTCTATTTATTGTCTTCTATTAAGTATTCTATTAAGTCTATATTCTAATGAAGTATTTTTTAGTATTATATAATTTCTAATAATAAAATTTATTAATTAATTTTGAATTGCTTTTCGTAATTTATATTTTAATCAATAAAATAAATAAAAATCGATAAAATTTCTCGATAAACCTTGGTTTATTTTTATTATTTTTCTTTAAACTATTGTATATTTTAAAATTTTTTAGAAAAAAATGGTAAATTAGTATTCATTTCACTGTTTCTGTGTTATAATGAGTAGCTAATAGTCCATAATCTTTCATTAATAAGCCCCTATGATTTTTCATATGAATTTTTCTCTATTATAACAATTATTTCTGAATTATCTTGATTTTCTACGTTAGAAAATAAAAACATAATTTCTTAAAATACATTTTTTATAGTATTAAAACTATTTCAATTTTGTCACTTATAACTGCTTGAAGTTCACATACTCTAAATGAAATACGAAAATTTCTTGTGGCTATTTTGAAATTTTGATTTTTATTCACCCATAATTTTTATCAAGTAGTATACTTCTTAAATTCAGAACCAAGGAATATTTCACCTCAGAAATATTTTATATGTAAAGAATCTATGATTCTATTTTTATTTTTTATTAGCATGAGTTCAACTTTCATTCTAGGTTTAGTAATAATAGAAATAAATAAACTGTATAAAATGCACCTCTAAAATAGTTTAGTAACTGAAATATACAGTTTATTTTAAGTAATGGTATTTCTCTAATATTAAATAAAATTAAAGCAATGTTAATTGTGTAAACTATAATAATTATCCATAAATCTAATTATATAAAATCCAAAGTAACGATTTAAAAAAAACATAAATTTCAATTACATCAATATTAATGATGGAAATGCATATTTTCATAAATGTTTTATAAAATGTAAACTAATTACTAAGTTATATAAACTGATTTTTCAAAAACAAATAATTGAATTTATAATATAAGTAATTGAATCGGGTAATGTTTATTTAAGAGTATATAAAGAGTAATTTTAGTTCATATATTTGTAATTTATATTTTAATTACCAAGTAATATGATACATCAAAAGCATGTTCTCAGGAGAACACTTATAATATTAAGTTCAAAATTAAAAAAAAATATCATTTTCACATAGTAAATTTTAGTTTTAAGAAAAATAAAACAAATTAAAAATAAGAATTAGTTCTTATTTTCTTATTTTTGGTAGTTTGAGTTGTTGACAGTTCGAAAATTCTATTTTCACAGTAGCAACCTTCACACACTATCATTTTAAACATAAAAACTTTTACGAAACTAAAGTTCTTTCGCGAGGTATACACGACCGTAGATATACGTATCCCTTAGATGCAGGTTCGTAGTCTTCGCTTCCGGGTATCCATAGCTAGTTAGGGTCTCTGTTCCGGTTTGATTGCAGTCCAACACGCTGCATTCTAATGCGGGGAGCTTCTTACTCGTGCCGAGATACACAAAGGAAATTTTGCGCTTCTTCTATCTGTTTCACTCAATTTCTCTCACTCACTCTCTCTTTCTCTTTTTACTTATATTTTTTACTCATCTTACTTCTCTATTTCTTGCTTTCTCGTTGTTTTGCTCGAGCAAAAGAGATCTGAATGTCTATATCTGCTACTCTCGATTCTTTCTTCTTGGTACGCTAATTGCCTTATCAAGAATTCAATTCAATCAGTTGTCTCCCACGATGAGTTTTTTACAATCGAAATTTTCTTTTCTGTGAATTTGGTATTTTCTGTGTCCATATAGTTATATATATATATATATATATATATAATAACAAACACTTGATTTTGATATATAAAGTTATGAAGGAATATTTACAATTGAATATTAACAATTTCAAGAAAAGTAGTTTAAATAATTTAATTACTTTTTTTTTAATACTATTTTTTTATCGAAGTAATGTTTGTTACTGAAATTTTTACTGTAAGAATGAGATTTTAAAAGATGTCTATTAAATATAATATGTACTTATATTTATGCCAATATATTAAATAATATAATTAGTTGCTTAAATTTAGAACTTAAAATTTTCTGTAATATTTATTCTCGTATAATTTATTTTCTAAACTATAATTATAATAATCTATATGTAAATTTCTAAGTTTAAAATATTTTAATATAAAAAAATGCATTTTTATTATTGCGCGTTAAAAGTTTTTGAAGTTATGCATTGATCAATTCTTTAGAACGTAGGTTCTTAAGAAATCAGAAAGACCTACGTACAATTGTCCAAAGTATATACGTTTTAGAGATCATATTTAAACGGAGTTTAAAAAAAAAATTTTAAAACGCTGTTTAGTAATATTAAGTTTAATAAATTAATGCAAAAGAGGTTAGTTTGAATATATTAAATTTCAAATATTGAATCGTGCTTTAATAGAGCTTCAACAGTATATAAATACAAAAAATTAGTACATTTATAAAATTTAATTAAATCTTTTTTTATAATTTAAGCAGTAAGTCTAGTGACATAAATTTAATAAATGAAATGTTTACTTTTCTCATTTTCTTAGAATTTCAAAACAAAATCTATAACAAAATTACCTGGATTTAAAAAATGTGCAAAGTTATACGCTTTCAAGCAAGTCGTGCACATTTAGTGTCATTAGTACGTAAAACTTTAAATGTTTTCTTATCAAAGTAATATTTTTAAAATAGTTGTCATAGTAGTTACGAGAATGTATTAATGTAATGTTTTAAATGTTGTTTTATTTATAAGTTGTTTATTACTTAAAAATGATCAAAAGATTATATTATCTTCAAAATTAAAAATTTTTCTTTATAAAGTTGGAGTTTTTTTACTAATAAGAAACTTTTATTGAAAACATTTTATTTTTATTATTTATTTATATATTTTTAATCACCATTGTTGACAGAATTAGCGTGCATTATGTATTTAATGAAGTAAAAAAGTTTATCTATTCGTTTTTACTATTACTGGCCTTATTTACTCTTGTTTATTATGATATATAATATTTTGAAATTGTATAGCAATGAAATATTATGCGATATATCATTTTAACGTAATCAAATTTTTAAGAATTTTCATTGAAATTGAAAAATCTCTATAGAAATCTTATTCTAAGATATCTAATATTTAGATATAAATGATTTGATCAGAGATATGAGCCTATTATTTTAATATATATTTTAAATTATATTTATTAAAATTATATATATTAAATTATATATATCAAGAACTTATTTTTTTATTACAATTTATTACTTTCTGGAAATTATGACACGAAATATTTAAAATATAGAAAGTAATACTAAATACTAATATTTAAAGTTCGTTTATTATTTTTTCTTCAAGTTATTGATTCCTTAGAAAAGTTTTTTATTTGTATTCCATTAATAAACTATACCCACATAATTTATAAGAATACAAAATCTTTAGATTGATAAATTCAATTATTGGATGTAATTAATATTAATTTTGTCTTGTACGGAAATATTATATCCAAACGAGAAAAATTATGAGACAATTTAAAATTTATTTATTTTTAGTTAATTTAATAAAAAAAGTACAAACTAATTTAATTTTTTCACTAATACTATACTAATTTATCAAGTAATCTTAAGATCAATTTAGTAATACGATAATAATTACGTATTGCGACAGTTATTTGTAAACCAAAATTGTCGAGGTAAAATACAAGTTTCTTCTTCTTCTATTTATTACTTTCTCTTTTACTCTAGTAGAAAGAATAACTCAAAGTTTCATTGATGTAATGCAGTATATCCTTATCTCGTATATAAATTCTCGTTTTACAATGATGAGCACGTGCTTATAGTACTATTTGCGCGTGTTTTCAAATTTTATCGTCCTATTTACTTGATTTAAAAAACGGTTCATTTATAAAGGTACAAGGAGTACGATATCGTCATCATAAGAGTACAAGCCGTAAATGTGCCATAGTATTTTGTACGAGGGAATTGAACCACAAATTTATGGGCTATGGAAAGTGGATGATGAATAAGCTTTTGTGAAAATATATTGCAGAGTTTCTATTTATGAATATGTTTACATTGTTACTTATATCACTTAATAAATAACTCAGTATTAGAAATTTTATTTCATGAATTTCTATTTAATATAAAAATACTATTATAGAAAGGATTGCAAGGAACTCTTAAAAATATATAAGTATTTACATAAATATTTATAGTTCATATAAATATCTACTTATAATTCAGTAAAGTCAAGAACAATGTAACCAAATATACTTTTTATAGTATTAATTTTTATTTTATATCGATAATTTATTATAATTATATATTATATAATTATAAGTTATAAACTCTTAAATTTTAATTGTATACGGTATTTTAACTCTTTTTTTAATTAAAAAAAACAAAAATATTTTTTAAATATAAATTACTTATTTATCAAATACTATACATAATGATAGAATAATTTATTGTAAAAATTTAAATGCGTTAATTTTTTTTAATAAATACGTTTAGTTACAATAAATAATTTAAAAAACCTTAATTTTATAAAGCAAATTTGTTTTTTTCGGCTAAAATGTAATGATAACCGGTTACATAAAAATGTAGAAATTAGTTATCAATAGTTCAAATAGAATATCTTAATAAAGATAATAAAAAAGCCCCGAAAAGGAATATTTAGGATTCTTTTTTCACTGTCTTTATCTCTAGCTCCAATACATAAACGAGTAGAATGAATGTACGAAGAGAGACTATTCAGAGGAGAGTCAAAGTGCTGTGGGACGCGAACGTCGTCCTCAATGCGGATACTAATGGCGCGCTCACACCAACAGACACGTGTATCTACAAACTTCTACGTGTTCAGCAGTAAGTATTAATTGTAACTATATAGGTGGTAGGTACTGTATAGTCGAAGGAGTCCGTGCATCGAAGTGTGGGGAGATGAGAAACAGGGGTTTTACACACGTGCTCGATCGCTAAATGCGTCTACAGAGACGCGTCGATAGATAGCACGAGTGAAAATGATAGTGAGTGAGATAGGAGAGGAGACGAGAGAGAAAGAGAGATAGAGAGAGAAAGAATGATTGTAAGCGCTGGAGAGGGGGAGAGGAAGAATAGAATAAAAGATGGGAAGAAAGTGAAAGATAATAGGATTTGGATACTCTACATTGACATTAGCTTCTTTCATTTAGTTAATACAAAGAAATACAAAAGTTAATTTATATAAATTAGTGAAATACCTAATTTCTTACTGATTTTAGTGTATTTTCTTATACCTATATTTTTTTATTTTGTTACTTTATTAATACACATGTGTATTAATACTTACTATATTAATTAATTATTAATTAATACATACTATAAGCAAAATAATATTATCATTATGTAATTTTTTCAATAAATAATTTAATATATATTATTGTTTATGTTTTAAGCAAGTATTAACAAGAGATTTTAAACTTTTTAATATTATTAAATATCTAAAAATTTTAACTTTCAAAAGTTTTATTTGTGTTTCACTAGTCGAGAAGAACCAAAATATTCTATCAATTATTAAATATTTGTAAATTCAATAATATTTATTCGTATATTTGGGTTAGTAATATATTATTTCAGCTTAATATTTTGAATTATTCGTTTTCAAAGATTGTTAACAAGTGTAATCTAGTAGTTGTTAAATAGTTTACTTTTCAAAAGTGTCGTGTCAGTTACAAAAAAATCCATGAACATCTTTCATATAGCTTCATCCTTTGCCCTCCTGATTTCTAAGGTAGCATGTTTTCTTACCATATCAGGAGAAGCCTGATAAAGATTTAATGGAATTTCAGCTCTTATAAAGTTCGAGGTAAGCAGAGTCAAATAATAAATTGTTTGAAAGTAACTGAAAATACGATTTTTCGAAATATGAGCAAGAAAATGTCTTATAAGTTTAAGGAAAATACTTAATAAAACATAAAATATTAAAAAGAATCAAAATAACATATGTAAATATATTTTTTCATTATTGAAAAACTATTGAAAAAAAATTCATTATTGAAAAAAATTAGAAAATGAATTTAAGTAATATTTCTATATTACGTAAATCTAATTTTATTTAATGTGTGCACAATATTTTATGCGTCAATTCATCGCAAATCACAAATTAAAAAAATTATTTATGATCAAATGTTTTATATATTTGAATAGACGTATTTGAAGTAGAGAACTTCGTGTATAATATTTTTCAATCAATAAGATATTTCTAATAAATTTTAATAATTTTTTAATATTTTTTTCAAATACATCTAAGACACATATATTTATATATTTGATATATACTTAATATACGACAGGAAAGGGTAGACAAATACTCTTTCTAAAATCGACGAATAAATATTTAATCTATACAAAGAATATATTTTAATATATTTATAAAGATATAAATATATGATAAATAATTGCGTAAAATATATTATATAAAAAAATGTACTGATATTTTAATAAATGTATCCTTTAAACGGATTTAAAATATCGCAACAAATACATGATCCCAGATTCGTTATTTTTTTTTCTGCCTAGACTTCAGAAAAGAACGTATAGTATATAAAAATTAAGAATTTTCTATTATTATGATGCATGTCAAAGATAAAATAAATATAAATGATATCAGACTATATTTAGTTCATTAATTTATAAGTAAAATAAGAGTATTTTTATTAAATAGATAAAACATAAATCTTATTAAAAAAATAGTTGGTGTAAATTTTATTAAGAAATGTATGTAATATATACATTGAATAGATAATAGCGAAGATAAATTAATATTGATAGTTGTACAGAAAGAACTATTTGAACTAACACATATTTATCCCTTTTTAAATAAGATATATGAAATCTTAAGATTGCTGAATAATAAGAATTGAAAGATATATTAAACATATCATTTTTATAAATGAAAAAATAGCTATTTAACAATAATTATGATAATGTTTATTTTTATTCTACAGTGGAAAAATGAAAATAATAATATTACTAAAAGTATTTTTTAGAGCTATTAAAATTATTTTAAATAAAATAGATAAATTAATTTTTAATTAAAATTATATTTCAGTTTTATATTTTTGATTTATTGCATTTTATTATTTCAATATGGATATAATTTTGATATAATATATCGATGCATCAAAAAAAGATTAGCGTGTGAAAAATCAGTTGTTTCTTATTTTATTCTTGTTTAAATAACGCATTATATTGTATTATAATTGAACATTATTATTTACATGTATGAAAGATAAGTGTATTTGATCGATGTAAATTTTGTTATCAATTCATCAAATTAGAATAAGCTACAATAGTTATAATTGCATAAAAAATACGATACTTAAAATTTCGCTACATAAAAATATAATAATATAAAATTTAAATAATAATAATTTTGATCAACAGGAAAATGTTGTATTTATAATTAATAAAACTGAAATTAAAAATCCTTTTTGTTCTTACATAAATAAATTATTTCTTAAAAAATTAAAACATAATAAAAATTGTAAGCTTTTGAATCATATCATAACGAGATGCATCTCAAATACAATCGATTCGCAAGTTGGTTGATATAGCTGTCGCTTACGATCAGCGGATGTTTCCTTCCGAAGTAATCGAATTAGACATTAGCCACTAGTAAGATATCTAGAATTCGATAATGAGTTCTATTTCAAATTCTCCTTCACTTCGTAAGTTGTGAAAAATAGATGAATTCCAACAATGAGATAGCGAATATCAAGGATAAAATGCTAATGCACAATTTAACAAATTCAATGAAGTAAATTCTTACAAAAATAGATAGTGTAGAGTGTATAATTTTAAAACTTCAAATGTTACTGAAAATCTTTCAAATTATTTTCTTAGTAAGAACGAGGCTGTTTATTTATGTTTATTATTGTCTTACTCTACCTCTCCTCTTTTATTTTTTTTACACGATAAAAAAAAGTGCGAATATTATATCCGAAACTTGTAGTATTAAATTTTATTTGTACAAATAAATTAAAAATATGCATAATTAATATTTTGATAGTAATATTGAATTAAAATTTAACGCAACTTTGCGTAGCTAAATTTTAGTTAATAATTATAATAATAAATCTTTGTATTTTGTAATGAAGAACATTTCTGTTTTTCAAACTTTAAAAAAGCAAACAACTGCTAGTCTAGAAAAATTTCTTCTTATTTACAAAGCATGTTTAATATTTGCTTACGCAGTAATTTTGTATTCTCTTTAATTTTTTTGCAGACTTTCATTCTTTTAAATTATTTAAAAATAAATGATTAATTTTTTCTCACTGAATAATATATGTTACCGTACTCGTGTCTATGTCTTTCTGAACGTAATGTATGTTTAGAGCCAGGTGGCGTTTTGTCATTCGTATGAGATTTGGCGGCGTCGAAGAAAGTTTCACTTTTCCCTTTTGTCCTCTCCATTTCTTATTCCCTCTTTTCTTTGAAGTAGTTTTCACTTGTATACCATCCAGTGCGTATGTGAAATTATACTTTCTCCTTGAAAACTTTTGTCCAATATTCCTGGCGGCATCTGGCATATTGAACGCTTTCCTTCCCGCTCACTGTGACATTCCATGTTTTCTTACTTCTTTTTTCTACTGAAAACTAAGAAAAGCTTTTTCATTTTTTCCTTTTATTTTATATCGATAGTCTGATTTTAATAGAAATATCATCATTTAATACACAAAAATATTATCTTGCTTATTATGTCATTGTGTGTATATAAATAAGTAAATAAAAGTTTAAATGAATAAAAATTTGTAGGAGCAGACTTTTTTCAATAGATACTATTATAGTATTATTGTTTAAGTTAGAAAATTTTCTTAACTTACAATTTTATTATAACTTTTCTAAAAAATTTAAAAACAATTTAGTATCGATTAAAAAAATAACAAGAAAAAAAGAGAAAACAATCATGATGAGATAACAATCGTATTACATAACTATTGAAACTGTAGTATATTTATATAAATAATATTAATTTTAATATTTATGCAATTACCAAATAAAAACAAGTAAATATAAAATTTCAGTAATTTCAAATTAGAAATGAAATATGACAAAAATTGTAATGAAAAATATAGATTAATTTTTCGGTGTATTAGTTGGAAACTGTAATAAATACTAGATTGATAGAAAAATATACCTATGACGTATAGCATATAAGATGGCAGAAAAAGTAACGATTATATATATATATAATATATATTCATAGATAAAATAATATATTTAATAAAAAAGTGTGTAAAGTAAATTATCGTTCATGATATATTAATATTGTAAGAAATAAAAACTCTACGTACCAAAGTCATCTCTCTCTCTTTCTCAGAAAACATAAAAAAATACAATACGAGTAAGTTTTTAAAAAATTTAGAGTAAATTTTATTTTATTATTATGTGCAAACCATCCCCTACAGCTACCATGTATTTTCAAAAAATGACGTTTATTTTCTATACAACAAATTAAAATCTTATATTTCATATTTAATAGAGTTATCAATTTCAGTTTTTTTTTTACTTGAAATACAATTATTTTCTTTTATTTTTGTCAAATATATAGGGTTCCTATTACATCTTAATCGAAAGGTTGTAAAATTTGTGGCATTCTATTTAATATCTTTATCTCTGAAAAATAAATATTTTTACAATATGTTATAAAAATACTTTAAAAAATAATTTGGTTATAGATTTTAGAATTCATTATTCAGTATCAAAATTAAAAATTCATAGTTTTATTGTACTTTCAGCTCTGAAGGTTAATATTTAATTTTATAGGTAAATTATGATAATATAACTTTTATACAACATTGAAAGTACATTTGCGATTCAATAATACTTTTATAAGATTCTCTTTTAATTTTTTTTTACTCAAATAGCTAATTTTTTTTATAAAGTTCAGTAAAAATGTGTTCTATTGTGATATTTTAATTTATAATAAATTATATAACTATTTAATTTATGTATACATTTATAATTTATAATTTATATACGAATGAATTTCATTATAGATATCAACAAAATGTGCGAATAAAATTATTTTAGAATGAATTAATTTTAATAATAATAGCTAATAATGTTCTTGCTAAATGTTCATTCTAAAGTAATTGCTATTTGGAATAAATACAATATTTGAATATATATGTGTATATAGTAGCAGATAATCATAATCATATTTCGAATTATTGCCGACTCATGTGTGTCCATATGTAAATCAGCAAATTTCATCTCAAATCTATCTCATCCCCACCGAACGATTAACCACCAACCGATATAGAACATATGCGAACTTTGTTCAGACGATACTGTAAGCGTTATATATTGTACGTAAAGCGCATATTACTCTATTGAACATAGATTACGAACGGGTCATGTTTGTGAAATTACTAATTCAGAAAATCAACATCAATACACGTTAAATGACTGCATTACGTACGAAATGCACTTATCACTCTAGTGTTTTTCTTTTATTATTTATGAATTATAAACCATATTTTTTTCTTTGTATTCCTTATTATTCATAATTCTGAGATAATTTTAATTTTAAATACAGAAGTTTTTGTAATGTTATTGAAGTAATTACATACGATTTGACTCATTTACGTAGTTTAGATATTTAGTTGAGGGTTATTAAAATTTAACTTAATTGTTTTTCTTTATATTTGATTTCATACTTGCACCTGTTACATAAATTTAACGTAAAAGAAGAAAATTCATCGGAAAATTGTACATTCCAGTAGATCGATCATTTAAAAATATGAAGCACGACGAAAATTTAATTTTAAAGGAATTAAAATCTGTGCGATAGTCAAGCTGGATTCTTTGTTATGGATAAAGGTTCAATACATTCCCGAATCGAGTGATATGATAAGCGAGCTGAGTGAATCTCTTAGCGGAAGCTCGAAAATTAATTCCGGGGAAGAACCCTTCACGACGCCTCTGAACCTCTTTTTCCTGTTTTTCATCTCAAGTTCTCTTTCGTTTCTTTCTCACTTTGGACCTCTGTTAGTTATTATTCGGTTATTTCGATTATGTATCTTTGAGTACTTTATTTAACTACTCTTTCATATTATTTACACAACAATAACTTATGTACAAGTGCATTTATTTGTAGAAAAACTAGAGCAATAGAATACTGAATTCCAGCTTTTATATTTATGATTCAAGGCATTACTTGGATCGTCTATATGCAAGAGAATTATCAAATTTGAGATATCAGTCGACAGCAATTCCAATCAATTTGAGTAGTACAGTAGTCACCCGCGTTTAGTTACCAATAAACGTGTACCCAATACCAGTGTCCCAGGTGCACCTAGACCATTATGCATCATCCGATCAGTGGTCGACAACTTTAATGAATAGTTGTCCCATCACTTTTAGTGTGATTTCTATTCTCTCACTCTCACCTGATCTTAAAATATGTAGTTCTGTAGAGTAATTATATAATTTTGATTTCAATGCGTTTTTATCTATAAATTTTCAATCCAAAAATATCTGTATTGAGATTTCGTATCTACATAATTCTTAGTTTTTCTTTATTTAACTGTTCGTTCAACTATATTACTTGAGATGAAAACATTTGTATTCTTATTTATAAATAATTAAAAATATGGTTCAATTAGATTTTGTAATAATAAATGTTTAATTTAATTTTAGTATTTTTTATGATTTATTTTATTAGTATTATGAAAAACATAATATTGTATGTCACATAGACCAGATATATTTATTTAATAAAGTAATACATATTCATTTCCAAGAATATTGGTACGGAATAAGTTATAAAATGTATTATTATTATATTTAATACATAATGAATATTTATAATCTACATAAATTAATTATTATTTATACGTAGAATATATTGCGGAAAACTAATAAAATAATAGCTAATTAATAAATGATCCATATATACATGATTATGAATAAGTAAATTGAAAAATAAATAATTTTTAAAATAAATTTTCAAGTTTAAGAAATTCTAATGTTTTAGAAATATTTATGAGTGTTTATATACAATTAAATATTAGGAAATATGTTTTTAAATTTTGTTAAATTTACATTAGATATATAACTTAATTTCGTATATTAATACGTGTCTTTGATCGATTTATATTTATGGATAATCTTGATTTGAATTTAAATAAAATAGATATTGTATAACTTTTGCTTTAGTTGTTAACACTTGAAAATCTTGTTTCAAACTTCAGAATTCGAACAACTACAATGAAGCTACTTGACTATAGGCTGACCATACCGAGGTATTTCTACTTCCTATATATTTATGTTTTAACACTTAATAGTATATTAATTAATATATTTCATAAGTAAAAATTTGATTACCAGAGAAAGTTTATATTTATACGTTTATTATTTATTTCTAAAATTATTATACTTTTTATTATAAAAACTAATACATAAA
Source organism: Platyscapa corneri (assembly GCA_018907185.1). Lineage (NCBI taxonomy): Eukaryota > Metazoa > Arthropoda > Insecta > Hymenoptera > Agaonidae > Platyscapa > Platyscapa corneri. The sequence goes on from JACCHW010000001.1 coordinate 5,493,893, forward strand.
TTGCAAATAATTGCATTAGATATATTCTGAGATATATTGTGTATTTAAAAATATGTATATATATAAATAGAAAGAGAGTAAAACAGAGAAGTTAATACATAAAGAACAGTACTTTCTAAGTTAAATGATTTATCAAAAAATAATATAATTATAAACAAGAGTTATAAGTTCATTTACAATAGATTTTAAGTAAAATTACACCTTTACATTATATAATGGTATCTCTATTCTGTAATGATATAAAACTGATGATTTAATTTATAAGATAATTTTTCTTAATAAAATAACATTATTCATAGTATTCATTTTTAGTAATTTATTAAAATATAAATAATAAATATTGGTAAATTATTATTTTTAGTTCATACAATACATTAATTGGTTTTTTCTCCTTGAATTTAAATTTTCTCTTTTTTTATTCGTATAAATATATATTTCTTTATATTATCGCTTAATTTTGTAAAACTTAGTATTTGATTGTATCACGAAAAGAGTCATTAATTTTAAGCTAAAGAATATACGAATGTAACTTATTAATGTTTTGAAAATAGATTCATAAATTATATTTTAAAATTTTCTTCCTTTGTACGTAATTTAATATATTAAAATAATAAATGCAGATTATGATATAACAAACAATATATACATATAAATGAAATGAAATTAAAAATTAAAAAATCCATAAAATATACGTGAAGTATGTATTAAAATTTTTAAAATTACACTGAAATATTTGAATTCATCTATTATTAAAATTATCATCTATGATAATTTCAGCCATAAATATATGTATCTATCTTTATAATAAATTAAAATAAATGCATTGGTGCATATTTACTTTCATTGACATAAGCATAAACTTCTTAAAGAAGAAAGCATAATAAATATACACAGACTTTGCAAATGTAAGCGAGTTTTGTTCAAATTATTTTGTAATTATTATTGCCAAAAATGCATTTATTTCATCGAAGTAAATTAAAAAAAATTTTCAAAAAGAAAGAGTGTGATTTATTAATTAATTTCAAAAGTAATAATTTTTCTATGAAAAGTACATTTTCATAATGTAGAGGGAATTGTTTTTTCAGTCACTAAATTACAAGCAATGCTTTTTCATGACTCAAGATCTCTTTAAATTCATCGTTTTCACGCGAGAATTTCAAGTTGTCATGTTGCCAGAGCCTAAATAGATATTGGCGCCTTGAGCTTGAGCTTGTGCATGCATCATACCTATACACGGGTTCGTTACGATTCAGATCTCGATCGGGTTTCTTTTCTTAGGTTCTTTCTCTGTCTCAGATCGCGGTCCAGTATAAATATGTCCTACCGTACAAAATCGTGCAGACCTTTCGTAACGGAATCGAGAATAGGAGGTAGCGAAGGAGGATTCCTCTCGGCTTTTCAATTTCGCGCTTATCGGCCGCTGGCCTCCTTAGTTCTTCTGCATGGCATCTGACGCGAGTCAACAGAGAAAAAGCTTTAATCCGAATTCGTTACGGTGGAAAGAGACGGGCAGTGAATTTACAAATATACGAGGAAAGATCTCGTACTCTGTCTCTCGACCTTTTCTGCCAAGAGAGAAAAAGAAGATTAGAATCGAAGGGCTGAAGAGGCCAGATGCTCCAAGTCTTAAATAATCAATCGTAGTTCAGGATTAATCTTCCTCGACTTATACCTTTGCACTCGCTTTCATCTTATTCTATTTCTTGAGCGAGGCAAAAATCAACGGTATAAGGTTGACTCGGTGTGCATCGTTCTAGTGTTTGCTATCCAAGTACTTTTCCTGGTTTTGCTAGCAGAGCTATTGCTGTTGCCGCAGGCTGCTACAGATTTATTTCATTGTCAGTACTCTTCTTATATGCTACTCTAATTTGTTTTCTTTTAAATTCAATCGTTTAACTTTTTTTTCATTACGTTAACTTAGTTGTATATTTTGATACCAAAAGAAAAATTATAGACACTATCAATTATCATTAATATTTTTATTAATATTCGTTTACACAAGAGATCGAAATCTAAAATGCTTTAAAATATGTTTGTCGTATTAAATGATGTAGATTTATTGGTAAGAATTTTAAAATATTTGAAATGCTTTTATGAAATTGTTTCAAAGCAATATAATTTTTCCTTTTTAATTTTTTCATAACTGACAAAATAATGGAGGAATACAGTGTATTTAAGGATCTTTAAAACATACATCACTAAGGCACATATTTCGTTTTCAAGAACTATCAATACATTACATTTCATTGTTTTATGTGGGTTGTATAAAATATTATTTAACGTAAATCAATCATGGTATTAAATTTTTGTTACCTTTAATAATATGTTACTATAAAATTATATTCATAAAAATTTTTGAAATATATTTTGATAAAATAGATCAATTAAGAATCGGCTTATACTTTTATTTTATTATGGTATGTTTTACGTATTTTTAATAATTTTTGAAGTATAAATTATTAAAAGATTATAAATTAACTTAAATATTATTTACTTAATAATATTCAATAATTATTAAAATTGATGTCATCAACATTTCCACGCACACACTTTGTACGCTTCCATGCAACACTTTCCACGCATACAAATGTACATTTATTAGAATTATTATATTACTTTATGAAGATCTTAATTTTTCTTTATAATTCTTGTAATTATTAATTGATTTTTATTTTGTATAATATTATTTTGATATTTGTGAAGATTAATCAGAGAAATGAAAAATAAATATAAAATTTTTTAAAATTAGAAAATATATTAATTTCAGTTTTAGATATTAATATTAATTTACATTATTTGAGTGAGTTTCGGGATATATAATATGTATATTTAAAGTAATTTATATCATTTTATCTTATAATAAATTTTTTTATTAATTAAGGTCATATTACCAGTAGTTAAAGTAAAATGAAACATCATTACCATCGATAAAACCCTTGTAGACTTAAAATAATATTTAGGTATCTAAAGTATGTATGTATAGTTACAAAAGTCTATTTTATTTCAAGTTATAATTCCCTTATATAGGAAACATTGAAGTGTTGTTTTTCATTGACCCTTTTCCTACTCTCTTTCCTATCTTTGATTATTCTTTCTTGTCGTTCTTTAGATACTTGAAAGCACTTGACGCTTTATTTGAACCCCTCGATGTTTTACGTCTGTATCGAAGGTTTGAAGTATCCTTCGTTCTTGTTTTATTTAGTAATTTTGGTTAATATCTCTTGTAAGATAACATAAATGTAAAGGTATTTATTAAAAATCATGGTTTATTTAGTAATTAATAAAAAATACATTATTTTTGTAATTGTGAAAAATAATAATAATAGATTACTATTTAATTATTTATTATAAAAGATTAATTGTATTTAAAAAACATCTTGTATTTTATTATGTATTATAATTGTATTTAATAAAAATAATTCTTTCTAATAGTTAATAAACTTTTTTTTAGACTACCTTAATAAATTATAAGTGATACTATCTGTTAAATTTATGAAATATAATAGATATAATTATACTTTCTTGCATTAAATTACTTGAACTAATAAAAATTACACGATTTTATGATCATAACTCGTAATTAATAATGTGTTCATGAATTTTTCATAAAATAAAAAATACTATATTTACTATTAATTCATTTATAACAATTACACTTTTACAACCATAAATATTTTTAATAATAACAATAAGTTTTTAAATAACACATAATATTGTCAGGTTTATGTGTGAAGATTAATTTAAAAAACTATACTGTCAGATCTTGATTTTTAAATTTATACTCATCTCATTCATTCACAAGTTGTCTTATACTTTGCTCTTTTTCAAATTTAATTTTCACACAAACAAAAAGATAGAATGTGAGCGAGAACAAAGTAGACACGAGTAAGCGTTAAATTTACACTTGAAAAACAGATGGACAATGCTTTGCGCATGCTCTTGTCGCGAGCTCCGTACTCGAGTTAATTTGGAAAACGTGCCCCGCTGAATTGTTGTTATGGAAATGAGTGGTGAAGTAGCCTCGTCTGTTTTCTAACTGCGACTTAATCTCGCGGGGAAACGACTCGACCCTGCGTTTTATGCCTGTATGAGAACATCACTATATAAGGCAATGAGCGACTCCTATAGATTGTGTGGGTGTATGCAAGTATTATATTGAACATTAAAACTGGCTTCTTATGAATCTGTCCTAGAACGATTACCGTTTTTTACCTTAAGTATGTACTTTGCTTTTTTATTTATTCATTTTTAGGACAGAAATACCAAATATGTTGCAGTCATATTCTTATTTTGACATGTACTTTCCGGTTAAGGTTGCTGCAAACTTTCAATTAGTTTAAAAGAAAATAATCTAAAAATAAATTTTGATTAACAACTAAGATGCACAAAAATCAAACTATTGACTGTAGGACTTCAAATTTCAATGAACGTGTATAAATCAGATATTATATTATAGATTTTATTTATTTTCTTATAATTCCATGGATCAGAAATATTATATATTCCTTTATTTTTATAATTACATTCAAAATTTAAGTGTAAATTTAGAAGTTATACTTTCACGAAAACTTGAATGGATTTCTTAAACAAATAATATTAACTTCATACATGCTTTTCAAAGAAAAATACTGTAGTTTTAATATATTAAATTTCTGAAGAAATTATAAAGATTTAATCAATACAAAAGTAGATTATTATTTATTATCTATAACACTACTAATTTTAGATACGTAATATTTTAATATCATCTGTAAAACTTGTTTTCAAAGGCATAGAAGACGTAAAGGTTAACTTATATATCAATGTATAATAATAAGAAAAATTCTTTTCAGAAGGAATAATATTGAAAAGTGAATAATTAAACAAATACCTAGACTTTCATGATCGTTCTTGTCTCAAATATGGTAGGCAGCAGTATCGTGATACTCCACCAGCATAAATCTCGCCATTTAGCGTAACAAATGGCCACTGTCGGATGTTCTGCGTGTTTCGTGGACGATAAGACAGCAGAGTCTCCTCGCTTCTCTCTCCACTTCTATCCCCTTATACGCGTCTGGAGACGACGCATCCTTTTATACGTGAAAAACTACGACGTCCACCCGCTAGCCACCGCAAAGAGTTTGCGCTTCGTTTAGCGAAGGAAGAGAGGGACCGAGCGAGCGGAAGAAAATATAGTTGCTGTGGGAGGCAAGGAATTTATTTTCCGAGATCCTCACCATCGACGCGCAGCCTCTTATTTTACTCTACTCGGGAAAACAATCTCGTTGGAAATTGAATGAAAGATCTTGCGTTCGAAAAGAAGTGAAATCAAAAGAAACGCACCTTTTAAGACTTAAATGACTGTGCGTCAATAGGGACTCTTTAAATCTGATGAGCATGTTTACTCTCATTATATCTCTGTGCGTGTAAAAATGTTGCGGGGAATTTGATCCACGATACAGACAAAAAAGTGTAGTGCTGGTTTTTCAAAATCTTTTGTTTATTCATGCAATTTTATCCTCTGTAGAAAGGAGAATATTGCGAGTGTATACGTGTTTTTAATGTATATAAACTAATTTTATATCAAGTAATTATAGTAACATACAGATTTATATGAGTTCAGTGACAAAAAAAGTATTTTTATAAATTATAATTCCATTAGAGCTAAATTTTTCGTAATAAATATTATTAAAAAATTACTACAAAAATTTTTTAAAATACTTTTTAATAAAAAATTCAAAAATTAAATTAAAAATTAACATGCTGCATGAATATTAATATTTTTTAATTCATAATTTTGAAATAAGAATAAAAATTCTACTCTAGATTAAATCTAATATTTAAAATTAATTGATTTCATAAGTTAATTTCTATCCATTAAATTTTTCATTAAATTAATTCATTAAAATATGATATCATAATTTAAAAAGTAAGTTAATAATCGTGGTAATAAAATTTTTATTTGAACAAATGTTAAGAATATTAATGCTTTCTCTTCATTATCGAATAAAATTTAATCATATAAAATTTATTTCATACATAGTTTATGTTTTACAACAAAATAATATTCTTAAATTTTACTTAATTTAAAGTTTAAGAATTCAGGTAGAATTTTAAAGGTAAAATGAACATAAAAATTACAAATGAAAGTATTTATGATGAAAAAGTACTTTTATAAAAATAGCCTAACAGTGATATTATAAACTCTAATTATATAATGACAAGATAAATTAATATTTTAAATTCAAATGTTTATCATTATATAAACGTATATACATATATATTATAAACTTATATTTAATTTTTTATTAGAATATTATTGCTCTATCTATTAGTTTTAGAATACATTTTTAATTATAAATTTCTTTTTTATATTTCTTAGAAAATTCTAGCTATTAACTATTTATTTTTTCTCTTAAATTATATTATTATTTTGTGATATTTCGAATAATTAATTTATATAAACGAGTAATTATCTAGAAAGTATTTAAAATTAATAAAATATTTATTATATCAAAATTAGAATAATTAAACTATTACGTTTTAAATTTTTGTTATATGTGTATACACTTATAACTGATTGAAGCAAGTATTAACTTTACTTTTATAATTGGCAAATATTCGAACAGTTTAATTAAATACTTTTTTTTTATTAAGTTAATCAATATATAATTGCCTGTTTGTAACTAATAACATTTTTTCTACAGATTTTTTTATTAGTATAACAAATTACACTGATAAAATAATATTCTATTTATATGCGATAGCAAGTATAGTTATAAAATATTTATATTCGAAAAATATCAATTGAAAATATCTTTATCACTACAAAACTATTTTCAGTATATACGATATAAAATTAAGTTATTTAGAAGAACCAATAATAGAGAGTGAAAAGGAGAGTGAGAAAGATAAATAGATAGATAGATAGATAGATAGATAGGTAGAGAGAAAGACGGAGATTGGGTGTGAATGAGAGAAATAGATAAAGAAAGACTAATTAGAAAAAAGAAAGTAAACCTGAGACGTGAATTTTTTGCTACACTATGTTCTCTTTGAGTAAATCTCTTCTTTGTAGCTTATTCGTGGAGAATCATTGCAATATATTCTTTCTATTCGGTAAATAGTAAGAGGCATAGATAACTTTTTCGTTTGCTTGATAGCTAAGAGTTCTCTTCTTTACACTTCAACTAAAGGAAATGAACAAAAATTTATCTTCTTTTTTTGAATTCCTTTCTTTTTCATTTTACGTATCCATTAAAATTTTCCTTTATTTTTTGTGTCCATCACGACATATTAATGCCGTTGTTATACCCTTGACTCATTTATACCTATTATTACTACTTGGTTAAATTATTATTAACAACATTTATATAATCAATTATTTTAAAAGTTAATTTTATTTATATTTTATTTTTATTAATAATAATTATTTTAATATTTGCTCTATTTGTTTGCAAAAATGTGCAAATGTCTTTATGTAAATGAAGATTATGAATCATTTTACATTATTCTTGAATTAAATTAAAATATTTTAACGAGTATCTAAATTAAAGTTTACATTTATAGATTTACATTATTTTTTATGTAATATTAAATTATATAATAAATTTAAATTTAAACAATATCCTTCAATTATATTTTTTTACACAAAAGGAAAGCATACAACGAAACCTATGTAAGAATGAATGAAATCTATTTTATTATTTACAGGATAAATTAAATATTTTATTCTATTATATATCATATTTCAGCATAAGATGTAATTGATTATAGGCAAATTTTTCAGATTATTAAATCAAGTAATTTTAATTATAAATAATTAAAATTAAATTCAAATAGATTAGTTTTAGAATTATATTGGTTCAAATAATTAATTGTTTCAAAATTCTTTACTGAACACTTACCTTGCATTAAGGAAAAATTAGTCGTTATATCATTTAATTTAATTGTTCTTTTTCATAATTAATTTTTGTTTACTTTATCTCACCTATTATATTTGCTTATCCACATTTTTATTAAATATTATTATTGTAAGAATAACTTGACCTATTTGAAAAAATACTGTTCGGGATGGAATGAAAGCCCATGGCTGTTTTGGATGCGTACGATCATGGAAGTGGCCTGGGATGAGCCATCAATCTACTAATGCCGTATTGGGCAGGTAAGTGACCTTGCTCGAACCGGGTCTAAAAGAGATAATCCACCGACGAAGGGGATTGACCCAGAGAAGGCAAAAGGTTAAACCGCGAAAATAAAATTAAATTTTATAAAACAATGTCGTAAAGAATATCGAAAACTGGAGAAATTGTTGCAATCAGCGGAAATTAAATCCGTATTGCGGCTGGACGCCGGAAGAATCGAAACATGATGGCCCTCCTACTGTCCAGATCATGACAGTAAAAATGTGCGAGGAAGCAACGCGACTTCGGTAATAAGTAGAGAATATACGCTAATAATTTGTAACGAAAAAAATAGTAAAGGCAGAGCGCGATAAGTATTAAAAAAACCCAGCGCAAAAGGCGCGGGGATGTTTAGTTAGCTTTTACCTTTTTAATCGTCTCGGAAAGGGCAACTTAAGTGTCTCTCTATCCTCCGTGCTTCTATCATTCCTGTAAGAACATCATAATAATCACTAATTGAAAAAAATTTTTAAAATAGATACGTTAACTATTCATTCACCTGTCAAATATTCCTAGCCCACCGAATTCGATCAACGAATTCATTGAACTTTAATTTTTTACAATCAAAACTAATTTTAATTGAAATCAATGTTATTTTATTAGCTAAAGTTAAAATTAATAAAATGATAGCATTTTTTGTAATATTAATAGATATATAAGCATATATACAGGAAACATAGTTATTAGCTGGTTAAAAAAGGTTTTCATTTTGAAAATAAAATTTTTCATCATTATAAGATTTAAAATTTACAAAATTTAAATATTTTTTGATTATATATGTACATATATAATATTATAAATGTATAGCCTTCTGTATGATCATTTTCATTGGAATAGCTTTATTGAAGACAAATGAATGTGACTGAATTCGTCCAATGAATATAAAATCAGGTACGTATAAGTTTTGATGTTGTCAACCACAAGTGAATACAAAATTATTAAAAAAATTAATTTTTTTAGAGTCAAATGTAAAATTGTTAAATTTAATTTATTATCTAATTTTTAAGACAATGTGGATAAATTTTTTTGTTTTATTCAAGTACAAAATTATCTTCAATTATAAACAAATTAATTTCTGGTTTTAAAAATTAATCCTCTGTTTGTTTTTGTTTATTTTAAAGAAAACTATGGTTTAAATACTACTATTGAAGTTAAAATTTATGGTTTATAATTTTAAACTATTATTAGATATTATAGCATATATTATTTTACTATTATTTTCAGTATTGTAATAGTTATGCATTTCTTCAAATATACAAAAGAACTGTTTCATATAAAATTGGTACTTTTAAAATTTTTTTCTTGGATTATATAATAAACATACAAATTTTATAAATAAATAAACGATTTCATAAAATTTTTTAACAAATATGACAGAGCACGAAGAATGTTGTCTAACTTTCTAATAACATTGCATTGATTCTATATTTCATTTGCACCTTTAATTTCCTACGATATCTCGTGTAGAGCCTTAAGATATGAATCGAACTTTTGAAATGTGTTTATCGAGAATGAATAGAAACACACTCACGCGTTCAAACGGAATCCCTCTTCCATATAGAGACGCGCTCGTGTACTTTTCCTTTTCTGTAGTTCTACTTCGGGCTCGTACTTCACGTAGTTTTACTGCTTTTCGACATGCTGGCGCGAACGGTAAATATCGCCCCGTTAAAAAACCTTCGCGAATATTAGCAATAAAGTCAAGAAACAGTCGCCTACGCTCTTTCTAGCGGCACGCTCGTAAACGCAATATAAAATTGTTCACTTTCTCTCTCTCTCTCTCTCTCTCTCTCTCTCTCTCTCTCTCGTTCTTCCTCGCTTGAGTTCGCGCTTTAACTTTCTGTTGCGAGATACGGACACTGGTGTATGATAAAAAAACATAAAGAGAAGAAAAAACAAGAATCTAAAAAGAGGAAGAAGGAATAATGGCGACAACATCTCGCCTAGTCACAAAATCTGCTCAACGAGCTTGAGCTCGCGCTTTAAGCGGTGCTCACAAGCTCCGCAAGATATTTTCCAAAGACGCCTTATGTATTACGTACTTGGACCGCGGAACGACCGGTGTTACGCTTCAAGGAAAATATCTTTATTGTAGCTACTGCGAAAGAAGGGACAAAGTTCTTCTCAAAACTCGTTTGAGGACAGAATGGCAGGAGTATCGGTTAGATAAAAAGACAAATATGTGTGTGTGTGTGTGTGTGTGAATATTATGTATGTACATATGTATGAGTGTGTATAAAAAAATAAAATAAAATAGAAAAACACTGTAAATTTATACAAGTGCTTTTGTCTTTACTTCTTGGTTAAGAAAAGCCGTTAAATCATATTTTCGCCTTAAGGTGTAGCGTCGAATACAAACATTAACCTATCGTGTCATGCACTGTTTTCTCGCTATCGAGATTTCTCGATGAGAAGCTAAGAGTGTCGCAGATGCTTCTACTTCTTATGTCTGCCCGTTAGCAATTATATTTGTTGGTGTCCTCAATTCCTTTCATCCTCTTCGTGCTTTCAATTTGTACGTGTAATATATACAGAAGAACTGAAACGGTTTGTATAATAAGACTTTATGTACATATTTTTGTTTATAGCATATACGTAAACACTTGTAAGTTCGTACGCGTGCGCGTGCGTGCGTGTAACTTGCTTGCTGCTGTTTCAAAACTTGGCTGAAATATTCCGACGAAGTAAAGGATGTCCAAAGAGCTTATCGGATGATCCTTTAATCTCATTAGAGGTAAAAGATAGGAAAGTGGCTGAAGGGCTCAACTGCAGGCAACAAGAGTAAGGCGGTACAAGAGAACTAGAAGATGTATACAGAGGAAAAGAGGAAGTAGATGCATTCGTAAAAGCATAGCATTATCACTGAGTGAACTTGCAGAAAAAAGCAAATGTATGATTTCATCTCAAACGTTCAATTTTTCTAATTACCATCCAGTGTAACAAAATTATGCTTAATATAATTTTAAATATGTACTGACTTTAAGACAAATAATTTTTTTCGTAATTTTATTTCATAAATAAATTCAAAATTTTTGCAGTAAGTATTTGATAAACTAATGTTGTGTAATAATTAATCAATAAATATACATTTATTCACGTAAGTCAATTGAGATAAAAAATGTTTTATTAATTATGGCATAATTTTGTTCTTTAATTATGACAACAAAGGTGCCTTACTTATCGAGCTGATATTTAAATTGTAATATAGTAAAGTGGTTCATATAATTTTTAATAGAAAGCATATAACTAATTTAATAAATCATTTTCTTTTTAATTTTAAATGTACATAATTTAATATTATAATAATATTATGTATATTTAATATATTATTATATTAAAAAAATTTATATATTATATTAAAAGTAATTTAAGAAATAATCCGAAGAAATAATTCAAAAATAAAAATATATTTCTCTATCTACTTTTAAAATATATACATTAATTTATAAGATTATACTTTGCTTAAATATTTACATTTATCAATTTTTCTTTTGTTTTGCCGATGATAACATCACTAACTTTAAGTAATTTATAAGTTGAATATTTGAGTTCATGTGTTCACTTAAAATTATTAATATAATATCCAAATGAAATAACGATATCAGACAAAATTAATATTTTTAAATCAACAATTTGTAAAAAATTAATTATGATAATTCGTTGAATGGTGCAAAATGAATTTATTAATAAAGTGGTTAAATACATAGTACTCAGTATTAGGTATTAAAGTCAAATATATTTATATCATTATTAATGTATATTGATAGTTTATATGTACATATGTAAATATATTTACATATATATTACTGTATTAGTTTAAAATTATTTTTAAAAAGATAAATTAGTTTTTTAAGAATTTTAAATTACGGCACACAAAATAATTAATAATGAGTAAATAATCTCCAATATAGTTGTAATTGATTTAAGTATTCAATATAAAGAACTAAATATTGTATTGAACTATTAGTTTTACTTAATTATTTACAACAATATATAATTATGATATAAAAAATAATATCAAATTTACTCAATTAAATCTACTATCGTGCAGTTTAATAATGAAAGAGATATAATTAAAGTAACTGTCTTGAAATTTTTCGGGTATCTAGAAATGTCGTATACCATCAAGAGATAATTTTCGTGTTTCCTTGTAAATAATCATAAATTATTTTAAGTTCAAAATGAATATAATAAATAAAATAAATTTTTTTTAATCACAACTAAGTAAAACAACTCAATTAAATATATAAAAATTTTGGCATATTGTCTAAATAATATGATAACATATAAAATTAAAATTAATTTTTCAATTTAGAATTTAACAAGATATAGAAGTTATATTTTATAATATTAAAAATATATAAGAAAGAAATAGTTAAAGAAGTTTTAAATGTGAACAGTTTTCTGTAAAAATGTATTATTAAATAATGATTTTATTATAAATATGTTTAAAAAAATAGTAAATAACACAATTATAAAATTATAAATTTAAATATTTATTATTATTAAATTCATGAGATAAAAAATATTTTATTGATATAATAGGTTAATTTATTTTAAAAGTGTAAATTTTGTATTATGGTTACGCACGTGAATCAGTTATTATAAATATATCTATAGGATAGAAAATTCTAGATAAAAATAATATTTCTTAAAAATATATAAGAATAGTTTGAGTTTTGAAATACTATTTAATCGAAAAGGTGCACTTTATACATGTGATATATAAATTATATATTATATAAAATAACAGAGAATTCGGAATTACTATATCGTATGCAGATAAACTAAATTATATTTTGAATGTAGTTATCTTTTTGCTGAAACGATTGATAAATTTTTTTGTGAACAAATAAGCATTTATATATTTTTGAAAATAAAAAATTATGTCTTCTTTGTAAAAATAATATAAATTGTTTTTTTAAATAGAGTTTTACATATATAGATATCTAAAATTATGATTTTTATTTGCATTTCATATCCATTTTAATGATTTAATTAAATTTTAATCATCTGTGTGAAAAATTTTGATCAAGATAAATTTTAAGTTTTTCTCCACCGTTATTTAGACATATAATTTCTATTGTATTTTGAAATTAAAAATGCCATTAACACTTTTTAGGTATTTATATATTCGATATCAATAATTCTCCGTGGAAATGAATTGCTATTGGGTCTTTTGTCCATATTTCATTCTTTTTTCCTACTTTAAGCTTTAAAGTAATTTGTGCTTCTTATAAATATTTGTATACTTTGTCACTCAGAATTATTTTTAACAATATTAGGATATTATTTATATGATGTTATCAATTATAGTATCTCATTATTTTTTTATAATAAAATTTAAGATGATTTTTCTTTACACTTATGCTTATAAAATTAAAATGACATAGCATTATTATATTTTTGAAAATAAAGTTTTATATATTGTATGTTTTTACATCAGTTCTTTACGCAAATATACAGGAAAACTACCTATAATACATGATAAGATAAATATTTGCAGACTATTGAAGACAATGCAGATACGTAAAAACAGATGAGAGATAAACTGAATTGAAAGAAATAACGATGAAGGGACTGCAGTGAAAAAGCAAATCCTTCTGGTTGTACGTAAAGTAATTAATTAAATGAAATCTGCATGAGTATCATTCATTTCACAGGCTAGATAGCTATATATAGTTCTTTTTTTTAATACGTAATGGAATCTCGTTTGTTGCTGACCATTAATTTATTTTTTCAACTTCTTGTCGCTGGTTAGTCTTGATAGATGTTCATCGAAAGAGTTTACAATTTAAAATATTGAATTACCAATAGCAGTTAATATTTATTTTCAAATTCTTTTTATCCAATGTTCATCTTACAAATAAAGAAGTACAAAAATTTCGAGGAAGGAAAATATTTATTCCATAAATCCTTGATTTTCTTTTTAAAACGATTATTATAGTATTATTAATATTTTAAAATAATTGAAGATAAACTATTAATATATAGAGATATAAATCATAATTACGTTTAATTTTAACATTTTAAAATTAAATATAAAATATTGAAAATATAACAATTGTGAAACAAAGTATAAAAATGAAAATCAATGGTTGTTTTACTTACTTTATTTCTGATAATTCATAATAATCTGTATTATGTATTAGTTTATTAGTTTTCTAAATTCTATATTATTTATAAATTCGTAATTCGTAACATTTTTGATAATTCACTTTACATAATGTTAATTTAATTGACAGAAAATATTTGTTTTAATGGTGTTAGAAATAAAAAGATTAAATTTTTGTTTAAATTACTGATTATCTTGGTGATTATGCAAGTAATATATCGTTTGAAAATTTCTATAATTTAAAATAATTTTTAGCATATATATATGTATATATATATATCTGCATTAGCAATATAATAAATTATTGCAAAGTTATAATATATCTTTATAATACGATCGTTAATTATTACAAACTGAAAAAATGAAATTTAACTTAGTAAACAAAACAAGAATTACTGATGTTGTAGCTCATTGTTATAATTAAAAACGCTACTATATTGATTAAAGAACTACTCGAAATCAATCTGAAGAGATTAATTATATTTTTAAAATTATGAGGAATCTAACTTTGATAAAGTTTAAATTGCGAAACACATTTAAATATAAAAGCAATGAAGATGCTCAGCACTTTTTTCTTGCACTCTTACAAGTTTGCTCAAATTACTGTAAAACCACGCGTAAATTTTAATTATACGCAACAAAACGAAGCGAAACAGAAGTACCGTCAGCAAAGAACATAATTAATTACATTGCACATGTGCATCTGCGTGTACAAATTTGTTTCTACCCTCATCAACATATTCCTAATTACAAGAAATTGCTCGAAGCCATCTTTCTTTTTTTACTCACACTCTTCTGTTCGAAGTATCGTGTATTAGTTTAACACGTGGCATGCGATCATAGGAGGGGAGAGTGCATCTTTTCTTAGTCCATTCTGTTTGTTGCTCACAAAAACTCTCACCACCTCGCCGAACTGAAGCTATCAACCAATTCACGATTTTTGTCTTGTCTTCTCCAATGTTGGCTAGCTTCCATTCCCATTTCGCGCGGAATTTGAGCCAAGATTTGTATGCCTGCTCCGCGGAACTGACGCAGAAGAATATTATTTATTTTCCAGACTGCTAACAGAGTTGACAATCTTGGGCTATTTATTTATTTAAATTCGGAATGCCATTCTATTTTTCTTTGTACATACATAGCTCCAATAAAAATTTTTGGATATTGAGGTGAAAACAGTAAAATGTTGCAGAATATGACTATATTTGTTAGAGATTTACAACATGATTCTATATAATCTTATGATTAGTAGTGTTCGTTAAATTCTTTTTTATTTTTATAGCAATTTATGTACAGTCGATAGAAACTTAGATAAAGCGGTTGCAAAATTTGACTTTGACAATTCTATTTCTGTGGTACGTATTTTAAAGAAAATTTATAATATCTTAGTTAATCTATTACTTATTATAAATATCAATATTTGGAACGATTGGATGGGATACAATATTTATAAATATATATGTGATTATATTTATTCTACGATTTCTTAATACGAATATTCTTTGTAATTGTCTAAAGGATTAATTTTCAAAATATTATTGCTGATAATTTAAAAAATACTTAATTTTCCGATAATATTCGTATGATGAAAAATCTATTATAATATTTCATATTTAACTTTGACTACAAATTAGTAGAAATCTTGATATTATGTAAATTTAGTTTTCAGGAATATTGATTTTGAAATGTATAATAATAGAAGAACATGAAATAAATTCAACCAGAATATCACTTAAATTAAACTATGTTTAAAATAAAGAAATTATGATCTTTAGATCATTCTCGTTTTTTTCATGAATATACATATACACTCTTAATTATTTATTAACAATTATATTGTGTCTAGTTGTATTGATTGCTAATATTCCACTTCCTCGTGCTATATACCTCAGCTACATAATTTCTTATATTTATATCCAATGGACAAATTAGAACAAGAAAATAGTAATTAGTTTCTTTAGGATAGCCGAGTCACGAATTTATGAAAAAGTTTTAGTCTTCTGTTTTCATCGAATTAATGTTTTATTTTACTTCCCCGGTGCTTTTCGAGATTTCATTAACAGTCGTTTGTTACCACTCAAATTCATCTCGTCGAAATGTCACTCCATCATAATTTGACGAAAGTTACAATTACATTTGTCTTTCATTGATTAATTAATGTTTCTATTAAGCTGCAAAACTGTTACTACCCTTGTTAACATCAAAGACGTATGGATTTCGGTTATTATTAATTTTATTAAAGAAAAAAATTTCTGGTAAAGTTTGCAATTATCTATATATTGAAAGATAATGTCAGAGAAGTTACAGGGAATATTAAAATAGAATGACTATGACTGAAGCTTATTTAATAAAATTTTTTTCGATTTTTAGTATATATATACAGAGCAAATTATAAATATCGTAGTTTATCGATGTAGTTAGAGGAGTTGTGAAATCATGTACATTGAATATGAAGAAGGGTAAAAAATAGAGAAAAAATAACGCAACAAAGTTTATGTGACATTTGCTGAAGCAAGAGCTTTCAGCGAAATTGAATTTTGCATTAACTGCTGTCGTGTGAGTGTGAGTACTCAAATTTTTGCAGTTCAATCATTTTGAAAGGGCGACCTCCTAAGTATATTTACTTTTTTGGGATGTATTACCGGATATTTTTATAATTTATTTTCATTAATTTAACTCAGTTTTATAGTGTCTAAATTTTAATATAATTTATCAAAATAGTATCAATCATATATTGTACGTATAAGTTTATTCATCTAGTGATTTTCTGTCTTTTATTAAAATTTATTGAAATTTTTTTTATTGAAATTTAAAAGACACAATTCAAATAAATATATTTTTAATATTCATTGTAAGGCATACACGAAAATATTATTCCCATATTTAAATATATTTATAAAATTTAAAATAAGGAATATATATGTGCACAGAAAGATATTATACAACTGTAAATTATTCAAGGTTGTAAAAATACTATCTTTTTGTTTCAAAATATAATTTATTAAATACGTAATTCAAAATCTTACATTCTCTTTAAGTAAAGAAAAAATTAGATCAAATAGAAACATTTGTATTTTTACTCGCAATATCTCAATTAAATAAAATATTTATGTGTATTTTTATTACACATACAAGTTCAAACGTTAATTTATAAAAAAAATCGTTCATAGGATTCTTAAAATGTAATATCTAAAATCTTGAATATATGATTTTGTAAGTATTTAAGAAAAGTGATTATATTTTCACAGAAATATATTTATGCACTATCATAGATTCTGTTATATTTCTTTCTTTCTCATAAAAAAATTTTAATAAAAAAATATTAAAAAAAATTTTAGGTGAAATTTTCATTTGCTTTAAAAATAGAAAAGATTCGATTACATTAAATATTTATTCAAATTCACATAACTGATATACGGAAACTCGTAAAATCTACTTTTATTGCCTAATTCAGGAATATGTTTTTAGTTTTTTTCCTTATGCAATAGAAAATAGTCTGGGTTTAGATATGAATATATAATAAATCAACATCGTATTCTCAAATAAGTAATACTTTTTGAGACTAATCTGAATATTATTTTTTATATTCTAAATATTTTATATTTTATAAATAAAAGATGTATTGCACTTCCGTAAGCATTTTAATAAACAATTTTAAAAAGTTTAATATTTTATAAATAAATTATTGTAATTTAAATTAAATTTAAATTGTAAAATTAATAATCACAGTAGACTAAATAATATATAGCAAATTATAAAACAAATTTATTGTTGTTTCAGAGAAATTCAAGTAATTAGAATAAATGTACTCGCTGTTTAATTAATACAGTTATTTTATATTATTAAATATTTGTACTTAAAACACATGTTATGTCGCTATCTAATTTTAAGTTACCAGCTGAAAATTTTATTGTACTATAGATGTATGATATTCTTATCAAGTCTGAAAGTATAATTGACATAAATTGGTAAAGGCATTGTGAAATTTTATATAAAACTTCGAACGACAGTCTTCTATGATAAAACTTAAGACTATGAAGTGATTATGACATATGGAAGTGCTTTTATGAGATAAAGTAATATTTAGCAGTAGTAATTACCAAAGTTTTATTAAAAATTATTTGTGTTATTGAGGTAATAGAAATTAGTGTTTTTTTTTCTGAGATGAAAACTTATGTTATTGCTAAACTGATATATTTCTTTATTAAAATAAAAACTTTATTTATTATTATTAATTAGATTATTTATATATTTTATTTATATTTATTTTATTGACAGAACATTTTCATTGACAAGAAACTAAAAATTCTTGTTTTATTGTAGATTTATTTGATAATAACGCAGAATTTTAGAAAATAATTATTCTTTTTAAGTTGTAATAACACTCTTTTTAAATTATTAAAAAATGTGGTAGTTTTCGTAGAGCTTAAATGTATCTATTTTTTATATATTGTAAAACATGATTAATTATATATGATTTATAAAAAATATGATTAGTACTTTTTATATACATTATATCATTATGTTTATGATGGCTGGTTAGAGTAGTGGATTTAATTATATTGTATTTTTAATCGAATAATTTTTAATCGAAATAGGAAGATTAACAAAAATGAATCTTTGCAAGTATATAAATATGTATCCGATTGAAACTCAAAAGTAATTAAAATTAACTATTTGAAAAGGCAAAAATCATAGTCAGTCAGAAAACGATAGATTGATGAAAGCAGTCTCATGCTGCATATTCAATAAGATTGAATAAGAAAAAATTCGTATGAAGTTCCGCATATTTATGTTTATAAAGAATAAATTATTATTTTTATGATTTTTTAATTAATAAAGTTGGAATTGAAGATAAGTCTTGAGTCTTTTTATTTTAATTTAGAGGTAACTGTTTTTTAGTAGTAGTAGTAGTAGTAGTAGTAGTAGTAGTAGTAGTAGTAGAATTGTTATGCTGATCAAAAAGTAAATTTAAATTTAATATTATTGTATATTTATAGTTAAATAATTGAAATAAAAATTATTTTGATACAATAGGAATCTAATATACAAGGTATACATTAAGAGTTACTCTTACAGTTACTCTTACTTTCCTGATGAATTCGAAGTTACAATTTTTATGATGAATGTTTTCAAATAAATAGATGCAATGACGTCTTACTTTATACAGTTAATGACCCGTTGCATATAACCCATCTAACTTCACGAAAATTCGTCGTTTACTGCCATACTTCTCACTTCTCAGTTACACCATTTTCTTTCACGCGCGAAAAATACAACCGCGAAATATAAAAACTCCCTCGCCCCCCTATTATCTTATTCATGAAAATTCCTGACTAACATGGGGTTGGGTCGAGCTGAGGCATGCCTTTTACTGAAAATATATATAGGTATGGAGTGTACCCCTCGTATTCAGCAGAATGTATATGGCTTTATCGTGAGAGAGAATGGAAATTCGAAAACGCCAGAACGTTTGGCCTCGAAGAGATTTTGGGGAAGTTCTGTTTGTTACAAACAGGGCCACGAGACACTGGCATGGTTTTTCAGAAGCATGACGTATTTATATATGTGATGCGAACGAATTATGATTTCCTGTTAAATTTTCGCTGTGGTTCTTTAAGCTCCCAATTAAAAAATTTTTTTTTTATTAACTTTGATATGATTTTTATGCACACAGAACAAAAAGAGATGAAGTTATTAGTTTTCCTTATATAAATAATTAAAATTTTTTAAAATTATTTCAGATGAAATTTTTATAATATTTAATTTACTTAAATAAATAGTTTTCAGGAAGTTTGTATATTATTAATAATAATTGAAAAGTTAAGCGATTCAAAAAGTAGACTGTATAGTTCAATTATATTGTAGTTTATATTTAAAAATGTAATTCGAATAATAACAGATTTTGTATCAAGTTATTATTAAATAAGAATTAATTTATTTTAAGTACCAGAAAAATACAAAAGTTTAAGGTTTTGAATTTTTTTGGAGTCAAATCCTATAAAGCAGCTTGACGGCCCAGAATTAGTTCTCAAGCTCGCAATGGCTTGATTGTTTACGCGGGCTTTTCAGCTCGTGGCATTTCAGATTATGATTAATTGTTCACCTCTGTTTATATATATATATATATATATATAAAGTATATACGATTTATTTATAAATATTTTCATTCCAATAAATAAAAATTAGAAATTTTGTGGTTTATTAAACAAAAAATTTGAAACATTGTGTATAATCAAATTTTATGTGAAAATTACAGAATTTAACAAATTTTCTGTATTTATTATGTAATTATATAATTGAACACTTTAAATTAGTAAAATAAATTTATTATGTATGTATACATTTTTCATATGATGAATAATAGAATATTTATATATATTTTTTAACAATGTAACATGATTATAAAACTATTTTTAGTTTTTATTATCTCAAAAATAATTGAATTATTTATTTATAAAATATATGAATATATATATAATTGGGGAATAATTCGAATTTATAAGTAAAAATTTTATATTAGACGTTAAAAACATGTTTTAGAACTAAATCTAATTTATATCAGTTTGTAGAATATTTTAGTGATTATTTAATATTATTAAATTAAACTCTATAAAAATTTAAAACCATACATAATTCTATAATATTTTATTTAAAAGAAAGTCATTTTGATAAAAATATTAGCTAATATTTTTTTGATATAAAACACCGTAAAAATTTTCATATATTTTAGAATATATGTATTTGTAGCCAATTTTATTAGATAAATTTATAGATTTCCTTACCGTATAATTAAAATGTTTTTATCTTGTTAAATATTTTATCTTGTTATATTATTTAAATTTTATTGAAATTTAGAAAAAATATTTTCAAATTCAATATAATTATAATGCAATACATAATAATTTTTAGTAAGTGATCATTTCTAAATTGAATTTAATAAATAATCGATTAAAAATTTTATTTTGAATGTGTTGTGTATATATATATATATATACCCATATACAGAGATATATTTGCAATGTGTTTTATACTTTTTTTTTATTAAGATGACGACAAATCTCACATGATTGTAATGATATCTTTACATACTTCTATGTTAATTACAATAGAAAAATTAGTGTTAGATGGAAAAATATTTACGTATCTAATCAAAACAAACTATTTTGCTTATCAACGTCAGGAAGTAGAGTACCCACTTCTACTTCATCTGTTAGGATATTGCAGGAGATCAGCTAAGAAGGTTTTGTTTTTAGATAAGGTTAAAAGGGCTTCGAGTGACTTTGTTAGGGGATGGTAGCGGATTAGCTACAGAAGTTGCGTCTTCAACGAAGTTGAAATGAACCATTTATTTCTTTCAAGTCCTCGTAGGATTCATTTTGATTTTGTTTGTAAAATTGAAGATAACATTCGAACTATTATGAGATTACAGTAATCATTTTGAAATTTAATTATTTTTCAGAAACAGTTATGCCATATTTTTATCTAAAAAGACATCAACAGATACAATTTTAATAAACATTTGTGATATATTAAGTTAAAATGCTTCGTATTAACATTATTAAAATATAGTAAATAAATTTGATATAATAAGAGATTCCCAATAAAACATTTTGCATCGTATCTATATGATATTGTTGGATATAGTCTAATATAATAAATTAAAAATAATTAATGATTATTATTCATTGTTATTAATAATTATTATCATTGGACAATTAATAAGCTTGAGATGAAAATAAAAACATTCAATTAAGATTTAGCACAAGTTGTTAGAACAATATTAGTTCTATGTAAAATACTTAAAGTTGAACTTCACGTACAAGAAAACAAGAAAAAAATGAGTTATTAATAATGAATTATTTTTGAATAAGAAAGGTTTATAGCAGGTCAACTTGTCAAGAGTCGCGTGAATAAAAAATTTACTCATATAAAAACAGCGAATAATTTTTTATTCACTGTTGATATTTTTTTAATATTTAAAAATTTTGTTTTCAAAATATTTTTTCATATAAAAATTTGTGGTACCAGGTAAATAAAATTTATTTATCAAAATTATAGTATGAATTCGTTTTTGAAAGTCATTGAAGAATAAACAAATTTAATTGAAAATAATATTTTATTATTAAGTTACATAATTATATTACATTTTTATAAAAATATTCATAGAAAGATTAATGTTATAATTTTTATATTTTTACGACATTTTAAGTTATAGTCGTTTCAATATATTTATATATTGAATTATCTTTATTCATTTTTATAACAAATTTTTTTTCTTGAACTATTATTGTATTAGAATACGATATTTTGACTGATTTGGAAAGTTATTCAGTAAGCTTTTATTGATATAAATTTCTGGATATTATATATAATATTTAGGGAAATTTAATTACAGATTATTTAATTAAAATATGCTCCAAGAAGAAATTTATCAACTGGAAATATAATTATTTCAACATTAGAGTCGATAATATTTATTAGTCATTTTCAACTGATACATAAATTTTAAAAACTTGGGATTTTAAATTAATTTTTATACCTACTTGAAGATATAATTGTATAAAATTATAAAAATTGAAGCTTTTATGAAGAAAAATATAAAACATCTTAAGCAAACAGAAATATTAGATGTAATTACTTGTATTTATAAAAAAATGCAATTTTAACTTTTATTATTAAGAAATAATGTGAATGACGATATAAAAAAAAAATAGAAATGTGCTTGTAACTCATAAGGTTAGATTCTACATGAATATTTAATAGCTAAAGTCATACAAGACTCTTACATGTGATATTTTTTTTAGTTAATATGCATTCTAGATGATATTATTTCATAAATTTTAATGGCATTTTTTAGTTTTTAATATATAACTAACTTTAATATATGGGAATATAAGTTTTGTCGAAGATACAGTATTATCATCGTTTATTAGAATGAAAATTCTGTTTATTTTAAAAACTTATAAATTATTTAATTCGAAATCATAATTTGTAAATTATGTAAAAATTAGTTTGAAATAAATTAAAAACTTGCTATAGATATTCTATTGTTAGGAAGAAAAAAGCTACACCCATTGGTCAAGAATGTGATTTGAACATTAATTAATAAAATTTTATAACAAATATTTAACTCAATTTTTGGAGTGTAAATACCTTTTTATTAAAATTTTGGAAAAATTACTGAAACTTTTATAAATTAATTATTTAATAAGAATTTATACTAAAAATATAATAGTACTAGAAATCAGACGCATTGTGTTTAATAAATAGAGCTTTATAATTTCATAATTTTTTTTTAATACCTACGTTTTATTAAAATAGATAATTTAAAATAAACAAAATTATTTTATATTATCATCAATAATTAATTATTTTATTACGAAAGCCTATTCGTGAAAAAATGCTTAGTTTACTTTCATAATTTTTTATTTTCTTTTAAATAAGTATTAAAATATATTTATTTTTAAATCGATTGGTTTCATTATGTTTTTTGGTAAATGGTTTCGGTAATTTAAAAATTTGTACCTTTTAATAAAATTGACTTTTATCAAGAGACGATGTCCACGAGTTTAGACAATGGTTTGTCTCACATTTTTATTCAAGTAACATTTAATCATGTCGATAAGTAGGCACAATATACATGACCATGAGTCTGATAAGGGAAAGTGTGTTTGCATCGTCTTCCATAGCCTAACAAATTTATATGCACGTATACTTCACGGAAATCGATTCACTATTTTTGCCGAAGATATATACTTCTTCGGGAGGTCTATTTCTCTCTCTCTCTCTCGCTGTCTCTCTATCAAACTATTTCAAGAGGAGTTCTAAACTGCAGGAATAAGAGACGTACAAAGATGTTAAAGAAATTATGTTGCCATTGACGCATTTCGGCCTCATCTGGAATGGAATGTGTGGGGAGAAGGCAGTAGAAGAAACACGTGAATGTGAACACAAAATGAATAGCTCAGCGCCAGTGTCGCATATGTATGCAGTGGTATACGTACCTTTTCTCTCGTCTGATCTTGCTTGCTTTATCTGTTTAATACTTTTTCAACTCCGTATTCTACTTGATGGATTACTTTGGTGTTGATACGTGCAAAAAGTGGACTTTTGTAATAGAAAATCGGAGCGTAGCAAGCAGGTCAAACATTTTTTAAGTTTAGTAATTTAATTTAGTATCACCATTTAAGAAGTTATTATTATATTTAAAAAAAAGAAATTTTTTAGTAAATTATGCTTCTCATAGAAATATTTGTGGTTTATTTTGTATTTGTAAAAAATATATTTAGACATGAGATAAATACTTGTGAAAACCGTTAATGTTCTTTTTTTAATACGAAATGTTCTTAATTTATTTTTTCGAAATAAATAATTATTTTTCTCAATTCATAAATTAGTAAAAATAATGATAAATGATAAAATTCGCGTCCTTTCTTAAACTGTAAATATTAACAATTACTTAAAAATTTTTTAAATATTAGTTCGTAAAGTTTAAAATTTGTAATTGAACAAAATCTCTCTTATGTTCTAAAATGTATTATCTGCATCAAAATTTATTCAAACAATTAAATATAATATATTATTTATTTATTATAGCATTTACAGTTAAAAAAGAAAAATAGTTAATAAATTTGAACTAATGTTTATCGAGCATTTAAATTATCTATACATTAGACATTAGTTAAAATGATAATTATATACAATCTGTTTGATAAAGAGTAGCTTCTTATAATTTGAATAATTAATTACAGGTCTTTAATCTAGATTTGTACAAATGATATAATAAATTTTTTCCAAAATGTAAATATGAATAGGAATAACGACACTACAAATTCTCATTTAGTATAACACATATTTAAACTGTAATAATTTTTCAAATTTATAATATCAGAAAATTATATTTTGTAATATTAATAATAATATATTTTCATCAATTTATAAGTTTTCATTAGTAATAAAAAAATTAAAAGTTTCTTTAAATGCGTAGTTAAAATAATTTTAATGAAATGCTTTTCGTAATCCCTGTCGAAGATATATGAAATATGTGGCAATTGATGTATTACTTTAGTATGATATAAAAGATAGGCTACGAGAAAGAGTAAAGAAATAAAAAGGAAACTAAAAGGAAACGAAACAAAATAGTTTGTATCAAGGAAGCAGAAAAGGTACAAGAGATATTGCTTTATAGAAAACATATACAGTGACCGAAAATTGAAATCGTACTACACTTCTTTTTGTATGTGCTTTTGCATTTTTATTTCTCGTAGTTTTTTATTCTTCTCTCTCTTTCTCTCACTCTCACTCTTTTTATTTTTCTCTTTTCTCTCTGGTCTCTCAGTTGTATCAGAGGGCGTAAGTATTGAATATTCAAAACTTTCCTCACGCGCATGAGAAAGGAAAAAAGTTTCTTGTCTGGATTTGACCAGTAAAAGAAGGAAAAGGAACTTTCTTTCTCTGCTTCTTCATGGATAGACTTTCCTTCATAGAATTCTACGTAAGCAAAAAAGAAAGGTTGTTGTAACGCATATTCTCTTTTATTGTTCTTTTCTGATTTTATTACTTTTTGAAAAGCATACTTTTCTAGTGGGTCGTGAGCTGCTTTTCAGGCTCAAGTGATCACACACATACACACAGAGTTGAACAAGTTAATATTTTTTACGTCGTTGTTGTGGATGATACGTTGGCTGCGTTTGTGTACTAGAGAAGAAGTATGTAAATGTTTTGCGCGTTTCTGCTGCTGCTGTTGTTACTGTTATAATTTATACTGTCTGTGCTTTTGCTTTTCCAAACAGAATATTTACAGCTTACCTATAGTAAAACACCGCGGTTACGAGTAAAATAAGAGAATGGCTTATCTAGAATTGGATTTGAAAGAGTGATAAATTACAAATTTTATAGTAAATTTTTATTGTTTTTGATTTCCTTGAATGTTGAAGAATGAAACGTAGACTTTGAAGGCAGACACATCAAGAAAGGAGATTTTATATTCAAATATTTTATGATTAGATTAAGTATAAAATTAATTATGATGTATTATATTTTACGAGAATTATAGTAAGTAGAAATTACATTTGCAATTATACATGATTCTTAAAATATTAATTCACATAATTACTAGTACGATTTATGTATCAATGGATTTTATGGTGTATTTCTATAAAAATTATTAACTTTATTTTACAATATATATTATGATAAAGTTTAATAATTTATAACAATTACTATTAAGTTTAATTTGTATAGATGATTACAATATTAATTGTTATTAAATTTGTCTCGTATTATATTAAGTATAACCATATACGGCAAAAATGTTTAAAATAAAATTTAGTTCTAAAATTGGTTAAATTCGTTGATGAAAGGAACGTAAGCAAGTAGTTTTTCGTTATCAGCTACTATAAAAGTTTATATTAATGTTAAGAATATAAGAATTATACACTTCTATTGAAAGTATTAAAATTCTCTTGAAACTATCGGTAAAGAACTTAATATTATTAAATTACTTTAATTGCTTTTCGCACATTATCAACATTAAAAACATAATAAGCTTACCAAGAGATGAGAAGTGTTTTGTAAACTAGTAATTTATAAACTTATAATTTAATTAGACGGTGCGGGTCAAAGATGTGTACAACACCTAAAACGGGTATACAACATTAAAATTAACGAATTTCTCAGGTGGGATCACTGGAGAATGTACATAAAAGATGTTTAAGTAAGTTAATACTGTGTACTTTAATTAACCAATTACCACTTAAACTACGAATTTCAACCTAGAACTATTCGCGAAGAAATGTTTCCCACCTTGATCAAAATACTGAGCCCAACTCTGGAACCCTCGAAAGCTCGGAACTATGCTGCGAGCGTAACTAAGCAAAAGTTAGCTCGAATTTGGCGAAGGTTACCTCGGTCATTTCCGTAACGCACTTGACGTTAATCGAATCGCTCATTGTAGTCTGTTCACCCAGCAAGAGTTACAATGGCTACAAAGTCACGCAGCGCAAACGCAAGACTGTTTGCACAAGAGAGCGCCTACGTGTATCAGGCTATTTCTCTCTCTCTCTCTCTCTCTCTCTCTCTCTCTTTCATTATACCTAGTGCTCTCTTTAGACGAGCGCTATCCTATGTTGCTCTTCTGTCTCTCGATGCGTTGCAGATTTCGTTGATACTGCGGCTGCTTCACTAAGTGAAGGATGAGAGTGATGCTTTGTTCAGAAAGTTGTGGACAAGCTGTTAAATGTATTTTTTTCGACTCCTTCTTCCATGAAATATTTGGAAGTTAATTATTTTACAATTTTTTAATGACTATTTTTAATATTTAGCGCATGCAATATTTGAAAAATATTTTAGGATCAACAATGATCGCATCGTATAAACAAGAAAAACATTACTTCTCGCTATTCATTTAAAATAAAGTAATTTATTTTCTGAACTAGAAAATGTAATTTCATGTCTATTTCACTTAAATTTACGTGCGATAATCAAATAAATATTATACGAGGAGAATAACTTAAGACAAACTATTAAAATAGAAAAATGAAATAATTTTTATTTTGAGTTTTTACATGGATAAAAGATGCGATCATTTAAAGTCTAAATATAGTTTAAACATTTTTTAAATCGAAATTCGCCACAATTTATACACAAATTAATTTTTTAATATACACTGAATTTAAATATAATTTGATTTTTATACTTTATTTTATTTATGACTTTATTTTTGAAATAAAAAGCAAATAACTTCTTGAATTAGAAAGTCATATTACTTATTAAGGAGTATTAATGGGTAAGATAATAAAAAATATAAAGTTAAAATTAAAATTTATTTACTGCTATATTTAATCCTTAAGTAAAATTAATGTTTTGACATTATCAAATATATATCAACAGAAATTAGATAATATATTATTTGTATAATTTATACATATAATTATGCAACTAAAGCATAAATTTTTTTTAAAAAGTATTTCGTTTTATTTAATTGTATAATTTTTTATATAGAAAAACTTTAATCATTTTAAATGTTTTAGATAATGTTTACATTATTTGCAATAAAATGCATTTATCTTAATTTTGTAAGCTACAAAAATATGACAGTTTTATACTTAAAAAGATTGACTTTAATATAAATATAAATACCGAAAATATGTATTTGCATGAAAAATATCCGTAAAAAAGTTAAACATTAAGAAATTCTTTGTTACATATATAATATAAAAGTATGCCATTTTTAATGTTTTAAAATGAAAAATATAGACAATACATCTTAAATATATCTGAAATATTTTACAATCTATTAAAATTTATAATAATTATCAAATTATTATTTATTTAGATTCTATCTTTCATTAATTACAGAGTTTATATAATTTAAAGATAAAAAGGATCAATTTAAAATTAAAATTTTTTATGTTTAAAGTTTGATTTAAAAACACATTAAAATATATAATGCTTTTCTGATAGCGATTTCTAAAAAATAGTTATTAATTTATAAATAGGAGTATTTATGAGATTAGTTCTGAGCACATCTACTTACGTTTTCATAAAACATTAACTTAGCGTATAATCTAAGATTAATCTATTTATCAATATATTTAATATTCTATCGATATACTTAGTTCATAATCTAAAATTGGAATTTTTAAATTTGATAAACTGTAAATTTATTTCATGCACATGATCAATATTAAACATACTTTTCAAAATATTTTTGATATTATACCATTTTTATTTAGGTATAAAAATTAATATTTTAATATATCAATTGTTTTTATGTACTATTATTACTAGAAATTTCTAATTATTATTATTGCTTGTAGAAAAAGTATTATTTACCATAATTTACTTTTTATGTGCTTAAAAATCTGTCTAATTTTTCGATTAGTACAAATAGTCTAATTTCAAGATTTTTTATTAAAATAATTCATTTTTTATTATATTTCTATCGAACATTTATTTGAGAATAAAAATATATTTTTCAATATTAATATAAATATATAATTTATGTACTAACATCGTTAGTAATTTGCAATTTTATTTACAAATTAAAATAAAACTTATTTGTAATTTACAACAAAAAACGATTTTGAAACTTATTAGTATTTATAAATATTTTTAAATCTTGTTGATTATTACAATGATATTGTACACAAACTTTTTCGATGTTTAATATCGAAAGAATATTTTTTCGAATAAACTGTTTTGTATAAAAATATTTTATAATAAAATTAATTTTATATTTATTCAAATTTTTAAATTTAAAATGACGTTTAGGCTTCATTTTCTAAATTTAAGTAACTTTATGAATAATCTCTCCATATTTATTTGATTAAATTTAATATAGTCAATCTTTGATACATTTATATGTTTTTTATATCAAATACTGTCCTTTATAATGACTTTATTATTGTATCATATGAGATATTTAACCTCTGTTTCAATTTTCATATTATTGTATGAATATTATTATATGTATTGATTATATTTACTTTTTATTTCATACACATATAATATACGTATATTGTAAAAAGATTTCGATACATTTTTATGATCATCTTCGAAGGTGAATGAGAAGAAGAAAAATTGGCGTAAGAAAGGTAGAAAATTACGGGCACGTAAAGAATCTCCAAAAAAGTCAAGACGACAATTAATTTTCCATAATTAATTACTTGTTATGGCAGTGCCGATAAACAATTAACATTTTATAAGTTATTTTTATATAATGAATGAATATTTTTTAATTCGAATAATTATTTTAATCAACGTTATCTATGTTGATCCTTTAATTATGGTTTATTTCGATGAACGATTACTGTATTTTAATATTGTATCAGTTTTTTTCAGAGACAGATATATACATTATATGAGCTACCACGATATATCCTTTTTGTATGTAAAATATGTGATTGACTTTAGAGAAATCAAGATAAGTCTACTTATCCTTGGTTAACTATTAATTTGCTTATTACGTAATAAACGGTGTGCACGTAAAACAGAATAAAAATTTTTTTTTGATTTATTATAAATTAAATTTAGTTCTATTAATTATATAAACACTTTCTCTGATTTCCCCCATTCAATAGTCTTCATAATTACATAGGCTTTGAAGCCATTTTCATAATAAACCTGAGCAGATTTTAAAATTTAACTCGTATTTATACCAATTTATTTTCAAATATTTGAAAATAAATTTAAATTCGAATATATTTATTCTGATAAAATGAAAGTAAAAACCACTAAATATATGAAATATAATCTAAATGATTTTTGTATATATTTATATAAAAATTTATTGTAAAATACATATATTAAACTATTTATATATTATATATGTACATCATCAAAGCATGTAAATTCGTAAAGATTAAACTAATTTCAAGTTATTGAAATTTGTTTTGAATATGAAAATTATAAATTATAATTTTCAAAATATTAAATTATTAATGAAATCATATATAATATGTATTTTTATAATTTCACAAGTTGAGCTTTTTATTTATATTTATTCATCGGAAATGTCAAAAAATTATATAATTTTAAGTGAAATCTCGAATTTTCCTATAAAACTGGAGAACTTCATAACTGTAGCATTTCTTGTGAGATGGTCGGTCAATCTTTATGAAGAGAAGAAAAAACATGAAAAGCTTCTTAGTAAAACTTCCTGAAATTTATCGCCTAATCTCTTTGACTTATCTCTATCTCTTGTTTATTTTCTTTCACTTTATTTACTTTTTTATTTCTATCTTTTATTTTCACTTTGTACCCGTTCTATCTTCCGACTTCTTCATTGGTTTGTTCTTCCTCCCACTGATTCTATCTGACTTCATGGGGTTTATATTATTCGTGTTTGATTTCTTTTTTCTTTTATTTTATTGCTCTTTTTTTAACTCTGAATCTTTTTAATTTTTTTTCTTTTTTGTCATTGAATATTGTTTTTTCTTTATTTTGTTTGTTAAAGTTAATTTATTTGAAATTATTTGAAGAATTAAGTTTTGTTATTTATTTTAGGTTTTTGTAGTTATTTTTATTGAATTTGTAAAAAAAAATTGTCAATCATTACTTACTGTTTGAAAATGTATCTTAATGTAAAACTTAAAAACTAATTTATAAATGTTTTAAGTATAAATATATTTCTTTTAGAAGTACTTTTATAAGAGTAATTTATTAATATTAATTAAAAAGAAGTTTCTGTGACAGAAAATTTAGAAATTCCAGTAAAATGCATTATATATCTCATTTTTAATAATATTTCTCAGGATAGAATTTATTGATCGAATTGAAAAATATTGTAAAAATTTATTAATTTTTATTTTATTTTAAATATATATATATATTTTTTCAATTCAGATATAGTTTAATCTAATACAAATAAATTTACTTATAATCATAATTCTAAAAAAAACAGAATTTACAAATTTAAATATATTATCATTAAATATTTAAAAAATTTATGTGTATATTGTATACATACTGATGTACTACTTCGTAGATATTATTTTTTATATTATAATAGAAAATACGTATTAATGTTAAACCATATATCAAAAAATTTATAATTATTATCTTAATATTATATAAACATAAAATTTATCCTTATATACGTATTAATTTATTAATTTTATTAATAGGTTTGTATATGAATTATAAAAGACCATGTACAAGAAGTAGTAAATTCACAATAAACTTTTTGAAATTTTTTTTAATTTGAAAATAAAATAATAAAATAATAAATTTGATACGCATCATATATAATGACAAATATTTATATAAAAGAGTTTCTGTAGATCGCGAATTGTGGTGAGGAATAAGAGACAGATGAAGTAAAAATCAATATTTTCGATACTTATGTAAACGTTCTTTGAAGGCTTAATTTACAAAGCAGTTAAGATTAGAGAAGTAGAATTTTTCAGAAAGCCAGAAAGAGTCAGTTCATCTACTATGCATATACATATATACATATAGTTTGGTTGCACTTGCTGAATGCTCTCGAACTCGAGGAGCAAAAGATTGCGCAGCTGGGTGCAAAATACGATAAATCCACCAACAGCATCATAAGGTAAAGCCGGAAAATTGGTAGAAATGTGCTAAAAAATATTTATACATTGTTATATCTTGAAAAAAGTTTTGTAACTCTCCTTCCCATTTCTTACAATTTTTATGCTAGTCATCTTATATTTACTCAAATCATCTAAATAAGTCTAGTCTTTTCATTTTTGCATAAATAAATCTTTATGGAATTTAGCTCTATATTTCATTACTTGCAGGCGTATATATTTGTTCATGCATGAGCAATGTGTATTAGAAATGTCTGTAGCTCAGCAAAGTCTAATTGCATTCACGGAATAGATTTACAAAAAAATATAGCGATATATATGTATAACCAATCTTTTATACATTGTAAAATATATATAATGTTTTCTACTAATGATAGTTTATTTTAAAATATGAAATCATATATGAAGTATTTATCATAAATTCCTGCGAAATTACAGTTCAGACCTTGTTTAAAAATTATCATTAGCATTGCTTATGAAAATACTTTTATTTCAAGAAAATGTGGAATTATTTACATATTCGTTTTTGTAATGTGTTTTTTTGGAATTCTTATAATAAAAAAATATTATAATATAATAAACTTAATTATTTTAATATATTCGTATAAATTATTAAATTGTGTAGTTTTTATAACTTATATTAATATCATCTAAAAATTATTATGGAATATAAGAAATTTTAAATAAATTATTGTGATCTATTTTTCAGGTGGATTATTAAAATAAATTATTAAAACTATGTCAAATCATTTATAAAGTCAAATCAACGTTTTCTACTACTATTAAACATTTTAATTTTTTAAATCTCTAGAATAAAAAAGTGAATCCTAGAAACTATTTTTGTTAAACAATTTTATAATTATGATTTTAAATAATAATTTTGAAAATTTTAAGCCTTAAAATAATTTTTTTTAATGTATATACAAAACTAAAAAATAATTGAAAGTATTATGAAAAAAAAAAGGTTTCAATAAATTAAATAATTAATTATTAATTAATTATTTTTCAATAATTTCGTATTTTTAATATGCTGTTACTTCTACGTTTTATTAAAAATATTAAAATATTATTTTGTCTATTCTTAAATCAAATTTTCAATGAGACCTTCTTTTACTACTTAAAGAATTTTATTTTAATTTAATAATTGATTAAAAATGATATTTTAAATTAAAATAAATCCGCCACTGTACGATTCATAATAAATCAAATACATCATTGTAAAATATAGGGCATTCGTCTTTATTTATTAATATTATCTGTATAATGTTTGTTGCATTGAAAGATAATTTTTTTGTATAAAATTGAAAGTAAATTTTGAAACGAAATTAAAAATATGTCAAAAGATACAAGCATATATAATAAATACATAACTGTATGTCATTTAGAATATATTTGAAATAATCATACGTATTTGTTAATTTGATACTATTTTATGACATAAAATTTATATATTTTACATTCGGTATGAGTATATCGGTCATTTATAAAGTGCACACTTAGGATGCAATCAGCAATGCGACGCACTATAAAACGTCCATGCTCTAACTGGATTACTCTTTGCAAGCACTTGCAACTAAATAATGGGATAAAAAGAGAAAGTTCTTCAAGTTCCTATATATTTTCTACGTTCGAAGTCCATCTGAAAAAGCTGAGTGGGAATCGCGTCAAGAAAAGTCTGTGGCTAATCTACGTTTCCGCTTTTTCTCTATAATTTTTATTTATTCCTTCTTTATTCTTTCTTTATTTTCTCTTTATTCCTTCTGTTTTCTGTATAATGATGGCAAAGCTTTACGTCTATATTTCACATTTTTTTTCGTCTTTCATTAAAATTTGCAAAATTTGAAGGCAGTACTATATCGTCTCATCAAAAGTATTTGCAGACAGTTAAAGGACGTTGTCAGAAAGAAGAATAGAAAATCCATCTGAAAAGAGATTTTCAAATTTTTTGTTCTAATTGAGAGTTTTTTCAGATTCTCTATTTTTCTAATAGATTAGAATTAGATCTATTTGATACAAAATAAACATTGTTTTTTTTAAAATGATAATATAAATATGATATTAATTTAAAATATTTTCTATATTAGATTGTAGTACTAAACATTAATTTTTGATTGACAATTAAGAGAATATATTCGTCATTTGTAATGTTAGGAATATTTATTTTGTTATCAACTAATTTCTCTTAAACTACGTAAGAAATTAAAATATGTCATAAGTTTTTTATATAAGTTTCAGGATATCGTAATTTTTTATTTGTTTACAACATTGAAGTTTTTACACGAATTAATTTTTTATATGCATCTTATAACTAATCCTTTTATCTTTATTTTTTATCTTGTTTATTTTCTAGGTATTTTCTAAAAAATTTACGATTTATAAAATGTATTATATTACTTAAATTCATTTTAATAAATTCTGAAATAGCATAAAGTATATTAGAAGTATAATTATAAGATATATAGTTCAATTAATTTTTATATAAAGTTATATTTTTATAGTTTCTGAATCTTAGTAAAATTCTATAACATAGCTAATTTAAATTATACTAGAAATTTATAATAACGGTAAGTAAAATATTTAAGAGAAGTTATAATTTCACTAATAAATGTATTTATATTCCAAAACCTCCATACTATTGTTTTCTTTCGTTGATTGCATCCATCTCTTTTTTATCTTTAGGATTAGCTGATGATACTAAGAAAGAAAACCGGAGGAATTAAGAGAGCTGAGGAACTAAACAAGGGATCATTAGATAAAGCCAGAAAAATACGCCAACGCTATCTACGATCGTTGGGTACAGGGAGAAGGAAAAGTGATTTTTCAGGTTAGTCCAAAGCTTTTGCTGGACTACTGTAAAAGGCAATCTCAGTGCAAGGCTGGGTTTTCTTTTACCCCTTCTCATTGAGTCTAAAAATTGGATATTTATGTTAACAAATTTATAGATACAAAGCTAGAAAGTTGACATAAATTAATATATAATGTAACTAAATTGGAAATAAGAAAATTTTTTTGTAATCCATAGAACTTTAATTAGTGAATTTTAGAGCAATTGAAAATGACCAAATTGAAATCGCAAGATAAAATAGTAATGAAGTACAACACGAGATAAAAGAAAGTAATTTTATTCAAACAATTATACGATATTATACTTAATTTCTTAGAAATAATTTCATAGATTAGGATAGAAAATGTCTATACTTCATGTTTTTGATTAATATAAATTGTATTTAAAAATGAATAACTTGAAATAAACTTCAGTTTATATTAATAGGAATTAATTTTAGATTAAAATTTACTTAGACATATTAATCGAATCAATTAATAAATGTATTTTTTTAATTGTATAACGAATGGCATGTCCTTCGATAAACTAAAACACTGTTAGAAACACATCTAGAATAAATTTTCAAATTAAACATTTTAATAATTAAATATTTAATATCAACTGCATATATAAAATCCTGTTATTAGGAATAAGGCAAAAAAAGATTTTTTCTATAAAAAAGTTTCATACATATAAATAAATGAATAATATAAATAAACTTGAAACTCGTAAATTTATAGTGAGAATTTATGTACGGATAATTTTAACCAACAATTATATTTAAATAAAAATAAAAATTCATTGTTTTCTTCATTTCTATTTAATATGCATATGATTGAATATAATAAATAAATTTACATATATAATTATATTAATAAATACATATTAATAAATCAAATTGTAAGAGAGTAAATGTTAATTTATATTTGATTCTTATTTTTTTTCTTTAAAATATGTAAATATAAAAAATATTAATTGATTTTTTCATTGATTTTTCTATGATTATATAATATTTATTGTGTTTATATTATTTAATAGATATTATTTTAATTATTTGTAATTATCATTTTTTAAATATATAATTTTTAATTTGTTAGTAATTTTTATTTTATGCTTTTATAATTTTTTGTTTTTGAATTTAAGATACAATGAAAGTTTTTTAAAAATGATCTTACGTTTTCATTATATATTATTATTTTGCATCTTTGAAGAATAAAAAGTTTTAAATTAATAATTATGCTATATCATTAAAAATTGTTAATACATATGTACGATTACATTTTTTGAAATAAGTACTTTATCAATTAATTTGCTGTGTATATAATATAAGTATTTTCGATAGAAAATTATTAATCATAATATTATTTTTATTATTTTATTAATTAAACTTCTATTTATTTAAATTATTATTATATGAATCTTAACTATATATAACATTAAATAATAATAATAATAATAATAATAAATTTAAATAAATAGAAGTTAACTGATAAAATAATAATTAAAAGCATTAATAACCGATAATGCGTAGGATACCGTATAATACTTTTAGTAAAGATTGGCATATGATATACTTATTTCAAGTTTTTTATAGAAGATTTCTTTAATTAATTAGTCATTACCTTTATTCTTCACTTGTTTCATATTCCATACATTCTCAAGGTACTAATCATCAACTAAAATTTTCCTTTATTTAACTCTGATGGTATTTAATGATATAGTAAAGTAATTTAAGATTTCAATACGAAAGAACTTTATGCTTTATTTTTATATTAGACTGAAATTTTTTATTAATATTTATCTAATAATTTTTTATAATAATTATATCTTATTAATATTTTTAATCATTGGAATGGCTTGATAATTCATCGGATTTAATAATTTTATTATTATAATATGATTTTATTAGTTTAACAACAACAAAATAATACTTTCACTTAGATATATTTTGGGACTCATCTGAGTAATAACGATAATATATATCACCAGCATTATTTAAATACAAATTAGTTTGTAATTATGAAGATTATAATTTCCAGAATTCAATTTTTATTGATAATTGGTGGAATCTATTATAATAAGTCTATGTAAATTTAAAACAATATATACTTTACACAGTATTTAGAGTATATAAATTTTAGAGACTATAATACTCATTTTTTATCTTTTTGTTCCTCTTATACTTTTACTAAAAAAAAACGAGGAAGTTAATAAAAATAAGGTATTTTATTATTTAAATAATTATTCAAATTTATTAATTCAAAGAGTTGCATGTAATCGTGTGCAAAAATATTTCAAAAATAATAAAAACATGTTTTTTATATAAAGAATTTTCATATGATTTTATGTTTTATATGCTCATCAACAAAAGCAGACAAATAAATGATTTTCCGACATGAACGGTTAGCTGGTGATGGCACAGGTAGACGATTGTGATGTATCGTCCCTTTGAATAAGCATCGAACGTTGCCTAGAACACCATTTATGTATATTCAATGAATACCTACATGGATTTGAAGCTGAAATAATAAACAAAGGACTCGAAAATAAAAAGGTGCAGGAAAAATCCTTTCTGGTTCGATTGTGGACAACTATGAGTGCTTTTGATTTTTTATTTATCAGTCCAATACAAATCATAAAATTTGTATACGCATTTATGTTGTGAAATTTTTAAATATTCATTTTCAAATTTTCTAAACAAAAAAGTATAAAATAAAAGATCTTTTGTCATAAATAAATTTAATGTATTTATTTATTTTTATAAAATTTTTTATTCGAAAAATATGCATGCAAACCAATTATTTTCATTAATATATGATATTCTCTATTCGTTGTATATTATTATTATTATACCCACCACTATTGTATTATATACTTGCAAATATCGAAATTTATTGAAAAAGTGTTAACGCGTATTATATATATATATATAATATTTTCAATAACATCGTATTCGATACTCTTATACCTATCTGAATAATATTAAAAAATATGTTTTACTTTAAAGAAGTTTCCAAAAATATATAATAGCAAATAAATTTTTATGAATTTACAGTCCAAGTATAATTAAATTATTAATATGAAAAATGAATATATAATAAATTACTTTTAAAAATAATATTTTATTGCATAAATTAGTGATTTTATTCACGATAATTTATTATTTAGTTTAAACATGAATTTTATTAAATAAGATATCGTCTAAAATTTTATAATTTCTTATTTTTGTATATATCACATTATTGAAAATATATTTTGTCTATATTGAACATAAAAATGTCAATTATAAATAAATTTAGCGTAATAGTTCATTAATCATAATATTTTTTGTTATAAATTTTTTGAAATATAATAAAAATTTTAAATTGGGAATTATTTATCTGTATTTTTGCAAATATTACTTTTTTCAAGTGTATGTTAATTATAAAAACCTTTATTATATTTTAAAGTTCAATTCTTTTCAATTATTATTAAAATTTTTTAAATTATTTTGGATTTTTTTTTTATAACTTTAGAAAATTTTTAATAACAATGTATTTTTAATTGTAATCTAATACATTGATTATGAGAATGTGATACTGTTATTTATATTTTTGATAAATTATAATTTATAGTTCAATGTCGTTGAATTATAATACAATAAGTGTTTGTTTTATTTATAGTTATTTATGATTATTAATAACAAAGAAACCATGTTATAATTTGTTAGTCAAAAATCATCACGTGTTTTTGTTGTTTTTCAAAAGCATTACGTTTTGAAACTTGGGTATAAAAATCATGTTTTTCATGTACTTGTAATAAAAAATTTTTATCATTTATTAATTATGATTGTAAATAATATTATATATCAAAGATTATATCGAGAAAATGTAGTAATTCTTTTTTCAAAAAATTATAAAATTTTAGTTCATAAAAAAAAAAAATAAATTTTCATTTAAAAAATCTAAAACCTTTTTTTATTTTAAATTATATTTTTCGTTTAGAAATTGAAATAAAATACATGATTTCCTTTCGTATAAAAAATATAACAATAATTTATTGCATTTAATAATTTATAACGTTATACAATTTTAAATTAGCTATTTTAACTTTTAAATAATTTTAATTTTTGAGTTTCTAATTTAGAAGATTTAACTTGTTATTTAGAAAAATTTATAAAACCAGTTGATACTATTATTTAAGATGATAAGGATAATTATAGATATTTAACAGAAATGTTCGATATTTCAACTTCAATAATAATTTACGATTATATAGGTAAGTACTATAAAAAAGGTAATTTTTAAACACAAGAAAAATAACAATCTTAGTAATTTCAAAATTATAATTTATTATAATCATTGCTATATATAAAGTGGCCATCTAATTATTATTTGTTAATATTAATATATTTAATTCCTATATAATCATATATTAACTTGAAGAAAAAATAGAAAATTATAATAAATCACAGGTAATAATATATATATATATATATATATATATCTATATATCTATATATAATTTATATAAAATATTCTATAGATAGTAACTTAAAGAAATATATATTTAATTAAATTAATAAATTACTGATATCAGAGATTGCAAAGGGACTTGAGCCAATTTCAGTTTCAATATTATCAGACAGACGTTAAAATATTTAGCTATATTTTAATGAAGTAATGCAAGGATCAATGTTCTTTACGCAAGTAGTTACAAAATTGAGAGAATATTGA
This sequence comes from Platyscapa corneri, assembly GCA_018907185.1. Lineage (NCBI taxonomy): Eukaryota > Metazoa > Arthropoda > Insecta > Hymenoptera > Agaonidae > Platyscapa > Platyscapa corneri. The sequence goes on from JACCHW010000001.1 coordinate 5,533,762, forward strand.
GATTACAAATGCTGCAGGCAATTTTCTAACTAAGAAAATTTGATAATAAGTTTTGACTTAGAAAATGGATATTGTTGAAATATATGCTCAAGTTATATCAAATATTAATGGATCTTAAGTTATAACAAATCATGTAATTAATGATTAAGTGAATCTGAAAAAATAATAAACTTAATAGATTTATTTGAAATTTCTTGAATCTGAGCAACGAATCTGATATAATTATTTCCATAATCCGTAATAATGCTTTTCATGATTTAAAAGTACTCTTAGTATAAAATATATGCATATTTTACTTTATATTAGCAGTATCAAATGACCTTATTATAGTATTGTTTAAATCAATTGTAAATAATTTACAGTATAGAACATCTTTTACTAATTGAATTTGTTTGTTAAAGGCAACAAATATATTTTTAAAACCAGATAAAAGAAAATATTAATTACTCATAAAATTTATAAGTAAGGCTATGGAAAAGGCGTAATTATATTCAATTTAAGTATTTAAATAATAAGATATAATATATTAATAAAATAAACTTATTTTTGTTTACAATTGTATCGACAAATTTTGATGTATATTTTTAAGAAATTAAAAGACGTTTTCAGTTTTTGCACATAAAGAAAATATTTTCAAGCTATTTAATAAATGAAGCACTGCAGAAAAATTTCATGATGAAGATACGCGTTTATTTAAAAATTAAATTAAACTTGTTTTAAGTTACTCGGCTGTATTTAGGGATCAAAGAAAAAATAATGATTTATAAACAAAAGTGCACTAATATTTTTTACACATATCTATGGAAGAGAATGCAAAAAATAAAGAAAGATGAAGAAGAGTCTCGAGTCAGCAAATATTCTGGTCACGTTGTAAATATAAGCGGTAGAAGGCGAGTGCGTACGCCATGCTACGCGCCAATGCGATCATCATCGTCCCACGTCGCTGGGCTGCAATGGAATTCTTTCCTCGTGGTATAGTTTCTCGATTGGCATCACTAACACGTACGGATATTCAAAGTATTTTGAAATATTCAAAGTGTTCCTTGCGTCAGAGAGACTGACACCACAGTCGATTCTTTGATGCGCATGCCCCTCCTTGTTTATATACGTATATCTAGGCGGGTGTGTGGCATTATGAGTCAGAGGAGTGCGAAACGGTAAAGGCGAAATACAAAGGTGCAGACGTTTTTCAAGGACGACCAGCTTTCGCCTCAAGGATAGATTTCGATGAATTTTTTTATGTTCTCAGACTTTTTTGAGGTTTAATTTTTGCATTAAGTACTAACATTATAATATAAGGTATAAGGTAAGCATTCACTTGCACGTACAAATTATATCATAATTGCTTTCAATACTAATGTATTCAAAATTTCATATTGATAAGACTTCGCCTTAATTACTTCTACTTACACTAGAAAATTGCATTAAATTTCAGACCTAGTCGGGTTTTAATAATTGATAAAAAAACACTATAGAATTAATAAAATATTTACAGAATATTTCGCTTTATTTAATGAATGAAATTGATTATTAAGAAATATAAATTCTCGCTATTAAACAATTAGTAAAATAATATATAAAATAAAAATCTCAAAGCGCTTATAATGAAGATAAAATATGCCTCACATTGTAAACAATAGAAAATTATAAAAATTTAAAGATCGAATGTAAGAATTTGAATTTAATAATACATATTTTGTTATTTCCATTTATTGAATTTGCTTTTTGCGAATAATTTCCATATATTTTTTACAAAGTATATTCAATTTTTTTATAAAATATACATTTCATGTTAAGTTTTATAAGATAGAATCTGACTAAGAAAATTTTCATAATTCTCACGAATACATAATTAGAAGGGAAATATACTTTCGTATTATTCCGCGTATATTTTGATTTTTCAATAAGTATAAAGTATTGTATTTTATCAAAAATTTTGATATTCAAAAACTATAACTGATTATTAATTTGAAGTAGAAATATGAAATAGTTAAGATGTACTTACAAACAAACACACATTCGCACGTGAAATGAATATTTTTTAGACTGCCGATGCCATCGGAATAATTTTAAAATAATTTTAAATATTTTCGACTATAAGTAATTAAAGAGCGTATAAAAAGCTAAACAGAATTGACATGAAATTCAAGGATTGCATTGATATCACATCATGTTTTGTAAACTAAACAACAAAATATTTAAAAGAAGACGTTTTTGTGTTTCGCTTTTTTATTCTGCAACGCTTCGTCACGTACCTAGGAAGTTCAAAAAGCCTTGAAGGATGAGTTGGTTTTTTTGACTTTGCGAGTCAGACGATGTTTGCGAACCAACAAATGCAAGGATGCAGTGTGTTTTTCTTTATTATCATGGAACAGAGCATACGAACTTTGAGTTTATAATAACGTGTGATAATGTAGATGACGTATCAAAATAAATAAAGAAGTACGACTAAATAATAATTTACGGTTGCATTGCGTTTAAGAATAAAAATTTGTCCACAAAAGAACTTCAAATTTATTTTTAATCTTACTTTCATGTTATCCGATTGTTGTTAAATAATATTTATGAAAGATTTTTATTTTATTTATATTTTTATTCATTTTATTCTTTACTTGTTTATATTTAAACAAGTGCTTTCATTTCCTTTACTAGCGTTTACTTCAATATTTTTTAATTTAGAACCCAAATTCAACGAATTCTCTATAATTAAAGTACGTTTTTAAAACTATACAAGTAGCTATATTTCTATTAATCGGTTATATCTTATTATCTTATACTTCTTAATATATTATACAATCAAAAAATACCTTAGGACTGTATATATTTATAATTTTATTATAGAAAATGTTTTTGTGAATTCAATATAATATAATCGTCTGTGGTAACATTATTATTATCGATTTATTATTATCGAATATTATTATTATCGATTTCAAGTGCTCAGCATTAATGGAATATTACGTCAAAATATTATTATAAATATGAAAGAATAATAATGAAAAACTTAAATAAAAATATGCTACCCGTTAATACATTTATAACTCGATTTAAAGACATGTATTAAAAATGTTAAGTAAAAGTTAAAGTTTTATTGATTTAAATTTTGACTAATTTAATATATAATGTATAAAATGAATCATCATTATTATGATGAGTTATTAATGAAATAAAATAAAATATTAATATAAAAAATATTATATTGAAGATTACAATAGGCATTAGTGTAAATTACAGTAAATAAGGAGTATTCATTTATTGAAATTGAAATGAATGAATTCAATTCATTTAGAGATATTAATAACAATCTGATAGATATAATTTCAGTTGTAAAAATATAAATTTTTAATATGAAATATAGGTTAAGGGAATTTCATTTATAATCAATTTAAAAGTTGGAATAATATCTAAAATTATACTGCTGAATAAAATGTTTAAACTCGGATAATCTTGATTTCTTTAGATTGAACATAAGATGATTAGTATGTTTTAACTTTCTAGATTACTGTGGTTACGTTACATTAACGTTTTAGTTTTATCAAAAATTTTATTTTCATTAATCAAGATAATTTTATTAGAATTAAAATTTTTAAAGTTTATGAACCGAGATAATGCAAATTTATACATTTTACAATTATTTTAATAGGCTGAACTTAAGAATCAATTGTTTGAAAAAGTAATAATATTATTTTCTTACTATCAATTATCAGAAATCTTTAATTATTCTCTCTGATTATTATAATAGTTATAATAGTTAACTGAGAGGATAGAAATAGATGGAACAATTATTTAAATAAAGATGAAATGGCAAATGAGAAAATGAATTAAAGCTATAATTGCTATTAATTATTTATAAAACTTTTCTGTTAGTTAATGTACAAAGAAGGTTTGAAAAAGACATCAAGAAAAAATTTTCAACTGAAACATAAATATTAGTAAAATAAAGTTATTATGTATGCGAATAGAAGTTATATGGATAATTTCGATCATAAGTCTCAATTTTGTATACAACAGTTATGCAGTATTAAGCAGTCAAACATGATAAATTCGGAATTATACAAAATGTACCTTTTACACGGAGTTACATATTCAAAATGAATTTGTTCATTGGAGGCTATTGGTCCTTGTTACATAACACCAATACTTACTTCTGTTTACTTTGTCTTAATAAAGGAAGTAGCCAGAGTTAGAGATACATTATTGTTAGCTTGTCTAGGTTTCTCCACACCATGTGCGGCATGAATCTATCTCCCTTGTTCTAGTACCCACACGTGTTCGTTACATGGACTAGAACGTAGTCTGGCCGGATTTTCGAGGCGGAAGTAAAACGAGAAGAGACGGCACGGTGATGGAGCGAGGCTGGACGAGGCACACGCACGAGATCCAGTTACGAATTAGAGGCGGAGTACGTTCACCGCGGACATGCTCCTCGGACCCTATTAGTTATCTCTTAGCCAGGTGTCGGCAAAAGCCAAGCGGCATCGTATCCTATCCCCTCCTTCTTGTCTAGCCCAGTAATTTTCCAGGTGACAAATCCTACATCTCTTTCACCTTGTGTAAAGCGCGTATTGCGAAAAAGGAGAGTGTCAAGAGGAGTGAGAAATAATTGTGGAGTACGGTCTTCGTGCAAAGACGCGCTGGGTCTGGCTATTTGTTTGCCAAATGCTGCGCGATTTATGTAGAACATAACAGATTTGGTACTTTTAGACTTATAAATCGTTGCTTTTCCAACTACTTTTTTCTGGTTTTCATTTCTTTATAGCAATTCTTGTGTAAGTTTCCATTGGCAGTACTGGTTTTCAATAGAAACAATTTTCTGATGATACGTTTTATGTTTTTTGTGTTAATAGTCTTTCTATTAATTAGGTTTTATTTTTTTGTAAAATAGCATGTATAATGAATTTATATTGTAAAATCAATTATTTTAAAATTGAATTTCGTTTTTAATAATTAAATAAAGGTTTTTTACAGTGTTTCAATAATTATTAGTTAAATGAAATACGACCTATTGATTTAATTGATTTTCCACACCAATTATACATGATATACAAAGTTTTTTCTCTCTTGGTAAATAATTTATGTTAATTAATTTAAACAATTATAATGTATTAGAAGTGAATAATTAAATTTCTGCTATACATACTATAATATATTAGTTTCTATTATAATATTTTTCAATTAAGATTTTTTAATTTAAATTTCTAGAATTGACTTTTATTATAAACATATTAATGTTTGCTGTTATAAACCATTTGCAGTTTCTACATTGTATAATCGAAACAGAGATAATTCTTTAAATATAATTTGAATAAAGCAAATGCATAAAGATAATAATATTTCAATTTACACATTTTCTTTTCTCAATAATGACTTTAAATAATTAAAAATTTAGACTTATTCGAAAATGATGATTTAAGAAATTACCGATTGTTATTTTTCGTAATTTTTAGTAAAAAATTATTTCCGCCATTCAGAGCTATTAAACATTATAATTTATACCGAAATATTTCTGATCTATTATAGAATCAGAAAAGTGAAATTACTGAAATTATTAAAATTTAATAGTTTGTACTTATCCATTACGTGAACTGAGTTTCAGCTGTTCCTAGTATTCTAATACTTAAGTTACATAATTTATTTCAATGTAGTTTTGTAACCTATTTTTTATTGATTATAATTATAAACCGAATGTATTACATACATAAGTGAAAATAAGAAATGTAAAAATATAAGATTTATAGTATAATTGTAAAATATATAAATATAAAAATTAATATATTTTTTATTAAATTAAACTTATTATTGAAGAATAATTTTTTAGTATTTAAACATTTTAAAAGAAATATTGAAAATGCACCTTTCAATTACAATTTATTATCATAATTATTATTTGATAACAGTCAATTTTTTTTTAATTAATATTATTAACTGCAAATGAATAACTATCTATAAATATTCTATATAATAATTTAATTTCGAAACATAAAGATTATACTTTATTTGTAAAAAATCCTCTATTAAAATATGATAGTTTTAGCTATATTTTATTAACATATATTTTAGTGCAAATTTCTCGTAAAAAAAGGTATTGTTATATTATTTTCTTTTAAATTAAATTTTAATTAATTTTGTTATTAAAGATTATGAATCTATTTTATGATATGTATTCAGAGTAATAGGGGATGCATAATCAGAAGTATAATGTTAAAAGAACAAGGCGCAAAACAAAGCTTTGCTAGACATCGGTGGTACAAGGTGTGTGAAGAGGAGGGATTGTTTTGAGACTCATTTACTTGAGGTGACAACTAATCCACACGTATACATTAAATGTGGCTCGACGAATCTACTAATTAAGTTCAAAATTACTTTATCCCGACAAGTAGAGCTGAGTCGCGCGCTCACTGATTCGTTCGCGTAATTTTGTTTTTCATTTGATGAATAGTTGATAGTTGGTTTTTGTTATAGTTTGATCAGCTTTATTTACTTTTCATGCTATTTTTCTTTGTTTTTATGATTTAAATACTTTTCAAAGCTTCTTCCTCGATTCATATTAGATTTTATTGACTCATTCGCCAATTATTATTATACGCGCGTAAATTTAAATTTAAATGAGAGACTGATGATGTCATGTAATATTACAAGGTTGCATTATTCATATTTTCTTTTAATAAATAAAAGAGACTAGATGATTTTTGTTAATAAAAAAGTTTATAAATAACAAGATTTTTGTACAGCAATATCGTATATAAGTGCACTTCGATAACGACACGAATAAGCTTACATTCTAGTAGGCTTACTTGCTATGTATATATCTATCTATAGAAGAGTACGATTGGGCAATGGATTTATACGAAACAATATTTTTTTATAAACTGATAATCGATCGATTCAGTTAAAAGTTTTTTTAAATTGCAGTATCTTACAAGGATTGATTTGCTTTGCGGCGCATCATGAAGTGTTGCTAATCACGTTATACACGTCTACGGAGAATATGATGTGATAAGACTAAAATTGCTTGTTTATATAAAACTTACATGATTAGCGTCACAGAATTATACTTATTTTTAACTATAATATATACACATATATATTATCAGATATTTCACATAAAAATCTTCGAATAATATTTTACTTTTTTAAGATCAAGCATTGATCGATATATATTTTCTTCGTTAACCATCAGCAAATAAATTTCAATTGAAAACAAAACCGGAAACTTAATAATATTATATTAATTTCATTTTAATAAAAAAGTTAATTTTATATTTAAATGCAGTATGTTTCGCCTTAATATTTTTCCATTAGAGAAAATCTGAAAAATGTATAAAAATTTTATTTTACATGCTACTTAAAGTAGAAGTATTCTTTATTAGAATACTTTCGTAAAAATCACAGTAGGGAGTAGACATGGAATTATTCACAATCTATCCCCTCCATAAGCTCTTCTCAGTGACGAAGCGAACCATCAGCGACAGAGCCATGAGGAAAATGATAACAGTTGCAGCTATCAGAATTGCACCGTATTCTGAAAAAATAACAGAATAATAACGGAAATGTATTTAATGTTGAATATCAAAATATTCAAGGAAAACTGTTTTAAATAATTTTGATGTTGGTGTGAATATTTTTAACGAATTAATTACAAAAATTATGAATTTATATTGATTAAAAAAAATGAAAATATTTAATTAAGATTTTATATTAATTCGCTATAAAGACATATTTAGTTCAAAAGTGATTTTAAATATTAATTTAATTTATTAGTAATACGAAGTATCGAAAATATCAAAAAAAAAGTATAAAAAAATCTTTGATTTTTTTTTAGAAAAATTGATATTTTTCTTCAAAATAATTACTATTAAATTTCTTTTCGATCTATAGAACATTTATAAATTGTTCTTTTTAGTTATAACATTCAGCTTACTCGACAGTTTTGTCTTTATCTTCTACATAGTCGCAAAATATTGTCCTTTCAATGTCCTCTTCATCTTTGGAAACAGGAAAAAGCTAGTGACTCATATTTAGTGAATACGGTTATTACAAATTTACATCAGTGTTGGTTTGGAAAAAATTCATAAATTAAATTAAGAGATATTAAATTTTATAAGACAAAGCGAAAAAGTAAAAAAAATTACTTTTTTTTTATAATTTTTTGTAACTATCTTACACAAAAGATTTAAAATTGAAAATTAGTTTTTATAAATTGACGTGGCAAAGCAGTGCGGTAAAAAATATGCGAAGGTTTATATTCGAACAAAATTTACATGCCATTTTTAAGCTATTTAAAAACATCTAACGTAATGATTAATTATTTCTTGGATATAGTTATATAAATATTTATCATTAATTTGTTATAAAATGATCGAGTAATAGTATATTATTAGTAATTTTCTTTCAAATTTCACCATATTTCTTTTACAATATTGTTTTTATTAAAATTCGATATTCGATAACATTTAGTTACTATTAACTTTATGTTTAAAATATTTGAATAAATCATATAGCAGTAGCTTTTTTAACAACGATTTGAAAATTGTTAGAACCAGCATTTTTCATTTTTCTACATTAATATTGTTGCTTGATATAAAGTTTAGTTCCTATGTTATTTTTAACGTTTTCATAACTTTCTTAGAAACGTTTTCAGCATTCATAAATTCTTAATATCGATGAAGCATCAGCATCAGAAGTTTTTATAAAATTTTTAGAATATTATAATAATTTATTTAAATTGTAGCAAAATTTAATTCAATTTTTTCTCTTGTTATTTCTGAAAAAATTATTAAATGTATTAAAACAAATTGTTTTTATTTATTTATTTAAATTTTATTTAAAATTATTCAATTATTAATAAATATAGGAGAAAACTGCAGTGTCTATAAAATAACTATAAAAAAATTTTTTAAATTTGTTTTTCTTATTCTTAAGAATTCATATTATTATTAAAAAAATATACCGGAATAATAAAACAAACATCTTTATGTTACATGAATTAAAAATTGTCTTATTTCTATATTAATTAACTAAAGATGATATATTCAAATGTAATGTACAGATATTATTATTCAAATTTGTATATTATTAAGGGTTACATGATGTTTATCAGAAATAGATAAAGATCTATTTTATATTAAACGTACCTTTATTTTTCAAACTTTAATTTGATATTACAATATTTTAAAGCCAATAAGATTACTCATATTATATCAACATTTATTCATTTATATAAATATTACTAATATTTAAAATTTTTATTTAATTAAATTTATTGCTTTTATTTTAATAAATTATTATTTAAAAAATCAAATGCAATTGTATTACATTCTAAGCATAAAAAATATTTTGAATTAAAAAATATAATGTAAAATATATACTTGTAGATAAATTTCATTATAAAGATACAATAATGGTCTGATCAGAAAAAGAATAGAAAAATTGATACATATTTTTTCTACATTACTAATTATTGTAATTGATTATGCTATATCAAGGTAATTTTGAAAATTTTAAGTGAATATAAATAAAAAAAAATTCCATATAAATAGAATTATTAAAAATATGATCAGAAATTAAAATTCTAAAAAGGGCTGTTTGATTCAATAAAATTTATAATTTTAAGATTTAATTAATACATGTGAAAGAGTTTGAATAGAAAAAGTTTGAAAATTATAAATTAAATTTTAACAAATGATACATTATATATAATGATTTATTATTTTATATTAATTTATATATTATATATTTATATTATATTAATTAATTTGATATTATATTGATATTAATTAATATGATACTATATTTATATAATAAATTTAAAAATTAGCATACATAGTTGCAATCATTTACAACTGTTAATTATTATTACAAACATATTTAAAATTATCATGTAAAATTATGTAAAACTTAGATTCCCGTTTTTTTCATAACGCCTTATCACACTATATAAAGTTTCCAGTAAATTTATTATGTAACCTCATAAAGTAATTAATTAAACACTCTTATATCTTGAAGTGATCGACTTTTAAATTTATAAATTTTTGAATATATCATTTCTCAGAATACTGTTGATAAATTCACCTGGAACTTAAAACTGCAGATAAGAGTAGTAAGAATGCCGTTTTAAGCGATGTTTTACATAAACCGAAATGTTTTGTTGATATAAAATGACACGTTGTCAATTTCCACGAAGATTATCCACGTTTATATAAAACTTACTTCGTGCTGTTCCAGTGGACGATTTTATGACTGATCCAGCCTCCACAAGCAGTCTCGGATGAGGCAACTGGAGTGCTGTGGAGCTCCTTCCCGCCGAAGCGGTGGCGGGGTACCGCGGAGGCTCAATTTTGAAGATACCATAGCTAGTGAGGGGGATAGAGACCAATGGCCTGGCGATACTTCTGGGCTCTCCGCTGTCTTCATAGGCTGATCCAGGAAAAACATAAGACCAACTGAGGTGGTGGTGATCGGGACCGACAAGGGAAGCATATGGTGGTGGCTCATCCTCAAAAACCCAACCACCGTAGGCTGACACAGGATCCTCACAAACGCACCAGTGATTTCTGGCTTCTTGATGTTCGCGTGTTGATGTCGATGGATTCGAACATTCCACTGAACTTCCTTAGGATTTAGTAGAAACAATGACACTTCTTTAGTTCAATTCTTCTTTTTTCATTTCTATTTTCTCGTTATTGAATGTAGCAGTCAGTATTATTATATTTGATCATTTTCTCGACAAATTTAATTGAAAGTATTTCTGCATCTTTCAATAACCTTAAAATATTTTTACAAGAATGGAAAAGAAAGATCAAATTAATTTAATTATATTTACTATAAATTTTCTAAATAATAGAAGAAAGTAGGTTAATCATTACATTTTCATAATAACCATAAATAAATAATAAATAAGAGTGATTTGATCATAAGAAAACAATTATAATATAAATTGAGGCAATAAAAAAATTAAAAATAAGAAATAATTTTTGTATTAATAGACAAAAATAATAAATTATGCATTTGAATCAATAATTTTATTTATATTTCATCGCAATATATCTTATACTTTGAACATAACTTGACTCTTTTTTTAAGATTATAATTCAATCAATTAAAAATTAAAAATCGATAATTACATTGAATTGAATTTATATGACTTAAAATATTTTTAATTGAATTGTAGATTTTAATTACAATGTGAAATATTAATAGTAATTACTTTTAATATTAATTTTAATTTTGATTTTACTATTAGAATGTATAAATAAAATAGATTGTCTTCATAGCATTTCATGTATATATATATATATGTGTGTGTATGTTTTACACCGATTCTTTGTTATTTCTTATATTCTTAAAGCGATATCCCATAAGAATTTACAATAAATAATTATTGAAATCAATTATTTTTAATGATATCATACGGTATTTTTAAACTTTTAAAAATTGTTGGATTATCAAAAAATAAAATTTGTGTAATAATTTTTCATTTAACTACCTATTATGAAATGCCTAATTCATAAAATATAAAATACTATACAATTTTTTAAATATGTAATACCGAGTATAATTGTAAATCATTCCATTTTTAATGTAGATACTTTATTGATATTTATGAATTGCTACTACTAGGTGATAATGATAAAATAAACATAAAGTTACCTGCTTTGAAGCTAAAATATTTTTTACTCATATTGTTTAGTATTATTGTTTATGTTAGTATTACTTTTTTACATTAATTTCAAAATAATAATAAAACAAAATTAAAAAAAAATATAATTTATTCTTTTAGATTATTTATTCTATGTGAAATAAAAAGTTCTATTTATTTTCGACTACGATGTAAATTAATTTCATAACATAAAATAAAAGTAAAAATCATTTATTGGTATTTAGATAATTATAAACTAGTTTATAAAGTAATACTGATATTCAAATTAAAAGTTTAAAATGTAGATTGTACCCAAGCCTTTTACAGGCTGAAGCAGTAATATTAAATATTATTAAAAATATTATCTTTCCAAGAAACTCATTTTTTAAAGTTCGACTTTTCAGATTCAAGACAACAAAAATTTATTATTTTTATTACATTTACTTTTATAAATTTTTTTTCAAATCAATAAATTTAAAATACTTTAAAAATAAGTTTTAAAAAGAAATTTCATACATTTTTATTGATTTTTAATTTCAAAAAATCTTTGAGATTTTTATATTTTCGTTGTCTGAAAGTTAAGCTAATATAAAGATAATTGCAATCTCATACTTATTTTATATTCCTATTATCTGGGAATTTCTTTGAGTATTGGATAATTATAGACCAAACCCTCATTGTTTACATATATGATAATAATTTCAAAAAATACCTGAATTCAAAAAATGCCTTTTTATTTTATTCAGAATATTTTTGAAATATAATTTTTTTTTGTAAAAGTAAAAAAGTGTCATTTATTGTAGATTTTTATATTCTAATATTTATGATATTGAGAGATTTATATTATTTTATTTATAATAATGAAAGTATATATACAAGTAAATAAAGATACAAATGAATATAATCTAGTCTAAAACTTATACCTTGAATAAAGTAAATTTCAAGAAAAATTTAATATAAATTATTGCAAATATAATATATGAAAGTATACTAAGTTCTATATTCAAATATTAAAATATTGCAAATATTTTTTATTATATTAAATATGTGTATTATTTTGTGCAAATAAGTAAACGTTATGAAACAAAAAAATGTTATTATACTGTTTATTAATAAATAAGAATCACTTTTATAAATTTTTTTTATATTAATAGCTACCATATTGACGGATAACTCAATATTTTTATAAAATAACTATATATTTGCAAAGCTGATTAAATGCAAGATCAAAAGTTCAATGACATTTATATATTTTAAACTTTTTATTACGATAAAGAATAAAAAAATTATTGTTATTAAGATAAATAAAGTAGAAGGTAAACAAAAATAAAATTAAGAATTAAAATATTATGTAAAAAATTGATTATATCAAACAGATATATATACACAAGAATTACAATGCAATAAATATTTTAAGTTTACAAAGGTTGAATTTTAATTTTAATGTATCTCTGGACTGCACAGTTATTAATTCTAATTATTAATTATTTAAACGTAATAAATTACTTAATTGTGATTATGTTAAATTATGTATTAAATTAATTATAAATTGTGCTTAAAAATATGATTTTATAAGAGTTTGAAGGTATTATTTTCGCTAACCGTAGCTCAAAAGTATCTTTTATCTATTATGCAATTAAATAACTTTACAGGAACTATACGGACGTGAAAATGTCAATATTAAAATTTATTTGGAACCAAAGATTACGCGATTGAATTAAACATAAACTTTTTTAAATAATTGAAAATACTTAAATAAATAAATACGAAATACAGTTTTCATATCTCCTTTTGTATTAACTTAAAATTATTTATTTAGACAAATAAAAAAATTGACGCTTATTTATAAATATCTATATTATATTGATATAAATGAAGGAAACCTTCATTTTTCAGATAAGACAATATAATCATATTTGTAAACTTCACGAAAACAATACATTCATAAATTAATCTCAAGCAGAAAGCAATTATATATAAGATAGTGAATATAAAATGATTTAAAAATGAAAACATTTAATAATCGAATCTATTTTTTTTATATTTAATTAAACAAAATTTTATTCGATACCCTTGATGTTCATACATTTTAAAGAGAATTTCGAATGTAAATATTTACAAATTTCAGGTATTCAAATATTGAAATATTTATGCTATTTAAACACCTTCGATATTCTAGTAATTGAAGTAACTTAATTATTTGAATCTAGTTCATATTCAAATTTGTTCGAATATTGAAAAAACATTAATATTAAAAAAAAAAGAATTAATTATTACATGAGTTTTTGATTTATTTGAAGTTGAATCAATAATATCATAAATACATTTTTTTTTTAAATAATGATTTTTTTATTCAACTAACTTAAAATAATTGGAAAAGAAATTAATAAATTTTATTTTTAAATTGCAAATACACGTATTAATTATTCAGTGAATCTATTTATAGAAAGTTATATTTTATTTATGGCTAACTATTAGCTATTTATATGAAATAATCCACATATGAATAATACTATTTATTTATTTGGCTTATAAGTAATATTTGTACTGTAATTTGGATGATAAGCAGCACAAACAACTAAATAATTATGAAACGATATAAATTTTATTTTATATTAACGTTAGTAAATTAAATTTTAAATAATAAGTAATAATATATATTTATTTCTTTTATTATTGAAATTTTTTATTAAAATTTTGCTATTATAATTTTGTTATGATAAAAATTTTCTGTCATTAATTAATAGAATTTAATATATAAATATCATTGCAACGTAATAAAGTAAATAGAAAATTATCTGCATAATAAATATTAGTATAATAGTAAAAACACTATAGTCATAGACACAATAATTTTGAGATTTAATTTTATATGATTTATTTGATATGTAATTTTTTAATTATTTAGATAATTATTAGACAAGATCTACGTTGATGATTTATTACCCAATTAATTCTATTAAAGTTACGTTTTATTGTTATAATTAGTTTATAACAGTATATTTTTTGTTCGTAGAATTTTCCTATTTTTTATTAAAATATAAATTTCAAGAAATTATTCAATCAAAAATTAATATTATACTCACTTTGCAACTATACATGATTATTAATTTAAACTTAGAAGTTGTTGATGACCTTCATATCGTTTGAATCAGAATTGAATTTGAATTAATATATTTACATATTAATTGTCATATAAAATAATAGAATTTATACAAATCTTGTCAAGATTAAATACGTGAAAAACTTCAATACAAAGAAAAATCCTAATTAAAAAATACTAATTTTTTTTGTGCATTAAATTATTTTGGTCAATATTTATTTAATATATTATTAAATTGTTTTGTCTTAAATTAATATTACTTTTTACACTTGATACAAACAAAATTAATCTGTTTACTTAGTTTAAAAATTTTTTTTTAACTCAGATATTTGATCAAATTATGTAAATTTAATTTTTTATTTCTTAGAGTGGCTTTTTAGATTTTTATTATAAATATATAATATTTTAATATTTAATAATAAATATAGCCTATTAATATAGTGAAATCAATTCTATCTCTATATTGTTACTTAACAAAGATCTTTACCTGATATCTACGTTTGTATCTATAAAATTTGTATTTTTAAAAGTGTTTCAAAATTGCGTTACTTAAAAGGTTACATAAACGACATTTAACGCATACATAATCCTTATTTGATTGTAATCTGCTTTCCCGTTTTTATGTATTTATAATATAGCAACTTTAATAGGAGCTGTTTCTTTTACGAACGTTAAAATAACTTTCACCAGCGTAGCTGTCAGTGTTGTCAGCCTTTTTAAATAATAACAAATTTGTAGAATGATATGAATTACACAGAATTAATTATAAACGTTCACCAAAAATAAATGAATAAACTAAAATTATTTAATTTATTGATTTTAGTATATTCAATGTACTTATTTCATAAAATATTATTCTACTGATTTAAAATTTAGTGTTTTAAGTTTTTGGTCTGACAAAAAAAATGAATGAAGTAACAAAAAATACATCCAAGAACTTAAAACATACTTCGGTAACCTTTATATTATCTAACTAAAAATTTATTTCAAGACTTATATTTTTTTCGAATATTATTTACAAAGAAATATTTTAAATATTAAAAGTATTTATAAACTTAAAATTGTAATTTTAATTTATTCTTTAAGACATTTTTGATGCGTTATATGTATATTACATAATTTCTACTATATTTGAAATTAGAATATTGTAATTAAATAAATGCTATCTACTTCGATTATATTGTAGCTAAGTTATTACAAGAGAAGATATTTGAACAATAACTAAAATTTAATTTCACTAATTATTTCTTGCATGGAATAAATTATAACTTCATATATATATACACACATCATTTTAAATAATAAGTGAAGATGAATTTTGAAAAAATTCATCAATTCATTAGAAATAAAATGTATAAATGTAGAAGCTTTTTCTATAATTTTAATAGTTTATGTCGTTTACTTAAAAAATTCTAAATAATATTATATTTATGTACATTGATTATAGTTTATTTAAGTATTGTTATACAAAGAGAAAATATTAATCGAGTGTATTGAAAATTTTAAAAGTCGACGATTTAAATATATAAGAATATGATTTTCATATTTTTGTTACGGAATTTATTATGAATTATGTACGTTAATTGAGTAGTTAAATAAAGGTAATACATCGTAAAGCAAATAATTTAGATTATTTAAATATTTAAAGTATAAAATTTATTAATTATATATCTGAATATATTTAAAAAATTTTCTAATAAGCTGAAAATTGAAGAAAATTTTTTGATTTTGTAAGAAATAGGATCGAATTCTTAACATTAGTAAGAAAAGAAATTCAGAAAAAAATAGATAATTGAAAAACATGAAAATATAGTGTTAGATCGATATTACGATAAGTTAGAGATACCTATCCTTTTGAATAGTTTTCTCGTATATAAAGATTAAAGTATTGTTGTTTTGAAGATGAAATTAAAATCATCATTTAATATAATAATAATAATAATAATAATAATAATAATAATAATAATAATAATAATAATATAATAATAATAACAATAATAATAATAATATTAATAATAATAATAATAATAATAATAAAAATAAATTAATCTGATTGTGAATCCTAAAATATATTTTAATCATATAAAATTTACCATTTAGTATTGCAAGAAATATAACATTATTTATTTAAAAGAACAAATTAGAAGTATACTAAAAGTATAATTACATAAGCGAATATATTTAATTATATGTTACAAGAAAATTTTTAATAAAATATAAATTTTTCCAGTATAGATTTTTTACTTTTAGAAATAAAGTATGATAATCGTATTATTATTATGCTGAAATTATTATCAAAATATGAATAATTTAAATAACGTATAAGAAATGCGTACACGTATATATGAATGCATATAAACGCGCGTGCGCAAATACACGAGCGCGCATGTATAAATATGTGTACATTAGAAACTTTAATTATAATTATTGAAAAATCGGTTTTTAGTAAATATTCAAGTAATATATTAATTGTTCATTGACTTGAACATACAAAATCAGATGAGTGCATTTATTAAAATAGATTTATTAAAATATACTTAAATATCAAGAATTGTCTCTTAAAAATTGAATTTTTTTCGTTATCATCTTAAAAAATTATTTACCCATAATTTTTAAACTTTAAAATTTTTAAAGTTTTTTTGACTATCTCAGTAAATAATAAGCATATTAAAACAGTATCGTCCATTAAAATATAATATCATGTTAATAGTTAAACAATAAATAGTTGAACAATAAAATGTAATAAAAGTTACCGACATATCCGACAATCAGTTAGAACATTAATAAATGAATTGAGACAGATAATATTTCAAAGTGATGTTCTTTAAAAGTTAATAATAAGTAATTATTCTTTCGAATCGTAGTACTTATCAATTGCTTAAAATAAAACCAGCACTTTTAAATCATCCAAGAATAATTCACTGATTTAAGTTGACGCAAACTCCACTTATCAAGCAACAAAATGATTTACAAAAAGCTACGTTACCACGCACGCCCGCACGCAAACACAATTACACAAATAGAATAAACTACTTGGATTTACGAATAAGGATCGATTCATTTTTTTTTCTCTGTACAAATCGCCCATACAAGAATGAAATGTTACCGATGGCACAAGCGGTAAGCAGGATTCACAAGGATCCAAAGCACATGCATTTAAATTTTCGTGAATTTATGTACCTCCTTCGGCGCCGTCCGACATATGTCCATTCCACGCACGACTGGCGACTGGGAAACTACTATTCCCGAGGCTCTCGGCAGCCGGCTTCGTGACCTGACTCTCCTTTCTTTCCTCGTTCAAGTTGCAAGAGAAGGCGACAGTGTATGCGTGTAGTTAAACGTTTGTATGATTCGCGCGCGCAAAAGTAAACATGCACAAGAGAGAAGGAGAAGTTGGCAACTGCGCCATTCAGCCACGTACGTGTGCATAAAAGCGCGCACGTGCTCATTTATGTGTGGGTATGAGCGGCAATCGGTCTTACGACTTTTCGACAATGTCCTTGTGTTGAAGATGACAATTTTTTGGGGTATTATTATTTTATTTTTGTTTTTTGTTCAGAACTTTCATGTGCACTTACGTGACTTGCCCATGACTTTCTTTTTATACGTATTTTGCTTTTCATAAGATTTTTAAAATGAGTCATACAATTTATATATTTTAAGGAATAAATTGATTTAATTTTGAAATAAATCATAAGTAGTTTAGAGGTTTGTAAATTCAAAAATTACATGTACGCTTGAAAACGAACTTGTTTATTTTTTTTTTTTAAGTAACTATAATCATCGATGATGCAAATGCAAATAAAACTTGACATTATAACGATTTTATTCCATTGATTATATTTTATTATTCACACTTTTGCAGCAATTTGAATTTGTCTAATCGAATCAAGGATTATTATAGCAAGATAAAAAAGAAATTGAATCACGTGTTGAATTTTTGTACTTGTAAAAATATTTTATAAAATAATCTACAGAATTTTAAGAAAGCTATAAAAAATTATCGATATTTTATCTTAAGTTTAAAAATATCTTATAATATTTTGAATTTTTTAAATATTGAATCATAAAAATTAATGCAGATATTCATTTATAAATAGCTTTCTAGTCAATGAATATGTGCAAATATGAATATATGTTTATAATTTTTATTAATGATTAACAAACAAACTAAATTGAAAATATTATTGAATTCTGAAAGATAATAAATTTATCTCTTGAGTAATAAATTATCTAAAAATTACATTTTATTTCTTGAAAAAGAGTTACTCGCGTCGCGATGATAATCACAGAATTCGAGTTGGAAAAATACTTATATATTTGATGTCTTATATTTACATTATAGGTTAAGGTATTCATTGTCTATATTTAAATTCTAACTTATTTATAAAAATTAATTTAAGCATTTATAACTTAATACAATGTATTTATAATAATTTTGTTTTTAAAAAAGAAACAAAATCATTTATAAAACAAGTTACAATCTGAAATATTTAAAATATGTTTTTAAAAGACACAGAAAAAATTTATAATATTAACTTGGAATTATTCATAACTTTATAATTTTTTCAATTGACTCATAAACTATGAATTTGAATAAAATTGAAATTATTAAATATTTAGTCGTTTATCTTTTACCAAAAAAGGTTCATTTTGATAAAATATAATTCAAGTCACTTTATTCACATTTAAATATTTTAATTTTCTTTACAATCGACAATTTTTATTTATATTTAATTTCAGATGGATTTGATGAAATTTTCTTCTCATACTATACCCATAAAATAAAATGCTGGTTCACTAATTATTATAATTAATAAATATAAAATGAAATATACTAAATTTTACATTTTGCTAGAGTAAAATTTTTTGTTACCTGTACATTATATCATATATTAAATTTCAATTACGTAAGTTATTTTTAAATGCCATAATGTTTATTTTTTATAACATAATTAAATAACTAATAACTATTCCGCACTATAAAAAAATGGCAATTACTTACATTTATAGAATAAATGTATATCAAATATTTTATTTTAATTATTTTCTTTGATAATATGAGATTTTTATAGAAAGAATTAAGTAATTAATTTAATAGGCTATTTTTGAAATTTTTTTACTGTTGTAAATTCCAAGAATTCTTTAAAATTATGATTTTACATAAAGAAAAATTTAATTTAAAAAAATCATTTTTATGTATAAAAATTAAATTGAAATATTACATATTACGTATTACTTTAAGGGTTCTTTATAAATACAAGTAGAAATAAAATGTTATTTATTTCAAATGTTTCTATAAACTAAAATAGAAAGATTAAGTAAACATTGTTTCTGTAATTTTTTGTATTTTCTTTGTTTTTAATTAACTAGTTTATATTAGCTATAAGAAAAGCATGATTATGAAAGATAAATAATGTTCAAACACTATTTTAAAACGATTATAAATCTTCTATTATAAAAAAAGATAATTTAGAAATTAACTTAAAAAAATAAAATATTGCAGATAATTTTTAAAATATTATGAAACTAAATTTTTATTTTATAATATTTTAATTTGAAACTTATATTTATAACTAGTACGTAAAAATTTATATTAAGGTTTTATAAAAATTGGAATAGAAGGTTTATTCATTTGTAAATATGCATATTAACATTTTTATTGCCTTTAATAAAAAAATTTTTGCATAATTTCCAAGGGAGAAAATACTTTTTTTATTATTTTTTAAAAGATTGATTCCTGTATCGCTTATCACATCGACAGTCAGAAGAAATAGTTATCAATACTATAACATATATATGATAACTAATATATTTATATTATTAATAATAATTAACATTATATATCTACAACTATATAGTTTTTTTTGCATTTTTATATATTTGAAAATTATAAAATGAGTCTATATTTAAAAAATTAGTAATAAAGTTTCGTATACAATAATAACTATTAATAATAAGGTATTGAAAATATTAAAAATTTTTAAGATACAAAATAAATTAAAGTTTTTTATATTCAATATCATTTATCGAAAATGAGTTCATACTTATGGCACAGGAATGTTGAAAGGATTACCGTAATATTTATTCAGTTATTGGTAACGTAAAAAATTTTTATTGAATACTATTTTCAATAAAAACAACTTTTCTATGGGATTGCAGTATTGTTTTTAATTATACAAATAATTAAAAATATCAATTATTAAATTATAATATTTTTCATTAATTTTAATGTTGGTTTATTTTAGTTTTAAGGTGTAACTTAATTCCTTATTTTCTTAAACAGGAAAATAATATAATAATAATAATATATATATATATATATATATATATATATATGTATAATATATATAATAATGCATATTACTATAATCTTTTACTATTTTATTTAAAATATTAATAAAAAAAAATTAATTGTTTACACGGACATTTTAATATACTTGACTTATAACGATATTTTTATGAAATAGTAATTCTTACTATTTATTATTTTTAATTACTAATCTTACTTATTATACACTATATTAAATACGTATTGTGATAAAAAACTAACAAATAAACTAAAAGATAAGAAGATGATGGATGAAAGAAATATTTTTGTGTTAAAGTTCAAAATATCTTGAGTGATTCAGATAAAATAGCAGCTCTATTTGCCAGAAAAATTTTAGTTTTAATAAGTAGATAGTAATTTTTATATGAAATAGTTTACATTATTATTAAAGTTATATATACTCGTTGCTAACTTAATAAACTTCCTTCGCTAATATAAATATTTTTATCTACTTTTACGATGTATTATTTAAAAAATAGGGAATTTTGAAATTTAACAAGATATTTTATTAAAGAATTATTTAATAGCTCGTAGCTATAAATATAATTCATTTGAATGCTTTCGGTTTTTATTTATTTTTTTAACATACTTATTTTATAAATCTGATAATTAAAATATTTTTAGATTAATTAATCTAGTACGAGCTTGGTTTTTTTATTCGTATTACAAACTAACATGTTGATTATAAAACTGCGACTCTTAAGAATTAAATAGGTAAAAGAAATTGTATAATTAATTTATTATTAAGACTCAGTATGAATCTTCACTCAGTTTCCTTTAAGATAATTAAAAGTCAATTTAAAATAAGATGTGTTCTTATGTTATACATAATCACATGTAACACTCTAGATTAATAATTATAAATAAATCTTAAAAGTATTTAAAATTGCTTGAGAATTTAATAATCATAAAATTATCATTAAATAAAATGAATTTTTAATTATAGGGGTAGCAATCTGTGATTTTTTTTAGTCACTTCATAAAAAAAAATTATAAAATGAGAATTTTTATACTGACTGAAACAATATATTATATCAAAATTACCATATAATAATTATTTTATGGTAAACATTTTTATAAATAAAAATTTTGGATTAAATATTTTATGCCGTGCATTATAATGTATAAGCTACTATTATACCTCTTCGTAAATAACTATTTTCTTTTCTATATATTATTTTTTATGTTGTAAAAAACTATGATTGCAAACATCTACTGTACTTAAAATATTAATATAGTTCTTTTATTTCTTAATGTATTAAATTTTATGCATTGAAAATATGAAATTAATAAATAATTTTCTATTACGCTAATCGATAAGCTATGAGTTTATTACAAGTAAGAATATTTCTTAGGACTTTTAATAGTACGCTCTGAAGAGATAACATTAATATATAAATTTGATACTGTATAGTGATGATGTTAACAGCGATAAAAGTTTAGACAGTTAACGAATCATTAAATAAATTACTTATATTATTTATGTATATTGGATGTATTAAGTGGATACATTAATGTAGCTACAGCTACTCATGAAGTGTTACTAAACTATATTGATTTAAGCACATTAGTATTTTTAATTATTCCTTTCAATTATAAAAGGAATTCAAAGATTAAAATATCTAAAATAATAGTTCAAATTCAAATACGAATCAGTATTTTTGACAGCGAACCCATGCTTACAAAGGTGTTAGTCGTACTACTTTCAACACATAGTGTATGCATGTGCACGTGAGCTTAAATCTATACCGACTAAGCTTTTAGGAAAGAGGTTTTAAAGCCTACGTAGTATAAAAGAATGCACTTTAGTTGAATAGTCGAGACGGCACCGGAATACGGTAACCCATATAACGTCATTTAGAGGTTGAAAGTGTGTTCAATATTATAGGGACTTTTCCATAAGGATAATGAAGGGTGAAAAACAGAGCTTCAGTCGTCAATAAGTCCGAGTTATCATTGCAGTGTTTCTGTACGTATCCACGTGCGAGCATGTGCGGAAGAACATACACCGTATTACTTTTCGACCTTCGCTTACCAGAGCTAAAAGTGAGAGAATGTAGGAAAGACAAAACATTGGGCGCAAGAACGACGAGGAGTGGCAAAACTATGAAACATCAAAGCAGCGCGCCCGCATATAAGGCGATAAAAGGGTAGAAAAGAGAAAGAGTCACTAAAAGCTCTTCTCGCTGAAATGATAGTACAGAAGGTAAGTGACGGGAATTGGATGCTGGGATAGCGCTGACATAGGATGACGATTACTATTTGCAGGAGCAGAGTTGGAAACGTTATTTTGTTCATTCGAGGTTTGGTTCATTCTACGATCGCATTATTCCTTGTATATCCGTGAATTATTGCTGTAATGTATAGTCATTCCGGAGCTCCAAGTAATTTTTAAATCAAAATTAAATCATATCATTCTGTGGCGTACGTTTAAAATATAGGATCCAATTGCTGACCTTACAAATTGTCATTTATGCAAAGGATATAAAATATTAAATATTTCACTTTTATTATCAAGAAATTTATAAGAGAAAATACAATTAATATCAAGGAAAGTATAAAAATTAAATAAAACATATTCACATAATATACAATTTAATAAAAAAATATAATTATGTTTAAATAATTTTGAAATAATAAACATTTGTACTTGTTTCTTTTTAATAATGTGTAATTTAATTATAAGTTAAAAGCTGAAAAAATACATAGTTTTTACAGTTAGCGAACAATAACTGCTTTATTTACTTTGAAAATAGCATAATTTCTCTTACATATTATTGTGATTTACAATAAAATAATTTTTCAGCATATTTAAAAATTGATAATCAAGAAAGTAAAAAATTTCTACGGTTGCTATAAAACTATTTGTAGAAATTCGATTGATTTATATAATACTTATCGTGACATTGAATACAGAATAATAAACTTTATGTAATAACTTTCACCCAACCGTAGACTCCGATAGATTAAGCAATATGATTTGAATTAGAATGTTGTTTTATTAGTTAAATTAATTTATTTGTTTATGCATCTTTGCATTCAATCAGCTTAAAAAATAAACTATAATTTGAATTATAATATATCTTAGAATATCAATGTAAAGTGTAATCAAAACTTTATAATCGTTTCATAAATACGTACATTAGTAATGAAAATGGATTCGACTTCAGATAGTTTCAACGAAATAATTGAGAAATTTGAATAATTTTGCCTTTCAATACTTAGCTTCTGTTGTGTAAACTTACAAAATTCATTAGCTGGTATATTTAAATGTTTCGAAAATGTTCGTGCTTTCCGTTACAACTTTTTCAACCTGGAGAACCATCGCTCGTTCTTTCCTTGTATATAAAAGTCATCGTAAACTTAATGGAAAGTCGTACCGGACTACCTTGTAAGCCTTTGTAGCACTGTGTCTGTATACTAAAATAGTCATTTTTTCCAAGGGACAAAAACGCATTTATATAGAAAAAAGCACCGAAAATTACAAAGGTTTTATCTCTTTTTCTCAGTTACTCTTACGTGTAAGTATTGGGACGAATAAGTGTTGCTCGCTCTTCTAGTCCTTTTATTCTGAGCAGAAATTAACGACGATCCTAGAGTAATTGTTAAGAATTAAGTTCGCATGTGAAATGTCATTACAAAAGGACAAAGAAACTCTTGAATGCTCTCTGTTTCTGTGTCTATCTCTTCTGTTAAATCGTATATTCGTTTAGTTTTGTCGTACCTATACATAGTTTTGGTGCAGTCAATTATGGTAGAAAAATAAGTAGATGATAGATAGATAAATACATAGATAGATAGAAAGAAAGAAAGAAAGAGAACAAATGATTAAGTATAATTTTTTTATACATTAAATAATATTCTAAATTATAATCCAATGTATTTATTTCTATTTTTAAGTTATTATGTATAGAGATCTAATAATATTTTAGATATAAATAAAAATAATATTTTTTAATCAGTTTTTTTAATAAAATTTATTGTATGAATTACTTTCCGAGTATATTAATTATATTATATTTATATAGCAATTGTATATTGATTTAACCAATTATTTCAAACATTTGATGATTATATTAAAATAAAAATAAAAAACTTTCCTTTACAAATAATAAAAATATTTTTAGATAATGTTTAATATTCTTAATATTTATAAAATTTTTTATAATCCTCAAATCTATTATAATTAATGAATAACGTTTTATTTTTATAATTAGAAATTAAAAATTTTACAACTGTTTAATAATTAATCAAAAAATATTGTTTTAATAATATTTTCCTGTAATTTTCTTTGAAATATGATTTTACGTAATATTACAAATTCACAAATATTATATAAAATTACTGCCTGGAAAACAACTGCTAAATGATTAAGGCTTGTTTTAGGAAACGCATTACTTCTTTTCGAAGATGCTACAAGTTTTATTCATTTTTTTTTAATTTAAATAACATTTTTAATTTATTTAGTTTTCATAATTTTATTCACTAGTTTTATGTTTTCATTCACCTACTTTCATTTTATGGATCTTACCATTACAACGACTATTTATAATTCCGGTTTTGGCAAAGAAATGTAGAACTCATTCTATTGGTATTTCGAGAATCAATTACAGTGACCATTTAATTTCAAATAAAGTTGTTTGGGCACAAAAAGAACGGAAGTCCACGCATGTGTCTCCTGTCTCCAGGAGTCTGACTCGGTTCACCGAGATGGCACGCTTTGATAGATCTTCCTTTCGTGAGGTATATTAATCATTTTAATTTTAAAAAATGCTTACATTTTTTAAAAGTAATTAAAAATTAAAAACTAATATAAAATAATACATTTTTTCTTATTTCATTTATTATTGAACAATTTTAAATAGTGTAACATTAGAATTTAAAATAATCCTTAAAGAGGCCTTAAGATTTTTAATAAAATTAAAAATTTCTAAGTCTATGTTAGATGAAGTTAATTAATCATTATTTTTAAATAAATAAAAATAAGTTTTTTAATTAAAAAAAATAGATTTATATGTGTGAAAGCAATAAGTAATAAGCTTTGTAAATTAAATCAAGAAGAAGAAGTTATATTTGCTAAAGACAGGTATAGAACATAATCAATTTTTAGAGATACAACATCAGTTAGCTATCATTGTGTAAAACAGTTGTTTTAGTTATATGAATGTATATCATAATATAAGAATATTTATCAATGATAATGTATGTAGTCTAGTAAGCTATGGAGTGCAATGTAAACTACTGCTTATGTTATTATTCAATCTTTCAACCATTTTTAAGATATTTACTTATTTAATAATGAATAATGAAAAATGTAACAATGATTGATAAATAATAGATAAAAATCTGTTAAGAAAGTAAAAAATTCTAAAAAAATTTTACTTTCCTTTAACAACGATGGAAATTAAGTAAGTTTATGTTATTATTCAAACTTATTGGTTGTTTACGATTTTCAATACTTCATCAAGATTGGTTTTTTTTTATTAAAAATTTCAGTTCAGGTTTTATTTTAGCAAAAAATTTCGGTATATAATTTATCATTAATTATATTATTTTTCATTCAGTTTTCTAATTAAATTTTTTGTTATTTTTTTATTTATAACATTTATAAGCAATATTTTGTTTTTCATTTATAATTTTTATGAATGTTTTGTGCTAGTTGTCTCTATGTCACTGCTAAACAAGTGTAAACTAATTTTGTAAAATATATTTTTATTTAATCGTAAAATAGAAAAGAAAATGGTACATTTTTCAAAAAAGTTTATTTATTTACATTTGTTTTATACATTTTTATCTTTAGATTAGTATAATGGAATTTTTTTAAATTTTTTCATTAAAGAATTATTATAAACTTATATCTATAAAAATATAAAATCGTTAGATTATAGAATTATATTTATGAAGTTTAGATTAAAATAATTTGAGGATTAATTTTACTAAATACATTTTAATCTTTAACAATTTAAATATCTTAAATTTAAATTATCAATTTTCAAAATTCTTGCATGCAATATGAAATAATTAGATTATTTAATCTTTAATTTTTAATTTAAGTTTTTGGGTTGGGTATTTGAGGAGTGCGTTAAATGATTACAAATTTACATTTTAGTTCTACGTATTGGTTGTAATTATCTATTAAATTTGTAATAGTAGACAGAATAGAAAAATTTATCTCCTATTACCAGCGTTCAAGTCTCGAGTAGCTTTTTGTACTCATCTGCAGTGACATTTCTTGTTATCTCTTATTCTCAAACGTGAAAAAGCACGTATCATCTGTAACTAATGTATTTAGAATAGGCAAGAAAGGGAGGAGATAAGAACCCTCATATCCCTTACCGTGATAAAAAAACTGAAAAATGCCCGAAAGGAAAATGGATATTTAAAGCATTTGATAGTGAAAGTAGAATTTGAGTATATGAAAACATACTTGAAATATACACAATCAGGAAAGCTATATTACTGAATTGAAATGAATCGAATTTTATGGATCATTTAGCAGTAAATATTAATACTATACAGAAATTGATATTTCTATTTATCATTCTGGTATGAAAAATATTAAATATTAATATTGTTAAAATATATTAATTATTTTAGGAAATATATTGTAGTTTATCTTCAAATTTGTAAAGTGCATCGGTACTTGTGTACGTAAAATAATAATTCTTATTTTTAGAAAATAAATACTAGACTATTATCAATACCTTATTAGTAATAAGTTTTTGACTATAAACTCTAACGTGCAAAAGTAGTTTTTTGTATTTTTAGAATATATATTAAAATTTGTACTTCAATTTTAAAAAGTAAACCATTTCTTTCAAATGTTGTTTTTATCTTATTAATATTTAATTTTTTAAATTGTAAAATGTATCGCACAACTTCAAGAAATAATTTATTTATGATGACAACTATTAATATAAATAATAAAAGAAATTTATGAAAATATTTTATTTTTCTCTTTGTATCAATAGCACAAAAGTACAGCATGATGAACATATTCTGTAAAAGGATCCAGTATTATTGTAAAAATATTTTTTAAAATACGGTGAATAAAATAAAAAATTCTTGTTTTATCTTAAATATAGAATTTCTATTAATTATTAATTATCTAACGTAACACTTTAATAGATAATGTAGTCAATTTATGAGTATTAAATTATAAAATAAAATATAATATTTAACTTATATCACAAAATCAATTTTAATATTATCATAATAAAATTAAAAAAAATTCTATTTATTATAAATTAATAGTTATGTAGCAAAAAATTTTTTAATTGCATTTATATATATATATATATATAAATACTATTTATTATAGTCGTAATTATTTATCTACAAACTGTACATTATTTAATGAAATTAATTTTATATTATTTTATAATACAATCTTCTTCTTGTGTTTTTGATTACCAATCTTAAATTATTCTTAAATTTAGCTTAAGTACGGGACATTAATGTAGATGAATGAAAAGAATGAAAAATACTATTTCTTTAAAATTAATGGAACATCCTTTACCTTTAAAAGTGCTAGATTTTACTAGAAGTTTTAAAATACTATTCTAAGACAAAAACAATATTTTGAAATTTTTTCTCCTTCAAGTTATATCGATTCTGCATTTATAAAACAGCTTACTAGTCTACTAGTCTTTCCATTTATCTTTTATGTTTACGGTTGAACTATGCGTTAAAATACACCAAAGCAACTCTTTTACATTTGTACATATAAAATATACGGCGTGTTAATGCCGAATCGAGCGGCTGCAACTTAAAAGGCAAATATCCAGGGCGAGGAAAGTTGTGAGAGAACTGGTGAATTTTTCCTTGGTAGTGATTGCCGACTTCCGCGGGTGCTGCGTAAAAGCGTGCCAAAAATGCCGCGGAAAAAAAGAGAAAAAAGGAGCGGCGCCAACTGCAATCGATGTACCGCGGCGCCAACTGGCCGATGCATTTGAAATAACAATAAAGAAAGGAGAGGAGGAAAAGGATAGAGAGAGAGAGAGAGAGAGAGAGAAATAGAAAAGACAGAGATATAAAAAGTAGAGAATAAATGTGATAGAGCTATAACAAGTGAGAGATTGACCTACAAAGAAAGAAAAAGAAAGAGAAGTTCAACGGGATAAAGTGTTTTTACAAATTTTCAATTTTGTAAAGGCCAATAGTAGTTTTGTGTCTTATTTTTTTTTAGAGCAACTTTGATTCTTCCTGTATCTATATGTTTGTCCTTTTACAAGGAATAGCATTATTTAATTTATTTTGATTAAGGTCCGGGTATAATGAAATCGCAGAAGCTAATTTATTTAATATTAACACGAATATATTAAATAGTTTATTAGATAATGAAAACTATTATATTATATTGAAATGATAATATTGTAAGAGTTAAATGTGATACTATTATTCTTTAAAAATATTTTATAGAAATAAAAGTTTTCTTGCGTTCGATTAAAATAAAATTATTTCGATCAAAACAATTTTTTATTTAATAATAAAATTTTAAATATAAATGATTTATTTTCGAATTAGTTTAGACAAACATTAAACATATCTTTATTTATAAGATATTAAATATTACGGATACAAAAAGTATAAATTTTATTAATGAAAATTAAATATATCTATCATCTATCTATATCCAAATTAATTTGGTTGTTAAATAACCTAAAAAATTTGAACCTAAGCTAAAACTTAAAACATGGAGAAATAAAAAGTGATTATTATATTTAAAGTTATTTTTATTATTAGATTTAAATAGTAAAATAACGCATATTTTAAAAATAAAAAGTTTTTAATACTATATATTTTCATAAATTAAATAAATTTTATTCACTAATAAAATTATGTAATTATTCATTTTATCAGGTATTTGAAAAAGTAGGCTTTTCCATTCTATTTTAAATTTTTATTTAGATTTTTAAAAGAAATTCTTAAATTATTATTGAGATGGATTTTGTATACTTGTATTATTTTTAATGTAGATGGATTTAGTTTGATAACATTATATTAAGATTATAAACATTTTAATGAATAATTTATATTGAGTTTAAAAATTTTTGATATGGATAAAAAATCTAAATACTGCAAAACAATTACGAAAGAATATATATAATATAGATGAATGCTAGAACATTCGGTAATATCAGATATTACTGTATATTTAAATATTTTAAATAAATTCGAACATAAAATTTGGCATAGATATTAGAAAATTAAAAGATTACTTATAAAATTATTATAATGTTTTTCAGAATTTTGCTTCATCATCTACAGCTAATACTATTAATGAAATGTTAAAAAAATGTATATATTTACAAATATACACAACGAACAAAGAAAGATTAAAATAAGTAAATTTCTAAATATATATATTCATTATAATATTAAAAAAAATTTTATTTTATAAATGCTTGCCGTCTGAATGAAAAGATTATTATTAATAAAAAAAATGCACGTAAAATTATATGTTAGTAAATTTTTAAAGCAAATTAAGAATATCAGTTACAAATTTTTATTTGTTTTAAGTAATTTGAAGTTTACAAGCTTTCACATTCTTATAAGACTTTTATTATAATCATAATTATATGACAATTATATATGACAATTATAATCATATTCTATCTATAATTTTACGAATGCTAATTGATAATCATTATTTTTATATACACAGTATTTTGTTGAATATAAAAATTATAATAAACTTTAGTTGAAAACTTATATTGTACTTATCTTGCATGTACATCATTTTTAATAGTATATATCATAATGTCTGTTAGTAACATGTGTGATAGTAATCCTTATATTTTAAAGATGATACTTTTATTACTCTTTAAATAAAGTCATCCGAACAACAAATCAATACTTAATTTTTTATTTTTTGTGACTAAATTTAATGTCATTAATTATTCCTATTTTTATAAATAGGTTTGGTGCTGATTCTATATTTTTTATTGTTATTATGTAATGATAAGATTACGAATATAACAGTTTTTCGTTATATCAATTTTCATCAATAGATAAAATCGTTCAACACTATAAACTAATTTTTCAATAAATAAAAATTTAATAATATGCAATTTGTAAAGTGATAAAAATTGAAAAATCTCTAATTAAAGAATTTATATTTTAAAGTGCATTATCTGAACGACTAAATATGAAATTTCTTAACACAGTCTTAATTTTTCTGAAGTATTCAACTTATAACCTTCAAAGATGAATGTGGAAGAGGACATTGACTCAACGGTTATATATATAATTAAAAGCGTATAATAATCAGGCTTTTAAGAAATTTATATAACAATGTTTTAAATAAAAAATATATACTGTAATCCAAATGCAAATTATGCTAATTATAATTGTCATTAAAAATACAAAAAAGTCGAAGTTCAAATCAATTTTTAATAATATTTTATTAAATGTATACAATCAAATGGACCATATTTTATTATAATATCTTTGTACAATAAGAAATGAAAAATGATGCAGCATATATATTTTAAAATATTAGTAAAGCAGTAAAGAACAAATGAAAGTGCAAGTAAAATTTTATAATTTATATGTAAAATGAAATCAGAATTAATAAATTGTCAATAATAAAATATTAGTGTAATATTTATCTTGATTAAATGATAATAATTAAAATTTTTCTATTACATTTGGAAATATAACGAAGCTTATTATTACACTGAAGAAATAATACCAAATAAAAGAAAGAATCCAATTATGTAGTACTAAACTATAACAACTTAAAAATAGAAAATGTAAGAATGAAATGATTCTAATACGATGTAACATAAACGAGCTTTTCTAAGGTTATCATTGTAAGTTTGGAAATGGTGCGAAGCAGGAAAGCTGATAATGTTTTTCCTGCTAATAGTCTCAAGCTAGCTTAGTTCTTGGTTTAGATTCTATAAAAATAGGTAAATACCAATTACTTTCTTATTTTTGTTCTACGTAGTCGCAAAATCAAGAATCAAAACGAATAGTATATCCTTAAAAACATTGAATTCTCAATCTCATTTGTTAAAAGGTATAACGTTTAGAAATTACAGAATGTTTCATTAGTAAATAATATAAAGATAGACGATGATTGTAATACTGTAAAAATAAAATGTGATAATTTTTTTGTAAAATGCAAACGGTTGACTTATTTAGATCAATAAATTTTTTTTGTGATCAGAAAAACAATAAATATTAATACGTTATTTTATTCCTGGAACTTCTTTAATAATAGGTTTGCTTAATACGGCTGATTTTGTAAAACGTAAATATTTATATTTTTTTATTTTCTCATTTACTTTTTTGTACTTTCAAAAATTAATTTATTTTACGTTAAATTAAATAATTATTATCTATAAAAACAATTATTTAATGAATCTCTATTTAAGGTATTTAAAAAGTATGATTTAATATTCGAAATTTTATAGAATCAATAAAACATTTCAATATATTGGATTACTTTTCATTTAAATATTTAATTAAATGAATTTATTGATTCTGTAAAATCGGAAAGCAAACAGTAGTAAACAACCGTTAGGTGTTTGTCTGCACAGTATTTGGCACCCAACGCAAATTAAAATAATAGAATAGTTGACATTTTAAAATATCATAAAATAATAACTTAATATAGTTTGTAACAGCTAAACCGTATACTTTTGTTTTAAAACCAAATTATTTCTATTGAATATTTATTAATTAAGATGCGTAATATACAGTTTCATAAATTATTAAATATATTAAAAAAAAATTTATAGTCATTAATATATATGGTACATGTTTATAAAAGGACTAATTGGATAGTTTTTATTACACTGAACATTCGAACTTCATTAGCTCTTGAAATTTTAATGTCAAAATAACAAAAGCTGAACACTATAATAAGGGAAATAAAAAAAGAGAGTTTAGAAAAATAAAAATAAAGAAAGAATAGTTTTCTACAATAGCAATAAATGTATCTTATTGATGACTCGATAGTATCTCATTTTAAAGGTAGAAGCTCAGGGCTCTCCACAAATCATCCATTCAGAGCTGTCTTGCTCCTTCATTTCCTCGTATGGCCATATAAACGTTCCACATTGGTGTGAGAAGAAGTCGTAATCCAGCACTATAATACTCTCACTGAAGACATATAGCGTAGAAACCATTGACGTGTGTTAAAGGTTTTCAACGTAAAGAAGACGAAAAAAGAAACGAAAAAGGAGAGAGAGAAAGAAATAGAAGAAAAGATAGAGTAAAACCAGCAGCTATCGAATAAAGTCGAGAATTCTCATTGCCTGATGTTCTCATCACTGATGAGTGAGCTCGTTTCTCGATGCACTCTGGTTTTCGCGAATTAAAGGAGATCACGGTAAGAAGAAATAAAAATCTCATAAAAAATAATACTATTTAAAGTTAAAAAAGAGCTTATGAATAAAATAGGGATTATTATTGTCGTATATTATTTTGGTCACATTGCTGTGATTTCCAAAAGCAGCTGTTTAAAATTTTTAATTTAAAATTAGTGTGGTAGTATTTGAATTGAACGAGCTTCATAACAATTTTGTTTAATTGAACTATACAAGTTTCTTCGCTTAACTATTACTTTATGAAACTCTATTAACTAAATATTTAATGATGAAATACAATTTACTAGATATGATTTTATGGAATTAAAATTATATTTGTTCGTTTAACTATTAGAGATTCAAAAGAATATTTTTAAATAGTCATTTAAAAAAGAAAGGCTTTAATTCGTGTTAAATACAATTTCAAATAAAATTGTGCTTTAATTTCATTATATAATAATTCAATATTATGATCCTTTTAATATGTTCGTACTAATTTTTAATAATACATACAAATTCATTATCATTAGAATCGGATGATATAATTAGAATATTTAAAAAAATTAATTATAAAAATTATTTCATAAGATTTAAAGGTCTAAATGAAATTTAAGAAATCTTATATCTTATATAAGATAAATTTAAAGATTTTTTAAATCATCTATTTTTCTACTAACGCGAATATTAAAATTTAATTTTAATAGAGTATAGATAAAGGAATTATTTAAAATTATAACTTTTTTTTAACGAGTATTCATTAGTGTAATTCTGATTGAAATTGAGTGAACGATTTTATAACCGGCATAAGTACAATGATATTTAGGAGTTTTTATTAGGACGATATGAGCACTTATATTTTATTTTTAAATTATACCGTTAAAGTAATTATGAAATATTAATTTTTCTTATTTTATAACTTTCTTTTTTTTAATAAAATTATTCAAAACTATAAGAAAGAAAATCAGTATATAATACAATTATAGCTAATGCAAATAATACAACTAACTTAGTGTACAAATTCATAATTTTTAATTAAATCTTTTGAAAATTTAAAATTTCTTTGCATTAATTACATTTTATTTTATTTTAATATGTAGTTTTTTCCATAATACATATTATATCTATAAGGCTTCATCATAAATTAGCACAAATTATTAACTAAAGCTTATTTAATTGTAAATAAAATTTAGTTTTCAATGCGTTCTATAAATTCGAATTTGTTTATTTAAAAGAATTTAAAAAAAAAAATTTTCACATATCATATTTTTAATAGTATTCAATAAATAATAAATATTGTATTTATTTGTAGTAAAAAAATATTTGAGAAAATTGAATATTAACGTTTCGTGTAAAATGAAATTAATTTTTTTTATTATTTCGTATAAATCTATAAAATTGTGTTCGATATCTGTATTTTTTGTTACAAAAACTTTTTATGTCACTGTAGAACTTCTAATAATGTAAAGACTGGTTCAAACATTGTATGAGAAGTAATTGTGACCGAATTTAAATAATAATCCAAGTCTAGTGGGAAACTTATAGTACATTTACTTTTATTTCACAATTAGTATCTTTATAATCATATTTTTATATTGTCTTTAAAAGAAATTATCAGGAAGAAATTACATTTTTATTTAAATTAATAATCTACTAACCTAGAAACTAAAAGCAAATTCTTTAAGTATTTAGATTACTAATAAGTATTGGAAGCGAATCCTACGATAAATCTAGAACCAAACGTGAGAAAAAAGAATGGTACCACTTAAATTTCGATGGCCACACTCTCGGATGTAATATTGCACATTCAATTTAGACACCGATGCACGAAGTGCGAGCTTGTTGCCTCAATTGGATAATTCGAGTCGATTGCATCGTAAAGCGTGAGGGGGTGCAAAAAACTTCGTTGGGTCCAATTAACGACGTGGGCGGTTTGTTTCGCGCCTGACGTACGTATACACGGTTGATTGAATCGACTCAACTGTTTTAATACATCTCTGGATACACTTTATTTTTCTTGTCTTTTCTTTCTTTGGTTTTACAGGACATACAGCATCTTTTGTTCTACACACTCGTTTGTGCTTACGAACTACAAGTTATACGGTTTAAGCTTATTACCAGTTTAAATCATATTTATAAATATTTGTTCTACTTAATAAATTCTATAAAGAAAATTTCACGTAAATTAAAATTGAGTTTACAATACAATTGTATTCTATTAAAATTATTGTTATTTTTTATTTTTTTAAATTTTAAAGTTTCATTTGATACATTCATTCATTTAATAACATTTTTAAACTACAAAAATCTCAAATTTTTTATTTAAAAAAAATTATATTTAGAAGATATTCTTATATCAATAATATAGATTTTATATATCGATGTAATAATTATTTTATACAATAAAATTTAGTGAGTTAATAACGTTGAAATGAAATATAAAAAATATATTTATACAATATAGGAACTTAATGTTTACGAAATGATACCTTATGATGTTTAATTTACCATATACTTTTTCCTGGTTATTACTTAGAATTGTCTACTTATTTTATTTATTTTAATATAATTTTACAGTTTTATATCTCGGTATATATATCTTATATTATATATCTTATATTTATTATTATATATCCCTTTTTTTCTTTCTTTTATATTTTGTTATTTCTATTTTCTTAAATAAGTTTATTTATATTAATTTTGTCTTTATTTATTCAAAATTAAAAATGTATTTAAACATTTTTTATTCATTTTATTAAAATATATTTAATAGCTCTGAATATCTATTAATAATTTATGCAAATATAAAATATAAGTATACATTTTTCAGCTCGTTTCTTTTTAAAATTATTTTTTAAAAGTATATGAAATGATAGCAATTAAAGTGGTTATGAATCATATTACGTAAAAATCAGTTTTTTCTATAAACATAACAACTAACAAATTTTTTAAAGTAGATCAATTAATGTTAAAAATATACTATGAGATTAATTTTTCAATTTTTTTATTTAAAAAATTATTTATGTTCTAGGACTTGTATACATACTGTAGATTATTACAGTTTGTTTAAATATAATAAATATTTAAAGCCTTAAATATATGATATACCTATTTAATTAAATATTTAAATGAAGCAATTATAACATTCGTTGTTTAGCTAAGCATTGCTATTTTATCATCATGAGTTCAGGTTACACATAATATTTATCATAATTTAATAGTACTTGAATTACTAACATTATTTTAAATAAATTTATCAAATAAGTACTTTAAATTTATTAATTTTTTTTATTCAATCTAGTAAATTTTTTTTATAACTTTTATTCTACTAATGTAAAAATAATTAATTACAACTTTTCAATAAAATTTTTTGTGTACAATTAAGAATTTAAAAATTTTATATTAAATATTTACATAAGAAATGTGTTACGAATTTACCAAATTGAAGCAAAATTCATTTTTGATATGACTAACTTGTATACCTTATCAAAAAGAAATTAAACACAAATATGTACATAATTATACACAAACATGCAAACATGTAACCATTTCATACGTAGGTGTACAGTAGACTTTTTCAGCAATTTTATAGCACTCAAACGCAAAAATATCAGGCGGCGACAGCAGCGAGTTCTTAATCTTTTTGCTTCGACAGATTGTCATTCGCTTTTTTCTGCTTTTTACGTTATTGCTTTTCTAGATCCTCTTTTCCATAGAAAATTGCATTTTAAACTTAAACGAGTGTCTGCTTTCTTTCGATCTCCTCTACACTTTATTCCAGTGTATAATACGAAAACTAGCAACATTAATATTATTATAAGTAATAATGGGCTTTAATATGTTTAAATATGTATTTAAACTATAAAAATAAATCGAAGATGTTTGAAAATTAAAATTAGCTTAAGAAAATGGTAAAAGAATGATGTCAATATAAAGAACATATCACGGATTCATTTAGAGTAATGTGGCCTCACAGATGTTTTCGTTAAAATCAAACATCAATCTGAAAAATAATTAAATTTTTTTAAAGAATTTAAATCTTATACTTAAAGAATTTAAGTATTATGTAAAAAATTTTTTATAATTTCTTTATACTTCAAATTCTTCTAAATTATTTTATTAGTAAATTAAAATAAATTAAAATGGATTAGCGATAAAATTTAATATAAAAAAATATATGTTTTTTGCATTTAAGCAAATTTAATATTAAAATTACTGTTTTATATTTTTATTTTTAGTATTTCAAATAAATAAATATTTCTATGAGAATTTAATAAAATTGAAATTTAAACAATACGTAAAATCATCTTGAATTTAATTCATAATTCGAATCTATTTGATATTTAAAAATCTCCCAAGATATTTATAAAACAAAAACTAATTTATAAAGTGAGGTTATAATACCTCGAGCTTGTAAGTATATTTTAGAGGTTTTCAGTTAATTCGAATCTTTTATTGCATTTGGCTGACAGTACAATCCTAGGTAACTATACTTTTTCATTGATATTCAATAAGAATTATATATTATATTTAAATAGTATTCCAAGAAAAAATATTTGCATGTCACAAAAAATATTATTAATTGATAATTTTATTTAATTAAATTGTTATGGTTATATATATTTTTGAACGATTATATAAAAAAAAATAATATTTTATGTAACTTCAAATCCATTTTTGTGTTTCTATTAAAAAGTATTCCTAAAATTCCCAAAATTATTTAATTGTAAGAAAAATATTTAAATCCTTGTATAAATAAAAAACTAATTTATATTCTGTTTATGTAATTATTTTTTTTGAATAAATAAGTTTAATAGTTAAGTATAGTCAACATTTATATCTGTTAATATTTTTCGTTCATTCTTTAATTAATATCAATAGTAATCATATTTTTAATAATAAAATTCTCAAAACATTATTAATGGCTAACTTTCCTAAATTTAGTCATTTAAATTTTTTCATTTTTATATTACACGATTGAGAAATATCTTATCATTTT
This sequence comes from Platyscapa corneri, assembly GCA_018907185.1. Classification (NCBI taxonomy): domain Eukaryota; kingdom Metazoa; phylum Arthropoda; class Insecta; order Hymenoptera; family Agaonidae; genus Platyscapa; species Platyscapa corneri. The sequence continues at coordinate 5,572,150 of JACCHW010000001.1, forward strand.
AATTTATAAAATTATATTTTAAAAATTAAAATGTTTATTTTTTAACTGATTTCAAAATTCTACTTATTAATTCTCTTTAAGGAATATTTTAGGAATTTTCTCCAATAAAATAATAATTATTATTTAATAAAAATTGTAATATTATACGAACCTTCTTATATATTATTTATTGTTATTCTTTTATATTTTCTATATAATTTGATTAAATAATTATAAAATAGCAAAGTTTTACTAAATGTATGTCGATATAAATTCATGTACTTAACTCAGCTTTAAAGAATTTGAACTTTGAAATTTATTGACTTACATATCTATAAGAATTTCTTAAAGAACAAGCAAAACGTGGAAAAGGAAAAATCTAAGTATCAATGTATATACGTACACACCGATATTCAGACAAATAAAAGAACTGTTAAAGAAATAGAACTCTGATTCAGCTCTTTTCCAAACCCGTATGAATGTAAAAGTTCTATGCGCTTATTCGCATACAGAAGGTTGATCGAGTAAAAGAGTTATTTGCCATCCTCTTTCAACATGTCTCTTACTTCCCAGTGAAAGCACTGCTGTCTTAGATTTAAGTACGACACGTGCTTCAAACAGAAATCACAAACTCTTTGAGCGCTCACTCACTAAATCTCGCACGAACAAGCAGACAGATACGCGACGAATAGGGTAGGTGGATAGATTTCGATTTTCGGTACCTATATAATCATTCAAGGATTGAGACAAGAAATAATTTTAATCTTCGAAAAATATCTTTTCTTCCTTTTAATTTACACTCACTATCGAGGCTACTTCAATTCTCGAAATAAGACTTTAAAGAGCTGTGGGTTCCGGTGATAGTTCTATAAAGTATTGTTTTATTACTAATATGTTAAATAACTATTCGGAGTTGTATCTAACTGAGTTGTATCTTTATTGAGATTCGGATTTCCAGTAATGATATTGATATATAAGCTATAAATTTTATTTTATCAATGTGCTCGTAGACTCAAGATAGACTCACTGTTCCAAACAAGATGAGAAGTGCATTATTTTGATTTTTAATCAGAAAATAATTATTCATTACGAATATATTGATTTATTCACATATTTTATAATGTACAAAAATCTGTAAGTAATTTTTAAATAATTTTTTTTTAAGAAATCTTTGTTATTTATGAGATTTTTCTATGACTTTACTATAAATAATATTAAAATTGGAGTCTAGTATTGTACTATAATTTCCTTTTTTTCGAATTAGTATCGTTTATGTCGTTTTGAGAATATTTTAAAGTAATAAACAAGTATTTAATAATTTTTAATATGTTCGAATTAAACAACAAACAAAACAATACATAATGATGGAGTAATTGATTAGAAATACAAGTTAAATTAGAAAATGTGCCGTTTTTCTCTATAAAGTTTCTGCTATCTTAAAAAGAATAGTGGAATATCTCCTCACGATATGCTAATTAATGGTTCCACATATTGCGTAACGAAAAGGGAAAAAGAGAGAAAAACGGAAGTACTTAATCGATGGATTAACTATTATTTCGTGAAGATATAAGAAAAACATAACATAAGGTTTAATTATTTATATTTATTCACAATTTTCAAAGATAATTAGTTTAAGAAACCGTTAATAAGACTTTCCATTAAAAAAGAAATATTGTGAATACAATCTCCCCATTGAATGTGACGTCGGATCATTGGGAATTGTGTTTTTAACACAGCTACCACAAGAGTCATCGCTATTTGTCGTGATTATCCGTGATTCCATTAACAGAATCGTCGTTGAGCGATTTGAAGGTGGATACTTTATCTTACTAGTATAGGCTATATCTCGATAAAACTTCATAAATAATTGAACGTTTCTATGTTTAATTTTTTCTTCAACAACCCATAATTTCTTCAGGAAAACAATGAGCTTAATCCTTAGAATGAGTGAGTCAATCTAATTCGCCGATTTGTAGAAATACAGTGAGAAGAATAGCATCCATTATTATAGAATAATGTAATATGATAGTAATATTAAGCAGAAATATATATCTAATTCTTAAGTGCAAAGGCAGTTGATAACTAATTTTAAATTTCGTATGATAGCATTAGTATATTATTTATTTATTTATATGAAAGTATCAAATTCGTTTAAATAAAAAAATAATCAGTTTGCACAAAAATTTAATACACATACAGAGCAACATTATATGCACTATACATAACATTTTTTAAAGAATACCTTTAAAATGTTTTAAAACATTCCGATTTTAATTATTTCATCAGATTTAAAATGAAATTTTTATTAAATATGATTAAAATATTAAAATTCTAAATACATTCGTTTATATGTTGCTTTTTTAAAAATATTTTTATAATATCTGGTAATTTTCTAAATAAAATTGGTTTTAAGTAAAATAATTATATTTTAAACCTTTCTAATTCGATGTTTAGACCTTTCAAATTCAAGAATAAAAGAGTTTTCTCTTAAAAAATCTCTTTAAAAATTATTCTTTTATAGTCTTTTATAAAATTATGAATAAAAGAAAGGTACATAATATATTTCGTTCAAAAATATTTTATATAAAATAAAATATTATGTTCAAGATACCATAATTTAAAAAATTATATAACTTCTTAAATAAAATTTTGAAGAACATAAAGAAAATAGATAAGTTTTGATTCAACTACTCTAAGAAATTTTATACTAAATATGAAATAATATTGCATTAAAATTATTTGACTTTCAATAATAAATATAAAGATAAATATTTTCTATTAAAAGTAAAACTTAAGTTCCCTTTAGACTTAACTTATGCACTTAAAGTTATGCTACCTAAAGTAACGTACATATAGAATAGAAAAGTTATCATTATTATCGGATGCTAGGGTGAATAAGTAATCCTAAAGTGTTTGACGTGAACTGCCCTTCGGAAGCATTAGACTACTTTAATCGTAATGTATGTAATGGCTGTAGTTGGCAATTGGATAAGCTTCTTAGAGTAATGCGCTTACCACACATGGATTCTACTGGCAGCGTCATCGCTTCTGTAGATGTGCATCGTGATGTGACACTACAGTAATGATATTACCTAGTAAGCATGCTAGACTGAGTTTCTCAAACAGGTGGGTGACCGTTACGTGACCTTCGCGCCTATTACATGCTAATGAGCTTTAACAATTTTGATATTTTGTCAATATGAATAAGATATTTTGATAATGATGATTCTACACTTGATAATCAATCATTGAATACATTGAAATAAGTCCAATTCCTCCTAGTTTTAACAGTGAATAAATTTTTAGTTTTTATTACTTATGTATTATTTCAATTATTTCACTGAAATTAAATATAATCGTAAATAAAAAATGCGATGAATTATGTTAAATTTGAAAGTATGTAGTGGTAGACTATATGAACCGTAATTAGTGAGGAAAATATTTTTCTATAACATTATGATTACAAATATTGCTTATATACTAATGCAAACATAAAATTGTTACTCTTTTAAAAAATTTAGTAATACTTATTATTTTTCACTTGAGTGTAATATAAATGTGTAGGTAATATAATCAAATTATTTTCATAACATTTATATTAGTGCTAAAACTGAAGACTCAATGCCTTTTTAAAAATTATCAAATCAAACTTTAATTCATCAATATTGTGTTTATATGTATACAATTAACAAATTTTATAAATAAAAATCAACTAATAAAAACTTAGTAAATAATTATAAATTTTAGCATACACGAATAAAATATGATATTAAAAAAACAAATACCAAACAATTATATTAAAATAAAGTAATTAACAACTTTTTAGTAGTGTCTTTATGATCGCTAAATTATGTATATAAACTTTATATAGTATATACATAGTTTATTTTAAAATTTCATTCATTTTAATATTTTTAATTCATTTAAAAATATTTACTTTATATTTAAAATGTATACTTAAATACTTCACAATATTATAGTAAAATTTATTTTGAATCTTTAATGCACACTATTACCAATTTAATTTGGTTATTAATATTTTTCTAAATTCAACTTTTGATCAAAAGAACTAAATTATTATTTAAGAAATAAAATTAATAATGATTCTTTCTTTAAAATAATGAATTTATTTTTTAATAGTAGGAAAAACATTCATAAATTTAGAAATTATAGAATTCTGTGCAAAGTATCTATTTTATAACTTATCCAAAAAAGCTAACAAAGCTAGTGCTGTTTCATCAAGCATAATTTTCCAATTCAGAATAGTGCACTTAGATTAATCGAACTTCAGAATCTTAGATAAAGTTCTATTATATTATCGATCTATTATATTATCCATATTTATCGATTACTTTAATTATCTATGAACTCAAAAGTAGAAATAGGATAATAATATTTAATTAGTCTTGGAAAATATTAGAAATAATAGAACTATTTTGAAAGTAGATAATAGCTGATAAACTTAAATAAACGAACTTAAAGTATTATGATATTAACTTCAAAAATATTTTAGCATTAATGACATTAAAAATAAAAAATATATTATTAGGTTTATATAGTGAAAAAATTTAAAGTAAGTGCAAATAATTTTATTGACTTTCTGAAATAAACTAACATTAATTTCTTTTCTTTGAGTTTACATACTAATTGGATATTCAAGTTCAAGTTCTAATTTTAATCATAAATAAAAAATTCTTTCAATGCACCCCAAATCTTAAATTTTAATAAAAAAATTATTATATGTTTGATATTGATATAAATTTAATTAGTAATTATTTCTAATTTCTGTATTATTAAAAAATGTATAATTATATTACGTATAAAAATAAAATTATATTCATAACTTGCTTTATTTAATTACTGATAATTATTATTTTACTACGTCATCATTTTTACCAGTAATTCTCTATCAATAATTGCTTATTTATATTATGAAACATCACTATTAAAAATCTATAGACACTCTTTGAAGAAGTATTGATATTAATTAACCGAATAAACAGTTTACGTTAGAAACATTTGAATTTAAATTTTTATGCAAGCATATTTATGCATTTCGACTTTCTCGCTTTGTGCATAAACTTGAGTAGCTGAAAAAAATGTAGCAACTTACGAGGGTAAAATCTTTCAATACCACCTATACGGGTAAAGAGAGATGAAACTATAAAATGCTTCTTCGTATTAAACCAGAAAATTACTCTTAAAATGTATTCCTTTACAATATAATTCAATCTATTTAAATTTATACAGATATTTATTATATCATTCATTTAATTGTTTTATTTTGAACAAAATGATAAATTTTTCTTTCCATAGTAACGTTATTTTGCACCATAAAGACGAAAGTGTATCTATATATATTAATTTTTTAAAGGAAACTAATTCATTGAAATAATTACTTATATTAGAGAATTTTTAATTTCAGTTTATAAATTAATTACTAGAAATAAATATACTCTACATTTTTTATATGGGAAAGAATAATCGTAAGGAATTAAAATAATTAGAATAAAATATTCTAAATTAAATTTTATTAATATAAACTTTTAATATTATATACTTAATTATATCAATATCTTAGCTACTGAGAAATTATACAAAACTGATATAATGATACTAATGTATTTATTATATTATTTATAGTTTTATTGAAAAAAACTTTTTTATTGAAATTCAAGTTTAAAATAAATTTTTAAACTTATTTTCTTTTAATTAGATTTTGCATAAATACATTAATCGAAATTTTAAAAAAGTCAGAAAGTTAAATATCACAATAGATATTTTTATATAGTATCTGTAAGTTAAGAAAAGCTCTAAATAGAATGTTCATATCGAAAGAAGAAACAAGCCTCACGACAACAGTAATTTGACAATAGCTCACTCACAAATATGGGTTAACACGGACGCCTACATATGCATGCATGCAAATTTGCGCACAGACATATACGTGTACCAGTAGGATATTGACAAAGAAAAGCATGAAATCGTCATTTGCGCTTCCTTTACTGGTAGCATAATGTTCCCGGCTGAATTTTCTGAGATCCAAGTAAGCATTGCGGAAGTATATGAGGGGAAAAAGCAGCGTAAAATGACAAAAAGACACGCGCAAAGTTACGCTGCCTTAACCCGAGAGTTTTAAAGCAACAGCAAGCTTTAATGGTCAACATTACGTTCCTTTTCTTATTCTCATTCTCATTTATAGCTCGATTAAAAATCTTAATTTTATTTATTGGATTTAAAAATAAATTTCTTTGAATCGATAATAATCTATTTGTATAGTATATTAGTAAATTTTAAAAACGAAATTCAACGTTGTTTTGAAAGTTGAAAAGATAAAGCTTGAAAATAAAGAATATTCTTCTAATTGTCTATATAACTAGCGATTTATTAATTATCAATTTATTTGGGTATTTATATGATTACCTAACTTTATAAAATTCATTTCTTATATTTAACTATTTGACATTCGGTAATAAAGAATTTTCGGATTAGATTCATATTATAGATTTTTATTTGTTAGAGTGAATATCATATATTATTAAGAATAAAAGATATATTAAAAGTTAGAAAAAACCTAAATAAAATTATCTATCGATAATTACTATATGGATAAAAGCATCAAAAATAGAATTCTCTCGTAAATACTAAATAAGCAAGATTAGTGAGTCGCAAAATCGAATTGAAGAAAAAAATTATTTCAAAAAAAAGAACTTGCCTATTTATCAGAATAGTATAAAATAATACAAAATCTTGAATGTAAAAGAATAATTGTATGATAAATCCTGGAGTAAATAAAATTTGTGTTAAAATCCTGAAATAAAATTTTAATCGCGTTTGATAATATTACTTTATTAGAGGAAAAATATTGATTCAATTATAATAATTTATTTTATTTTGTAGTAAATTAGATGATATTCTAAACATAATTCAAGTTTAATTATACAATTAATGTAATTATTACTTATAAGCAAAAACGTCCTAAAAATGAAGTAAAAATGTTATTTTTTAAATTACTCATCATCTTGTAAATATTCTATATTAAAAATATTTTATTGATACTTTAATCGATAAAATTAAAGTGATTCTTTTATTTCTGCGAGTATTAAATAGAATTATTCTTCCTAACTTGGAGGACAAAGTTTCAAAAATTTTTTGTTATAGCACCATTTATATGAAACCTTTGCATAATTATAAAATTATTTTTGCTAGTTAAAGTGATTAATGTTACTTAAAAATTTTGAAACATTTAAAAAAATATTTGCAATTTAATTTTTTTTTTAAACGTTTATAAAATAGCTTATTCTTCTTATTCCAATTAGCATTCTGTGACTAAGGCAACTTAGAAACTGCGCGCGCGATACGAATGCAACTAGATCTTCTCAGAGAAGACAATAAGATATTTTTAGCTTGTTCAGAAAGTTATTATGTTATAAGTTACTTGTTTGTATTGCATGAAGAATTCAGATTGAAACCAATGCTTTATAGTTTTGTTAGCGAACTTAATGTTGAAATAAGAGATAGAATTCTTAGGTAAATAAAATATCATGAACCTCTTATAAGGACAATAATAATTTTAAAAGAGTAATTAAAATGACTTTGTTTTAAAAAATACTCCTTAATTCAATAGAAAAATATTATTTGAAATTTAATAAATTACATTTTCACAAAGTGAAGTAAAATCGATTTGTGAAATAATTTTATAAGTGTAGATTAATTATCTGTACATGATAAATGCGAGTAATTCACGTATAATTTACATCACAATCATCAATAACGATGAAACATACTGATTAAAATGCGATTTACTATTTAAGCTCACGATAGATACATGGTATGGGCAGAAAATGAAAAAAAATTTGAAATGGTGAAGAATAGAGAAAGTAGTAAAATTGGAAAAATGAATTAAAAAAGAGAAAAAGTGTTAAATTCATTGGTAGAATGAAGGTGAGAAAAAGGAAACTATTGTAAATGAGAAAACAATGAAAATGTAAAAAAATAAAAAAAAAGTCCCGCGCGATTGTGTAATAAAATAGTTTTAAAAAAGTACTATAAAAAATTTTACAAAAGCAAAATAAGTCAAATTAGTCAAAGTACAAGTAAATAAAAAAAATATGGATAAGTATCTGGTAGACACCCATAACATAATAACAGGGAGAAAAAAAGAAAATTGTACCGCAGAACGATGAAATAAAAAAATACCCGAAAAGAAAGACACACGGAAGATAGTGATGGGGATAGAAGGAGCGATTAGAGAAATGAAGGAATTAAGAAAAGAAGAATTTCAAGATATACTAGAAGTGGTAATGAACATTATTGAAAATTTTATGAAAAAATAAGACAAGAACAAGAAAATGGTGAAGAAAATCTATGAGGAAATTTACGAAAAAATGAATGAGAAATAAGATAATGAATGAGAAAGTAAGAAGTTATGAAGAGGAAACAATTAAATATAAAAAAACAATTATGCAGGAAAAAAGTAATGTGTCGAATAAAGATAGAGGTTAAATTATAATAAAAAAACACAAAGAAATTAAAAATAAATAATTAGAATGGATTATCGAACACGGGAAGAAGGATAAAAGGAAAATAACATTATCATTACGGGATTGAAATCAGGTGTTAAATATATGGAAGAGGCCATTAGTTTGTGGATGAGAAAAGTGTGGTCGAGTGGCAGTGGTGACATTTGCTGGTGGGGGACAACACTCAACAGTGAAGATGATAAAAAGAAGATTGTAAAAACAAGGTATTAAAACAAGGTGTAAAAAACAGCATTCAAAGAACGAGAAATTAGAAGAAATATTATGAATAAATGTAGAATGCTACGGGAGAAGGGAGGCGATGGTACTACGTAAGAAATAATATAATAGGTGAAAAGATAATGAAGAAAAAATGAGTGGTATCGGAGAAAAGGGCATAAAGAGAGAGGGTCGCGTTGGTATAAATAGGAAAATAAAAGAGAGTACAAAAAGCCGAAGTGAAACAAATAAATGGTAAAATTAAATAGTATTAAGAGTAAATCTATATTTCAGAATAAAACCTGTTACCAAATCATATCAATAAGTAAAAAGTGATAAAACTATTAGTGAAAGAGTACATAAACTATTCATGCGTAGTTTGTAAGGTGTGCTTAGATATGTTAAGAAACTGTACGAATATATAAATGTATTAGTAATATTGTAATGTATTATAACAATTATATTGTTATTAAAATAATAATAAAAAAATAATAATATATTAATTAAAACGAAAAAATATTATCGAATAAGTATAATAACATAATATTATATTATAATATAATAATTATAAAATATATAATATTATTATAATAATAATAAAAAATTTTTATCTTTATTATTTTCCAAAGTTATTAAATTTTTTTTATTTAATCTTTTAGAATTTATTAAACAAAATTTTTTAATTAAGATAATTATCATAGACTATTATAATAATATATTTAAAATTATGTGCATTTATCGTTTTAATTATATTTTCTATTATATGATTCATTAATTAGATATTTTTGTATGTACAATTTGTATAAGATAAATTATCAAATTTTTTTTTAGCCTTGGTAGTTCTCTATTTATTATTGGCAAAAGATTCCCTACTTATTCCTACCCATTCTTCATTTTTCAGTAAGATTCAAAGAAAGCTGAAGGACATTCATTTACAGAGTTAATAAGATTACGAAGAAAGAAATAACTAATTCGAAGAAGATGGTCAATGACCCTGGACTAAGAGAGTGGATCCATGGACATAGATTAAATAGAGCAATTGAGGTCAAGCGATATCGATTTCGTGTGTTCGTTTGGCGGTAACACCGGATTCACTAGACTAAAGTTGACATTTTCATTGAGGTAGCGTTGGATCAAAAGTGATTGATACTTGTTTTATTTCTTTTAAGCATTATATGGCTTGTAGTGCTTCTCTTTTTAAACGTTTGGACCCTTGTATAAAGAATGATTCTGCAAATAGTGAACGATCCCTCGGTTCAATTTATACAATTTACAGTATAAAAGAATAATAAAAAATAGAAAATAATTTATAGAATAGCACGGATAAATCAAAATAAGGCGGGTAAATTCTAGTAGGTACAATGTTAGAGAATTTCTTATCTCATCTTATGTTCGCCGGTTTTATCTATTGCTTGGCAAGATGTGCATACACATCTGCAGAACTTTTTTAAAATTGGATTAAGTATTTTCAGTTTTGTAATTGATACAACAAATTTAATTATATTTTAATACACTTGCCAATTATTTTGGCAGTCTTTCAATACTGTATTAACTCTTGATTAAAGTTTGTAAAGCAATTTATCTTGTAATTTATATTCAAATAACTATTACGATGTAATTTTATATGCAATAAAAAAATTACTAGTTATTTTTTCAAGTAAGGTTCAGAGAAAATCGAATACTACAAGCTATATATTTTTTCAAAAAAGAATGTTATATGATCGTACATATGAGAAATCTAGCTCTCGTATGGTGCTTCATTCAAACAAAGCATACCTGCGCAGGTAATTATTCATCCACTCGAATCGGATATGTGTAAATATGCATAAGTGCACGCACACATATATGCATTCATACGCTCATCCACAATCATTCTCTCTCATAAAACTAACTGAACGAGAAACGGCTAATCGCTTCTGCGCTTGTGAAACGACCATACAGATGTACATAATTTGCAAGTGCACGATCGCTCGCTAGGTGATATTTATTTTAAATTTTGCTCACGCTATCCTGATTTCCCTCTCTCTTTCCTTCCTATTCCGTCGCTCTTCTTTTCACGAGTTTTCCCTGTGTCGCACGAATCAGCTGTAATTGAAAATCACTGTCGTACGTTCGTGTCAAGCATCCACAGGGCGTTCGAGCGGCTTTGATCCCCTGCTCCTCACTGCAGTCCCTTTTACTATTTGAAAGGGAAAATACCTAATGGATAAAGTATCGCTACAAATGGAAAACATTTTTCCAGTCTCCGGTTTCGCGAATGCATGTGTGTTTGTCGTAGGTTTATTTGAACAACGAATAAGTGCGTTATGACTCAATGCCATTGCTAGTCATAGGATTCAGAACGATTTAAAAAATCTATATCTATCATTTGTTTGAAAAAATTTAATAATTGTATTCAACTCTATGAAGCAAATAATAATGAAACGTTTTAAAAAATATCATAATATATAAATATAAAACTTCTGATCAAATATAAAGGATTCAATAATTTTCCAGTAACTCTTTATTTATAAATATTTACTTCATAAGTCAAGATATATTTTTATTGCTCTAATATTTATCTTTAATGAAATCTTAAAATAAATTTTTTTAATTCATTTGTGTTTTTTATAAAGACTTTACTAAAAGCAATAAAATTGAATTAATTAAATAAAATTGTAAAAACTATGATAAAAAATGTAAATGATTAAAAAAGTTTTAAAAATTACTTTGTATGTTTTAGTTTCGTAAAAAAAACATCTAAATTCATAAATATTACTTCGAGTCGTTATTCAACATCTATAGTACCACTAGATCTATACTGATACCACTACTACTATAAGTTATTCATAGCTTTGATTATTGATGCTGCTTGGAAAGTTATATGGACAATATTTTAATTAATTATTATCGGATATAAATACTGGTTTGATACATTTCAGAACATATTGCATAACAGAAATTTACATATTTATATAAAAAAATTTGTATTGAACAACTATCATACACTTATTATTAATGTATAATTACTATTATTTGAAAATTTATTCGAATATTAAACTGAGTTTAAATCACTTAATTATTTTTATTGTCTTGCTTTATTTTAAATATGATTTAATAAATTGTAAAAATAAATTTTTTCTTACAAAATTAATAAAAATGATGTAGCAGATTAATAAAGAAATTATTAAAGGAAGCAAATAAATCAATTAAAATTTTATTTCTTTAATTATTATTATTTTTTTATTATCATAACTTTTTTTTATTATCTTAATTTTTATTTATTAATTTCATTATTATCTTAGTCTTAACGTTCTTTTTGTTGTTGTAAATATCATTTATAAAGTTAAATATAAAAAAGAAAAAAAAACTTTTGCTATATCTTGCATTTATACTTTTATAATAATGACTTGTAAATTATTATGAATTATTATTAAAAAAAAATTAATTAGAAACGTAATTAATATGAGCTTATATACATTATATCTTAATCATTATAAAATCGTATTATTGTATAACTACTTTAATAAAATTTATTACCTTGATTAATAAATTAAAAAAATTATCTTATATAATTACTTAAATAATTTACTGCTTTTATCTGTGTTAATATATACATATATATATATATATATATATATATGTGTGTGTGTGAATAATTAATAAGTATATTCATACTTATTTTAGAATGTTTTCAGTAAATGTTTTCTGAATTAACACTGTTACATAGATAATCCTTTTCCTTAAGATTCTTTCCCATTAAGGAAGGAGACGAATTTTAGGGGAAGATAGAGAGAGGTAAAAAAAGATTGACTGTGATTAACGACACTTTCTTATCTTACCCATGCACAGTATTATCTTCATTTTTACGATTAATCAATGTCTTTGATATACAGATAGACAAAAAAATTTTTGTCATCGTGATTTTTCAAAATTTTTGTTCAGTTAATTTGATTATTTTACAATATATTACATTTAAAAATATTCTTGTCATTATAATATAAATATTATGTTTAAGTATATTGTGTGGAATTTGATAATTAAATAAGAAATAATTGAATCAATCAATTTTTCATTTTTTCAAATTTTTCAAATAAAAATTGTGAATAAATGAAATCTAAATTAATCTGTCTTATTATCCTCGAAATAATTAAAAAATTTCGTTAACTATGAAATATACAATGTATTCAGTATTTTATTGAATTTTATCCATTTGATAGTAGATCAACAATAATTAAATTTGTGTAAGAAAGAATTTGCAAAACATAGCTGTTGGCTGTATTTGACAGAAAATGTCAAGTGGTCGAGAGACATGAAAATCGACGAGTGCACAGCCATGACAAAACCAAATCATATTACTCATAACCGAATGACGTACATTCCACATCCTCATACATGATAAAAGTGTTTTTATTATAGTTAAAGAAACATTTTAAAATATTGTCGGGTATAAAAATTTAATAAACAAAATAAATTATTAGAATATATATATGTATATATATATATAGTAAAAACGAGTATTTTTTATTTCGATTACTCTTGAGATAAATTTTAAATGTATTATTAATTTTGAATTTGTTGAATGAATACCGTTTTCGCAATTACAATTTTCAGTATTTTCTTTTTATATTTAGCCAGCTTTCCAAATTATTGAAAAAGTCGATCTGTAATAAATGGAGTTGCTAAGTTTCAGATTTGGATACGAAACAAATTGTTAAAAACAATTTGTTAAAAATAAAGTTTTCATTTTTATTCGTATTATTATTTAGTAACCATATATTACTTTTCTGTAAATATGAATAGAAATTCATTATTAGAAATATTGATTCAGAAAAAAGTGTAAGAAATGAACTAAAATTATTAGTAATTATATCTTTTATAATTCATATTAATATATTAATATTAATTATAATGTTAATAATTAAATATAGATATATCTTAAAACTATGAATCTACGAAGGCCATAAAGATATAAATTTACAAAACTATTAAATATATTGATATGCGTATTGATTTTGAAGTTTTAAAATTATTTATATGTTATAAATTTTCATTTTATTATAATTAACTCTCTTATGAAATTGATATTATAATTTTTTTCCTCTAATAATTAAACTATTTATTAAAATTAAATTATATATAATACGGTTTTTTTATCACTTGGTTAATAATAAAACATCATTTAACATTAAAAACATTAGAAATATGATTACAGGGTAAAAAAAGAAAATAAAAATTAATATTTCATATTCAAAAACTTTTTGTTAGAAAAATACTAAACTAAAAAGTAAATCAATGTCGCATCAAAGGGAAAGATAAAACAAATCAAAATAAACAAATAATGCAGTATAAAATACAGAGTATCTAGCTTAAGCAATTTTCTCGTATTTTTTGTACGAAGAGAATTGAAAAATACTTATCATGAGAAATAATAAAAAATAATAAAGATTTAAATACTAATTCATTGAAATATGTTTAAATATGTAACAATGTATTTAAAAATATTGACATATCTTAAAAAATATTAAATTTAAGTATTTAGCAAATGAAAAGTTTTATATGTAAAAGAATTTTAATTTAAAGAACTTTATTGCCGTTGAGATTTCGGGAAGCCCCGGCGTCGTTAAGGTTTCGCGAAATCGTCAAGCGGCCGTAAAATGGGCATCGCGAATTAGGCTATATAAAACAGCTACGAAAAATATTCGAACAGCAGAAACCCCTTTGCCACGCCCGCGTACTCATTAACATTACACAAATAATTCGTTATTTTATTCCAATTACCTTTATAAATCCTTGACGTTTTTTCTCCAGCGATGAAACGAACAGGTCAACTTTATTTATAAATATGCATATATGTAGTAAATATATTCTGAAAGCATGAACGAAAAAATGCTTTTAAAGTTTCTGATTTATGAAAAGTCAAAAACATTTTTTAAAACTTTTAATAGTTTATTGACTATTTTAATTTTATTAATTCTAATATAAATTAAAAATATTAAATATATTTTTTAAATATATTTATTATTATCTTATATTATTTATCTATTTGAAGTAAATAATTTTATTTATATTGTACTTATTTTCTTTATAATATTTTTTTTTCAATGTTAAATCGATTAAACACTTAATTTAATTATATATATATATATATATCACTAAAAAAAATTATGTATTGCTTAAAAATATTAACATTATTTGCAATGATAGAACTCATATTGGATATTAAGATAATTATAACTGATCATTAACTGTTTAATAAATTATTAATAAAAATATATATTTATAAAATATTATATTTTTGTTTAATTGAATAAATAATTCAATAAAATAATTACGTAATTAACCAAATATATGCAATAACTTGTATATTCGTAGAACTTACCTATTTAAATTAAAATATTACGCCAAAAATTTTAATTTTAATATTCTAAAATGATAAAAAATAATGATCGACTACTCAGCATTAAAAGTTATAATGTATGAACGTGGTATTCAACAGCTTTTTACGAGCGTAGTTATAAATCTACTCCGGACTTTATTCGGTGTTGGAACCTGATAACTTGATATACAAAAATATTTACATGTATGCTTGTATTGAAGAAACAATCGATAATCAATATTTTATTAAAATTTAATTAAGAACTGATGAGATTACATCTATAGATTTAAATGTTACTAAAGATTTTTAGTTTAAGAAATTATTATTAAGTCCGGCTTGAATCGAACAGTAGTTTTTATTTTTAAATAAGTTCAAACTTTTATACTTAAAGTAAATAAAATTAAAAATGAAGCGATGATAACAAATCAGTAATAATTTAGGTAAATTTAAATATATAAAAGTTTAACGCTGCAATATTGTGTTATGACTGTAAGAATATGCACACAAGGTAACATTATATTGATTTATATATAAGAAGCCTCAAGCCTGTCTAGTCTCTGTATAATAATACAATTCAACAGTTCCTTAAAAAAGCTTTGACCGCAGCCTTGTAGTGATAGCGTCATGAATTGTAAACTATGGAAGCACTTAAATCCCAAATAGTGCAAAAATTAAGTGATAAAGCAACTTTAAATACCGATAAGTATATTTGTTTCTAAAAATAGTAAATCTGTATATTTTAAACAATACCAATTAACTGATACTTTTGTTTAATTATTGGGGATGGAGGTATCCAAAATCCAACTGTACTACTTTTCCATTTAGATTCTTTTTTTTAAACGACAGACAACGGTACTATGTGATTTTAATAGTACATAGTTAAATGCAGAAGAGCTTGCTCAACAAGAAAGATTTGATACAAGTAGAGTTTTCAAGGAATCCTACCTATAAAATGGAAAGGGCTTTAACTTTTAATCTTAACGTGTTTTATACGTGAAATTTGAGATTAATACTACAAAATAGTTAATGTTGAAGCATCAAATTTTCATTTTAATGATTTAAGAATTTTATAAAATGTTGTTGAATGGTTTGTAGAACAAATTTTATTTAAAAAATTGATGAACTGCATAAAAAAATTAAATATAGTTATCAAAAACTTCGAAAATTCAAATAGAAACATTGTTAACTTCTTTTAAATTTTCTGCGTAATTATTTAAATTACGAATTTATAAATCGAATTTATACATCGAATAAAAAAATATTAATTTCATCTTATTTATATGATTATATTTTATTATATGAATAATAGTAGATAAATTTTAATTATTGATATTTTTTATCGCTTTCTTTTTTATTAATTATTACTTTCAAAAAATAGATCATAAAATCATTATTTTTTCGAATAATATATTTTATTTATATAATATGCACTACACTTCAAAGTAACGTAGAAATCTGAGCTAATTAACATTCAAATCAGTATAAAACGATATGCAAACTAAAAAAAATGTAATATAGTATATATGTAAGTTTAAAACATGTAAATTTTTTTACTTGAATAGATTCATTAAAAAATTAATTATTATGTTTGTTTCATAAATCTTTCTTTACAATTATTTAGTTCTAATATGATTAAAACGCTAACATCAAAGTTAAGTGGTATTTTTTAGTAATATCTATTTTCATGTTAAAATGAATAATTAATATTGAAATTTTCTAAAAAATTCTTTAAAAATCATTAAATAATGTAGAAATTTATAATTTGAAGAAGATTTATAATAAAACTAATTATTCAATAATCTCCTCAACCAAAGAAATAATGAAAATATTTTGTTTATGATTATACTAAAATGAACTTAATATTTTATTTATTTTGACATTTATTTTGAATAGATTCTTCGAAGCTTAAAATTGCGTGGTTCTTATTAATCTGTAGGTAAGTAATTTTTAAATTTTGTTGTCATATATTGATTATGTTACAAAAAATGATCTATACACTTTATTCTTGCAAGTATTTGTTACCTGTCCTAGACAGGTATGAGAACTTACGCTTCCTGAAAGGGCACATGAATACATCGAAAGGCCCCTCTTAAGACTGTCACCAGCCTATGCCCTAATAGAATACTACGATAGAGACAACGAGGGTGTTAGAGTGAAAGAGATAAATACGGGATGAAATGGAACGAGGAGGAGAGTTACGTGTAGAGAAAGCAATAGACACGAAAAGAGAGAGAGAGAGAGAGAGAGAGAGAGTGAGGAGAGAGATGTAGGAAGGTGCAATCCTAGACTACGTACGTACTGTAATTTGCTGTATGCATGCATCCCGAGATGGATAGACGTCGAGCCAAGCAGGAGCAGCACGAGCTAGCGGCAGTCTCTCGGAAGATCTATGGATTTATGCAAATGCAGGCAGTTAGAGTCCTGAGCAGTGCGGATCCCTTCCTCCCGTTCCTCTTTCTCATTCAGTCTCGCTCTCTCTCTCTCTATCTCTCTCTTTCTCTCTTTGTTGAATAATGCTTCGATAAGATACGAGAGGTGAGCGCTCATATGGCCCATACCTATACTCCACGACATCTCTCGCCATTGATTTGTCACCCTTCTGATCTGCTTTTCTCTCACTCGTACTATCTCCCGTGTATCTTTATCTTCGTCTTCGACAGACTCGTTCATGTACGATTCTCTGTTACATCTATTCGTTATATAGGTACGAATGTGCCTGAAATGAATGGGGGAAGGGAGAGACTTGCCGCATACACATTATGTATTGCGAATACTGCTTCTGGCTATGAGAGAATGGCTAGGATAGTCATAAACTGATAAAGCATCCTGTACATTCCATTATATTTAATTGTTATTAAGAAAGTGAAACTATAATAATTGAACTACATTGCATTTTATAACATATTATAAATATGATTTAATAAGTATTGAGTATAAATCATATGACAAATGCTTTATGATTTTTGAACTGCTAATATGGCATTATAATTGTCAAAATCTTCAGTTATTGTAATTTACAATTATAAACATTAATTTATTATATTATCAGAGTTTTTAATATTTCATAGTCCATATAAAAGCCCAAAGCCTTAAAATTAATTTATTTTAAAAATTCTTAAATTTATCATGATATATAAATTGAAAAATAATAAACATGAGTTCGAACAATTAAAAAAATTTTATTTCATGATTACAATAATTACTAAAAATAATGGTGAAATAGGAATTTAAGTAGGTAATTAATTGCAAGAATTTATTATACAGCTTCAAATCATATTAACTTTTTTTTAAGTTTATTAAAACAAAATAAATTATAAATTTATTCGTTTGCATATATTGATATCATAGAGAAATATAGTATTGTATAAATTGTAGCATCGATAAGAAATTTTATGAATCCATATGATGGAATACATCTATCAATATCTATTATTACCTTATTTTCGCTGGTTTTAAATTTATATGCTAGAAATGAAAATAAAATTTGTTATCATTTAAAAAAATATTTAACAAATACCTATATAGATATTCTTACGATTATTTTTATCTTTAATTTATTTATAAAAGTATTCTTTTCGAATAAATATTATAAATTAATTAAATTTAAATTCTGAACAAATTTTAATGTTAGTGACTAAATACATAAAAATAATAATATATAAAATAATATTCAAAATATAAATTACACATTTTAATAAAAAATCCAAGAAATTATTAATAAATTAAATATGCAATGAATGAAACATCAATTAAAATAAAATCTGTAATATATATATATATATATACCTTAAACGAAAACGAGGAATTAAATGAAAATATAATTGATATCAGGAATGATATGTATTTACATTAAAATACTTGTTATTAATTTGTATAAAATTTTAATATTTTAAAAAAAATACTGCATATTATTTATACGTCTATGAATTATCCTTATGAATTATTAAAATTATAAAAATTACTTTTTATTAAATTGTAGATAAAAAAGGAGATTTTTTTATAGAATTTGATAATGAAGTATGCATTATAAATACGATAATAAAAAAAATTGCGATGATAAATAATATAAATATAATAAAAATAAATATCTATCACAAATTTATCACTATTAAAATTTTATTATTATTTAATAATAATTAGTAATAAGTCTCTTCCATAGAAGGACAAAAATCATTAAAATTAAACTCATCCATAGTTAACTTTAATTCTCTTTCCCAAATACACAAACAAGTAATCACATTTTTATAATTCTAACCAAATTATGGAAGTTGCATATCCCATCTCTCCACTGCTTCGAGATAACCGAAATAGCTTTGTTTGTGAATCTCTTTCATTACTAATTATTCTATATACATTCACGAATTTTCTAGCTGTTCTTCAATCCCTTAAACTCTATATATGCATCAGTACACGGAGAATTTTGTCCGGTACTTTGCCTAGCATTCGCGTGCCTGAAAACTTTGTTAGGCGGTAGCGAGTTCTCGTTCCCCAATTCTATTTCACGACTCATCAAAATGCAACAGGAAATCCGGAGACGCGCTAGTGCAAAATTTACTTTTGCACGCAGCTGACGGTTGAGATAGGGACTTGCGATGTGTGCATATATGTATATACAGTTAAAATTACCAGATAGAAAGAAAAAAAGAGAAAGTATACTAAATGAAGGAAGAGAACGAGAGAGTGAGACAGAGAGAGGAGGGAGAGGGAGGGTACGAATTTGAAGACGAAAGGACGTTTTGAAGTCCTTTGGTATATATAGCCTTGTTTCCGTGCCTAATTGCTAAGAGAAACAAATGGATCTTCGGAATTGACAATGCTTAGCAACACAGCCGAGCGGTTCGTTAGTGAAAAGCTCGTGCAAGAGAACGTGAAGGAAAGGTGTAAATACTAGGGAGTACGTGTTTCGCGTATATTTGTGAGTACTGATGATTTAGTAGCTGAAGATACGATTCCAGTATTTTATTCTATTTTTATTTGTTTTTACAAATACAAAAGTTCCTTAGACGAAAACTATGTCAGCAATAAATTCTCAGATTTATTAATAACTTGAATTTGATATGCCTGGAATCACTATATTATAAATTACTAAATTAAAAACATTTCTAATGATATTTTATTTTAAAATTAGGTTACGATATAATTAGAGTCTAATAATATGAATTTGTTTTTTATATTTTTGTTAATGATAACAATATTCATATATTCAACTATTTTAACGAAGAAATGAAAAATCCTGCCATAAATTATTGTTATTATTGTATAATAGACATTTTGAATACAATATTGTGAGATAACCATTTATCTATCGCAATCATTTCCATTGCTCTGGATATAAATGCACCACCAAAAAGTTTGGTCAAGCTCGGTATTACGACTGTAGGAACGGAAGAAGAAAATTAAAGTACCTCACTCACATGGCCTAAAATTACATCCGGCAAACTTTCTCACAACTTTCTTCAAACTTTCTCGAGATTTTCTTTGGATTTTCTCGGAATATATGAATCTCAAAATTTATATAACTTGATTTTATGTATATATTACAGTAGTTTAATAAAGAACTAAAATTTTATAAATATTTTAAAAAATTAGTATTGTCCTTAGAGCGCAACTATTAAGAAAGCAATATGTACTGATATAAATATATATTTTGATAATAAATTAATATATAGATTAAGTACAATGTAATTGCATTATTAGCTTACAGTTTTACTGTGCTAATTGTTTTAGATTAGTGTACACTTGCATTCATCAAAACCTCACAAATGAAATATATTATATTACACAATCAAATATAATTTACGATTTGCAAATTTTCATTAATTTGGATCAAATATGTGCAAAAATTATACAATATATTTGTAAACGATGGGTTACAGGGGATATGAAAAGGTAGCTGCTCCGAAATAATTAGACTAGATTTTAACTTTTAATCTGGTGTTTAATCGATCGCATTCACAATGGAGACGTTTAAGGAAGAAAGGCCATTCGCATTTTCTCTCTCACGGTGATTCGAAAAAAATCAGCGATACCAAATCATAATGGAACCGAACTAATCTTTTCTTATTTTTTTGCCTTTCCTCTTCCTTTCTTCTTTACATGCATTTTACATTTTGTTTATTTCTAATACAGTCGTACTGCTGTTTACAACTCCGATGGCTCCTAACAGCTGTTAGTTCGACGACTTCCTCAGCATAAAAAACCTTCCTCCGTGTCAAGTAGAAAGAAAAAAGCCTATACATTCTAACTAGGTGAACAGAAGTTTAGCTAATCCTTCGTCTACAATTATTTAAAATCCTTTTTTCGGGGATAATCCCATTCGCGCCCCTGCTTGGGCAGGGTAGCCTACCTGCGCTCTCGGTCGCTTATTTCGACGGCTTACTCGTACCCGTCCATATGTGCTAGCGCATATGTTGAACAGCTACGTTTATTCAATCGTCAACAATATTTAATATGAAACGAAAATTTTATTTTGTACATTTCCATCGTATTTCATAATATTGTAATTATTTTGAAAATGAATAAATGTCTTCAAATATTTAATGTTAATTTGAATTCTAAAATTATAGTAATACTAATTGTTACTGATAGAATCGCGCGAGGGAGTTAGGACAATATAAAATGATTTTAAAACACTACTTACTCAGCACCCCTTTTTATTATTAATTACAATGGCGATCAATCTATATAATCAAATGTTGATAAATAACTAAACTTAGTCCGCCCACGTTCGCACTCTTATATCTATGCTCAGCAATCTTCCTTTTTTACGGCCGGTTGACGATTTCGGGAAGTCTCGACACCGTTAAGACGGTGTTGAAGTTCCGATAACCTCGGCGATCGTCGCGCGTTCGACAATTCTATTAAACATATGTTGTTTTGCTTCGCGGGAATGCACTTCAGCGAGCATTACTTCCCGGTGGTCAATAATTAAAAAACAAAATACATAATTTTCATCCCGTCGTAGAAACAATACCCGCCCCTGTATGCTCTTTGCAAGTGGCGACAGAACCGGTATATTCCATCGCCAACCCTAATATATAAAATAACATTTATATAATCAAACGTTTAAAAATATATTCACCAATATTATTTAAAATTAGATTGATTTATATGTTGGTGACTCAAGGATAAAAATTTTTAGTTATTTTTCGTCATCTGTCTCATTTATTTTTTACAATATCTTTTGAGCAGATGATAAATTTTTGTATATTGCGATTTTAAAAAAATGTGTGCTTAGTAAGCTATATTTATTTTTTGTATTTGACCCTTTTATCAGTATTTTAAAAATTTTCATTATTGTATTTCAATACATTGAATTTTTTAGATATCCTTAATTAATATTGGAAACAATTCGATCGATCTGAATAAATTAAAAGCTTAAAGTACAATTAATGCAGTCATATTTTATATACAGCAGCTGTTATTGATAATGAGAAGATATTGGGAAAGTTGATGTTAAAATAAATTATCTACTTGATTGTTTCCCCTTTAAATTCTTTATTTCTCTCTAACATTTCTCATATTGTTTATTTAAAATGGTACTTTTCTTGAGAACAGATATAATACTTACTCAATGGCAAAGCATAAGACAAGAGTCTGCAAGAGTTACGCGCTCCAAGTTTGATACACTTTCCCTTGCGCCCTTTCTCAGGAATTACCGATATGTACATCTGTTAGTAATTTTATATCTATTATCGCTAAATACATTGGCGGTTATTAGTATTTTTGCACTAAGTCGATCGTCATTATTTATATTTTCGTATTAAATCACTTGTCGATGGCTTCAAAAACCCCTGCGTGTACAGCAGGGTTGTACATACTAAATTTTTCCTACCTTTCTGATTGGGAGCGAGGAATATTGATAGAGAACGAGAGTGTAAGAGAGAGAAAGAGAGGTAGAGCGAGCTGTGTGTGTGTGTGTACGAGAGAGAAAGCTAGAGGTAGAAACTAGATGAAAGCTATGTCAGTTTTAGGCACTAGTAACGTAGTTTCAATAGTGGAGGTGAGGCGCCTAACATATATACTCGCCGCTTACAATTCTTTATATCGAGCGCAAATTTTTTTTTCTAAATAAATATTTGTATGCTAGGCCACCGTTTATCGTAATCAAAAGTCGTTCTTGTATTTTCCGAAATTCTGCTACTCTCATCGCCCGCGAATATAAGCGTTTGTTTTTAAAATATTTGTTTTGTATACTATGTCGCGATTCTGAATCCTTCTCATTATCAACACCTACTATTCTATTTCATAAGAAATATTTTTGTAAAATTGTTTAGAGTATGTAATATTAATTATAAAATGTAGAATGTATATAAAATATATATAAAATATATAATGTAAATTCTATCTACTATGTGGGCTCGTGAGGGACGCATGACGTGACCAGTCACTGAACAAAAAGTTTGAAATAATGAAAAATAAAGAAACGAGTAATTAAAAAAGACAGAAAGTGTTAAATTAACCGGTAGAATAACTGCGAACAAAGTGAAATGTTGTAATTGTAAAAAACAGTGCAAATAGTTGTTGCGGGTGCAGGTGATATAATTAAAACTGAATTTCACGTTAATTATTTATTCTAACTTTACAACAATATATATATATATATATATATATATACACTGAGAGGCGCGTGCAATAGAATCGGTTGCACGAATTCAACTGTCCTGAGTGCCGTCGGCATCGAGAAAAAAGTGATAGAGATGGAAGAAGAATGTATAGTATTGGAGATAATAAGGAAAGAGCAATACCAAGAATTAACAAAGATATTTGCCCATGTCATGAGTCTTGAACGAGCTTAACTAGTAGCCCCAATCTGAGAAATGTAGAAACGTAATAGTGAAAAGTACGAAGGATGGGGAATGTTTATAAAGAAAAAAGATAGAAGAAAAAGAAAACATGGAATGAATAAACATAGATTAGTTATACGAAGAGGACAAAATGGGTAGTATATTTAAATCAGGAAAAGAAATAATGAGAAACATAATGGAGACTGACATAATGAAGCAGTATTTGGAATTAAATATAAATTATTGTTAAAATATTATAAAGAGGTACAGAAAATATGTGTCTTTTGTATAAGATGCACCGATATAAGAAAAAGATGCAAGTCTAAATCATTAGAACAATAATTGTTTAAGAAAAAAGTATTGGCGATGGTGCAACAAGTCAAGTGTGAAGTTAGGTAGGATTGGAGCAAATCTGCAATTAATGATTACGATTTTTTCCAAATGATAAAAATAAGTTAAAAGTGATAAAAGTATAAGTAACACAGTACATAAGCTATACACGCATAGTTTTTAAGATGATATTAAATATGTTAAAACTAGTATGCTCAGAAAATGCATGAATATAAAAATATATCAGAGAATATTGTAATATATTATAACAATTATATTGTTCAATAAACAACTATATAATATAAATTTGAAATTAAAATAAGTAAGTTCAATAAAATTAATTTTAAAATTTTGTATCTAAAAATAAATAGTTTGAAGTAAAAAGTTAAAATTTTATGCAATAATTAAAGAATACTTTTTTAAAAAAAGTCTGATATTTTTACAAATATGAATAAATTAATAAAAGAACTGAGTTAAAGTTATCTCATTTTTAGTTAATTTTACGAATGACTATTGTTAAGTTCTGTCTTCTTACAATTTTCAAGTTTTTTTACAACATGATATATTTAATCTATTATATCATAATTTTTCTCAGTCGAAGCATGACTGTAGTATACAATCATTTGCTAACTCTTGTTAAATCCTTTTCCGATGAAAAATAAATCGGTAAACTAAGTAAAAGCACTTTTCAATCGAATTATTTTCCATCCCTCTATATCAACTAATATCAAATTTATATTGATGTTCCTTGGTACATAAATGCAACTAAAATATACCTACTACTACCCTCTTGGTACACAAAATGAATTTAGGAGCCTCGAAGGAAGAGAGCTTATATTTTATCTATCACCTCCTCTTACGAAAGGAAATGCTTGCGAGTTTCTCGTGGTTAAATCGTCGTTTGCGATATATTAGCGAATGCATTATCGCGGCACGTTGTATAAATATGTGTTCATATACGTGTGGAGAAGAAGAACGGCGCGTTTCTTTACACTTGACGGACTTCGATCGAAAATCGATAATCGCGAAGAAGAGAAGTAGTGTATATGTACAGGAGTACAAACTATACACTATCTAAACTTCGACACTAAATTAACGATCCTTTGCTTATATAATCTGAAACCAATATGAACTGTTTTTTATACATTGTTTTTTATACGTTTTATTGTATTTAAATATAGAAATTTCAACTATTTTTCACATTGTTTTAACTAGCATTTAAAATACACAACGGAAAAATTATTGTCTTATATTGATTACATTTGCAAATGGAAAATTCATATCAATTATAGTACAGACGATGCGCTCATTTATTTAGAATTGTGTTGTTAAAAATATTTTTGGCGAAACAGTTTTAAATACCTTATAAACTCGTAAAATTTATTTGAAAATATATCACGCCCGCTTGCGGACCCTCCGAAGTATAGCAAAATTGAGAATATATTATGACATTCTAAAATGTAGTACCAATATAAAAAAAATATATATTTCATTTACAAAATCAAAAAAATATACATTTTTTTTATTTTTCAAATATACATTTAGTTTTAAGAATTGTATTAATACAATATAAGAATATCAAAAACTGACTTTTATATGAATTCTCAGAATAAAAGTACAGTTTTCATGTTAAAAGTTGTAAGTGTTCGTGGTCCTTAGGATATACATAGCGATAAACCAATGGCAAATAGTAGTTAAATTTATAATTGTTGTCAATATAATTAAATCACTTTGTATTAGTTTAAATTAAATGATAGAATAATAAAAATTAGCAAAAAGAAATATTATCATTGTTTATAAACGATAATTATAGAATTATAAATGAAGATACAATAACAGTTTTCATTTACTTTTTTTAATAATTCCTAACGTAAATTTATATGTAATCGTATACGTACATTGTGTATTCGTAAGAATTTAAAATTATTTTTATTACAAAACTAATAATTGAATTTGAAGTTTTCTTTTTTTTTAGATTAGTTTACAGATGAATCAACCAGAAAACATTTAATATTGAATATCAATTTTTAAAAGAATAACAATTACATAATATAATCAATATTATCACTTTTACATATTATCTTTGTATAAATAATTTGGTACTTTTTTTTTAAATTCACAGTCATTGTCAATAACCTCTTTAATTGGATTATAACTATCGAATTTACTATTTCTCGAATTGAAATTGAAGTTACCATATTTACATAGCATCGATAGATTTTAAACAAAAATTTAAGTTTACTTACAGCCATTTACCTATTTCTCAAAAAAAGAAATTATTAGAAAAGAGCGATTTAAAAATTTAGAAAGAATAAAATATTAGAATAAATATTATAGGGATGCTTATACAAATTCAAAAAAAATTATATTTAAAATTTTTTTATTTAAAATATATCAATATCTATGCTAGAAATAAAGATAAAAAAGAAAGTTGTACATTATTTTTATTGCAGATTTTATTTATATTTTATAAAAAATTTAAATGAAAAAAATATTTAAAGGTAAATTTAAAAATATTATAAATTTCTCATATCTTTAAATTCAAAATTATTATTAAGCAAGGCAAATAATATATACAACATCAAGGCAAATCATTTTCACATATACATGTATGGAAAATAGATAATATTAAAATATAAGAATAATTTAATTTCATAATATTTATGTAAAATCGTAAAATGAAGTTAGATTGATAGATAATCTGACTTCATTTTATACTAATTTAAGTACGTAGGTGTACGCGGTTATTGTAAAAATATTTTTTCCTTTTTTGGTTAAATTATCTAATCCAATATTTTCATTTTTGAATTTTACGCTTCTATTTAGTTAAATTTATTCTATTTAATTATAATTTAAATAGAGCAATTATATTAATTGGCATAATTATACTATCTGAACCTAGTTTTTGAAAATTTTAAATATTATTTTATAGTCCTACTTTATAATAAAAAAATTTATAATATAAATTTATAAAAAAGATTTAAGTATTTTAACTAGTATTTGATAATATAGTTAAATTTAAAAAAATCATATATAAAAATTATTATATTCCTTTTATAAAATATTTTTTTATTAAATAATATTCAATAAAAAAAATAAAATATTACTGATGACTTGAATTTAATTAAAATGAAGTTGTCACTTATCACTATTAAATAAGAACAATATTTCATCAGATATGTATTTATATGTTTTTACAATAGTAAATGATATAACTCTTTCTATTTAGAATATGTTAAATATCGAAAATAAAATTTGCTAAATTTTTAAATTATTATTTATAAATATAATACGTATATATTTTATATATAATATAATTTTTTTTATTAACAGTTGTTTATAATAATTACTAAAAATTGATTATATAGAATTTAAACCATTAATTTAATTAAAAAATTATACTGAATAATATTATTATTATATATTGCTTAAAAATTTTATTGTACAAAATTATATTTAATATTCAAGGTAATCTTGAAAATTATGTCAGAGATAACTTATGGAAATTTGATATAGGTAATAATTATCTTACCCACTATTAAAGAAATTAAAAATCATCTTTCTATTTTTATCTGTCTTATAAATATCAATAATAAAAAATATGAAATTAGAATAAAAAATGGTACCAATATAGTAAAGTCACAATTAATAATATAAGTCAGTTGATTTGATAGTTTTACCTACAAATTTAATCTATTTTACTTTACTTCATTTTTTAGAAAATGAATTATGAGAAATCGAATGAAGTAATAATTTAACAAGTACACAATTCATAAAATTATCAGTTTTATGTTGTCCTGAATGTATGCTACTAAAGCGTGAAACTCTTGGTCGTATTCTTTTTTCTAAACGTTAATTTTTCACTAACTAAAAAACTCTTTTCATTAATACTAAATTAGCAGTTAAGTTTATACTACTTCTTTTAACTTCTATTTTCTTTGCAGCATTGAAAATAGTCAATAATTTATCATAAATAAACATAAATAAACTTATGTATATAAAATTTATTGTCATATGTGAAGTTTAATTATGAAATTGCATTTATGTCTGAACGTTTTATATTATATGGTGATAATATTTTGATTGTAATTTTAAATATTGTTATATGTATGAAAAAGGTTAAAAGATTTCATTCCCAAATTAATTATTATTTAATATATTATTAGTTACGAATATTAAATTTTACAAATATCAATTTCAATAATCACAAAAGAAAATTATTTAGTTTTCTGGAAAATTTTACTATAAAATCTGTCAAAAACTAAAGATTTATTTGATTGTCCAGCTGCCGACCATTTCGTTTTTATTTTTACGTTTCTGCGAAGAGGTTTTGAAGTTATCGTAAGGCGAATACTACGAGCTGTTCATATATCAGTTTTTATATCACAATTTCGAAAAGTTTTTTTCATTTTCCATGTAATAATTTATGTTAATACAGCATTATAAGAAATATTAATGAGTAAAATAATATTATATTTTTTGCAACTTATATATTTTATTTATCTCATATAAGATTTTTAAATTGAAGAAATTAAGAAACTAATAAAATGTTTCTTGAGTAATGCTAAAATTTTATAAATCATCTACAATATAATTTTAAATCTCGCAACTTCATCATCATCATTATTATTATTATTAATGCTCTTTAATTAATTAATAAATTTTATTTTTTATTCAAGATATCTCTTCATAATTAACACATGTCTATCGTATCTAAAATATAATTTTATACATCATACTTATCAAGTATGTCTAAATAAGTTATGCAAGTTTATACTTATAAAAGGAAAATTAAATTAATCAAATATCATACGGTCATTTTATTTTTTGAAGGTATTGAAAGATTTTAGCACCATCGCATAATTTAAGTAAAGCTAAAATAATTTCGGGTACAATTATCAAATCCAGTTAATAATGTAATATATTGTTTACTATGAAAATTTAAAACATTTAAAACTTTTTATCCCATTTAATTATAATAATATTTTTAAAATAATTCATTAGTTTTTATTTTGAATTATATTCAATGCATTTGATAATATTTTTGAATACCCTAATTTTTATCACATTTTCATTATAGACTTATTTTTAATATAGAAATCTTATTATATATAAAGTGATATTAATCTTTTATTATATAGTTAATTGTAATGTGTACATCTTTTTTGATAAAAATCATATAATATTTGAATGTTTTAACTGTAGAAAATTTAGTATAAATTACTTTTTATCGTCAACTTTCATATGCCTCAGAAAAATTCTATAAATGTGTTATTATCTGTAAACAGGATATTCGTCAATATTTCGTTATCGTAACAAACGGGATTTTGGAATGAGCCTTTAACCGGATAAATAATCACTCGTTGAATTTGCGCAATAAATCTTTTATTACAAATTACAAAAGCAAACTCGACGATCGGAATTTGGTTCTATAATACGTATAAATAAATAAACGTTTATACAAAAAAAAAATAATAAAACAATAAAATGTTTATCAGCTATAATTAAAAATTTTCTTCTTTTTTCGGTTTAACCAAAAATTTTCTTATTTTTAACAATCTTTACAAATTTTGTAGAGCTATTGTTTTAAAAAAAGGAAGTCAATGTTTTTACACATGAAATTCTGAATAAAAATCTTGTAAGTCACTTTTTTCGTGGTTAAAATTATTAATAAAGTTAAATTATTAACAATACTAAATTTAAAATAATACATACAAAAAAGTCTTTTTCTAATAAAATCTCATGTTACTATTACTTAATGACTGTATATCTTATGTTAAGATTCAATCATTATAATATTATATGTATATAATCGTTTTCTTAATAATCACTTTTTTATAGTTTATCATGCTTCTAATATTAAAATATCTAATTTCTAAATGTTTCAGAAAAATATTGAAATCGCTGTAGTTAATGAAAAAAACTTAATTTTTGTTGACCTGATTTATTTCTGCAAATATAGTAATGATGTATTTAAATAATTTGATACACAGTGTTGATAATTTAATAAACTTTAAATGATTTTGATAATAGTTATTAATTCTTTAGAAATTTGATCTTCATTATTTCATTTCATAGTTTAATATTAAAAGGGATAATTATTTTATAATTATTTTATTTATGGTGAATAATTATAGTTGAGGAATACTTTTTTATTTATATTATATTTAAAACTGATTAATTTTTCTAGTTAATTGTATTAATTTTTTATGTTATCTATTATATATATGTATGTATTTAAAAAAAAGTAAAACTTTGAAGTTAATTAAAACATATCCATATATTTCTTAAATTTTTCCAGGTTAGCAACATATAAAATGTAATTTTATTTCAACAATATTTTAAATATTTTAATGATCGAAGTAAAAATTATAGTACTAATGACAGCTCTGTATATTTTATTGTCGAATGAAAGTATAAAGTTTATTTGCAATTAAAAATTACGTCATTATTTTCATAATTACCTAATTTTATCTACCTTAATAGTATTTTAAAAATTATCTTAATAGTATTATAAAATTATCTTTTATGAATATAAAAAGATTATACTAGTTATTACCACATATTTTTAAATACAAAAGAGTATTTATAACAACGGACACTTGCCGTTTCGCTGTGTGCGAGAGTTGCAATGGAACGCGAGATAAATTCAGCCGCAAATCAACGGCGGCTATAAGCTTGACTAGCAATCAGCACTACTGTCGATCAATCATTGGCATAGTCACTAATTAAAAGCGGAATTCGCGCGAATGAACTGGCAATGAATACTTGACCGGTTTGCTCCACCCGTCATCATCCACCATGAAGTGCCGCGCGAATCTCCTACAAATTTTCGCTTACACATATACAGATCCAACATCATATAGTTTAATACCACTAGATATGCTTCCTCTTCATTTTCCAAACTCATCCCCATTATCTCTTTGCTTCTCTCTTGTTCCTGCTCATCCTTTACAAGAGCAAACTTTCAGCCCTGCAATATCAATTCAATGCGCGAAGCGCCCCTTTCCTCTGATACTGCGCCCTGTAATTTGATCAATTAACACTATCCTTCACACGTACTAGCACACGACCTCACCACTGTCTTTCTATGCTGACCCTGTGTAGCGATTTTAACGTAGAAGCCATGTGAGATGTCAGAGTTGAACTCGCCGTATTTTTGGTTTTTACCTTATTCAAACAAGCTGTAGGCAATTAAACACAAAGTATATTTGGAAGATTATGTATAAAAGATATTTAGAATATACTTAGAGATAAAACTTCTAGTGAGTAACTAATAGTTTATGCTGTATCTGGTTTTCGAAGAACTTTTTCATTTTGAAGCAGAAATTTAAAGTATATATTTAATCCAGATGAACATATAAACTATATTTAAAAAGTTATTACAAACGAATTCACTCAGACCATAAGTCAGATAATTTAGAATAAGAATAAAAGCTGATTTCAGAAATTAGCGCTCACAAATCTTTCCTTTTCTAAATAAGTAATGAAAATTGAAATTTACGTTGTTTGAATAAAATAAATTCGATGGGTAAAAATTTAGTAGAAAGTCTAAAATATATTAACTATTAAGAATAAAAATTTAGTAATACATTATTTATTAATTTCTCTATTTTTATGAAATTATTCTTTAGTTTTTAAGCAAGAATAATATAAACACATACATCGTAAAAGTGAAGTCAATTTAAAATTAGCAAAATAGATAAATACGATAAAATTTAGGGAAATGTATATTTAAAAATAATGAAAAAAAGAAAGTTTGTATCCATATTGTAGATTTAAAAAAAGTTAGATTGAATTAAAATAGATGGAACACGTGATGAGAAAAAACATCCCAAATAAATAATACCTTTCCATATTTGTGACAATTTTTATAATTTTAAATAATCTTTAGAAGATGAAGATAGTATTAAATTGAATTTGATACTATATAAAATATATTTTAAAATTAATTTATCCTATAAGTTATAATTGTTATATATTATAAGTTATAAATATTATTATTTGATATCAGTTTCTTTCGTTATCATATTAAAACCATGTAGCAAATAATAAGATGCTTGATTCGATGATTTTTTCATTATCTATTGTTTAATTTTTATGATATTTTAGTTCGATTATTTTTTTAAATATTCAACACAAAAATCTAACTATTAAAATTTTTTAAATCTCAAACTCAAAAATAGTATAAAATAAAAAATCTCATCATTATTCTTTAATCTGGCTATTTTTATTTTATTTATTCAATCACATTTTTTTTAGTCAAAATTTGCTATTCATTACCTGTCCATTGAATAGTTGTATTGCTATTTTTTAATTAATCACCATATATATACTCTTATAATGCGCTATTGAATGTAATTATATATTTTAGTCAATTTTAATTTTTGTTAAGTCGTGTTGTAGAAAGTTTGCTTAAATAATATTTTTCTAATATTTAAAATTAAGATGTAATATTTCTGATCGCTTCAAATTTCTTTCATTGCATTCTTGTTCACCTTTTCATAAAGAAATTTTTCGCTTGGCTCCTATATAGAATTTAACTATTACGCACTATTTCTTGTTTCTCGTTTATGATACTTATATGTTATTTAAAAAAAATTTCATAACTTCTAATTTTCGTTATGCTTCGATATCTTTTTAAGCTATTTTAATATAATTTCTTTATTAATATTCATTAAACACTTTTAGTAATTAGATAAAATAAATCACATTTCTCTTTGAATTAATTTAATTCTCCTGGATAATATAAGTAGTTATCCATTTTATTTCTAAATCAGATCATTCTGAAGAAATATTACATGGATTTATGCTTTTGGAAGGATATTTTTCTTCCACAAACTTCATTATAATGACAAAAGGTTGCTATCAAGTGCGCTTGGAAAGTAATTGTTATATAATTTACGAGACTCGCTAACTATACGAAGTAGATTTATTCATTTAACATAGATAAGAACTGTATTATTGACTGTTATGAGAAAGATTTTCTTTGTCATTAATCAGTCGATGAACTTTGTCGAAAAGTTCTATTCAATGCCTGAACTAAATATGGATTTAAATACAATATGTGCGTATCTAGCAGAAAATATTCAAAATAACCAAATTCCATTTTATCATAAGTCCTAAATCACGGTTCATCTTAGTCTTTTATAAACTTATCGAACGCTCTTCTTTAACCTGTGCATTGTCTCCAATTAACGCAATTGTATTATCTCTCATTTAAGTGCATCACTTTTGAGAATAAGTCCTCTTTTGTCAATATTAATGACACTAACTTCATAATAAAGTAGTTGCATTAGTTTCAGGAATCCTCAGTCATCTGTCTACGAAACTTTTCGTTGAATATACTTTCGAAAAAAAGAAATATTCGCACGTAGATGATAAGAAGATACCTAAATACTTCATTTTTAAAATTGAAATAGAATTTGAAAAAGAAAAAGTTGAACGCATTATATTTGGGCAGGACCTGTATCCATGTTTTCAATTTTTAAATAAATTTGTATCATAATTCACAATTGTTGGTGTAAGAAAATTTTAAATCAGAATATAAATAAATCCTAACCTATAATATATTTATTTAAAAGATACTAAATCTATATTTATTATAATATATTCATGCATAATAATTAATAAAACTAGTGTCTTTTTGTTTACAATATATTGAGCTTGTAATCGAATTTTTTATACATTTTATTCATTAATATCAATGATATAAGTATTAAATATTTATATGTATATAATATGTATATTTAACACTAACAAAACTTGGCAATTAATTTACATTGCAATAGCTTTTAAAACATTCTTCACTAATTGTTAAAAACATTAGTAAAAATTTTAAAGTTGGAATATAGTGACGTATTACAAACCTGAATTTTTTTTGTTAATCAGATTATTTAAAACTTATCGATGAAAAATTTTTTAAAAAAGAACTATCAATTAAATAAAGATTTATAAATATTTATCTTAACGACTAATAAGTTACATAAGAACTTTTATTCAATTGAAGATCGTTTAGAGAATAAAAGAATAAAAGAAAATTATGTTTTATCTAAAATTTAACTCGTAACTTTCTATTAATATTCTTTGTATTTATAGTTTTTATTTTTTATACTGTTAATATTTTAAGATTAGTTATAAGAATTTTTATGCTCATATGTAAAAATATAAGATTAGAAGCTCTATGTTAAGATTTAAAAATGTAGAATTACAAAATTTTTGAAAAACCAACTTTTAGTTTTACTTTTAGTTACTATATTATAATCGAATAAAATATATTAAAAGTTCTTCTAAAAGTTTTAGAACTTCTAGACAAACAAAAATTCGTAATATGTATTAATAATCAATTTTTTTTCTATTATTAATTTTGAAAGAGTTAGTTTCAAACTTATTTGATGGTAAAATTACAATATTCTGTGGCACATCTACATCTTTCAATTTGAAATTGTAAAAATGTATTTCTAGTTACTATTTCATAAACGTAATACAAGTAAATAAGAAAAAATAATCTATTGTTCATGATATGTTATTAATAATACGAAGATTCGATGATATTATTGTGGTTGAGTATAAATAATATGTCTGCGTTTTGGTTGATGCATTTCCTATCCTTCTATTCTTTATAGATAGATTTAATACTGATTATACTCGTTTTCAAGTATTATTTATTAAATTTTTCTTGATATAATAAATATAATTTTTTACTAATAAAAAAGATTTTAAGCAATCGCGTATAATTTAAACTTTTTTCTCAGAAAAATATCTGAATTCACGATGACTATGGTATGTACACGTATATTTAAAAGATCTATACAAGAGCATTTCATTTTTTCATTTATCTTATGATTTCATGTAAAAATGGCTTCAGAAATTAATAATATTCTTTTCTTTATTTTAACAGTCCCTTCTTTTTCCTTAATAATGGCAATGTTCAAACAAAAAAAGAAGATACATAGAGCTTGGAAGAATAGAGAAATAAGCTTATAAAATATGCTCAAAAGTTGCCTGCCCCCTCTTCTTGGTGTTACTTGGTGCAGCACTTTTCATCTACCTTGACGGTATTTCGGATGCACAGAAAAAGCACGTTAGATGTGAAATCAATGTTCGCAAACTTGTTTCTAACTACGGAGGCTTTTATCGCACTAGGACACGCGAAACCTCGACGCACAATTCGGATAATATTTTATTTCCTTCACACCGTATACGAAGAGCAAATCTTCAATGAAAAGGTAGATGAAAGTTTAAGAAAGGCAAGCCATACGAACATAAAGTATACGTATAACTGTAGGTAACTTCGTGAGACTCACAATCGTTTTTCGAGAATGAAAGAAACTAATCGAAGAAGTCGAACGCTGTGGCGGAAGCATTTCATCCGGAGCTTCTATTAACTTAGAAAAGTTTATATTGCTGTGCGGATAAAACCTTACTGAGTTCTATTTTGCTTATACTTGTGTATCATTATAAGAGTTAACTAAAAGAACGATTTAAATAAGGGAATAGGATCAAGAGTCGAGAATATAGGACATATCGTCATTTAATGAGATCTGTTATAATTTGAAGATGATTATAGAATTTAATATAGATATGAAATGATAATTAGTGATAGCATTATTCCTCAACAAATACTTTAAAAATTTTACAAATTAAAACTTTTTTAATATTGTATATTATTTAAATACTTACATTTTTTTATTTTGGAAAGAAATACTATACCGTTAATATAGTTATTCTTTTATATATCACCCATAAATTAAAATTTTTTAATTTATAGATAAATATTCAATGTTTAAAGGTACAGATAATAACAAAGCTGGTCAGAATAATTATAAGTATTAGTATGAATTTCTGTATAATTGAACAATCAATATCAATGGTTAAAATCAACAATAAAATCGGTTTTAAAGTATCATAGATTTATGTATATCCATTTAAAAACTTAAGTATATGCATAAATAAAATTAATTTAAGAAAAAATAAATAAATATTAAGATAATTAATTTTTTTTCAATTATATGAACTATTTTATTTAAAATTTTTATTTTTGTTGTCACGTGCTTATTATTTTAATCGTCAAATTTTAAACATTGTATTATTTAATACATTTATAATATTTTATTGATACTTTGTAACTTATATTCTTTCTTTACTTAATATAATTCATAATAAAAAGACAAATTTATTATCGACAAATAAATTATAAATTGAAGATTTAATTAATTTAAAAATATTCTACATTTATGATTAATTTTTCAATGCATCTGTAAAATTAAAATAAAAAGAGAAATAGAAAATTACAATTTTTTAAGATAATATAGTGTAAATTAAACGTGTTAAAATGATAAATAATGAAGAAGCGTCATGTATCTATTTCGCTCAGGGGAATACTAGTGAAGCAACAGAGCAAGTATCACTTTTTAAATCATTCTTAGAAATAGAATGATCTTCAATTGTTCAATCAAGAAATTATCCTTAAATACAAAGATATGGAATGCATAAAACGTATTTTTTAAGCATAAGATTTGATTGAACGAAGAAAATTAATAAAATCAAAAGAAGTCGAAAAAAATTCAGGAAATTGAAATGTAAAAATAAAAAAATCGAAAAAATTAATCAGAATTATTAATAAGAATAAAAAAAGTTCAGCGAGTATTTTCATTTTTATAATACTCAATTTTTTCTCCATAGCTTGGATTAGGTACAAAAAAGTAAAGTGTTGTAAAATAATTAGATTTCGATAAATTATATAAACATAATTCTGTACAATTTCGATGAAACCTAATTTGGAAAAAAGCATATTTACCACACTTTGTAAATAGATGATTAATGCAAAAAAGGAAAAAAAGGAAATTTATATTTTCCGAAATTCTACACAAAATTGAATAATACGTGTACCTCTTACTTTCTTTTTAATATTTATTTCTAAAATTTTAAATATTTCAAATTTATTTATCTATACAAAAAATTTTTGTTTTTATAAAATACTAATGTAGTTTGTGATAGTACATGATAAATTGTTAAAAACTTTACGTATTTATTTTTTTACGGTAATATGCAAATTAAATTGTAAAAAATATTTTATTAAAATCATCCCTAAGATTTATAAATTTACAAAATTAGTGCATGATAAATTGTTAAAAACTTTACGTATTTATTTTCTTACGGTAATTTGCAAATTAAATTGTAAAAAATATTTTATTAAAATCATCCCTAAGATTTATAAATTTACAAAATTAATTTTCTCAATATTGTTAATAATTTGTAAGAGCTTAATTACTATATTTTTTTAATAATTAGAATATAAATTTACGCATATTTATTTGTTTGTATCTTTTGATATTCTCTATCATTACTTTGAATAGAATCATTATTTATTTTTATTATACCTATAGCATTAGCCGCTGCAAATAAAAAGTCTATCAAAAGTATCATAATTGAAATGGATAATATATGATTTTTTAACAATAATGGATCTTCAAAATAAATTTTCAAAAAATCTTTTTATTAAAAAAAAATTTTTTTCAGCATAACGTACCTACAAAAGACTTTCAAATCTTATTAAATTACTTGTCGCAAATATTATCTAGAAATTTATGCTTCCTATAATTTAGGTACTACGCTATTTACATAAAGGGGTTTAATAGAAGCAAAATTTCGTAAGAAATTTGAATCATCCGGACCCATTACACATTATATTATTTTAATCGAAACTTTATATTATTATTTTATTTAAATTATTATAATTTCATGAAATTGCAGCATTGATATATTGTTACAAGGAAATACTATCACAGAAGGAAATGTTTTTATTCAATTTATTACGAAGTAAATTTAGTAATATATTTTATGAAAATTTACGAGATGTAAATAAGATTTTTATTATTAATTGAATTATAAGTAATATACTTATATTATGAGATTCTATAAAAATATTATGAAGATTTAAAATATCGAAATATTTTATACGTTTTTGGTTTTCAATATATTATTATTTTCAAAATTTATATAAGATTTATTTTTACCATTCTTTATTTGCATAATTTTTTTAATTTTTAATTTTGTTTGACAAATAAGTAAAAAATCATTAATGATGCGGAATAAATTACTAATATAATCATTAAGATTATTTACTTACTTTGCTATGTATAAGTGTATTTTTTCAGAAAATTATTTTATCATTATAAAACATATAATCAATTATAAATTATAGTTGAAAAACTGCACTCTGTATTCAAGCAAAATATTTTAAATCATTAAAAATTGTAAATCTATGTATTAATATTTCTTTATATTTTACATCTATACTGGGAGTATAACGAATAAAATTTATGGTTCAGTGTAACTTAATGTTTGCATCTCAACTGAAGTAGTTACAGTCGATAATATTTTTCTATTATCTATTTGACAAATTTGAAATAAAAGGAAATTTTTTCAGAATTACAATAATCGATTTAAGTATACTTACTCACTGTATATTATCTAAGATATATTCATGCACGCATTGTCAGCACATTAAAATATAAATAGATTTACATCACTAGCATTTCGTTGAACTTAATAGCTTCTAAAAACCTAGTAAAAATGTTCGATAACCAATTAATTACTTGAAATAATGATTACGTGCACGAATTTTTTTATTTTTGAAATTATTAGCATATTATGACATGTATGTAATGTAGCGAAAGGTTTAGACGTGGGCGCGGTTGCAAAAACAAAATAAGGCAATTCTGAGATTCCATGACATCGGACGCTCTGCACTCTTGCACTTGCATGCTTCGCCGAGCATTAATAATGATAATCGCGTATATATGACCGTCGACACATTAATTAATGTTCCTGGTGCACTCGGGCGTACTCTCTACGATTGTGCTTTCGTAAACAATGAAATTTGAACATGATTGCGCATGAAGCACTCGCCACCATTGTCAACGTTAGCCGACAATGATTGGCCCATATAACCGCAGCGATCGGCTCTTCAGCTGTGGAAAATATCAGATTTAAAGAAACTATGGAGGTGGGACCTGGATGCGTCTGTCGTGTGAATTATTCTCGCTGGCGTGAACGTGAAGCGGAAAAATATCACGGTCCCGACGATGTCGCATTAAATAAATTACTTATTCGCTCTTTCGAACGGCATCGAATGAATTATATTTTGATTATATGTACGAAAATAATCATGCACGATTTATTAATTTATAATGTTTGATTTTATTATATATTTGTTCTAAATAAGTAATTATTCATAAATACTGAGTAGATTATACGCATGTATTAAATTACTTTTATTACTTTTGTTAAACAAATGACCTGATAATTCGTTGCACATTATTTATTATTATAATTAATCTAACGAAGACAATTTATATACTATAAGTAATGACTCTTAAATGAAAGATAAAAATTTAGAAGTCAGAAGATCGTCAGTTTTAACAAGTTTTAGTTTCATTTTTAATATTATATGCATGCACATTGAATGAGTCATATGTTGAATTATATAAATTAATAATATATAATAAAATTTAAATATCATAATAAATCGATTTTATACCTATTTAAATATATATCAAACTTTTCATATGCATATCTAATTTTTATATTATACATGTTTATAAATTTTACTGATTAAATAGTCTAAAGAGTCGCCCATTTCTTTCTTGAAGCTTCTACTATTAAAACGTGATACTTATGAGAATCAGAACTAATTCTAATAAGGTAAGATCACTATGAAAATATAATACATATTATATGAGTGGATACAAATCGAAATACTGAATTTAAAACGTATTTCAATTATCTAATTCGTAGCACAATAATAAAAGTAATTAAATTATCAAATAGTTATTTCAAAATTAAGAAAAACTCCTAGCATAAGACTTAATAATAATTAATAATAATTAATAAAATTTAATAAATAATCAAAAGATAAAATTGAAATTACATGTTGGACCCAATTGAGAATTCTTATATCTGATCTCTGATCATTTTTATTCAATAATTATCAATCTCGTAACAATTTAATCAGAAAATTAACTTGTGGTCTCTTTTTATATAACGACTTTTGTTTTTTTCTTCCTTTCGTTAATTTTTTCTTTTGGAAAACAACTCCGAAAGTATTTAAATTTCCCATTCCTACCTAAAAATGTATAGTAACTTTTTAATATTTTAAGATCTTTTTATAGTTTAACTAAATAATATTCAACGTTTTAAGTTAATAATTTAAAATCATACTTTTATTATATAATTTAATTACCATAAATAATATATTTTATTTCATCTATTACCATAAAAAAGTCAATATATGTATAATATTATTATTTATAGCTCCTCTACAAATTTATAAATAAATATCTTTACAATTTAACTAATTTACATTAAAGGAAAGATTTCTTTGTTATAAAAGTAAACAAATATATATATATATATATATTTTATAAAAAAAACAAATTTTTTTAAAAGTGACACAATAATGTATAATAAACTTTGACAATCACCCATTATTCTAATTTAATGTTAAAGATAGAATTACATTAATATCTGTCTCTATCTGTTTTAATGTATATGTAGTTTCTTATTTATTCCACATGCTTTATTAAATCAAGTAAAATTTTAAATAAATGATTATACTGATCGACGACTATCGACTGTTATACCCTTCTTTACGATTCAATATTATTTTATATAACTTTGACTCTTCTTTACTTTTTTCCTTAATTAATTAAACCTTTTTTCATTTTTCATGCATTCTTGGTTAGTCATTGTAGATATAACTAATTTTATTTCTTTAAACACTGTTGATTTATGCAAGTTTTTAACTTCGATATTACATAAATTATTATTACTAATATTATTATAGTTATTATCATATTATTAAATTATTTAATTATAAAAGGGAGTTTTTTAATAGTAGTTTTCTAAATATTAAAATATTAAAAATTGGTATAAAAATGATAAATTTTATAACTGACTTAGAATTAAATAGTTATGTTCAATAATTAATATTATTCATACCAAATAGAAATTTATAATAATTAATTTCAAAACTATTTAAAGGAAATAATAATAATTAGTAATTAAACTTAAAAACAAAATTAATTTCAGTAATGAAATAAAAAAATTATATTTTATATATCATTATCTATGAAACTTTCTTGAAAAGCACAGTTTACCTAAGCATATAGAAATAAATTCTTTCATAATATGAAATTTTATTAGGATTTTAATAACACTTTCTATTTTATTTTTAATAAAAAACAACACTTTCTCAAAATAACCTCCTTAGTAAACTTTATTTATATAAAACCACTTTAGAGCTATGGAAATATATTTCAATTTGTTCATTTTCTACATTTTGAATTATTTAAAATAAGTAGCTTTGCAATTATAGAAGATGCAGTTAAAATATAGCTTAAAATAATAAAAATAATACAACAGAATAACTGCTAGTGAAAACGTAGAATAACTAATCAAGTCGATCTTTGCGGATGAAATCTATATTAAGTGTTGCCTGGTTCGTTCTACACACGAGCTCAAAACTAGATATAAGAGAAGCGCAACAGTTGTATAGGCGCTGCTCTAAGTATTTCAACTTTTCTCATATCGTTTCACGTTCGTTGTTACGCGACAAATTATAATGTGTGGCTTCCTTTACAAGGATAAGTAAAATTAATAGTTTTTTATTTGAAACTATTTTCAAAAGAAATTTCTTCGTTTAACCGATAGAGTATGTGCATATATATATTTGTTGTGACGACGCTATTTCGCGTCGATTTATAATTATATTTACAGTTTAAAGAGCTAAACTTGATGATTAACAAGATTTAAGACAAAAATAATGTGTTAGTGATGAAATGTGAAAACTAATAAAAGTTTTTTGTCATAAACATCTACAAAAGCAATATATAATATGTTTTTTTAGATACTTACTAAGAAAAAGCGATACTTTTATGCAATCAAAATAAGCTTTTATTGTAAAAATGGTAAATATTAAATATAAAAAACTATTATGAAAATATGAAGATAAATAGTATAAATCTAAATTTAATACAAAGATAGTACAATAATTAAGAATAGTCACAAAAAAGTATATTTATTGTACAATATTATTTAAACTAAGTGTGCTTAATATATTTACTTCTAGAAAATTTGTAGCTATTGATTATTATTATAAAAAATGTAAGAAATTTAAAAAATGAGATAATTATTTAGAAAAGTGCATTGTACAAAAGCAGAGAAATAAAATTATAATTTGTTATTTTGATTTCAGTAAAATTATATGTGAAAAAAATGTATAATTTATAATAGGCTTCAAGAATTTCAGAATTTCAATATAAAGAAACCAGATAGAATATTATCTATATAATATTTAATATTTTTAAAATAATTAAAATTTTTAAATATTATTCTAATATATATAAAACGAGCTTATAGTTTTTATATCACTAGAGTTAATTAAAATGATCATTAATTATTTTTCATGTGTGCATTACGAAATACTGTTCTTATGTGATTTCAAATGCACATTTGGTTTAAATCTTAGAAAAATTTTCATAATGTAAATTATAGATTTTTTAAATCTCATTTTTAGAAATTATAATTTTAAGATTCTTAATAAAATAATGATATACTAAATTTAAAGGGAAGATTGAAAATCTCTACTTACTGTTTGAAGTTATAGAGAGCATAAAATGAAATTATATCAGGTAAAAGAAATGATAAAAAAAGTAATGTTTTTTACTATTTCACTATTATAAAAAATGTTTAACTAAATTATATTTCTACTTCAAATATTTAATATAATTTTTATATACTTATATTTGTAAATATTATTTTCACACATATTATTTCTTATTGTTTCTGTGCTTATTTTTATTTAAAATAAAGTCAAACAATTTATCTATCGCCAATTATTCTCTTCTTCCTAGTCTATCTCTCTCTCTCTCTCTTTTAAAATTTTTATCTTCTAACCCTCTATAAAATTTAATACTTTTTTTTTACTCCTTTATACTTTATCATAGTGGAAAATACTTTTAAGATGTTGAGGTGATGGAAACCGATTTACTGCGGTACTTTACGAATTCTTGAAATAATATGGCCAATTGTAATCTTCCAGAAGAATTAAGCTGTAGAACAACAAATACAGAATAAAAATAATGATGAGTTAACTGAGCTTTCTTCATTTTTCTTATCTTACCTTTATCCACAACTGACAAGATACATGTTTTTTGAAACTTAGGTTAAGAATCGAAAATTGGAGTTTTCTTTGCTAACGGATAGATTCCACCGTAATTTCTGAAGTTACTTCGTCCTGTGATCATCTAGGGTTTCTTAAATTACTACTATAAAAAAATATATACTATAAAATATTTTAATAAAAGTAAATTAACTTTTTAATTGTACTATATACATTATATTTATTAAATGGAAGATTAATATATAAATCTGTTTCAAAAAGATAAATATTAGTTATATATATACTAGTATAAACTTGAATACAAATAATATTAGCTGCTTTATAATTTACTAAATGTAACATAATATTTTTCACGTTATATTAAAATTGAAAATACGTTGAAATGAAAAAAGATTTATTTTTAGATTATTTATTATTTCACTTAAAGATTTTTATCAACATACAGGTATTTTCAATGAAGCAAAAAAATGTAAAAAAAACAGATATTTCTAGGATTAAAGTAGAAAATGTTGTTCTGAATTTAAAGTAATTTTTTGAAACTGTTGAGACATAATCGCATTGTATTTGTAGGATCAAAATTTTAAAATAAAACAAATGAATAATAGCAAGTAAAAGCATGAAAAATATCTATG
Organism: Platyscapa corneri; assembly: GCA_018907185.1. Taxonomy (NCBI): domain Eukaryota; kingdom Metazoa; phylum Arthropoda; class Insecta; order Hymenoptera; family Agaonidae; genus Platyscapa; species Platyscapa corneri. Next base: position 5,616,159 of record JACCHW010000001.1, read on the forward strand.
TACGTGAACGATATGCAGCAAAGGTATATACTGGTATAAGGGTTGCCGGTGAAAAGACAAAACCAAGAGCGATAAACAAATCGTCCAAACGCTTTTACGAAAGCAGAGAGCCTGGAGACGACGAAAATAAAACTAAAACAAGAGGTCGTCGTGAATCGTACAAAAGTTATATGCGTATGCATTCACATGCACTCCTGCAACGAAATAGCCGAGGCGATAAATCTAAATTTAGTCGCTTGAACAAAAAACTAAATCTCCCGCAATTTCCTGACATTCGGTCTGACAACACAAAAACTAACCTGGTGAGATTCCCTCCGTGTGTGCATTTATGTGTGCACAACACATTCACTGAACTGTGATACATCATAATAATGTAAGCGTGCTCGCGCATGTCATTTGTTGTATGCATATATATGTATGTATAAAAGGCACGTACAAACGTAAGCGGGATGTGAATGGAGTGAGGGCATAAAAAAGATGAGGAATGGATGTTCTTCCAAGCGAGAATCCGCTCGACGAGTGTTTCCGAATGGATGTGCACCACCGAAATCGATCGATTATTTGCAGGTACTTATTTCATACTCGATAGATTTATTGTTAATTTTGTCGTAACTAGTTTATTTTATATTTTTCATTCATTGCTGTCTATAATGGGTGAAACTAACATTCTTGCATAAATATTCAGCTTGCATAAATACATACGCAAAATTGCAAGGAAAAGAAAAAATGAATACCCAAAAATTATAGCTGTAATAGCTTGCAAGGAGAGAATTATTGAGAGGAAATAGAGTTGCAACTTGCCTTATTTGATCTGTTGGACACATTTTCATCTGACCTTATTTTAAAGCTATAGAATAGGAGTGCTAGTGAAGCAGAACAAAATCAGAGCCCCGATACTACAAACTGGCATTTGTCAATGTCGTGAACTTTCAACACATTTCAGTACAGCAATCGTACACCTTAACCTTTTCCAGAGCTGTTCAACTACCACTACTTAGTGGTAAAAGGCTAATTAAAACTTCCTTCTAAACTAATTGTTTCATTGAAAAGGTCAATCCCGTCTGTGATACTATTCTGATAAGTTTATATGTTTATACACTAATTGCTTATAACACGAAACAATTAATTAAATGAATAAAAAGTATTATATTCTCAATGGTGTAAGATTCAGTTGATCAAGAATAATTTTTACTTCTTTTTGTTTGAATAAATTATGTATAATTCAATAAAAAAAATGTATTTATGTTTCGTAAGTTAAACCGAGAAATAAAAATAAGAACTGTGACTTAAAAACTTAAATACATTTTTCTATGTATTTTACTCTAATTTCAAATATATTAAAAGGCATATTTCATTTAAGCAATCAATAGTAGAAAGATATTCGGGATGATACTTATTAAATTTTCGATATAATTTCAGAATAAGTTTGCGAATTATTGTACAGGTCGGATAAATTTTCACTTGTCAACTTAAATTATCTATAAATATACTAGTAATTACGGATACCTTACAAATAAAATGTTTTATATTTGTATTTAATTTGTTAATTGAAGTTGAAATTTTGTTACATTTGATTATAACAATAAATATAAAACGTGAGAAATATAAACATTAAAAATAAAAATTAATTTTTCTGAATTTACAAAAATAAAAAAAGTATAAATTCTGTCACCTTAATTCTTATCGGTTAATAAAATAGTATTAAAAATATCAAGAAAGTTTAGATTTTAAATTTAATATTTTACTAGTTGACTACATTAATATTTTTACTAAAATCCTTCAATTGACAATTTTTTCGGCATCTCATTGCTGAAAAATCTGTTGACATTCTAATACGTTGATAGATTTTATTCGTGGTTTTTATTCCCTTATGAATTTTACTCTTTTACATTGTGTATTGTAAAAGGATTGTTAGTAAGCCATGATAATACCTATTATTTTATAAACTAAATTAGATCAGTTATACCTGTTTTCGTTTAAGTTTTCGTTTTTATATTTGGCATATTTTTTATCTTCAACTTGTTACTATTACCGTATGTAGAATCATTTGGTTCAGTCAATTTTTTTTCAAATTGAAGTTGCTTCTCATAAAAATTTCTTGATAAAATATTTTTGAGAATTTATTTCTACTAATATCAAAAAATCTATAATTAAAAAATTTAAAAAACATCATTGTTTTACGTAAATAATATAAAATACAAAATTTAAATAATAATTTAGCTATTTAATAAGGCTTTTGAAAAAAATTTTAATTGTAAACATTTTTTTCATTGTGTATTTAAAATTAATCTATACTTTCTTAATTTTTGTATATAATTTTTATTTATACATAATTATTGGCGATAGAATATACCGATTTTGTTGCCACTTGCGAAGAGCGTGTATGAGCGGGTGTTAGAATCCACGATAAAATAGAAATTATATATATTTGTTTTTATTTATAACTATCGGGAAATAATACCCGGTTCGTTGCTTCTCCGCAAAGCGTAAGCAGTACGCTTGTCAGAAGAATATTATGATTATGTTTTTTAAGAATATTTGCATGCGTATTTTATATAAAACAATACAGCAACGACCGCCGAGGTTCCAAAAACCTCTTCCGAAAGTCTCGGCACCGTTGAGACTTCGCCAAATCGTCAAGCGGTTGTAAAACGATCATCGCGAATTAGGCTATATAAATGCGACCGTCGGCGAACGGAGGCCAGATCTTATTCAACTTTGAAAAATATCGGCCAATTGCTATTATAACTTACAAAATAAAAAAGTGCTGAGCGAAGAAATGTGAAAGATCAATTTCTCCCATTTTATTATTTTTTTTTTTGTATTCTTCAATTCTCGTATTTTCTGAAAATTTTATAGAATTATTATTTGATTATATTACTAATATTATTGGTACTGTAATATTAATATTTTTTCGAAATTCTGTATTCATTTGAATTAAAGTCATTTATTTAAACAAATTATAATAAATATTTTAAGACATGACATTTTTCTACGTTTTTTTTATTTTTTACGTTTGTCATATAAATGAAAATATCACACTACTAAACTGATAGTTAAAGTATGCTAATGTTATTTAATGGTAATTGTTATAAATATGTATTTAAATAGAAGTCAGAACTATAAATAGTTAATAATATAATTAAAAATTATAATATTTCAATTAAAAATTTAATAATTACCATTAATTTTTATTAAATTTAAACAAAAAATTTGTCGATTCAGTAAAATAAAGAATCATTCAAACGAATTTGCTCTCTTTAAGCAATATGAAAAAGCATCTAACTTTCACTTATATCTTCACACATCTTTAATATTTTCGCTGTATACTTTTGAAATTTCTTTTTAGATTTATTATTAATTTTTCTTCAGTTATATATATAAATATGAGAACCTTATATATATATATATATATATATATATAAGGTTCATTCTATTTTATATTAACTGCTTATTACGTTATTAATTTAAATTATGGTGTAATTATGTTGTTGCATCAAGTTAAAACATTTAGGTATAATATTTGCATAGTTTTTAAAACATTTGTAATCGTAACTTTAAATGTAACAAGTGCTAATTCATAGTTATCGTTTTTTAATAAATTGTTGTTGTTGTTATCATCATCACCATCATCATCATCATCATCATTATAAAATAAAATTTTAATTATAATCTATTGGATATTTAAATAAATATCATAAATTATAAATATTTTAAATAATATATTCAATAACTGGGATAAGAAATTCATTAAAAAAAAATTAAATTTAGTATGTATAATTAATTATTGTTAAATATTTTACAAATATTTTTGAGACTTATAAAATACAAATTTATAAAATGATATAACAAATTTAATATTGTTTATTATTTTTACTCTTCACATAGTTAGATCACAATTGTAAATTTCTATAAATATTTCTATTCACTATATTGAATTTTAAGTTATTTTATTTATTAAATTGTTTCTATAATCTCATTGATAACTCGATTATTCAGTTTACAATTTCATAAGCAATTATATTTTCCTATAAATGCTTATATTGATTTTACTTAAATATCGTATTAGATAAGTGCAACTACTTTTAAAAAAAATGTTTAATACATTATTTTACAATTCGATGAGAAAAATAAAATATAAACGAAAATTATTAAAAGAAATAACGTAATCAGAAGATTTAGAACTTTTTAAGAATAATTTTAAATTTGATGAAATCGATTTCAGTTTTTGAAAAATGCAACCTAATTTTATAAATGAATATTTTGTAATAAAATAAAAATAAATGATGAGAAATTTAAAACTTTAATTACATTTATGTTTACACTGAACTTTAAGAAAATTGTCCGGAGTCTATTTTGTAAAAACTCATATATCAATGTATTGTATAATATATTCGCTTTATTTATCTACATTTTTGGAAAATTTTAAAATATTGAGATAAATTAAAAATATAATCATAACTACAATATGTTAAATGTGATATTATAAAAAATATTCAAAAATAACAAAAAATTAAATATTTTTTATATAATAAGGAATGTAATAAACGAGTGATAATTTATAGATTAAATAATAATAATTCATATAAGACTTGTTTGAATACATATTTTTATGCGTCGTATAATAAAACTTTGATGAAATGTAATTTTTTAAGGTATCTTGTCCCGGCCGTCGGCGATTGTCCGGTTCACGTTAAATAAACAAATAACCCACGTGCACAAATATTTACAGTTTTTTTAATTGGATTATATTTCAACGATAGTTAAGATTTTCGAAATGTGTCAAATAACGAGGGCTATAAATGGGGAAAGATCACATGCGACATCAGCAGACGAACACCCGAAGTTGACGAACAACGAAGCACCCGCACAGGTGTATGCCCTCAGCGTAGCCGTAAAATCACCTCTATGGGCGAAGGCCCTCATCCCGGGAGCAGAAAGAACAGCCTCACACCACGACGCGATATCGTGCCAATGACATAAAACCAGAGTCTATTTATATACACCTATTCACCAACTCCTTGATAGCGGCTACAGGGGAGCCGATCATGTTAAAAGATTACAGTACGTTATAAGGATATAAATAAACAGAAGATTGATTTGCTAGTAATATTGATACAAATACTTCAAAATTTCATAAAACCAGTGCATTAGCTACTTGCCTATATTAGTTATTAGTTATTAGTTTAGACTGTACTTTAAATGCGTGTGGTGTTTTAATCAGCTACTACATCTACAAATTTCTCAATTGATACCAAAAATATAACATCACATATAGGAATTATTTATACAGATTTGTTACAATAAATAATTTTTAAATCAAATTTAAATATATAAATTAATTTTTAAGAGAATTGTGTTCTAGTATTTTTTAAATTAACCTTTTACATCTGCAATTAGGCTTAATTTTTTCATCAAAAAATTTTAGTAACATTTTTTTGTTTTTTAAGAATATATGAATATAAAAAAGTAATAAATTAAGATAACCATACAAAATGAATAGGCAGAATTGCGTTATTGATGAAAGTATCTATGCTGTTCTTGATATTCTCTTAAATTTGTAAAATCTTTGACAATTCAGAACCTATATTTTTATATTTTACATCCTAGTTTTTGAACAGGGTAATAAGAACCTGATTAATAAATAATTATGATTATTTAAATATATTTAAATATACCATTATAAATTATTTATATTGAAAGGCTTTCTTTACTTTATTGTTGAATACTTACCGCTTATTACATTTTTATTAACTTATTCATAAATAAATGGTACTTTTGGTATTTAGGGGGTCGCTGGGTTAGTAATATCGGTCAAGTGTCTTTCCTCTGAAACGAAGGCGATGAAAAAGTTTGCGTTACAGAAAAACATACGCTTCGCGGGAAGTAAGTAATTTAAAGTGAAATTAAAAGTATGTAATTTCAATAGTTTTACAAATTTATTATTATTTGAAATAATTATTTTTCTAAAATTCGCAATTATTTGATTGAGAAACTAAGCTTAAATTTGAAAAATTAAATTAACGTAAAATAAAGAAATGCCATTTACTTTTTTGTAATTTACTATTTATATTTTTTACATCATATGATTTAGTATTGAATACATGAAATCGGATTACATGATCGTTTTAAAAAAAGGTCAATTAGAAAGATTTAAAGATTTAAACTTTCTATACGACTTAATATATAATACGAATCACGTATTAAATATCATTATTCCACATCAACAATTGATATACTTATATAATAAGGATAATAATATTCCTTACAATATTTCTAAAGAATGCACTCGATTGACTTTTATGAAATTGCATAATATAATCCGAGCTTCTATTAAAAATATTTAGTATTGTCTAATTTACATAGTTATTAAAAAATGCAACAAAAACTATATTTACGCCATTATAATTATAAATAACCAAAATAATTATTTTATCTAAAATATTACAACTTATTTAAAAATTTTTAAAGATTTATAATTACTGTCATATGATAATATATGATAAATTATATAAGAAGACATATGTCACAATATTTTGAATGTTATTTAATTAATAAAACCAAAAAAAATGAAAGCTGGTAAATGTTAAAGTATAGCGAATAACTTAAGTATGTAATTAATTACTTCTAAAATGTACACCTTATAATTTGTGTGTTATTAATATTAAGTTATTATTAATTTTTAATTTCAATGAGAAAAGCTTATACCAAAAGGTATTAATTCAACAAACTATCTCTTGTGCAGAAGAAGCAAAAGAACCAATAGCACGTATTTACGCAGGAAACGCAACGAAAGCAGAAAAAAACAAACTATCCACTATTATACAAAATGGAGGAAATAGACCCAAAACCTTTCTAGAATTCAATATAAAAATTCATCTATGCACGTATTGGTAAAAGGGGAGGGGGTTGAATAAACCTGTGAATGAAGCTAAAAGAATAGGTGCATCATGCGGGAAGAGTAGGGCGCGTTTGTATGTAATCACCATATTTCCCGTCTCTATCTCCTAAATAACTTTGCGAGTCCGCCTTATTTTTTTTTCTCTCGTTGAGTCCCATATTGGGAAAACGGAAAAATACGGGGATCAAGTTTCCTTCGTTAACGCATACCTTCTTGACTGGGACCTAACTTCCGACTTGCTAATAGTAAAACTGAATGAGTTTTAAGAGTTTTTAGAACCTCAAATTCCTACACATTACTGTAAGATTACTATTTACTGAAATAGATACATAGTATATTCAGTAAAAACAATCTTTCTGAAGAGAAAAGTTAGAGTGAAAGGGAACCATTTTGAACCATTTAACCTCTTATTTCTTTTTAAATTTGAGTCATCGTTCAGATTTTTATTCCTGATATGTAATTATTAACGTTTAATTAATTATTTATTCATACAGGAGTTATTTTCATTATTATTAATTTTTTTATAGAAAATATATTAAATTTATAAACTAATTATTTCAGAAGTGTTCAACACTAAATATTTTTTAATAATAATTAGAAGTTCTAGTTATTAGGTCACATAGCTTTTATCGGAAGCATAACAATTTAAAAATATTCGTTTTACTAGGATTTGCATTATAAAATTTAATCTGCATATTTAAAATCGCAATGAGCATACGAGAGTTAAATTTCATTTTAAGACACGATATTTAATTTAAGAAGAATAAATATAAATTATTTTCAATATCGATAAGGCAAGTAAATTGTTCAAATTAAACTTAAATTTTTAATACATTTACTATGATTGTATCTATATTATGACCATTAAACTGATTTAAACAATATCAATAAAAATTTTAATTATCTTAAAAATTAATTAATAATATGTAACAGTATTTTTTACCCGAAGCAGAAAAGTGTCTATTCAATCAATCGACACTTAATTTATAGTTATAAAACTATAAATTGGACAAAATTGTATGCTGAAAATAGTTTCGACGAGTATAAATTTTACTGTACGCAGGTGGTTTATCTATCTGCATTGTGTTTTTTCTTTTTAAGTAGATATTTCTCTTGTTTACCTCGAATAGCTAGGCATTTAATATTTTCTCTTTTTCCCTTTTGCAAAGTTTCTATTTCTCTTCGATTCACTGACACCATGTATATTTATTATTAACTTTTTATAATTAATTATTAATATTAATATTAATATTATTCATAATTAACCTATATTAGTGTATTGTAATTATTTTATGTGTATAATAATAATTTACATATATAATTTTGTATGTATATATGCATTTATTAATAAATATAACCTTTTGAAATAAAGATGTTAAAAATAAATAATACTTTGATTTAATAATTCACGTTTACAATTTAAATCTTTATCTATATTTGAAAATAATTGATTTAATTATAAAACATTTAATAGCAGTACGTATATAATATAATAAAATTATATTTTTTATCTGTGATGATAGTTTTTATTATTCTATTTTGGAAAATATATATTTTATGAGAACCCTAAAAATTAAAAATTAAAAATTAATTCTTCGAACATGTATGGAATCGCATAATATAATTTTAGTAAATTATTATTAATATTTGAAAGATATTCTTTGTTCTTTTTATTACGTTTTGTAACCTTATATTTGTGACAAGATTATGTCAGCTACTTCATTTACTTACATAATTAGTTCAAATTCATTGTCTTTTCATCGATTTTACATATATTTATTAATTTCAAAATATTTATGTTTGCATTAATGAATAAATTATTAGCAATGATATAAGTTTAATACACGTATTTGAATTAATAAATGCGCTGTAAATACATGTTATGTATTTTCCATAAATAAATATCATACATCAATAAGAAATTACAATTGTAAGAGATAATAATAATATGCAATGAAATCTATGTATTCCATAAATTTAAAGTATTAGCTCTCGATACACAATAAAATTATTGTAATATTAAACTTATTTCTATGAATGGTATAAAGTTGATAAATTAAATGCAACAAAAATTAATCATAAAAGCCATTTTTTTAAATATTAAAACTTACCTTCGCAAATCTACCTTTGAATAATTTTAAACCTTATCACTTTGATGATTTTAATAAGAATAACTGAACGCGTGTTAATCAAAATAACTTACATACACTAACAAAGTCAAATGTTAGCTCAATGCATCTCCATAATTGCTCCGAATTAGAACAAAATTTTGTTCAAAGGATTTTGTAAAGTAAACTTCCTATTCCAGAATCATAGTGAGCGCCCAAGGACTTTTCTTACACGAAGGTGAACACTGGCAAGTAAATCATTTGGGTAAAGCGGAAAATGAGCAGGATCCCCGAGCAACGCGAGTTAGACGCCGTTATTTAGTTACGAGACATGCGTAGTATTTATCTTTCATTCGTTCTGAAAAACTTTGCTAACTTTTAGCACTAGGAGATACGAAGCTCTATTCCTACCAGTTCATCGATGCGAGAAAAAAATAAAACTGTAAATGTGTGCTAAAATAATCGTGTCAATATTTTCCCCAATAAAAAATTATGTCTCTTATCCTGCATAGTATTCTTATGAGCACTATCTGTGATATATTTTCATATGATTCATTTATCTTCTCGGATTTGAAAGTATTTTATTTAGCTTATACGAATTTTAATTCCTTTAAACAAAATAAAACAGTTATAAATATGAGTCATTTAACAAAATGAAATTACGAAGTTTCATTAATATTATGCGTAGGTACGGAAAATATTACATGAACATAAATTGTACAAATATATTAATAAAAAAGTTATTGAAATACAATTAACTTCATTTAGATATTTACCAAATGATACCATAATTATATGAATGAATGGTAAGTTAATAATGCATAAAATTAATATTATTATCTACACAAAAATTTTTATCCTTAATATCTGTGTACAAATTTTGTATTTAATATCTGAATGAAGTATTACTTTTAAAACAATAATTGTTAAATGAATTACATAAGTATAATGAGTTATTAAAATGTTAATGTATATAGTAAATAATGGTTATAAATGGAATATATCAAAAGACACTAATTTAAAAAAAAACTTAAAGATTTAAGTTTTTTCCATATTTTAGAATAATTATTTTATATACTATGCTTAAATTTATTAAATTTAATAGATTTGATAATCGGTGTAATAATAAATAATGAACATTTTTTTTAATTATAAAAAAATTATTATCACATTTACGTAATTTCTTTTAATTGACTTGTCTTGAATTTACTTATTCAATATATATTTTATATTATATAATTTAGAGCAATAATTCTATCGCAAATGTTACAACGTACAATAAAATGCCTTTGGGCATCACGCCGTCGAACACGAATGACAACAGATTTGTCTTTGCAAAATATATCATCCAACTTGTATGTGTTACTTTACGGTATCTCACTAAGAATTTTGTGTAAACATATGGCAGGAATTCGTATAAAAGCAGTAGAACGATGCTTATTATCTTATCGGTGCACGTCTTTTAGCTGTTGCCGTTTATTGTATTGAAAATGAAGTACAACATTGAATGAAATAGCTGTATATATAAATTTATCGAAAGGGTTTCTTATGCTTTTGCTACGGAAATTTCGTAATTCAAAAATAATTGGCTTATTATATATTAATTCATGTTCTTATATTATGTAATTTTTCAAATATTTTATTGTTTTCACGAAAGAATTATTAATTTATATGAATACATAGTATTATATTCATCTTGTATTAAAATCGTGTATTTGAATACTCATTTCTTCCCCATAATTCAATACACTTAAGAAATAAAAAAAAATTAAATATAATTTACTCGAACAAGTATTTCTTCAAAATTGTATTTTTATCAATATTTATTTTTAAATATTTTTCATGCTTACATGCTTATCTCCTTTTTCTATTTTAATTTATTTTTATTCAATTCTAACTTATCTCCAATATCTTCAAAATTTTTTTTCAACCAATAGGAAGCTACGATTGATAGTTAAATTTTTAAATTGAAAATTTTTTAAAATCATAAATTTGTATTTTTGTAATTTTCACAGAAAAACTTTTAGATTTAAAAAATAAATAAAATATCAAAGGACAATATCAATAAAATAAAAATTCTATAAAAAAATCTACATTTAAAATGGATGCAAATGAAAAATATTAGAAAAAAAGAATGCTCGGTAATAGATCACATATGAACAAGCGATTAGATTGTATATATAAATAGATATAAAATACATACAAAGTTATTTAAGTTGAACTATATAATAATAACAATGACAACAGCAACAATAACAACAATAATAATAATAAAAATAACAACGACGATAATAGCAACAATAATAATAATAAAAAATAATAATTAAATAAATATAAATATAAATATAAGATGTATACAACATATTGATATTTTTTTAATAATAAAATAAGCAATTGGATTACATTAAAATTTTAATGTAAAAAAGTACTAGCAACTTTAGTTTAGTTGCGATATTAATTTAATGGATGATTGATATATTCTGGGCAAATGTTATACATTGTTATTAAAATTAAATTCAAAAGAATTCCATCTTATTTGAAATAAAGTTTTGCAGCTGAGATGTATATTAAAAATATTTTTAAAATAAATAAATAACTATCCTGCAGAACTTTTAAAACATAAAATTAATTTTTAATTAACACTTGGTTCACTTCAATTTGAGATTATAAAGTTCAAATGAAAACTAAAAATAGAACCACAAAAGAAATCTAAGTATAAGGTGAAAATGAAAATGCTTCTTGAAATTAACCAGCACAACAAAAACAAAAAATCAGCAGTGAGTAGCTTATTGCTGAACTAGCACAGTAAGCTTATTACGTGGATGATGCTCGACTACTAGGAAAACGCGGATTACGACTCGACTAGCACTGTAATCGAGTAAGTTGTAGATGCTACAAGATCTTGGAAAATTTCGGTAATTCTCTCACGTGGCAGCATGAATTCCGCTTTCTGTCAAAGAAAAATCAATGATGAGTCGCTAGAGTTATTCGTATCTGCTTGAGGTAGTTCGATTGCTTATAAATCCGGATTATCCAACGATGTTCACCGATTGAGTGAAAATCTGCTGTTGCTGCAGATAAATGGGAATAGAAATCCATACAGAGGTAACGGAGGTACCTTGAACTCGAAACCATACGATATATAAAAATCAAGGCAATCAATACTAATTAATTAAAGAAATATATCTGAGTAGTGAATGTTCAGTAAAAGAAAATGTTTCGTCTTTGATTAGAAACCTCAAACATAAAATATTGTATGTAATTTATTGTATGCATGTAATTTACCAAACTTTACAAATAATAAATTAATAAAACTTAAGATGAATAATAAATATACTGTAGTATAAAATAGTAAATATTATACATAAACATAAATATTAATTTTATTGATTCATGGAACTTTAAAAATCTCACGAACGACAATAAGTTCACGCTTTATAGCAAGGATACTGAAATTAACAAACGTTGCAAAAATTCAAAGCAATTTTTTAGAATTTATCTATTTATGCGAAATTAATATAAAAAATTTTAATAATATTCTACTCAAATTCTAAGAGCTTTAACTTTAAACCTTTTTAAATTTAAAGTTTTAGGAAATTAAAAACTTCATGTAAAGGTTATCACTATTTTCTGAAGTTTCATTAACAAACATAAATTTATTTTGGATTTAATGTTTTTTTTTTTTAATCAGGGAATATAGACAATACAAATATTTCATTTGCATTTATTAAAATTCCGTCAGTTGTAAAATAAACAAACCTGATTTAAAAATTATAAACTTATAAAGTATACAATAAAACTATTTGAAATAAAAATATGCAGTCATCAAATACAAAGCATCGTTGCCAATATTAATAGTTTTACATGAGGAAGTTAATTTCTAGTCAAACCTAGTATGTTATTAAAAGCATGTAAACGATTAAATACTAAAGATATTCTAATAATCTATTGCGATTTAAAAAAAGAACATAAGATTAGAAAACAGTCAGACAATATAGATAAGAACGTAGGAAAATTTCAGTATAGTGTAGTGCTTTCGTTTCCGTAACAAGTCATATAGTTAAGTTCTTAATGATATTTTGATATATGTAATACTTTGAAGTTATTTTGATTGTATTAAAAATTATAGAATTCGGTCATGGTTTCGATTTAAAATGGAAAAATCGGGGTATAGGTAATCTTTCCACATTTTTATAAAATGACACAAAGAAAAAACTTATGAAGGAAATTATAGTAAATATTCCCAGTTTGCGGTGAATTTCAATTCATATACGGCATATAGTTCATCTCTTTTGCTTCAATTCACTCGCTTTCTCGGGTGATTGACGGAGCTTAATTGAAATACGCTCCATTCGATTAGAGGTTGCATGAGCGATATACCGAATAATCGCGTTACTGGTGCATGGCGCGCGAAAGGCGACCTAAATTACCCCCTGCTGAAACTTTTGTCGAAGTTATATAGTCTGCGCGGCTTCAGTTGTGTGCTAGGATCGATTTTAAACTTAGACAGGATTAAATCTAACCCCTGTCTCTCTCTCTCTCTCTCTCTCTCTCTCTCTCTCTCTCTCTGCCTCTATCTGTATCTCTGAATGAATAAATATTATGTGTAATATTAAATTTATGATGAGTATATTAAATAAAAATATAAGTAATATTAAATTTAAGAAATTTCAATAATTAATTCAATAAATACTTTTTAATATTGTATGAAAAAATTTTTCTATTCAATTATATGCATAATATTATTAATTTACTAAAATATTGTTTTTCATTTTTGTTATTACTTGAGTTTTTGTCAAAAATTTTCATCTTCTTTATTCCTACGTACTTTGTAGTTTTTATAATAAAAAAATGTTGAAATAAATTATAAACATGTTTTTTTAAATATTATGCTTATGAATGATTTGTGTAAGATAAATATATTTACAATATATTTCAAAGTATACAAAAATTCAGTTATTTATATAATCTTTTTTTATTATTAACAAATGAATATAAAGCATTTAATAATTGACAATATTAAAAATTTATTGAATTACTATAACTTAAATCTGTATAATTCCTATTTTATCCAATAAAATTAATTTTATTATAATCATTATTTTATGATATAATTAAATGTATATATATTTATAAAAGTTATATATCAAACCATAGATTGTTATTCTTATGAGAAGTTTCATATTTAAAAAAAAAAGATTAATTTTTTTTTATACAAGATAAGTATGTATATAAAATAATAAGATGAAGAATATGTACATTTTAATTCTTACAATTTTTATAAATTAAATATTTCAAAATATTATAACCGTTTCAATAAATTAAAAATTATATTTGATAGACATAATTAATAGTCTTTATTATGAAAAACTAATATATTTATTATATAATATTAATAATTTATATACGAATTTTTTATATATTGAAAAGTTAATACAGTTTTAAATTTTAATGTATTTTTATTTCAAGAACTTTTAAAGATAAGATCACATATTCAAACTTATTAAAATTACATGTAATTTTATTAAAAGGTTTTGAAGTATTAAATTTTATATAATTTTTTTCCTTAATTGTTTTTTTTTATAAAACATATATAGTTTATATATTTTGAATATTAAAAATGAATAATACGTTAAATTTTCGTAAAAGTTTCGAAAAATAAATATTGATAAAAATAAGCGTGTTTATAGAAAATTAAGTATATCCTGTAAATTTAATATTGTTATATTTCATTTATTAAGCTTTTAATAGTTTCATAATTTACTGCGATCATTAATAAACTAAATCGTTACATTTTCCTTTATTATACAATTATATTTTTTAAACAAATGTCGTTTAAGCTACATTTAGCACTTTAGGTTATCATTAATACTGTAAAATTAATAATTAATTAATTTTTTTTTATCTATATGATATCACTAGACTTTTTAAGATATATAAGATTTTACTTTTATAACTAGATAATTTATTAATTTTGTAAATTTTGAGTTTTTGAAAACGAAACCAAATTTTATATAATTCATATTAGAACTTCTATAAACATGAATGAATATATTTATATTCCTATGTACTTTTGAAAATTTTGCAAATAAGATATATGTTACAGGTTAATGACTTATTATAATAACATAGATATTATGTTTTTAATTTTATTTCCTTGCATTTTTATTCTTTCTTTAACACATAGAAACTCTTTCATCTTATCTTCACACTTTTTCTCTTCTCTAATACACCATTCACAATTTTGTTTAACCTGAAATTTGCTCTTGTTGCGGTTACTACAGCATGAAAAATGACCAGCAAAATTGACTACTGTATTTTCCTAATATTAATGCCTCTTCTGCTAATTACTCATAGGGATTTTTCTTTCTTAATTTTCTTTTCCCTCATTTTTTTCTTCTCTTAGTGATGTGCATCTTTCTTCCACCTTCCACGATAGAAACATTCAAAATTACCATGTTTACCGTCGTTCTTCTCTTTAGATTTAATCCTGAAGGACGTAAAAATCTTGGAAAGAAGAAGTAAACGAACGATTTCAAAAATAAAAACCACCTTTAAGTATATACATGATTATGTAAAGCACTGAAAAATTTATTTATTTTTTTAAATATTACATAGTGAAAAATATAAACTTTGTTTTAAGTTTTAGCTAAATTTTTTATGGTTAATCATGGTAATTATATTATTAGTATTAGTTCGTAGCTACACTAATAAATAATACGGATAAAATCATAATAAGTCCTCGATAATTCTCGAGAGGCTCGAGTTATCTTTGGCACTCACTTACCCCATATCTTTCATTCTCATAATTTTTCTCGTTTTATATTAGTTTTTTGTGTCTTTATACATTAATTGCTCATAACTCAACTGAAAGTTTTTACAGAGTATTTAATAAAACATTAATAAATCATTGGGTAAAGACCTGAATGAATAAAATTATATTTATAATCTATAAAAAAATATTTATAATTAGAAATTAAACTGACAAAAAACTAATAATTTACGTTCCTTATAAATTATTATTTATTAATTAGTTAATTTTATATTCCAAGAAGTTTTAAATAATTAAACTACGAAATATTAAGATGAAGCGTAGAAAGTAGGTAAATCTTTGGTAATGTCTATTTTCTTATTTGACTAAATTGTGACTGATTCTCTTTCATGATTTTTCGTTAATCTTATTAATTAATATTCCATGTTCACTGAGTCTAACAAATTCATTATTTTACGTATCTTTTAGAGACCATTTACTTACTTCTATATTTTTTTAAGAAGTATCTGATATCATAAATAATTATATAAAAAATAACTTAAATAATGATCAGTTATTAAGTACTAATGATTGTTAATTTGATACACAGACGAATTTATTTCTTTTTAAAAATTCAAGATAACATTAATTACAAAATTATAAAATTAAAATAATTATAAAAAGTAATTTATTATTATCAATTCGAATAAGTATATTGAAGTATTCACACCGCCAATATTCATAATTTTATAACAGTTACATATTTCGTGATGAAGAATGTAAATAAATTTTTAATTCTTTAATTAAAATTAGTTTAAACTATTAATTAATATAATAGAATGAAATATAAATCTAATTTCATTCATCAAATATTTTTTAATAACTTTTTGAAGGAATTCGTTGTGTTTCGAAATTTAAATCTTATCAAATCGATTTGAATTTGCAGGTAATTTCTGAAATATTGATTAAACTTTCAACTGTGTTATTAAAATAATAACAATATTTTAACTTAAATAAATTTTTTAGAAATTTGTAAAAATCTAAAAAGATTGAAATTATATCTTTAATATTAATTTTTTACCGGTATATATCAAAAAATCAATTTTTTATTCTATTTAAACAAAAAGTAACAACAAAGTATTAATAAAGTCAAAGTTAGATGAAAAATCTCATAATTTTTTATTTTACATAAAAGCTCTAAAAGAGTGTCTGGATTTCAACCTCAAGGAATAAAACTTTAAAAGCATTTTTCTCGAAACATTTCTTCTCTATTATTTTGCCTATTAACTAATGAAAAACTTAAATTAAATGAAAAAAATTTTTAAATATTCGGAACAAATCATTTCTGACAGATTTTTATATAATTTTATTATTAATATTAAAATTTATAATTTA
The DNA here is from genome assembly GCA_018907185.1 of Platyscapa corneri. NCBI lineage: Eukaryota > Metazoa > Arthropoda > Insecta > Hymenoptera > Agaonidae > Platyscapa > Platyscapa corneri. Next base: position 5,633,314 of record JACCHW010000001.1, read on the forward strand.
TATTTTTCATAAAAATTTGAAAATTTATGTTACCATTTAGCTGTTTTTGTAGAGTGGACAGATTTTTAGCCCTAATAACTACAGATTCATAAAAGAATGTGGTGCATAAAATTTTAGTAATTTCGTCATTGAATAGTGTACTATAATAAAACTAAAAACTATACTTTTTTACTAAAATATAGATTTGAAACATTACTTTGATTGAAATAATAAAAAGTTTCTTGAAGTAAACAGAATGTTTAAAATTTAATTATATTGATGATCACGGGAGTTAATTTTTTTACACAGACTAATCTGAATATTGAAATATTTATCAATGTTTTTCTAATATATTTTGCCATTTTCGATTATCTCTTCATTGAGTATATTCTTTCAAGATTCCACTTTTACTCTATGGAAAAATATATAGGGTATTTTTTCTACATTATTGCTTCTATGTTATGTCAACATTGATAAGCAGTCACGTATCGAACACGGAATTATCTATATGGATAAAGTTTTGCATAACGTATATGGAATGAGTCTATTTCTTCGTCTTTTTACTCATCCTTGTTTGATTTTCCATAGATTGTGGAAAACTACACCACATAAATTTGCATTATTATTATTACATTCTTGTTATTAGTTATATTCATTTTGTACTTTTCAAAATATTTTATTTTTTTACCCGCAATTTTGACTATTATTGGCGACAGAAAGGCTCAAATCTGCGCCACATGCGCGTGGACGACAGCCTCGCCCCGCGTGGGCGCGCGAATGATAATCCTCCGATAAAACAGATTATCGCGGAAAAGGACAAATTCCTGAGCCAACGCATTAAAGTTAAAACAGTAGCAATAAATTAAACTATTGCTAATTGAGGCAATTGGACTTGCAGCGCTTCGAAGGATTCGATAGATGACGAACCCTTTATTACTCGACTTACGGTGGCAAGACGTCCCACGGAACTCCGATACATAGTAAACATCACGTGTCTGTAAGAGGAAAAGAGGAAACACAAAGAGAGCTTAAAAACCAAGCGCGGCAGTTTTTTTTGCTTTCTAACGCTCAGAAATAAGCGAAATCTCCATTTTTCCATATCAACTATCTGTATTTTCAAGTTCCGAATAAAGTTAAAATAAAGAAGATAAAATAGAATATTTTTCGCATTTTCTTCACGCTCCAATCTTCCACGGTACGTAATTTACAATTATAAATATGCGTAAAATTTATTTTGAATGTATCATGATGTTAGGTATTTATAAAACTTGCTTAGTAAATATTACAAATTTATTTTGATAAAATAATACTCTTCTTAAAAAATAATAATAAATATTTTTATCGATAGTTTGATTATTTTAAATTAATAATTTTTTATGCGAAACATATTTTTGGTTATCATCTTCTTTGTTCAAATTTTATTTAAGTATGAAATAAGTATTAAACAGTTGTTAAGCAACAGCATATTACACTTTGTTAAAATAAAAAATTTATTACAATTGAAGTAAACGTTTCATTTACAATGTTCATTCCGTTTAAAAATTTCGTATATTATAATTACTTTTTTTATTTATTGTATACTTTGCGAAAATAGCTACAACTTGAGAAAGATTATTAATCCAAAAAAAAAACTGAAACTTTTTACGAAGATGTTTCGATAATAAAATAAATATCAAATAAAAAATATAAATATCAAATTATCAAATAAAAATAAAATCACATAATTCTCATGTACAGAATTTATACAAAATGCAATCGAATAATGTGAATTATTAAAAAATTTTTTAAATAATTTTTGGTTTGAAATAATAATAAAAATAAAATTCTAGAAAATAAAAGTAATATTTGAGAATATAAAACAAAAATTGATTTACATTACTTTTGCAGTTATTCAATAATGAAGCTTCATAAAGAACAGAAAATATTAAGAATGAGCTGCATCCAATTTCTGGATAGTTATAAAACTTAATACTGAATGAAGACGATTATCACAACGAATAGCGGTAGTGAAGTAAAGTTTTTAAAAGCAGTAGACTTTATATTGGTGCAAATGTTTAATTTTGAAAAAAGCTAAATATTTCTTAAATATTAATGAAAATGTTGAAGAGATGACATCGACTTCATTAATAAATAAAAAATATAGAATAGTAGTGATTTATATATTCATAATTTAATTTCGTATCGATTATTAAAAGAAGAAGTAATTTATTAAACTTCGCATAATTGATATTTTGTCAATGATTGAATTAAGAATTAAATAAATTAGATTGATCGTCATTATTTTGTCTTTAATTTTTTAAATATGTGTTAAACGCTGAAAGTCTTTTTTGTTTTGTAAATTTGAAAAAACTTGTCAAAATTTTTTTAAATCCTATACTTTTTTATAATGAATTTTTTTTAAATATTACCTATGTTTATAAATTAATTAATGAAAAAATAGAATATTTTATTTTAATGTATACTCAGAAGGAAGTAAATATTTAAGTAAGAAATTAGAAGTACCTTCTGTAAGATGAAAAGTATTTCCTTTTCTTTATTTTTTTATAAAATTATTATTATCTCTCTATCTACAATATATCTGATAAGATTTTTTCTCTAATATTAAAATTAAAATTATTTCACAATAATTTTTATTTTATTCATCATTAATATCATTTTAAGTTTATCATTAAAATTTATTTTATTTTATTTTTAACGTTTTTTTCACACTCATAAGATGAAATAATCGAAAATATTATTTATTCTCTCACGTCATATTATATTTATAGCATCACAATATTCTCAAAAAAAGTTTTCGCAAGTAGTAAAAAATGTTTCATATTTTATTTTTTGTAAACATGGAGTCCGTCAATTGACTATGATTGACTGGGATTCCCACTTATTCAGTCCAGCTCATAGTATCATCCATAAGATTTTCAACTTAGAATCGAACTAGAAATTACGTTCAATCAGATTCACATTTCATTTCTTATACACATCTGCAGCATTTCAAAACCTAAAGCATACGGTATCCTTTAATTACCATGATATATAACTCACGTAACATTTCACTGAGCTTGGATTTCTTGTACATTATGCAGTACTTTCTTTTCAGATTTTTTTTTGATTTTTCAATGTTTCTCATATGCAAAAATTTAAGATATTGTTTGAAAGAAATAAAAACAGAGACAGAGAGAGAGAAAGAGTGAAAGATACATAGTGTTTCTCGTGTAGCACGTGAGAGCAAGAAAGAAGAGTGATGTAGCCAGAATTGAAAAGTCATGCAGTGTAGGTAAAGTGTGACAGAGAAAAAGAATGCATACACATCACATCGAATACGCACAAGTAACATCAATTGTTTATTCTCCTTTATTTTTGTGAATTTATCTTTTTTAGGGCAAATAAAGAATTAAATACACAAAGCAACTATTTCCAGGAGTGAAACTACAACCAATATTTTTCATTATTTAAGAAGAAAATAAAATTGGAATGGTACGGAAAGAAGAAATCGACTGATCTTCTTTTTCTGGCACCTGTTTATCGTAATTTGTTTGCAAAAACAAAAATTTTACTTAAAAAATTATTGAAAAATTTCAAGCTCCTGGGTATTTTTTCATTTTTGTTGTGATTGATCCATAGAAATACTTTTACGAATACATGTTTTTTATGTGTAATTTTAAAATGATCCATAAACCAACAAAATTTATGATTTACATTATTGGAGAAATAGCAGTCCCTTGAGTGAATACAACGGTCGATAATAATTATGTTCGAAAACGAAAAGCCCTTATTATTAAAGCATTACGTTTATAAATATTTATCGAAGATCCGAAATTAAAGTGATAGATATGAAAAAAGCCGATACGTCCATTTTTTTATTCTACATATCGCAAATTAATTATGTTTTATATCAACTAAATAAAAGTATTGAGTTTATGTTTTGGTTTTACATTTATATTGTGTTGAAAAATTATTCCACACTCCCTCTATCGATAAAGTAAGTCATGTTCAATAAAAGTAAGAAATCCATATATTCTGACAATAGCACCTGAATGACAAGTTTCATACAGCATAAGCATTTGACGTTACGTGTCAGATTTATGACCACTGCGACTATTGACCTTTTCTAGCAGCTAACTGATAGAAATACGACATCAAATTCTGTGATAATACTTCGATGATTGGGATGAAAAGTCTATTCCTCAGTTGTGTTTTGTAGTCTTAATTAATTTTTTTAAATATGTCGACATTTTTTTTAAGAAAACACAGTACAATAAGAGAACTTGGTAACGAAATACGAGATTGAATTAATTAGTGTTTTGAATACAGAAAATAGAATGTAAAAAATACTATTATTCACAAATAAAAAACGATAATTGCTCAGTTTAATTTTTGAGGTAGTTACAAAATTTACAATAGAAACTTCAAGTAGTGCAGATACATGGATCTAGAAACTCATTTAGACAATGAAAATGAATTCTAAACATTCAAAAAATTTCACGCAAAAAATGATGTATGTATATATTTTAAAATGTTATCAAATTCTACTAAAATTTAAAAATTTTTACTTTCAATAAATTACAAATAATAATAATTATTGAACTAAAAATTATCAAATTGATTTCAGTGCTATATTTTAAATTCGATAATTAATTACATATATAATATAAATCGAAGCCGTATCGATTCCAAAAATTTAATGCTCCAGTTAAATTTTCTGACGAAAATTACATATTGTAGTGTTCTCGACGACGGTGACTTTTCGTCATTCTCATTGAAATTGGTTTACTAATTGTGATAAAATCGGTTAGCTGAAAACAACCTTTGATCTTCTTCTACAGTAAAGAATTAATAAATAAGAGAATGTATTACATGGATTTCTATGATCCAAATTCATAAAAAAATTTAAGTAATCGATGATCACTCAATGTTTTAAAATCAATAAATATTTATTTAACGTATTAAAATGTCAAAATAAATTGTTTAGTGCTTTTTAAAAATAAAAAAATTTTTTTTCGTTTTTTATGATCTACTTTGAAAGATTCTTTCTAAAAGGAATTGATACGTTGATCCTTTCTATTTCCTCATTATTCTTACTCAATTTTTTTCTGATCTTAAAAATGAAACCGTAACTTTAATCTTTTGTGATGAATTCACGTTTAGAAAAATAATAATATCGAAAAGCTGAGATATTAAAAGAAAAGATAAGCGATCCAAGATTATTTTAAAATTTTTCTTTTAGTCGTGCAGCTATTTATTACCATAGATAAACAGACGTGGACAAGTTAAAGGCTCATTACGTACCTAGAGTGAATGGTCTGATGCAAACAAATCGATAGCATATTTACTTTTCAATTTTTTTTCATAAATTTATAACTAATGTTATTATTTATAATTATTAATTATATGAAATTTCATAAATAAATAACAGATAAAAAATAAATAAATGTGTGTGTATATATGTATATAAACCTTCTTGCTAAAAACATATAAATTTTAAAAGACATCTAAAGAATAAAATATATGTTTAAAATTTTTTCGAAATTACTTTATTTCTTTTCTATAAATTGGAATATAATAAGTATTATATCTATAAATATATATATATATATATATATTCAAATGAATAAACTAATAAAATAAACTAATAAACTAAATAACATATTTATACATTTGCAATAGTTACAAAATTTATGTGTACGTATTTGTTGAATTATTTGAAAATAATTAATTCACATTTAATAACGAATATTTTATTAATAATATTAAGTTATTAAAATTATTATATATCTTGAATAATTGAGAATTCCTTTTAGAATAAATAGTAATAGTTCATATGTAGTCTTAATAAATATTTTGACTCTCTATTACATAAATTTAGTTTATATACAAACGTGAAATTAGACTAATATTTCGGAACTATTTATAGTTATTAATATTTATAATTATAAAAATATAGTTTATTAGTATTTATCATATATACTCGTATACAATTTATATTTTATATTTTTCTATTATTATATTTATAATAGGTATTGCGTGAGGGGGAAGAGAAAATAAAAAGGAAAATAGTCGAACATTATAATACTCAAATCAACTCTTTAAAAACTCAGAGAAATGATTTCTCTTTCATAAAATAAAAAAAAATGTAAAAATAAAAAATCATAAATATAAAAAATCAGAAAGCTACCCTCTTCTCTTATCTAACAAGCGACAAATGAGGTCTCAAATAAAACCATCAAATAAGCTTCGCATTGCGCGTTTTCAAGACCTTGTGATTCTCGTGAAAGAGAGGGGAAGTGTGTAGATACCCTTCCAAGGACGAATGAATATCGCGCATGCAAGTCACAAGTATTGGAATGTCATAATGGAAAGACATCTGCCGCATATCAGCCCAGCGTTTCGCGCATTCTCCATATTTATAAATAAGCACAAAGTACCGCAAACGAGCTTTTCATTATGCGTGGTTTTTCGTCGAAGAAGGAGTAGTCTGACATAAGATTCTATATTTTTGACATTTCAATTTTGTAATATTATCTAATATTATCTAAGACTCTAATCAAATAGATGACTAATGGAAAGTATGTAAAGATAAAAAAACAGTTACAGATGAATATAAACTAAAATATGATTCTTTTGTATAACTATAACGAATGGTTATTATAATGAAAGTTCAATTTTTATTTATTTTAAATTCTTAAGATTCTACAGTAAACTCATACATTTTTACAAAATAATTTACTCTTTTAATAATAAACTTAACTTTCTTAAGAAATACAACATTTTTTGAAATATTATAAATATATTGCTGCGTAATATAAGTAATATTTTTCTTTAAGTTTTAATATTTTTTATCAAAAACAAATAGTTCTCATAATTTTCTAAAATAAAAATAAAAAATTGAGAAATCTTTTTTCAAAGATATATTATCGAATATTATATTATAACTTATATGTACACTAATTTTTGTACACATATAATATATTATGAGTAATCTAATTTGTTTTTATAATAAAATTTTATATATGTAATTTTATAATGATTTTATTTCTTAAAAGAAATTTAATAAAATAAATAATAATTAATATTTCTTATAAAATGAAACCTGATAAACATATTTCGACAAAATTCATTTGTTCGAAATAACAATGATTAAAAAAAAAATTTATAGGAATTGAAACAATAATTTAAAGTCTATCAAATATTATTAATAAGGTAATTATTCATATTTTTTATAATATACTCCGGACATATTTTCAAGATGAATTTAAAATTTCTACATAATATACTGCCTGTATTGCAACTGTTTTGCATCTGTTTCTTTACACAAATTTTTTTTATTACTATAATAGGGACTTTAATTGTGTATATATAATATCAATTTAAACGGTAGTATGTTAAAACAATAAATATAAAACAATAATACCGTTTTACGAAAAAAATACTAATTTAAGAATTACTCGAAATATCGACAAAGATATAAAAGTATTAAAAATCTAAAGTCTGTATAGGAACTTTAATAATAATATCACTATACATAATAAGTATAATGAGGTACAGAGATACACTGGGTAGTTGCATCTGTTTCTTTACACAAATTTTTTTTATTACTATAATAGGGACTTTAATTGTGTATATATAATATCAATTTAAACGGTAGTATGTTAAAACAATAAATATAAAACAATAATACCGTTTTACGAAAAAAATACTAATTTAAGAATTACTCGAAATATCGACAAAGATATAAAAGTATTAAAAATCTAAAGTCTGTATAGGAACTTTAATAATAATATCACTATACATAATAAGTATAATGAGGTACAGAGATACACTGGGTAGATAAGCTCTTAAGTTTCTGAAAATTAAGATACGAAAATGTTTGATCTCAAGAGCTCCAATGGAATACTAGTATATGTCAAAAACGACAATGTTCTTTTACCCATTCCATTCTAAAATACAAAGTAATAACACGGTTTCATTGACACCAGAAAGAGCGAGATTCAGAGTTTATAAAAGAAGAACAAAATGCAATAACTTTGAAAGATGAGTATATACGTGTGCAATAGTAGAAGCGTAAAAACTGTTGTATCAACCATATCTTATTATATAATACTTCTTTTTGTTATCTCTTTAGAGTAGAAATTTAATTTATTCAAACAGATTTTTATATTTTTATGGTTCATAGAATTATCTACGGACTACAGAATAATTTACTAGAGTAAAGTTATATAAACTTTTATGTCTTTATATGGTTAGAATTTTAATCAATATAATTTATATATAAATTTTTATTATAGGTAAAAATATTATCAAAATAATAAGTATGAACTTCAAATATAACTGATTATTATTTGTTTTAAATTAACAAACTTTTAACAATCTTATCATATCTTATAATATCTATTAGAATAATAAAATATTAATTATGTAACTATATCAATATGCACATTAAAATTTGTAAATATTACGTCATATTCCTATGTTTAGCTAATTTTTCAAGATTCTTTGTTTATTAAAATTTCCTTTTTATTTTGCATTAACATAATACCTTCTGTTTGTACTTTCTTATTATTTCTCTCTTTCTTTTTAACTCATTTATTTTTTCTTTTTGATCTCTTCAGGCTTTCGTATGGATAGAAATAGAAGGGCCACCAGAAAAAGAGGGACGGTAAACATTGAAGGGTACTAAGATAGGCTCAAGGAAAAGAAATCGTGCGGAAAATTCACGAAAGCGTGAGAGTACGTGGGCATGCTCGCGACTCCATTTTCTTTCCACATCTGTCTTGCACGAATTCTTTGGAAACCATCCTTTCGCTTCCGTTTTGATAAAACGATGAAGGATGACTTCTACTTTATTTCCTTGCATGGAAAAATTGTTGCAGTGGATATGTGCGTATGAATTCTATACTAAAGCGTTCAATTTTTAGTTATAAAAATAATTATTTAATTCAAATATTATTTATTTTTTAAATTTATTTCAAATAAATATTTTAATTTTATGATTAAAGAGATTATATTATATATTCTTATTGATAATTCAAAGGCTATGATAATATTAATTCTTTTAAATAATAAATTTGTAGTTATTATTTTTGCCTGAATAAAAAATGTGTAAATTTTTATTATTAAGAATATTCAAAATTTTAGACCTTTTGATTAAATATTGAAGTAAGGATTTGCAAAAATTGGCGAAATAAAAGTTAACATTCAAGAAATAGCGAGATTATATGATATCAACATCCAAGTACCAATACTTAATAAATGTTAACACTCAATATTATGTGTTTGTCATTTATATTGTTTTACAAACAATAATAGGAATTTTTCTTAAATTTATTTTTAGTATAAACATTTATATTTAAAGAAAATAATTTTTAAGTAATTAAACGTATTTTTATTTATTTAGCTGATATATTGCATTATAATACGTATAATATATACTTCCAAATAATAATAATTTTTGCCGTAATAATATTATCATAGTGAATGTTGAAATTTTTTAACGAATTTTTTCATTTTCGTATTAATTTATTTTAACATTTATATGCTTTAATGACATCAATTTAATTCCTTAAACTTTTTTTATATACCGATAAAAAAAGCTGCTTTCATCTATAAAACTATATTTTCTATATTAAGCACCTTCGTATGAAAACACGTTGAATAAAAAATAGAGTAACCAAAACAATTTTTTTGCTAAAAGCAAATATAAATTACAGAATTGATTATTGGATTCACGACAATTTAGGAAACCGATGAGTGCTGAATGCGTCTTAATCAACACGCAGGAAATAAAATGTCAGCGCTATTTCATATTGCATCGTATTGCTAAAAGTTCTTCGTTTTTTTTCTTTTTTCTTCTGATACGGTTTGGCAATCGATTGGTTAACGACGCAATCTCGTTTAGTGAGAACGTGAATGGCCTTGGAAATATTTCTATGTGGAGTTCTTGTGTACGTTTGCACAGAGTTTCTTTCTGAACGATACAGCCTTGCGTTACCAATTCCAACCTGACAATAATCGTTAAATCGCGCGTCTTACATCTTTAGTTCCGATGTTGAAATTTATCTAGTTTAGTTAGACGTTAATTTGTATCGTATAATGCAAAAAGATAATTTTTTATACAACCTCATCACCAGTTTATTTGTAGTACATTAATAGTAAAACTAACAAAATAATAGTATTCAGATATCAACTAGATTATTTCTAGAAACTTATGTAAAAATATTTATATTCCACTTATCCAACAGTATTAAAAATAAATATTACGTTCTATTTGATGTTGTCTATGTATACATTCATCGATAAAATTATATAATCATAATTAAAACATTAAGTAAAAAATATAATTCAGTGGTATTTTTATTTGAAAGATCTGTACTAACCTAATGTTATATATATATATGAGACGAAAAATATAGTAATAGGCAGTAAAAATACTAAAAAACCAGTTGAAAGCTTGTTTTTCCTGATTTAAATTTTTGATTCAATATTAAACATATTATGTATTAAAATAATTTTTTCTAATACGAAACTATCTTGAGTATTTTAGCTTTTAATTTATTCAGAAGACGTTTGTAAAGGCAATTAAAAAATTTAAGCACATTTCTACGGTATTTGATTATCAAATACAATTAATTTATTAGTATATTCTGTTTTTAAAAAATGAGGTAGATTTGAAATAATTAAATTTTATAACTTCAAGCATATTAATTTTAACACTACGGCTTTTTATGAAGAATTAAAGCTTTTAAAAGATACAACATCCTTAAAATTCATTAGATAGTTGTATAATAAATTTTTGTCTTGTAGATTATAAAAATTCATTTATATTCTTTTTTTTATTTAATGCAATAAAATTTTGTTCTAAATTATAAAATTTACAAAAGCAAAATGTAGATAATCATAATTTTATTATACTTTAAAATTTATATAAGAAATACAAATGTATTAGCAGTTTAATTCATTATGAGTTATCCTTGTACTAAATTTGTAATTATAAAATTATTCTATAGAAAATATTGCAATATTGATTTTTTTTCTTTATATATATAATACATACATGGCATAATTTATTATTACTTATATAAATAATAGGTAGCTTGTACTGTTTAATTTTAATTAAACCACATTATTTGTAAAATAAAAATAAAATTTATTTTAAAAAAATAGTAAGGTATATATTCAATATATAGATTACAAAGTATGTATTCCTATTCGCAAATGTTTCAACCACAAATTATCACTAAATTACTAGAATTCGAAACCTAAACTTTATGGTTTTGAAAAAATTATTATTTTCATTGTAAAGTGCATACTTAATTTACAACGATGCTAATAAAAGATTATTAATGAATAGTCCAATTTTTACCAAATTTAAAGAAAAGAAACGATGCAAACAATTAAACAAAAATTAAAATTGATTTAATTCATGCATTGTATGTAGTATTTAGACATTTTATAATTCTTTTTTATTTTTAACATTAAATTTATTTTTGAAGAACTTCTTTTTATAAAACATCACTATATTACATATTTTACCGAATGTTTTTAAATTGGGGGAAAAATATCAGTGATAATAAAAAAGCTAAAAACAAAATTTATATACACGCGCTATTAAAAATAAAAAATAAGATTTTTATCTATATTACAAGAGATTTTCCTTAATATTGAATATTTAAAACTACTTTTTTTTCAATTAAATTAACCTTCACAATATCCAATAATTAAGGCTTTAAATATTTATTTTTATTTTATTTCTAATTTAAATAGGTATCATTTAAAAATAAAATTTGAATTTTTATTTTGTTTTGAAAATTTTTATCAAAAATAATATTTTTGTCTAAATTGTTATTTAAAAATCAATTGTAATTTTATATTATTATTTTCTTATGGCTATATTTGTAGAGTAAAAAATTTAATTGATAACATTTGACTGAATAAAGAAAGTAAAATATTACATAGATTGTCAACATTTACTTTTTTCCCTTACATTTAAAATATAAGGATTATATTTCTATTTCCCCTGAGACATAATGTGGATAAATACATTTTAAAAACATTGATTTTACGAAAATGTTTTGTTGAAAAGATTCATTTAAAAATAGGAAATTTTAAAGGAATACTATAATTAAATAAGTAATTGAAAAAATATTAATAATAATATTTATCTCAATCAATATACTATCAAGTTTTTTGTAATGAATTAAGAAAATATTCTAAAATTAAAAATACATGAAATATCAGATATTTTAAAATAACCTTTTTTTACAAAAAAAAAATTAAAGTCACAAAAATTTGCATATTCATATAGATTGGTAATGAAGTAAAATCTCAGTACATATAATTACTAACCGACAACTACCAAAAAATTGTGAAGTTATCAAAAAATCAAAAAACTATAAAAAAAATTTTAAGATTATTAATACCGCTCCTTGTTGTGTTATTTTTAAGGATTTTTTTCTAGTTTTATGATAGAGAGATAACTTTTATTAATCAATTTTTTTGTTTTAAAATTTAATCTCCATACTGTAAGAAGTAGATATATTTCACTATCACTTACATTCATATGGTAATGACTTAATTAATAATTTATGAAAAACATTATGAGTGAAACAGGTAATTCAATAATGTATAGGTAATTTATACTTATTTTATAAATTCATTTTTTATGAAATGTAACTATCCAGTTATATTTATTTTCATTTTAACTGTAATATATAAAAACATTACACTTTATGAATAATAATTGAATATTTTAATTTTCATTTCTTCGTATTATTATTATTATTATTATTATTATTTTTGTTACTGTTGTTGTTGCTGTTGTTATTATTTTCAGATATATAAAACAAATTTGAAATGATAATTTTTTTATTTTTATTTGTATATTAAGTTCTTTTTCTCAATTTAAAGAAAATTCAAATGTATATGTAATCTATATTAGATAAAATTATTTTTCATTGGATTAAAAAATTTTATATTGATTAAATAATATTATATAAGCATTTTTTTTAAATCTAAACAAACTTGAAATATTCATCAACAGATATTTTGAATTTAAAGGAAAAAGTATATAGAACTATATAGAGTAAATTGCAAGATATATTTGAGAAAAATTAAGTAATTTATTAATTCGGCTTTATGAAGCTAAAAAAATGAATTTGCTTTATTGATAAAAATTAAATAAAAATCGGTTTATATAATGTATAAATTTTTATCAAGCTTGGTAAAAACATCGTTCATTCCGATATGATATAGTTTACTTATAGAAGAAAAAGAATGAATCACAAAAATATAAGTAAAAGAAAATACTTCTTTTCTTAAATTATAATCGACTGTACATTTATTTTCTGCTTCAACTGTAGCTCCTTAATAATTTTATTATTTACAGATAGAGTCTTTGGAAGATTACCTTTTGCGTTTAAGTAAAGATAATGATAAATAGAAAAACGATATTATTTACTATTATCTTTCTTTATCTATTTTATTTTGTTTAGTATTATCCTTCTGTTTCAGCTAAAATTCCATCTACGTTTATATAAGTTCGAAGAAATAAAGTAAGATTTATAAGTAGAAGCAACTAAAGCTAAAATGTTTTCCTTCTAAGTAAAAATATTGCAGTTTATAATTCATTTCACGTTCGTTTTCTACGAATAAATTTTTGTCTCCTGAAGCATTTAAATTTTGTCAGTTGACATTAACTATGCTTATTAAAAAATACAGTACATGATAAATAGAATAAATAAAAAAAAGAACGTTTCTTTTGAAATTTAATATGGTTATCTTTAATATTAATAAATGCTTACTGTTGTTTCTTTAAAAAATTTCTAAAAGATAAATGAGTTAAGTAACAATAATAATAATAATAATAATAATATAATAATAATAAGAATAATATAATAATAAATAATAATAATAAAATAATAATAATAAATGAATAATATATAAATGTAATATAAAGAACTATGAAATCATTTCACATTTGAAGTAAAATAAAAAATCGTACTTATAAATAAAAAGTGAACAAAAGATTAAATAAAATGACTGAAATACCATACGTGAAAGTAGAAAAAGATTCAACGTGAATAAATAAAAGTGCAATTACTACATGAAACTCTTTAACAAAATTTTTATGAATATAATATAAAGTTGTGAGTTGCAAAAAAGTGAAATGTGTAGATTTTTTCTGATTTGTTTATATAAATTTATAAAAATTTAGTCGTGTTCAATCCTCTATTTTTTTTGTTTCTTATAATAAAAAAATGAATAGGATTTTTTAAAGAAACGAATATCATCATAAGATTTCATAAACAATACTTTTATTTGAAAAAATCATTTACTATGTAATCACTTTTATAGATATAATTTTTTGTGAATATTATTTATATTTTTGTTGTACCTAACTACATATAATGTACCTTACTAAATATTAAATTAAATTAAATATGTGGAATCTATTCGTGTACTTTTCATGATTTACAATTTTTTACTAATATATCAAAAATTAGATTTTTTATTTTATTTTTTATTTTAAAGAAAATCTCGTAGCAGCTTCTTAACGTTTTAAAGAAAAGTTACTACTTTTTATTTCGAAACATAATCGTACTTATTAAATATGGAAAAATTATAAACAAAATGTAGCAAGTTAAAAACATTTAACAATAATAACATTAACTGATATTTTTACTATAAAAAAAATTGTTATTTTTCAGTTTGTGCTCAGTATCAATTGAATGGTTTTAGTTCAATGAAATAAAAACATAATATAGAAATACGAGGATTTGTAAACGGATGACATCTAAGAAGAGTAGTCGAGAGCGAGGGTAATGCAGCATGCAAACATACACAAGTTCTGTTCTTCTAGGGGATGCATGACCTACTCGTATATAGGTGAAAATACAAACACTCTCGCATAACCGTATGCTTATCAATATTATAAACTGGTAATAAATGCGGGTATTTAAAACTGTATTTTTACCATTGATCTTTTGTAACCGTATTATAGACTAAAATAATAACATTTTTTGGAATTTTTTTATATTATTTTGTATATTTTATTTCATTATAATATGTATTCTTTGAAAATAATTACTAATTCAGATATGTACATTTACTGATTTTCATAAATAACATTACTTGTATATAAATTTGAATAAATAGTAAAAAAATATAATTAGTAATAATATTATCATTTGGATATTTGTAAAATTCAGAAATTTTTGTGTTGACAATATTTTTCAACAAAATTTTCAATTTAGTAGTGTAACTTTCTAGATTTCTCCTTTTTATACAATTGTATACTATTCCTCAAACGATTGCATATAGATATAATTGCATTTTAAGAGAAAGAATGATTTTACTGTTACACAACCATTTGCTTTTATTCAATACATTCATAATTCGATGTCCAGTAGTGCTTAAAAAATTCCAATACACCACCCCATTTTATTCACAGTTAATTCTCAAATTTCTTGAAGGACAACTTGTAAGGAAAGGAGAACATAAATCGGATATCGATCGCTTTAGATGCAGTCGCCCCATTCTCTTTCACGTTAACATATCCTTTTTTCCATGGATTTGGATCATTCTTTCTCAAAGCAATATGCAAAAGTCAGTCGAAAATATTAAAAAATAAAACATTAATTCCCTCGATCAGGACCTCAAAAACATTTTTTATCTCTTTAGATGGAGTAATATACGTTTTATAGTTGAAAATGTCGTCAAATATGTCAAACTAATGAAAAATACATCGCCTTTGTTAAAGATCACAGAAAGTTCATCTGAAAAGCCTTACGAAAAATTCCTCGTGTAAAACTTTTTTATTCATAATAAAAAAATATAGAATGAAGGTTGATTATTGAATAAACAGCTTTTAAGAAATTTTTTCAATTCACTTCTGAAATTTATCGAAGATAAGAAGATATTTAATAATAGCGGATTGACAAGATGACCAATCAAATTTTAATTATAGTTCTACAGAAGAAGTTTTCATATCTTATTATGTAAAAAAGTAAACCATTCATATAATTTTCGCATATTATTACTTTTACTTATTGTACAACAGTTTATTAAACTTTGTGAATCTATTACAATCAATGCTAAATTACAACGACATTTTTACTGGGAAAATGAGAATATAATTGAAGTTTTATTTGGAAGTGTATTATTTCTTAACTTTTATGTGTATTTAACACAAGAAATTTACATCAGGAATTACATTAACAAAATAAACAAAAATATTTGCCATCGATTATATACAGGTATTGACAAGAAAATAATGACGTAAAATTATCAGTAAGCGCAAGATGATTCACAGCTCGCTAAGAGAGTGGAGAGAGTCTTCTCCTTGCATGTGATGGCGAAAGTACGAGGCGTGAATTCATAAAGGAGAGAGAAGGGAGGAACATGCAGACTTGGAGGAGTGTCTGCAGCAAACAATTCCAATTAACTTGCTGAAATTGAAATAGGACTCGTCCGTCAGTCCATCGCGAGTCGGCACTAGCGCTGATGCGCTGGCGTAGCTATAGAATGTGACGACAAGTTTCTATTCTCTCTTGAAATACAGAATAATGACAAGGCCGATCGTCGGTATCTAAATGCTGTACTACTCTTTTTAACACTATTGCTTTTAATTATAATTCAAAATTTCTTTTTATTACGAGGAGAGCATCTACATTTTCCCACCTTTGTACGTTTATGTTGTAATTTTGTGATTCAATCAAATGTGTTCATTTTACAGTTAAGAGTATTATTGTATGATAATTTCATAAGAAATTAAGAATAATTTATTTATTTCTTTTATTTTATGAATCATTAAAAAACGGATAAAAATTGAAAACAAATTTTTCAATTTTCACAGTATACTATAAACTTTAATTTTAATTTTATTTCTAATGTACTTACTTTTTCAATTGTAAAATTACTTTTACTACTGTTCAAATAAGTTATAGTATTTTTTTACTTTATATTATTGATTTATTAATTTTATAAATTCATTTACTTGTATCTTTGTTAATGTAATTCCTGATGTAAATTTCTTGTGTTAAATACACATAAAAGTTAAGAAATAATACACTTGCAAATAAAACATCAATTATATTCTCATTTTCCCAGTAAAAATGTCGTTGTAATTTAGCATTGATTGTAATAGATTCACAAAGTTTAATAAACTGTTGTACAATAAGTAAAAGTAATAATATGCGAAAATTATATGAATGATTTACTTTTTTACATAATAAGATATGAAAACTTATTCTGTGGAACTATAATTAAAATTTGATTGGTCATCTTGTCAATCCGCTATTATTAAATATCTTCTTATCTTCGATAAATTTCAGAAGTGAATTGAAAAAATTTCTTAAAAGCTGTTTATCCAGTAATCAACCTTCATTCTATATTTTTTTATTATGAATAAAAAAGTTTTACACGAGGAATTTTTCGTAAGGCTTTTCAGATGAACTTTCAGTGATCTTTAACAAAGGCGATGTATTTTTCATTAGTTTGACATATTTGACGACATTTTCAACTATAAAACGTATATTACTCCATCTAAAGAGATAAAAAAGGGTAGTGTATTGGAATTATTTAAGCACTACTGGACATCGAATAATGAATGTATTGAATAAAAGCAAATGGTTGTGTAACAGTAAAATAATTAATTAATTATAATTAAAAAGTAACACAATCAATTAATAAGTAGTAATAAAGAAAGAGAAAAATAAATAAAATTCAATGAAGTGAGAAAGAAAGACTAAAAGATAGACTAAATAGATTACTTTAGGATCTTTTACCTGTTTCCGCGAGGATTATCTTTTATTACAGCAAAAAATTCAATACGTGGATAAATGGAAAAAATATTCAAATTAACTTTTCATATAATTCATTTCTATAATAAAAAAGTTACTTAAATAAATTGATTTATATTATTATTTAAATAGCATTCAGTTTGTATATGATAAAATGAATTAGTAAGTAAACAAGCATTTTCTTAAGAGAAATAAATATTTATTTTTTTTTCTAACGTATCAAATATAAAAGTCTTATTTTCTGTAAAGAGGTTATTAAAGTTTATTTAATATTAAATTATTCAATTATTCTTGGGTGCTTGTAACATCCTCGAACATCTGTAACAAAAGAAATAATACGTATTTCTTGAAAGTAAGAATATTTTTATTAGAGTTTTTGGTTCTTATTCATTTTGAATAAAAAAATTTCAATTTGTGATTTATTTAACAATCAATTGAAATCTGATCTTAAAAATTAATATATTAATTTTAATTAAATACTAGTTCTAAGTGAATATTACTACGTTATTCAAGGTGTTATGGTATGATATTATAAAGAATATATTACGATCATTATATTATAATTTAAATATAGAAAATTATATATAAAAAAAACTTGACTAAAATAAATATATCAGATAAAAAATGATCTTTTCTTGAATTATTATACGTACATATCTTAGCTATAATTAAATACAATATATTATTTTCCACAAATAAAATCCATTATTAATTATTAAAGATAGCACAATATCTCAATAACTAAAATTTAATCTATTCAAAGTTTACAATGCACGTATGAAAATAATTAAATATAAGATTATAATATTTTCATCAAGCAAAAAATATTATAAACAATATTCTACATATACATGAAATGATTATTAATAAATCAAAATAGCATATTTTTTAAATACAAATAAATATTCAAGATATTTTAAAAACAAGTTTTATATTCAGGAAAAACAGTTAGTGCAAATAATTAAGACTTACATAACAACTTAAAACGGTCGATCTGGAAATTTTATTCCCAGAATAGCACTAATAACTTCAACAACTTCATCCCAGTCAACGCCCATAGCTTCAAGTTTATCCAATAACATATTAAAACCTTTGTGCTTATTTAAAGCATCAACAGAATTTTGAAGTTCATGTTCTTTAAGACGTTTTATAAATTGTTTAAATTTATTAGAAGTCTGTAGTTTTTCGTCATAATAAATACGTAATTCTTTTAATGGTAATTGAGATCTGATATCATGTATCAATCCCGGAACACTCCCTGTAATTTTCTTATAGTTATTATTAGAAGGTAAAGTTTTTTCCAAACCAATTAATCCATGAAAATTGTTTAGCCAAGTGTATACTTCTAAACCAGTTTCATCCAAATATTTAAGAAGTAATTTTATTTCCGAAAGTTCTTCAATATCTACTAAGATAACTTTGAATTCATCACTCATCATATATTTTACTACTTTTTTAAAATCATCATCTTCAACTAAATAATCAATAATAGTTCCTAAAATATTATCCAGTGGTATCTTAGCCCAAACTCCACGTATAACATCGATGACTTCTTCATCTACTTCTTCTTTTTTAAAATATCCTGGTCTAGATGGAAATTTCAGTCCCAGAACGGATGAAATGAAATCAAGGATAGCTTGAACATCAACACCTTTTGCTTCTGCACGCTTCATTAAATCTTCCAATTTCGGATTTGCCATTACCTTGTCGATAAGTCCTTGAAATTCTTTTGATTCTAATCGTTTGATTAGTGTAGCAAAGTCCTTAGAAGTTTGGAGTTTTTCTTTGTAAAGCTTTTCAATTTCTTCTACTGGAAGAAGCGCTTTTATATCATTTATGAATCCAGGTAATCCTCCACTGATTCGACTTGCTTTCAAAGAAATTGGCGGAACCGGTTTTTCAATACCCAATATATCATTTATTTTATTTATAAATCCATAAGCGTTCAATCCAGAATCTTGTAAAAATTTGAGCAGTTCTTCAACTTCAGTCATTCCTTCTATTTCACTAATAAGAGATCTAAAATCATCCGATAATATATAATCAAATTGCTCACCAAAATCTTCATCTTCCCCTAAATATTCATAAAAAAGATCTTGAATCTTTCAGTAGGTACAAGACGTTTGAAATCATTTAAAATCGTCTTTGAGGGTTCTTGTAGCAAATAATACACCCATTGGAGGGAATTTTAGTCCCAAGAACGGATGAAATGAAATCAAGGATAGCTTGAACATCAACACCTTTTGCTTCCTGCACGCTTCATTAAATCTTCCAATTTCGGATTTGCCATTACCTTGTCGATAAGTCCTTGAAATTCTTTTTGATTCTAATCGTTTGATAGCAGTAGCGAAGTCCTTAGAAGTTTCGAGTTTTCTTTGTAAAGCTTTTCATTTCTTCTACTGGAAGAAGCGCTTTTATACTATGTATTGAATCCAAGGTAATCATCCACTGATTCGACTTGCCTTTTCAAAGAATGCAGTTGGCGGAAACCGGTGTTTTCAATACCCAATATATCATTAATTTTATTTATGAATCCATAAGCGTTCAATCCAGAATCTTGTAAAATTGAGCAGTTCTTCACTTCAGTCTTCCTTCTATTTCACTAATAAGAGATCTAAAATCATCCGAATAATCATATAAATCAATTGCTTCACCAAAATCTCATCTTCCCCTAAATATTCATAAAAAAGATCTTGAATTTTTTCAGTAGGTACAAGACGTTTGAAATCATTTAAATCATCTTTGAGGTTTCTTGTAGCAAATAATACACCCCTTGGAGGGAATTTCAGTCCCAGAACCGATGAAATGAAATCAAGGATAGCTTGAACATCAACACCTTTTGCTTCTGCACGCTTCATTAAATCTTCCAATTTCGGATTTGCCATTACCTTGTCGATAAGTCCTTGAAATTCTTTTGATTCTAATCGTTTGATTAGTGTAGCAAAGTCCTTAGAAGTTTGGAGTTTTTCTTTGTAAAGCTTTTCAATTTCTTCTACTGGAAGAAGCGCTTTTATATCATTTATGAATCCAGGTAATCCTCCACTGATTCGACTTGCTTTCAAAGAAATTGGCGGAACCGGTTTTTCAATACCCAATATATCATTTATTTTATTTATAAATCCATAAGCGTTCAATCCAGAATCTTGTAAAAATTTGAGCAGTTCTTCAACTTCAGTCATTCCTTCTATTTCACTAATAAGAGATCTAAAATCATCCGATAATATATAATCAATTGCTTCACCAAAATCTTCATCTTCCCCTAAATATTCATAAAAAAGATCTTGAATCTTTTCAGTAGGTACAAGACGTTTGAAATCATTTAAATCGTCTTTGAGGTTTCTTGTAGCAAATAATACACCCCTTGGAGGGAATTTTAGTCCCAGAACGGATGAAATGAAATCAAGGATAGCTTGAACATCAACACCTTTTGCTTCTGCACGCTTCATTAAATCTTCCAATTTCGGATTTGCCATTACCTTGTCGATAAGTCCTTGAAATTCTTTTGATTCTAATCGTTTGATTAGCGTAGCGAAGTCCTTAGAAGTTTCGAGTTTTTCTTTGTAAAGCTTTTCAATTTCTTCTACTGGAAGAAGCGCTTTTATATCATTTATGAATCCAGGTAATCCTCCACTGATTCGACTTGCTTTCAAAGAAATTGGCGGAACCGGTTTTTCAATACCCAATA
Organism: Platyscapa corneri; assembly: GCA_018907185.1. NCBI lineage: Eukaryota > Metazoa > Arthropoda > Insecta > Hymenoptera > Agaonidae > Platyscapa > Platyscapa corneri. The sequence continues at coordinate 5,654,767 of JACCHW010000001.1, forward strand.
TATCATTTATTTTAATTATGAATCCATAAGCGTTCAATCCAGAATCTTGTAAAAATTTGAGCAGTTCTTCAACTTCAGTCATTCCTTCTATTTCACTAATAAGAGATCTAAAATCATCCGATAATATATAATCAATTGCTTCACCAAAATCTTCATCTTCCCCTAAATATTCATAAAAAAGATCTTGAATTTTTTCAGTAGGTACAAGACGTTTGAAATCATTTAAATCATCTTTGAGGTTCCTTGTATTAAGTGGCATTGATTCTGATAGATATTTTACTTTGAAAACAGATAAAAATAAATCAACAATAGTTCGTATGTCTACACCATTTGCTTTGGCGTTGTGTATTAAATTTTTTACATTTGTATTTAATGCAAGCTTTTTATATTGTTGTTGAAACTCCTTAGATTTCAAATATTTAATTGTTGTAGCGAAGCTTATAGAACAAGTAGCTTTTTTTTTGCATAGTCTTTCAATTTCTTCAAAAGGGAGTAAATTTTGTACTTCTCCTACAATGCTACTTGATAATGTCGTAAATCTAGGGCCTATAAATTGATGAATTTCTTCTATTTGAATGATTTCAATAATTTTATTAATGATACCATTTAACTGCACGCCATAATTTTTTAGATTTTTTAAGAAGTCTTGAACCTCCGTATCAGATGTAATCTTAGGGACTTCTGATTGAAACTCATCCGATAACACATAGTCTAAACTCTTGCCAAAGTGTTTATCGAATGTTATGTATGCATACAAAAGTTCTTGAATCTTTTGTATAGGTATAATGGAAATAAAATCATCAAGTTCTTGTATCAACCTTGCATTAGTTATGGCATCATACTGTTTATTAGTAAGTGGTACACTATCGACGTTTGTGGTTCTATGTATAGCCAGGACCACTAGCAATATTAACGGCAGCTTCATTTTCTGAAATAAATATGTAAACAAAATTATAAAAATTTTGTCAATATCATTTTATCCAGGCATTACTACTATACTAATAAATCGTTATCAATACTTACTGTGAGGCTATCGTATATGAACTACAAGGTATTATCTTAATCTGCGATTTATATATCGGGTTGGAACAATGTTTCGATTCTGAGCATTGATACGTTTGTTATTTGTTTCATTTTTAAGTGATAAGATTATATTGAAGTTTCAGATGTATACTTTTTATCATATCATTAAATATATTTTTATTTTATTTTAGATATATTTTAATTTAATTAGTAATGAAATTGATTTTTAAACAATCTAAACTTTTACGTATTATATTACTGTATTATCTTAATTTATTGTATATAAGTATTTTTTTAAGATCTTAATAAATACTTAAATTAATCTAAATGATACAATAATTAAATTAGCGTTCTAACAATTTAAATATACAATTTTTCATTTAAATTTTCAGCACAAAAATTTTTTTAAATACCAAAAATATAATAAACAATAAATAAAAATGAATAATTCAAATATCTTAATTATTACAAATTTAACATTCATCAAATATTTTGATTTCTATAATTTTCAACAATAATGTTTTTTAAATTTTCTAGATTATATTTAATTCTATTGACATACGTTTTACAATAATTTCATGTTTTATATTTAATAATTACAAATTGATTTGGAAAATTTTAATATTTTCTGTAGAAATGGGTGAAAAACATAAATGAATATTTTGGTTCTACTATAATACAAATGCATCTCATGTGAATTGATACTATTGCAGTTAAATATTATTTAAAAAATTACGAAAATATTTAATTTCTTAATTTATATTATTGCACATTAATATAAGAATTCACGAAAAATTTTAGTTAATAAATATAATGAGATGAATAATTCAACACAAAATACATTGTCTGCAATTTCGGTGACAAGCTGTAAGCTGATCAATACAATAAAACATGAGATGATATACCATCGTTATGAGCTTAAATTTGTCTTCTCATTCTTCCAGCGTTATGTAGAAGCGTCTTGGAACTTTGGACCCACAATTGAATGGGGTCGAGGAAGCAAAAGGTACCGTGTGTTGGAAATGGCCTTACCGGTTGTGGAATGATGGTAGCGCTCGATAAATACGAAGTGGCAATGTTTGAGCAGGTGGTGTGCTAACTTTTTAAAGAAAAGTATACAGGGCTATAGAAAGACGTTATATCCTACTTGTTTTTCGTCTTTTTCGATATTCCACTTGTAGAGACGTCATAGCTAAGGAAAAAAATCTAATTAAAATCTTTATAATTTAATAAATCCTATAATTCTTAGGAAAGGCATTGGCAATAATAGAAGAACGAAGCTTTTCATCTATATATTTGAATGTATAAAAAACGTATTAAGTATTTAACAGACGACAGACAATAAAAGAGTATTTTAATTAATTAAATAGCTTGAAAAAATAAATCATACGAAATTACAATTACTTTCTAATTTCTGTTTTTCTTATCCTTTGTTTATCCTTTAGTTAAACAAGGAGATGACAACTTTTTCACTTAATATAGAATACATCTCGTAAGAATCAAAGTTCCAATGGCTCGTTTTCAAAAGACTTTACGTTATTTTAATGTGTTGTTACCGTATTTTCTATCCAAGTGAAGCCTCTCTCTTGCCTTTACTTTCATGGAAGAAATAGCGCGTAATGTGAATTCTAAATGATAATATGTCACTTCTATAGTCTCAATATCTATCTTTGTTATTTTATCTTACATGCTCTCTTTTTATCTTATTTTGTCACTAAAAAAAAAATAATGGATTATGAAAAATTTAAAATCATGAATTTCACTTTGTCTACATAATTTTTTATTTATTATTAAAGATAAAAGAAACTGATTAATTTAATTCTTTTTAAAATAATAACTTGAATGTATTAATTCAAACATATCATTTCTTTTAATGATAAAAAATAGTTGTTTTCATTTATTGATTACAGTATCGTCGATTTATCTACGAAACGGTCTCGTTATATTGTAAATAAAATCAATAGAAACATAAGCATAACAATACTGATTTTATAATTTATTAAGCTAAATAAAACTAAAAAAAGATTATTAAATTATATTTCATAATTATTTTAGATTTTATACTATATAATCAATAAAATAATTTTCATTTTTTAAATATTCGTACTCATAAATTCAAAATACAATAAAATTATTTTAATATAATTTTTTTTTAAATACTTTTTTTAACATAAAAGAATTATACTACTAAAAGTTGCAAGTGTTACCACATCCCATATTTGTTTTACAGTTTAACATTAAAAATATGAATTGGTTAATAAATATATCGGTCCAATAGTTCAAACACTGCACATCTTGTTAATTTTTTTAATTTAATTCAAATTCATAAAGTCGAAAATATAATAAACAAAAAAGTAAATAAAAATAAAATTTCATAAATAAAAGTTCATATACGAGCTTTTGAAGTTTTAGATAGATTAATCTAGTAGTTTTTAAGAAATAAAGTAGTTTCTTGCGAAAATTTTTTTTTGTAGTTTGTAGACATACTTAAGATAATATTAGTAGATTCTAAAAGAATATTTATATTTATACATATTACACCTACTTCCCCAATTTTTTGTAATAATTTGCTAAAATATTAATAATATGTTTTCAAGGTGATATAAAATGTCAATTTTTTATATTTTAATGTGTCTTAAAATTCTAAAATATTAAGCTTAATTTATTATCAGTATTATATTATAATTTATACGTATGTATATAAATAATCAAAATATTCTATTATTTATCATATTTCAACTTTTTTATATATGTAAGTTAAATTAAATATAATTGAAATTACATATTATATCATATTATATATATTATTACTTGTTATTAAACTGAATGTGTAAATTCATTATAATTATAATTTAAATAGAAAAGATTTTTAAAATTAATAAATCTTACAAGTTATTTGACATAAATTATTTTTTATATTGATGGTATTAATAATTAAAAGATCAATAATTAATATAAAATGAAATTCTTAAAGACTGATATTCATATATTTTTGGCTATTTTATCTATGTGCTACGTATTATTGATAATATTATGATAAAAATGAAAATATTTAAAAAAATTGAATATAAAAATATAAAAATTATTTCATTTCAACATTTTCGTATTATAAAATGTTATTGCTTATTTCCAAAAACTACAGATGTATTTGTAGAAATAAGTTAAGTTACATCTTTCTGTAAATATATTTTATATAAAATAAGTAATCTAATTTAAGTTAAAAATTCGTTTTTCAAATAATAAATCGTTGATTGATTATATATAATAATCTAGTATTCTTAAAAATTACAGTAAATATCATAAAAACCTAAAAAAATTTGAAGTCTTTTAAGTTGCTATTATAAACTTTAGTGTTAACTGCATATAAACAAATTTTCAAAAATAAGAAGTATTCAAAATATTGTTCTCATACACAAATAAAAAATATCATTTCGTGTGATTGAGATTAACTTTTTTCTTATATTTTATAATTAAACTATCTAAATGATAAATTAAATAGATATAATAATCATTGTTTAAATACTTTTTATTTTGAACTTAATTAAGTTTATAATTACGTAGAAATACTATAAATTTCAATTTTTCCAAAAACAATAATGAGGCTTTTATGATTTGTCGTAATCACCTGCAAAGATTACAGCAAATAACGTCAAATGATTTTTTCGTCTTAAGGCCACTGGGTCTTCATAGCTGAACAAACTTTTCCGGATATTACAGAAGTAGCATATGCTGGTAACGATGCATTGTAGTCTTTCTATCTTTTTTTTTCTTCTCTTTTATTTTCACATCGGCATATTGAATAAAACATGTTTACGATGAAATAATGGAACAATATGAAAACATTTAAAATATATCAATAAATTTTTACTATAAAATTTAAAAATATACATATGTATTTAGTACTTTTAATAATAGTTTATTATCAAATCGAAAATTATTAAATTGCTTTTAATTTTCTTGATAACCTCAAATATTATATATATATAATATATAAATAAAAATTTTGCACAATATTTCTATATTAAATTTTAAAAGTATTCGTTCATTTTATCAGAAAAATATGCGATTGATTAATAATCATGAAAGATTTATGAACGAATACGTATTATAGAATGCTTGTCATGTCTCTTTTAAGTTTATTTCTAATATATATATCTTCAATTGAGTTTAAATTTATCATCGAAAGTTCTACCTGGATAAAATACATTATATGCATGTATAAAATTATATAAAAAAATATATGAATCTTTTCAAATAAATATTAAAAGAGGGTAAGTATGAAATAATCGTTAAATAATTTTTAAATATAATTTTATACCTATTACATTTGAACTTTTTAACTCGTATACCTTTCAGACAAATTTTTATTGTATAGTTTCCATTAGTCATAAAAATTCCATTGTTCAATAATTTTATTATACAAAATTCAATTAATTACTAGTTAAAGTTTAGCTTTGTTTGTTGGAATTAAAAATTTTCCGAAGAATGTATACGCAAATTATTTCTACAGAAACTTATATTCATATTTTAGACATATCCAATTATTAATTTATTTTTATGTTATTAATATAAAATACAAAATCTTTAATTACTTAAAATTAATTTCACAATTTTTTATAATTAATATTGTAAAGTAAAAAACTGTTAATTGAGAACGTTTCTAAAAATTACTGAATATGTACTTAATTTATTTGTATTATTTAAATGTTTATAGTGTACAAATAAATTTATTCATAAAATTTATTTGTTTAGAGTAGCTTTAAATAGAATGTTATTTTAATTTTAGTTGTACTATTTACGATTTTATTTTAATTAGTAGATGAATCTTTATCAGTTATATTTCTTATAAACCTTCATTTTTAAAGAAAATGCAATTTATTTATTTGTTTATTTAAAAAGACATTATTAAAAAAGATTTCTAAATAAGGATGCATATTTTTTATTTTATTTGTAAGCGATTTGAAAGTAATGCAATTTTTTATATGTTGCCAGAAACATATACCTTCTTCATCTGTGTTTAAAATTTGAAACATAAATTTTAATAAGTTTTATTTGTTTATTTGTAACATGTGTGGATGAAGAGAATTCATGTAAATATAAATATAATGCAAATTATTCTTAATTATTAATTTGAATTTTTATTAAGAAATTATATTTTACTAAACTTAAAGGTATTATTTATAAATAATATTATACAAAATTAATATTATTAAAAATATTTAAAGAATGTTTTATGATTGATAATAGAAAAATGACAGCGAAAAGTGTAATTTCTTGTTACATTTTAAAAAATTTTGTAAGATTTATAATTAAGTTAATCAATATTGATAATGATAACAATGCACTGATATATCATAATCTGGATGTGATTAATACATTTTTTAACTATCAAGTGATAGAAGTATATAAAATTCATAACATGATTGAAAAAAAAGTTTCGAAATAAGAGAAATAAATCTTGTAGAATTTTATTTATCGTTATAATGGATACATTAATGAAAAAAATTAATAATATTTTTCTAAATCATAAATGATTAAATACGGCACTATTTATTTTATATTATGTTATCAACGATAATAATCAATATATTATTATAAATATATTGTGATACAAAATAAGCTTCTAATTTTTCTCAAATTTAACAAATTTTGTTTAACAAATTAAAGTTGTTAGTTAATATTAATTATTAATAAAATTCTTGATTGCTAAGGTACATGAAGAAAAGATTAGATCTAAATTAATATATGATATATCAATAATAAATATATTTATCTTTTAATTCACAGACTTTTATACCATATAATATAACACACATATTTTTTGGTATAAAATTTGAAATTATTAGTATAAAATATAAAAATATATTTGTTTTTTTCATAAAACCACTACTTCTTAAACTAAATATTTCAGTAATAGACTAATCTTTTGTATAGTAATTATAAAGATCAATATTGGATAATAATATATCGAAATAGCAATATAGGAGATTAATAATTATATAATACCTTAATATATTATATACAGTAGTCAAAACCTAATTCTTTATGATTAATTTTCATTACGAGTTAAATTTTTAATTTAATTCAACATAATATATTTTTTGTAATTTAACTTGGATTTAATTAATTCTGGGAATTGTACTATTTTCAAATTCAATGGTAGTGTACGATTTGATACAGTTAAGTTTTAGATAATTTTCTTTAAACTAATTAAGCGTTAAAAAAGTAATAAAATTGCAAAAAAATCAGGTTGCTCACTTTCACATATTTACAAAAATGTTAGCTTAAAAAAGTTTTTACTTTTTGTAACAGAACTCTCATCACTCGTGTACACAGTATATGCACGTGCTCTTGCAGTTTACTGTTCCCCTTAGATGGCTTTGGCTTGGACAAAAACTGTAATTCTCTTATAAGAAGGTTCATTTGAAAGAGAAAAAAAGGAAGAAGTTGAAAGGATAAGACAAAAAACAAAAATAAACAAAGATAAAAATAGGAAAATAGGACGAGAAAATGAAAGCAGAAAAAATGGTATTAGTAGTAGAAAAATAGGAAAAGGAAGGTACGAAAGAAATGAAGAACAAAAAGGAAAAGAGAAAAATGCAATGTCAGGGAAGAGGGATGGCCCGTAACAAATCCTGCGCGAGTAATCGAGGTTGCACCACTGCTAGGTTTTACTTCCGAACACTTAACTCTATTGCGATTGGATTCCGCTGGCTGCTGCTCTTCTCTGTCTCTCATTCCATTCTTCTTCCAATGGTCCTTAAGCTTGACGTCCTCATCGACTTTCTTACTGGGTACGGAAACCTTATTATATGAAGCATGATAAAATACTCGTGAAAAAGACGCAAATAACATATTCTCTATCTAAATGCGTACTTTGTACACTCTTATATTTTAAAAATTTCTAAACTTTTTTCATTAAAGAGCCAAGAGTTTGTATAAATTTTAGATCTCAATACAGATTTATACAGAGTTAAAGTAAAGTATACAATCTTCAATATAAAATATTGCTGGTTTTGTTAATTTTACAGTAAACTAAAAAAGAAAATTCATTGCTAGAATATTATAAATGCTTTTTAAAAACATCCATTACTTAACATATTACCATTTGTTTTATATTTTATGCAACATTTTTATAATAATTTCTAAATTAATATAATTATTGCTGATTCTCAAATAGTTTTATTTACGATGCCGATAAAGTTTAAGGAATTGATGTAAACGTCAATTTGAATTAATGCAATAGTTGAGAACTTTATTTGGGTAAAATGCCTCGGATAATGTTTATGTTTTATCTTACAGATAGTGCCGAATTCTATAGAACTTTTAAATTTATCATAGCATCTAAATGCGATTGGTCTTATCTAGCCCACGCAACAGTTGAAATTACATAACTTTGTTATCACTTCATTCAAGTTTGTTTGATCTTTATCGTGAATTCTTGAGCAATGTAATTACTCCTAAAGCGTTTTGGCCTACTTTAATGCATTTGACTTCATTTTCTGCACATTTTATAATCAGTTCTTGCTTGAAGTTCATTATCAAACACTTTTTCAGAATTTAAATGATATTTCAGAGGAATGCTATATTTAATAAATATAATATTATATTAAACATAGAAAGTATTTCTAACTGTCCTCTTACATTTATTTACCGAAGTTTCATTTTTATTAAATTTTTCATATTTAAAAATAATTTTTATTTTGATACCCATTTCTATTTTTACATAAAGCAGAGAAAGATAGCGAGAGAAAAGAGTGAGTAATAGAAACGGGGAGAGACAAAAAAAGTGAAGTTGATTGATAAATAGAGGGAGATCAAGATTAGAAACAAGCATGTATTTTATTATTACACATGCTTATAATTTTTTTTTAATGATCGTACTTTTTATGTATGAGAATTTAATTTGTAGAGAGACGGTAGGTCTACTTAAGTGTCTGAAGTACCTAGTACGTAGCATTTTACTTGTAAATAATATATGTCGTATCTGTATTTATTTAATTATTCATTATTTTCTATATTCTATAGTCATTATTATTATATCAATGAAAATATTTGTAGATTTACATATTTTTTAGCATCTTATAAAACAATGATTTTAAAATTATTTTATAAAGCTTATAGGATTTAAAACTTGTTATTTACCATTTAAGTCTTTGTTTGATTTATTCAATTAGAAGATATTTATGAGTCACATATTTAGATAAATATTTAATAAGGTCATTTAATATTATAATATATAATATGTATACTCAGAAAAATATCATAAATTTAAAAATCGAATTATTTCTCATCAGAGATCAGATTAATATCTCTATATGTTAGTAACCTATTTAACTTGAAAAGTTGTAAAAAACAGCACATTATTATCTACGTAATAAATAAAATTTTCTACATCATTTCACTAATAATTGAAATATTTAATGATTAATATGTATATATAGTATAGTATAGTATATTTTGAAGCTTGGAGATACGTGAATCTCTTAATATATTTTATCAGACACAATATCAATTTTAAATATACACGTATTTGTCTTCCTACATACGGCATTGCCGACATCCGTATTAAAAGAAAATTAATAATACTAAATTTTTATTTATAAATAATAATAATTTTAGAAAATGGAAAACGAAATATTTGAAACTTAACACATTATGAAATCTTAATAGTATTATAAACTCTGACTTATCATTTAATTTAAATTTTACTCGTCCAACATTTTTTAATATTTAATTATATTTAATTATATAAATTTAGTTCAACTATAAATCTCTGTGTGATTTAATACATTGTGAGAAAATTATTATAAAGTACAAATAATAGTGAAACATAGGTGTAAAATACTATGTATCTGTAAATTTTAATATTTAATAAACTTATATTGTATAATTTTGTTATGTTTTTTTAGATGTTATGATTCATTTAGATTTTGATCCCAATATATCGTAAGAGTTATTTAAACATAGTATTATAGAAAATTTGTTGAATCTTTCGTCATTTAATGTTTGGTTTTATATTATAGAGCATTATAAGCGTAGATCTAACATTCATAGTAGAAATATGATTTTATAAAAAATTTTTAAGATCTTAATTTTAAAAAAAATTTGATACGCAATTTGCATAAATAGTATTAAATAAAAACTTTATTCCTAGGGTTATAAAAAGTATTATTTTTGAAAGCTCATAATATAATATAATATTGATTTATTGTGATTTTATATGGGTAGGCTCTTCACAGAAATCAATACTGTAATAAGTCTGAATATTTGTTCGTAATTCCTCTATTAAGAAACTTGTATATCATTTTAAGTAGTTATAATCCAAGATATTTATAAGAAAAAGCTTCATAATTGATAAGATTATCTAAAAAAAAAAGATGTTTATAATGTAATACTTAAGATCATTATCCATTAAAAAAATATATGTAATAGAAAATTTAATATTATATAAATATAATATTATTCTTGTTCTTTTAAATAATTTAATTTTTATCGGTATTAAAAGAATATATATATATAATTTACTTCTCAATGATTGATTTTCATGTAGCTTTAATTTATTTCATATAATTTAATATTCAATATATTTTGAATTACTTTCTTCTGACATTATCTAAACATTTACAAAAGAGTTTTACAATATCTTTTAAAAAACAAATTTATATATTTTTATTTTATTTGAAAATTAAAATTTTATAGAATGCTGAAAACATATTGATTTAAAACTTGAATATATATTTAATAAAATAGATATATTTTACATAGATATTTTAGTAAATAATACTATGTTGAAAAATATTAGGAAAAAATCAATCTATAAAAATTTACATAAATAAATAAATATTTTTGCTGATACAATCAAATTGTGTTTGATAAAAAATTAACAATAAAAAACTGTAGCTTCTATTAGCAAGATATTTAACACATAATTTATAAAAATAGGACTCCTGGAAAATTAAGTCAGCATTTAGTTCAATTTTTTTAGATTTTCAATATTTATAATCAGTTGTTTTTTATGCATTAAATTTTTATGAATAAACAATTTTTAATTCTGGATTAATTCTGAAGAATAAAACTAATTGAAACTATGAAATCAGTACATTTCTCGTTTAATTTAATCTTTGTAGATTGAGTTGCATTTAAAATTTATTCTCATAATCTAAAGATTATAATAGCTATCGATCTTCACAATTTATTATTAAAAAAAACTTTTTATTATTACTTATTTTTATGAATGTTTTATAGTTTTTGCATCGTATTTCATTCAGTAGGTTACAAAACAGTATACACCATTTTTAAATAATAATAGATAAGCTAAAATATAACCTTTTTTGTTAGAGTATGTGATCGAATCATAAGCCGGAAAGCGTATATACGTCCAAATCTGCAATACAAGATATTTCAATAAATATTGATTGCGGTTTCTTGATCAAGAAAATAGAAGTGCAAGTTAATTTAATAGAAATAGATTACATAGTTACATTACATAGTTTTTTGGACAGATTAAATTTAATATATTAATGTTATAATATATTTCGGTAAATAATATTGAATTATCGATAACATGATCCTCTTTTTATTGATTATCAATACATCACTCATACGAGTACATGACTTGCAATACAGAAATGTGACAATTTAAACATGTCGATAATTATTATGTAAATTTTTATTTTTACTTAAATTTATTTTAATCATATGTAAGAGGGAAAAATTCATAATTCATATTAGATACCTTCCAAGATACTATATAAGATATACAAAAAATAAACTGACAGTCATTTGAGAATTCAGTGTCAAAATTATAGAATTGAAAAAACCATTTAGATCCTTTAGGATGAGAGATTTGTGAGACTTTAAAGCTAAGGATTAGTTCTTTCTGAACGCAAAATTGCTTGTCAAATTGTAAGACTATTGAAACTCACATATTCTCAATTCACAAACTCGCAATTCGTAAATAAAATATGTAATAAATCGATGCTCGATGAAAAAGAAGATACAAAGGAAAATGTAGAGTATTATTTTCCAACGAATGAATTTCGAGATTTTAGATTAAAAAAAAATCACTTTCAGTTAAAAAGAGAAATGACACAGAAATTTATAGAATATAAAGATTAAGTAATAAAAGAGCTATATTTAAAAAATTAAAACAAATAAAATCCAATACAAGAAAAATGAACAAAAAATGAAACAAAGACGTGTACGTACTACGATATTTAATTTTTGCTGATATAAGGATGTATAAAATAATTCGAATATATAATAAAAAAAACATTTTTCATTTATTTCAAGTGGTAGTACTGATCAGTGGTAGCGAAGTTTATAAATTCTACCTTTTTGCTGAAGCAGAAACAATGAACGAAGTATACATAAATTTATAACAATAAGGCACCATTGATGAATCTATTATTCACGAAAATTTTAGACTGACTCTCATATAAAACCAACGCTCTTCTCTAAACTAATCGATTCTTGCGCTCATAAAAAATCTTGTAATAAAATAAAAATAAAAAAATTAAAAAGCATTTTTTTAAGTTTTTTAACTAACTTTTATAAAACTAATAAAAACGGAAATATTGCTACATTTTTATATTAGAAAAAATAACAATAATTTGCTTTGTGATTTCATAAATTTATAAATTCTGAGCAAAAATTGAAAATTATTAATGCTAGTGTAAAAGGAGTCAAGACGAAAGGTTTATCAAAATCACTTTGTTTATGCAGAAATTTAAAAATATTATTTATTTTAAAGACTTTTATTAGTTTAATTTTATAATCTAATCCAAAAATCTCCAATCGAGCGAGAATAAAAATATCGAAAAGAATTCTTGTCGCTAAATGCTACGGGCTAAACCTAGTAGGTAGTGCGGAAAATGATTAAAGCTAAAATGGTCGACACCGATGTGTGTCACCGAATGCTGCTTCTGAATACAAGTCAGGATTTTTTTTATATGATTGGATTTACAATAATATGAGAGCAATGAACTTTCGATGAGATAAAAATATATTTGGTACACAGGCTGATAAATAGTCATCTATAAACAGATTAGAAAAATAGACGGGAAATGATAGACAATATTGGTTCCGGTAAGAATTTTCGTATAATGATTAGTCGGTGCATAGGAACAGAGATACTTGAATTTTCGATGAAGTAAGGCGATGAAGAAATTTGGGCGTATGCTAGATAACAGTGCGCGTTTACGGTACAATATTTACATTTACGCATTTCTCGGATGCATAATTTATTGCGTATAAATATTACAGATACTAGAAGTTTACTCGGTGGAAGGCGAAAATGAGTTAGCGCCTAGTAGACCGATGCTCGCAATAGAATAGGTGCCTACCTTTTGTATATGCGAATAACGTAAAACAACGTAGAGAGAACAGTTTTAAATTTTATTCGGTAAGGGCTCAGGAGTTGTCTTGGCAAAATGCTGATCAAAATTGCCTATACTTGCACACATTGCATAGACGTGCAAGATCTCCTGTGTTGCGCTGGATACGCTAAGTGTCTTTGCGCGTAACTCCAGTGTATGTGTGAGTGGCATAAAGGTATTTTACCACTTATTAGCTATTACACCAATTATAATGAATTCGAAATCAGAATAAATAATATAGAGAATTTGCTTAATAACAATACATTATTATATCACAAGAAAAGTAACAAAGTCTTGCAGAAAAGAGTCTCTAAAAGCTATAGCTATATATGAATGCAGCACACAAGACAAGACTCACTTGTCGTTGTCGTTGAGGAATGATGCGGTTTATGATGGGGAGCTTCATCGACAAACAGAAGCAATCTCTGTAGACTGCGTAATCCTGGTTCACTAACGAACTGCATGGATTCGTCGAGAGTTAATAGCAAGCCCTTTATTTGTACTGGTCCATTGATCAAACTACATACAAAGAGACAATATACATGTTCATTCTATTCAATTTCAATACTATCTATACACAGGTAAACTAACCACAGAGGGACTTAGCAAGGGATCAATTCTCCGAATTTTAGTAAAATTTATTTTTAATTTAATATATTTTAAAAACTCAATCGTTTTGTATGCAAATCAAGCAATTAATTATAAAAGTTGATGAAATATCAATTTCAAAATGCAATATAATACTTCATTCTTTTTAATTATTTTAATTAATATTCATACGTCGATATAGTTCTTTAAATTTAGTTAACATTATTAAGAAATAAGATTTCAAAATTAGTAATAAATTTTTTTTAGAGCATTAATATTTTAGATTGTACTAAGGTGCAGTGAAAAATAGTAAACATTCATAGTGAGGCTCTTGTTTTTGGGCTCCACAACAGCCGCAAATATACCTACCACTGTTCCATCGTCTGGTCGCGACGTGATGTCGAAGTTACACGGAGTGAAAATTTTCAGAACAGAGAAAAACACAGGAGATATATATATGTACAAAAGGGTTTCCATGGGACATGTCATTGCTTGGATACAACGGAGAACGGGTAGCAAGAAAGGAACTTGTAATTGGTTTCAGACGAAGCACAGGGAATGTGGCAAGAAGGCCAAGCTGACAGAAGTGACAGTCACCAAGGAAATCTCTGGGCTTTATTCCCCCTGGGTTTTTTTCTCTCTCTGTGCCTCCCACACGGGTATATATCCTTTTTCTCCCTTGGTTTTCTTAACATGATGAAAACGAAAACGAAGTAATGGCAGCGCATAGTAATTTATACACTCTGATTGTATTAGAGATTTAATGTAACATAATTACCTTTCATTAGTTTGCTATTTGATGAATTGACGAGTTATATTGTTCTATACTAACTTTAATTAACATTGTAGCATCGAACATGTAAAAAAATAAAAAAATAATATCCTATATATAACTAAATTGATGTTTTTACTGAAATAATTTTCCAATGATAACCTGTTAATAAACTGAATATGACAAAAAACCTAAATTATTTGATAATTGACTTATTTTTAATGTTTATTTTCTATAATTTATATCATATTATATCAAGAACTAAACGTCAATATTAAATTTTCTTTCAATTTAATTTAAATATTAAAAACATATAAACATTTACCTGTATATAAGATTAAGAATCCATTGATTTTTATTAATATGTAATTATAAAGCGATTATTGCAATAGATAATAATATTAATATTATTGACGAATTTGTTTGTTTTACTCGATGAATATTGTGTTTTAATCATCGTGATAGCAGATAATACATAATTTTAAATACAAAATTATATTTTAGTTTTTATTTAAATGCTAAAAAATGTTTATTATATCTGTTATACTTTTTTATTGTATGATGAAAAATTAAATTGACATGTAGCAATGATTATTTAAAAACAGTTACAACTATAGAAATAATAATTATTTTTACTTATATTTTTACTTAAATTATTCTTATTAATTACATAAAAATTTAGTATGATGCTTTTTCGTTGCTTGCATTTATAGATTTTTATTTCAGTATTTATTAAAATAATATTAAAATTTTGATAGATTAGTTTAGTGGTATTCCTTTATTTAAATAATACACTAAATATTATAACAAATATAATTAATTATAGTTATAAATTTTCTAAAATTCTGAATTTTAGAAATTATTAAATCTTTATTGGCTAAAAATATTTTTTTAAACTTATTTATAATTCTTTCTTTTTTTCTATCTCATCATATAATATTTTAAATATTGCAAATTCAGCATGTGTATTCTTTTACAAAGTCATTTGTAAATTTTTTAGTAAGCAAACTAATACTATAATTGCATTCACATAAATCTGATGTACACTTTTTACTGTTTTTTTCATAGTTAGATTTTACAAGAATATGAATGGATGACTTGTGCATAAAAAATCTATTTGAATGATACTATATACTTGCAGAACCGAAATCGATGAGTTCTAAAAACATATACCAAGCATATAGCAAGAAGCAGAACTTGAGACGGGATGATATTACAAGCTTCTAGAGAATAAGAGCGAATAGCGAGATAATCGATGTGCTCACTCGACTCGCTCGTAGCACACACCTCTTGACACCGAACCTCGATATAACGAGCGAACTTTTGGTGAGACGAGGGCCGAACCACTCGAGTAAAGTAATTATGCTCATATTACACGTCGAGTTACATTAATTAACACTGCTAGTCGCGGAATCAGAAGCCAGGATTTTCTGTAAAAGGTCTCGGTCCTTACTCTTTGTTGCTGCATGTGATCGCAATATTCACCTACCACCGCAGAAAGTACCTTTGCAAATGTGTCTACGCATATAATTTGGAACACATGCAATTTTCTATCTTCGTCACTTTCCATAGTGCGTATTGTTTAAACTTTGGATAATTACGTACTTTGTGGAATTATTTATGAAAGCTGTTAACAATATAAATTTTACTTTTTGGTTTTATATGATTTCTGTTTATGTACTATGTGTATGCTTTTCTGCTTTGTCTTTCTTGAGAGCCCCATTGTGAGTACCTCAAATAGGCTAAATTTAACGACTTTTTTATCCATAATGAAAAATAAATAACTAATTCCTCTTGATTGTCACATTTATCTGTTATTATATAAGAAAGTTTTTTATCAAGAGTTTCAATACTAATATGTTAGTTCTGTTTTACCTTTTTTGAAAAGTTGTTCGTGTTTTTCTATCGATCGATCGATTTCAATTTGAAAATCAAATTGAATATTTAGATCAAAATTAATTAAACAAATCGAAACGTACAAAATTTATTTTTGAAATATCAATAAATTTTCAAAGAAAAATGTAGGATTTTGAAAAAATAATATTGTAATGTACATCACACAGATATCTATTGCGTCTCTTGACCGCATCTGTCTAGTATGTGCCTGCCATTTTCCCTCCTCTGAGAAACCTTTCGTATCCACATTTACAACCGGCGTTAAACTTCATATTAAGAAAATGTATACATATATCTATTTCATCACATCTTACTCTGTTATCTACTCTATGTATTATGAACTAAAAAGTACGCGATATAATGTTACCCACCTTGTTTACCATGCACAAAAAAATTTTTCTCTCTGTCTGCATCTAGATTATACGCATCGATTGTCACTACCCAAAATATCTTATTGAAAGACTATTTTATTAAAAATATTTTTTACAAATAACCAAATACTAAAATATGAAATTTCGAGTAAATCATAAAGATACGTTAATATTATATTTCCGACCATTTAAAAAAGGGTAATGAGAAAAGCGTCTTTAAAATTTTGAGTCACCATTGTGAGTCAGTTTGAACAAAAGGAATTTCCCCATAATTATTGATGTACTGAATTCTATAAATAGTGAGATACTATTCAAGCATAAAAATTAATTTTTTTTTTAATTCTAGGGTTATTTTTTAGTCTAACGGTTCAAGTGTAAACTGTTATATACTTAGATAGTTACTTTTTTTGTAATATATTTAATGAAAATTAAAAATAATGTTCCAGATAAAAATTTATACAACAATCCTAAATAATATTATATATAAATATAATTTTAAACTATCAACCGTCTAAAATTTAATTTTTAATTTATATTAAAAATCATGCAATTAAAAAGTACATTGAAATATTTATATTTTTCCTATAACTTTAACTATAGTTTTTTTAAATTAACGTTTTATTTCATGAAACATTTGATTCGTATAGTTTTGTTTTCTGAATTTTAATTAATAAATCAGACTATATTGCATTAATTGGTATATATTTTAGAAGTAATTTTTATATTAGAATAAGATGTGAAAGTAAATTAATGAAAACAAATAATTAAAGTTGAATATGTAATCGAAGCACAATTTTATTATTGAATGGAGTTACCAATTATTTAGTTTAAAACTTTCTAAGAAAAAATATAGTGAAATGCAACTGCAAATTGAAATTTTTTATCCGCTGAAGCATAGGCATTTGTTATGTATCTCTGGAAAAAAATTATAGGTTTCTTCAAATAGAATTGATAGTTCAAGATAATAATTGAATTTGAACTAGTTATATTTTATATTATAAAGTATGAACTAAAAGCAAATTTCTATAATAAGTTTAAAATAATAACATTCAATTCAATATTAACGTATTTAAAAAGAAAACTTCACTGAAGTTAAACAAATATTTGTAAAATACTTTTTATTAACTATTTTATATATTAAAACCAAAGTATCTTTTTAATTTATGGAATATTCATTTGTATTTATTAAAGCAAATTATAAAATATATAGCTACGTAAATAGTAGAAATTACATTAAAATGACTTTTAAATTTAAGTAGTTACGAAAGAATTGATACAACACAGAATTTTTTTTGTAATTTTTAATGACGAAAACTAATTGTACAATCAAATAAGCTATTGAGATATTTAAAATCATATTATATGATATTAA
Source organism: Platyscapa corneri (assembly GCA_018907185.1). NCBI lineage: Eukaryota > Metazoa > Arthropoda > Insecta > Hymenoptera > Agaonidae > Platyscapa > Platyscapa corneri. The sequence continues at coordinate 5,673,169 of JACCHW010000001.1, forward strand.
AAATTAAATAATTTGTAATCATGTACAGAAACTTAAAAGTATATAAATAAAGCAGTAAACATATTAAATTAAAATAAAATCAATTTAAACGCTTAAAGCACGGAAAATCCTATTTGGCATCCAACAAACTCTTAAATCAAGTATTATTAGGTGGAAGAGTATTTTTAGAAATTTTACCATTAAAATGTAAATTAAGTTGACAGCTTTCTGAAGTAGTCGGCTTGTTAAGAAGATGGTTGCTGAAAACTTTCCGAATAATGAGCTTGAGAGTAATCTAAATATTGGTTTTAATTACGTACAACACCTTAAAATAATTAGAAAACATATAGTTATAAAAGCTACCATGTTGAAATACACCTTTATTCGAAAATTATTAAATAGTAAGATGCGTGAATTCACCAATAATTTATCAATAAATTAAAACAGTTAAAAGTGAGGACTGAAACTACTAATAATAATCAAACTATGAGTAATTTTAATTCAATAAAAACTTTTTGCTTAATACTTTATAAAAGTTTTGTAATAGATAATCTACAATTTTATTTTCATTTATTTTATGAATTATTTTAATATTGAAACTTGTTAATTATGAAAATTATTAATTAAGCATCAAATACTTGAAAAATATTTTTTGTATAATTTATGTGATTTTGCAAATGAAAATTTATGTTCAATCAGATATTAAATATATATGATATTGATGAATACCGCTTTAATCATAATTCGAATGAGATTATTTTCATGAGTTTTAAATTATCTAAATTATTTTTTTTTAACAAATTTTTTTACTGTAACTTGAGATTTTATAGAAACATAAAAGATTTCTTTAGTTATTTTCAAATTAAATAAATGTAAAAAAAATTTAAATCTTTGAATTTTTAAAACAATATATAATGAAATTCAAATTCTTTTTTAGAATTTGATATTTTTAAAATTTAAGGTAAAAGTAACGAATAGAAATAATAAATATAGAAATGGGAAAAATAGAAATGGGATAAATAAAATTTACACATATAAAACTTATATTGTACAAGAAATTTTATCATAGGCTAAGTATTATGTTAATAATCTCAAGTTAAAAAATTTATTTTATGAACAATTATTAATTATATTAATAATTCTGATATTACGGAATAAAACTTTTATTATGCTTTTTAATATTAATATACTTTTTATTTCCATTAGATAATTTAGACTATAACTTAATATTGTGGTTCACATGGAAAATGCTCCGATCTCTTAAAATATTTATGTATATGCTCCTAATATTTTTAGTAATACTTTAAGTCATTAAGTATTTTTAAGTCATTTAAAACTTAGAATAATAATATAAATATCTATATCATTATGAATAATTTCAATTCGTTATAAATAACGTAAATCTTTAATTTATTTATTAGTGTAAATGATTGTACTAGAAATTAAGTTATTAATAACGAATAACCAATTTTATTTATTTTTTGTCTAAATGAAAATTATTTATACTCAAGTTAATTAACTAGTACATCTATGTATAAAGTAAAATAAAATATGATTGGTTTTTCCTTATTAATGTAATTTAATTTAATAGTAACTTAGAGAATAAGAGATGATTTTAAAAGATTTAATTTTTTTAGATCTGCTGACCTTGATAGATATAAGAAAAGAAAGAGATGCAGTATACATAGATGATGGAGAAAAGTTTTCGGTTTGAAGGGTTGAGTATCTTGATTCTTGTGCATACAAATTCAACAGCGTGAAGAACGTAATAGCGGTCCATCCCAGGGGTCGAATCTTAAAGCACCTGAAAGAAGAGAGATAGAGAGAAAATAAGATTTTTTTCTAGAAATCACATTTTATCTTGATATATGCGTTGTTACTGCTGATCTTTTTTAGTAGCTTGGATGGTAATATCCTCTAAACCATATTTCAATGATATATCTTCTTTAACTTCTATGGAAATTTTAATAATTATATGATTTTACGTATTTTCAATTTTGTAAGAAAAATAGAATAAATAATCTAAAAATAATTGCACATGCAAGAAGATAGTAGGTGGATTCGTAATTAATAAAATCCCATTTCTCATTCATTTGTAAAGTAAATACCGTTTAACTCATTTGCATCATATCTCAATAAAAAAAGGTTGCATTAATTTTAATTCTGATTTAGTACAGTAATAACATTATTCGACAATTTTTATACGGTACTTTTAAAAACCTTGTTAATTACTGTACTAATTTTTAATTTAATCTAATTTCTTTTTGATTCTAATAAAATGAATTTTTTATCAATAATTAGTAATAAAATATTATATTAAAAATATACGACTAACCATATACTATTACATGTATTATTACATGTATTATTACATATGCTATTACATATATATGTATTACAAGCATCATAATTGTTCTCAAATTTTCTTAATTATAGATGGAAATATTTAAATAAATCATCGATATATAATAAAATGAAATACTGTAAATTATAAAATTATCAAATTGATTATTCATAATGAGATATATTATACAAATTATATAACTATTCATCTATTAATATATATTTATCAAATAATTTAATACAATTATCTGAGATAAGAAAATAATAATTACTTTGTAATTAACTATTTTATTCGCATTATATAGTTTTAGAGTTCATGTTCTTGAAGCTGATGAGTAAATTCTTTTTGGCACAAATAAATTAACAAGTATGTAGATAAACCTAACCTTGTTTATGTAAGAATTATTCTTATCAAATATAAATAAACAAAAGATATATAATATTACACAGAATAAAATTTTTAAATGACATAACAAGTAATAAAGAATATACAGTTTATCTAAAATTGCATCTAAAATTTTCTTAAAGATATAAAATTAATATTAAATATCATTTGCAAACTTTATACATATTTATTACAATAAAACTTCTTTATTTATATTTAAAATAATGTTTTAATATAAAATTTATACAATTGATATCTATTTTTACTATGTATACAATATTTAGACCTAAAAGAGATTAAATTTTTTAATAATAATCGTTAAATATTTATAAAATATCTTTTAAAATTATATATCTAATATCATTGAAAATATTGAGTGAGACTGAACATTAATACTAAATATAATAAATAATAAATAATATAATACTAATAATAATGAAATAATTTACTTATAAATAATTTACGAACACAAGCTATTTTAAAAAAATCATTTAAATTTACTTATATATCAACGTGATAATTAAGATTAAAATTTTCCAAAATAATTTGATCATAAACATGTTAATATTAATGATGAAACTATAATCTGTATAAAACAGCGAATTATTTCTATAGTATAAAATAATAATTTATGCTTAATCTATAAGAAAAATTTATTGTTTTATTGAAAAATTTTTTAAAGTAATAAAAACGAATTTTATTATTTTGATTCCAAAATTAATTCAATTTTTAAAAGGAATAGAGCAATAAATTTTATTCTATTTTTATTTAGTTAAAAAAATTAATTTATGTTAAAATTGAAGCTGATGAATTCAAAATAAAATATTTATATATTAAAAGAATACAAATAAAATTTTAAATTATCTCATCCTTTTAAGTTTTACTACCAAAGTGACTATAAAATGCTTTGTGTATATATATATATAATAGAAAATAAAAAGTTTTCTATTACAATGAAATTTAATAACAATAAATTTTATACCAAGTTATATTATGAATAACAATTTTACAGACATTAAATTTTCAAAGCCTTATAATTTAGTAAAAATAATTTATTTGACGAATAAAAACTTTTCTAGATATCTTAGCTCTATAAAAATTAAAAAATAATTAAAGGTGTATTGACAGGACCCTGAAATAATATCTTAATATAAAGTAAAGCAATAAAAGTAACTACAATAACGCAATATTGCAATAGCATCTGTAGGTCTGTCGGTGACGCTTGTACGTAGTCTACTCGTCAATTATAACCATTAAGTATCGTCGCTAACCCAACATGCGCATGTGCATCGCACAGGAATACAGTAACGTACGATGAGCTTATAACGATTATGGCCTTGCAGGATCAGTAATAGCATTGACTCGAGCTTTTACATTCCTCCCTTCTATTGTATGAGGGGCCAGGTTTATCTGCATGGGGCCACATGTTATTATTGTCTATCCACACTTTGGGGTTGGAGAGAGAATGAGGTCATTCGAATGTCGACGATATAATAACCGTCGAAAACAATGGTTTAATACGACCACGGGTAACAAAAGCGTAAACCACCCAAAGTAAGCTGATTAGTGTTTTCTATGTTTCTCACTTCCTCTCTCTTCAATTCGATTTCCGCTTTTTCCAATTAAGCAATACTTCATATACTTATTCGCTCTCTGAATCATTATCATTTGTGTGAAACGTGGATATTATGAAATACAAAATAAAATAAAATATAATTTTGGAAATTCTACTGAAATTCGAGAGATTAATAGAGTCATATGATACTCAGTTTTAATTAATTATTCGACGTTCATCTTATATAGGAGAGTATTCCGCAGTCGAGTATAAAGTATACTTTAAGGTAAAATTATAGGATGTCGTAAAGTTTTATAAAATAATTAATGAGAATCAGAGTAACTACAGTCATGTTTTACAAATTATCACTTTAAGCTTGAATTAAAAAATTATCGCTGGTACAAGACATGTTATCACAGAAATTACGTTTCTATAACTTAGTATATTTAAAAGTAAATGCTGGAAATATTTATCGTTTAAACAATTTAAATATATATTCCAATTAATTAGAAATTATAGCATATACGCTTAAAATTTACCTGAAAAAATACTATTCGTTGCTACATTTTAAAATTGATAGGAACATGCTCTTAATATTTAAAGGCTGTGTTCAAAAGGTTTTTTTATATCATAATATTTCTTTTAATAAATATAAAGTTTTCATAATCTAAACTATTATCTTAAATTATAAAAGGTATATTTTTAATTAAAAATATTTTAATTAATTAAAATAGTTAAAGATATTTTATCTGGTAAAAATTTCAAATCTAAATAGATTATTCAAACATTTGTATTAAGGAAAAAGTTTAGATCATAAAGACTCTAATTAGAGCTTTTAAAAATTATATACAATGTAATATGTTACAATTTTTTACTATTATTTATGGTCTTGGATTTAAAATTAGTATAGTTTGCATATTTATATAATACCAACAATTAAAAATTCAAACAAGAGAACTGATTCAAGGAGATTGCAGAAGAGTTCTTGTTTTTTGCGTATTTAAAAAACAGAGATGTACCAGTAACCTTCTCTTGCATAAAATCAGTTAAGCACAATACTAATTAAATATGAATACGTAAGTAACGTATATCAAATTTATGCTGCGTGATTAATTAAAGGAATAGTTCAAGAAGGAGGTGATATATTGCCAGTAACTTTGAAATTACTTTGTATTGATATTTATAGTGATGATTACTACGAAAGTGGATTTTATATTTTTTCAAGCATCCTTCACATAATTGGAAATAAAGCTAAAAAAATGATGAACATATCGATATAGAGTTTATAAGAAATAAAAAATTTTTATAATACGTTATTAAAATATATGATTATATATGTATATATAGTTATGCGAGTATATGAATGCGAGTACATAGTTGTCAATATTTATTTTCATATAATTCGATTCAGTATAATTTTATTTAATTGTACGTATACCATATCATAAGTTGTTACTTTTTTTTTAAAAGATTATTTCTACGTTTTTGTAAAATTATTATACGTAAAATGTTGAATAAAAAAATATTTAAATTTTATATTTTAATATTATTTAAGTACAAAAAATTATAATAAAATATAAGATTACTTGAAGTCATAATTGTTAATCCTGCAAAAAATAAAAACAATACATTTTTATTTAAATTATACATTATTTTAAAAAATAATAATTATTTATCAGTTCCTTAAAATAAATGAAAAAAAGATAAATTTAATATTAGAATTATATTAAACGAAATTGAAGAAAAACTGCAATTCGTTTTTTAGTTCTTTGTACTTTGTTTGATCCATCATACTATAGTGTTTACAGATGTATGTGTATTTTTCTATTCAGATGAAACGTGAATTTAAGAGACTACCTTACACTTTATTATATCTTCGTATTTACAACTCGTATATACAATTCATAGTTTTACATTGTACTTTTACGATATCGCTTTTTTAAAACGCTTCGCAAAAAAGAAACAAAACGAAAAAAAAAGATGAAACTAACAAAGAAAATTGTACTTATAGTTGGTTAAAAAATTAGGATAGAATAAGATAGATAACAGTCAAATACATACAAAGAAATGAGTAATTTTATTGTTTACTGTATCCATTTTATTTGTTTTTATTTAAAATTATATTTGAAATTATTTATTAACAGCAATTAAAAGTTGTATATATAGCAGAGCTTAATTTAATTACATTTATTTCCTGTAGTAATGAATAGAAATACAGTAATAAAATATTGTATCATCGTTATTTAATATTTATATATGCTTACGCACACGCAACTATTTAATTTAAAATATTTAATATACGGATGTATATAATTGAAAGAAAGGGTGCAAATATTTATAATGTCATTTTTTGACTACAATCCATAAAAAGTCTGCATTGAATTGAATAATAATAAAATCTGTACACACACACACATATATATATATATATATATATTTTAACACCAATTTTTACAAAAGCACTAATATTTATATTTTATTTATTTAATTTATAGATAAAAATGCATAAGTATAATTGAAAATTTTTACAAATTTACTAAAAACAGAAAATCAAGAATAAACTAAAAGAAGAATACGAAGCTGAACCTACATAAATACATTAAGTGAACGATTTATTGTTCAAATCGTTCTAGCAAAAGATCCAGGGCAATTGGATGCGTATGTGGCTACGTACATCCTTTTGTTCAAAATCTCCGTTCCAAAGATTTTGTTTATTTCATTCCTGTATAGCCACCATCTTCAGAGTTTTACGGTGCTCCACGGATTTTTACTTGCATCTTGTACGTCATTCTTCTCTTCCTATCTTTGCTATATACGTAAGCAACTCTCGCGGGATATGAGAGAAAGAGCCGCACCTGCGTATAGTTTCTCTGTCTCTATTTTTCTCTGTCCTCCTTCCTTTACGTCCCCCTTCTCATCCTGAGATTCAAAGTCCGTGCCGCGAATGCTGTGGGAGATATAAGATTTTTCATCGCTCTTTTCCTCCTCGTTTTCCAGTTTACAGCTTTCAAAGTAAAGCGAAGATTTACTTATTTGAGGTATTTTATGTGGACAAAGAAAGTTTTTTATTGTATGCCTGTAATAAAATTCGTAGAAAATATATCGTTATTCAAAAAACAAGTAATTACGCACTTGCAGTTTCATACTAAAGTAGATTTTATTAAGATATATTGTGGAATTAAGAAAAATGCTTTGTTTCTGTTACAGAGTTTAGCATTACGAAAGGTTTATTGTTTCCTAATGTTTTTTAGAAACATATTTCACTCTTTTACTCATTAAATTTAAGCTCTTACACAGTTAATACAATTTTTTGTAGATAATATAATTTTATTGATGTTAATATTAATAATTTTTATATATAATAAATGATAATAAATGATTAATAATTTGTATTAACGTTTATTCTGAAATTTTAACACAAATTATTATGAAACATATTGATATATAATTTAATAATACGGTAATACTATGTATAAATTTTTCTTAAATAAATAATACAATAATAATAATTATTATTATTATTCCTAATACGTGTCATTATTGCAGGTGGAAGGGGAGAAGTTCAGTCAATTGTCTAACTCGCTGCAACACGCTGAAAATCGTGTCGTTCTCTGACAAGAGTTTGAAATGAGAACAGCATAATTTTTGATTTATTAATATAACCTAGTTATATAAACAGTTTGATTTTTATAAGATTGAAATAAATATTAAAGTATTAACTATTTCTTAAACTAACCTGCTTATTATATTTATTCCTACATTATTGTAATCTTATAATAGTAAATATTATTGTTATTACAATCTAAATAGTTCATAAATTTAAGAAAAATAATAATAAATAAATAAAATTAAATAGTATTATATGCATGTTTTTATTGTATTAGATCCACTATTTTCAATATAATAAACTTTATGATAAGTATAAATTAGAAAGCCTTATTAAGATTCATAAAATATATTACTGCTTAGCAACAAGTGTAATTTAAATCTACAGAACGTTTTTTCTTAAAATTGCAAATTAATGATTTCAAATTGAATCATGGAATTAATATAGCAACCACTGTGATATATTTACACAAAGTAATTTTGTTAATGAATCCATGTACATGCACTGTATTATGCGCACTTTCACCTTCCAATAAGTACTGAAAATCGCGTTCGTGTATAAACCAAATTGCAATTCGAGTTTCCTACTGGGATTGGTTCTAAATGTGCACTCGATGCTGTTCCTCCCTTTACAGTTTCGTATATGGTTTGTACGTTGCCTCATGCTTATGCAAATTCTTGGTCCCGTATACGTATGTACATGTTCACCTTAATATTTATCACTTTTTCTCCCTCGTTCACCTTACTTTACCTTTATATTTTTTAAAACAATTTTATATTTTTCGCTTTAACGCACACTCTCTACTTCAGATGCACACATGTTCATGTACATGTACATAAAGTTATAAATTTGATTTTAAATATTATCAAACATAACTTAATTATAAGAAGTTAAGAAACTACGATAAAAACTACTTTTCAATATAATTTTATTAAAACTAATTTTTTTAATAAACTATTTATTTTTTAAACAAAAGGCTATTCACATCTTGCTTATATACAGATTAAATTAATCAGGTTAGTTAGTCGTGATACATAATACAAGAATGAGTTATCACTTATATTACTTTTAAGGAAAATTTTATAAGTAATCAATAATTCTGATGTGTCGTTATTAGAATATAAATATATAATATTTTAATATAAGTTTCCTGTTGGATAATTTCTGGTAACTTTTGTATAATTTGCTGAAATATAGTCGATTGTAGGAACGAAGAATATTACTAAATAATGCATTTATATGATTATAAAATATAAAATAAGTTTAGAGCTTTAATCATAACTGTTTAAAATGTTTTTTAAAGTTTCTGCTTACTTTCTTTCATTCAAGTTTTTGCTTACATCACACTTTGTCCGTCATCTTTTATTAAATTTACATGCTTTCAAAGTTACGGCTTACAATGAATTTTATCTCTCCCTCACATCTTTTATGATACAACGCATTTCTCTTATCAGTTATTTGCACATCTTATCCTGACTTCCTTTTCACATTTACCTCTTGGTGCAAGAAACAGAGGACTCAAGGAAAAGCTAGTGGCAGTCAAGTACGAAATAAGCGCGTAAAGTAGATAGAATATAGAAGGCAGGTGACAAAATGGAGTATATTACCTTTCGTGACCTATACTTTGAATATCTGGCGCTGAAAGCAGCAACAGACTCCGAACCGCATACAATCTTTGTAAAGAAACATGTGTACTTACATGAAAAAACTAACGAGAAACCATACTTATTCACAACAATAAAAAATTGAGCCGGGTATTTATGTCTTTAATTTATGAAATTAAATTTTTTATTTCTTTTATATCGATGAATTTCCATTTCTTCCTTAATTTCTATATTTATGAAAATACTATATGCTGTTTTCTTGCACTTGATGTTTAAGGAAGTATAGAAAATATGATTTCATAAAAAAAGAATTCTATTTTCTAATGGATGCGATATAGATCCTATATTTCTCATTTGTATTTACATTTTCATTTCTACTCAAGAAAAACAGTACGCATGTAATCATAAAATTTTAGTACTGAAAAAAATCTATGTAAATAAAGAAATTATAAGTATTTTGTTTTAATTTATAATTTATTGTATTTCACACCACTTCTTCTAAGAGATTTCTGTAAAAGTACTTATGAAAATTATTGAACTATGTACAGAAGTCTATAGGTTTGATGAAAACAGTAGACTTTTCATTCATCATCTTATAAACAACAATACAGAAAAATTATTGTATCCACTTACTCATAATGATTTCTTCTATCTCTTGATTATTCTTATTACTTTTATGTTTCTTTAATTAAACCATAATTGATTATTTAATAGTGCCTAACCATTATAATTTAACACATTAAATCTTAACGTACAAACATACTTTAATATACTGTAATTCGCTTTTGACTTGGTGATTGCAGTTTACAGGTCGAGAGTTACAAATTACCGATGTTGTATTCACGTTTTTATGTTATTTATATTAGTAACTATAACGAAAAAAAAAGTTTTCTTTTTTATAATGATACTCTTTTTCTTTTCTTTTCCTTTTTTCCGCTATGAATTTCAAATTTCCGTACAGCTTCGGTTCCAGTTCGAAGGGATGGTCCATCGAACCTCTTCCTGATTCAAAAAGTTTCAATATTTTCTCTGGATTCAAATATTCTTCTTCTCAAGATACATTTTTCCAACATCGAAAAAATATTCGTATTTCCCGGCCTAGTACCGTAACTATTTGCTCCCTATTTCGAGCATATAACAGACGCTGCTGAAAGTTCGGCCTGGAATATTCCCATACGTGTATTTCTTTTCTAATATACGTTGCAGTTTTGAAGATTCTAATATAATGAGTTTCTTTTTACTACTCAATCTGCTTCAGTGATTACAGCCATCATATAAATAATATGGTGATCATATAACATATTTAGATCACTAAATTTAACGGTATTTATCGATGCCAAGCACTCTATGTTAATTTACTCACTTCATACAATCAATATTAATAATATGTATAACAAAATGTACTTTTAAAAAGTTTTAGAACTTATATAAATCACCTAATCCGTGATCATCATCAATCATTAAAAAATATTTAGTCAATGTTAATGATAAACTGAAAACTGATTTATGAAAAATTAATGTATTAAATTTATTATATAACATGTAATGAAAAAAAAGTTTTTGAATTTTCTGAATAATTGCACTAAAATATTAAAATAAAGACTTAAGGTAAATAAATTTAATGTGGGGAAATAAAATTAATTTATTCATTTAGTTTAAAAATAATAAAATCAAATCGTTTCAACTAAGATTTGAATTAATGAAATGCAATTAAATTTCAATTTATAAAAAGAAACTGTCCTAAAAATAAATGATAAATTATTTCAATTAATTATTTTACTCATTTATTTGGTTTAGATGTCACAATTGTAATTAATACTAGATAATTGTGGTTGATAAAATTTTAAAAATTAAAAATTTTTTAAACTTGATTTTAAGTTATGTAATAGTAAATTTATTATATTTAAAATTATAATTATTAAAAATAATTATTAAAAATAATTATTAAAATAAAAAAGATTGTAATTTTTTGAATTTATAACTTTTATTATTATAAATTCCGAGGGTAATTGTTTTTGTATAAGTATCAATGAAATAAAGATGTAAGTACTATTTAAACAAACTTATGGTATAATATTATCAAGTTCATTTTTTATTTATAATAATATTTAAAATTATAGTTTATCTAATTTTTATAATAATTATTCAGAAATATTCCAAAGAAATTCAGATTAGTTTTCTATAAATAATCGTGAAATGAAAAAATATTACTAAAAGTACAATTGCAAATAAAAATAAAATTTTCTAAATTAAACCAAATTTGTTAAGTACAGATTCTATTTTTAATGATTATATTAATTTAGTTAAATTTAATTTTAATACCATAAATTTACAAAAAAAATTAATTTAGTTTTTTGTATTATTTTGTTAAATCCTATTTCAAATTATCAAGAAGTTTGTCGAAATTCAATAGTATCACTTTAAAAGTATTTGACAGGAAAGCGATTAAAAGTTTTAATTATTTTAACCAACTTATTTTAAAGATGGAAATGTATAACTTACAAACAGCCAGATATATGATGAAAAGTACTTATAGTTAGATCGACACGTGATGTAATTGAAAGCAAATAATATGAATTTTGCATCTTAAATACTTTAGTAAAATGCATAATTAAATCTTCATTAGTGCAAGAACTGAAGAAACAGTCATAGTCAAGTTAGGAATAGTAGTAGACAATTATGCGTCAACGCAACTTTCACTTTCTCACTCTCTATTTTTTATATATAATAAGTATAGAATAAATAATATTTTTAATCCTATTAAGAGATAGTTTGTTCGCCTAATCTTCATTCATATTTGAAACAACTCGGTTACTTTTAGATAAGTACGAGAAAAAAGTGCTTGATTTTAACATATAATTAATACAAAACATAAATTTTGATATTTTTAAACCAAATTAACACATTTTTTGTAGATTAAATTTTTCTAAAGATACTTTTCAATAATATTATGAATATTTACAAAGATAACATTTCTCTAATTTTTAATGTTATATTAATCAAATAAACTTCAAATTATGTCAATTTTTTATTTTAATAAATTATTTTTAATAAATCTAATATAATATTAAATACACTGTATAATAGCATTTAATTTGATAAAAATTGTGTGAAATATAGATAAACAATTTTGATCTAGAAAACTGTGATACTATTACCGATTATATAAAATAAGATAAAAAATAATAAAATTATAGTAAAATAAAATATCAGTAAAACAATTATTGTATAAGATATAGTCTGATTGAATTAATATTGCTTTGTACGACACATTCATATGTACGTATATATATATATATATATATATATATATATATATATATATATATTTATTTATATAAAAAGAACAACATTTTTAAATATTAAAAATTTCTATCGTACATATTATCTAATATTGTATATAATTTAGATTTGATATGATAAATTATTTGTGTTTTTATCTTATAATAATACTGAAATTCGATTACTATCTATTCAACTTTTTCTTATAAATTATCAAAGTTTGTTAGCAACTTTTTAAACTTCTTTTTATAAATCGAATTTAGGATTAATATTTCCTTTGAATACTTCCGTTTGGGTTGAAGGAACAGATAATATTTATTAAATGTTAGAATTGATTGCCATAAATACAAGTTCATAAAAAACCGAAGTTTTTAGCAATAAATTAATTCTCCTTTCAAATTTAGCTATTTAAAAACTTTTGAATTAAAAAGTCAATTTATAATTTAAAAAATATTTATTTATATTTATTAATATTCGATTATAATTTACATTTTAAAAGTAATTATAATACAAATATAACAACTATTCCATACATAGCTTACATAAAACTTTATTCTGAATTGGTTTTGAGACAAAAATTAGAATGTCTTTATTTCTTTACAATGAGCATGATTTAAGCATGTAAATTAAAAAAAGTACACGAGTAAGAAAATAAGCATACAGGAGGTCATTAATCTGTCGCACAATGATTTATCTATAATATATATCTTCTATTTATCGCCCATTATAATCGATATTAAACAACTAAGAAAAGCAAAATATAATAAATGTTTAAAATTTACTTTTCATTCATATAGTTTTATAATTTTTATACAATTAATTTACTTATCTTTTATCAATAATTGTGTAAAATTTAATCACATTCTGTCATTAAATATCTTGTTCAATTTATTCACGCGTATTAATTTCGTAGTAAAATCATAAATATAGGATCAATTTATAAAAATATAATTCTTATAAACACTTGCGATTTTACTTGATATGTATGTATTAAATTCTAATTATTGTCGTTCTTGTAAAAAATCATAATTTTAATAAATATATTAATTTATTTAGAGTTATTACTGTATTTATATTTATATAAAGTATATTTATTATTTTGATCTAATGTGTGGTATGGAATATATATTTTATATTATATTTAAGTATAAACTTGATATAAAGAAAATAATGTAAAATATATCTTATACAAGATAAAGTTGTATTTAATATTTATTAATAAGATTTAACTTTTGTTCTTTAGATATAATTCTTAAGAAAATTGATATAAAATATAATCAAATATATTAGAAACTGATAAAATATTTATAATTGAACTGTTACTGTAAGTTTAAAATGCAAATATAATTTTTTTATTTTAATTTGAATGTAATTAAAATTAAAATAATACAATATAGTAACTTGTAATACAACGAAGAAAAAATAATATTCTAAAATGAATATAAAAATAAATTAATGTTACGTTTTACTACAGTATTATTATATTTTATTAGGATTAGTAATAATGCAGATAAAGCTTTAAACATAATCTAGTAAAAAATAAGATTGTAATTAATTATAAAATAAAATTAGAAAATAAGTAAGTTTTTTTAATTTTATTTCATGACTTTTATTCTATAGTCATTAATATCTAAAAAATAAATTGGTATATTTGTAAGAAAATGCTTAAAATAAAAAAATATTAACAAGAAGAATTTTCCATTCACTCATTATATTCAAATAGAAAATTATTTCATTTAAACACATAAATTAATGTAAAATATTTTAAGATTAGGGAATACTTAAATCGATTTCTAATTGAAAATAAAAACTGTAGATATGAACAGTAGATTTAATAGACATAATTGATAATAAAGATGAAGTCTACTTTATATCGTGTTATTGAATAAGTTTATTATTTTATAAATTTCGTTAATTTTTATATAACTAATTAATAACCTTATAGATTTATTTCTAAAAACTTTTTCTGTAGGAAATCTTTATTAAACATAAAAGTATTAAATTTCATTTAATCCTAAAGTATACTTATTAATAGTTTGTATTTAATGCTTGTATAAAAATGAAATAATTAGTTTTATAGTATGAATTTACTTTTAAATATTAAGATAATTAATTTTTAACCATTAAAAAATTATAGGATAGAAGTATGTATAATTTTTTATTGTAATTTCGAATTCAATTTCTGATTGAAAATATTTAAGGAAAATCGAATAACACGAGTCTCATAAATTTAAATTAACAATATTTTTCCTCATCTATTTTAATATATCTTTTATATTAGGAATTGCAAATACAGTTTCTTGATATTCGAGACAGAGCATTAATTTTCTAAGAACTTCAATAAATAAAATCAACCATATTTCATTTATGTTTTATTTTCAATTTAATATTTATAGTTGCTACCATATATTTATTTGTTTATACTTAATGCATATATAATTGGATAAGTTCGTATTCTGTTAGTTTCAAATAAATAACAATGTTGAAAATAATATGTATATGAGCATATATAGAAAATAAATATTTATCATTTATTCTTTTCACGAATATTATTCATGTTTTAAATAAATTTGTTAGTCATTACATAAAAATATTTTTTTTATTAGATTTTAGATTTTTTATTTTAGATATAATGTTTCATTTATTTACTAAATTTCAATGAATTTGCTTAATATTTAACTATTCTCCAAAAATTTCTTAAATTATAAATACAGAATTTTATTAAAAACTGAAAACTTTTTTAGTAGAGGTTAACAACAAATTTTACACGTCTTACCATACCACATCATTCAGAGAAAATGTTCATTTCCTTAAAAATGTTCACCATAACATAGTTCTCTACGCAAATACTAAAAACTCTAAAAAACCAAAAAATCTTTACATTTTCTCATAATTTTGCTGGGACATTTTTTGAAATGTCGTAAACTCGTCACTGTAAAAAAAAATGCAAGTAGATACCATGGCGAACAAAAGTTGTTGTATGCAGGTATTTTCTTAGTGAGTCAACTGCTGCACGACTGAAAGGTTGAAAGATTCCATTGTCTTCAAAGTAGAAAAAGGAAAAAAGAGAGGGATGCATCTTGTTTGGCTTCGCGCTTTTCCGTAGCGACTACCATCGCTTTCATTTTAACGAACTTTCCTACGTTTTCTGTTTACCGTGCACCAACGCTTATTTAATTTCTGCGCTATACGTCGAATTGAAACCTAGTGAGCTATGAACAGTATGGCGTATATGAAGGTATAGAATCATCCAGATTAAATCCAATGTAGTGCTAAAAATGTGAAGGGTATCGACTATAAAATTAACACGACTAAAGCTCAATAAAGTTACGCTACTGAATTTGTTTATCGCTGTCTGAATTTTATATAATTTATCGTTAGTTCTTATTTAGTCAATTACTTTAGACTTGGATTTCTTGCTCTTCCTTTTGCGTTAAGAGAGATGATGCAATAAAACATTAGATATTTAATCAAGTTTATATTTTAAATAACCTTTGAGAATAGAATAAATACATCTTATAACAATTGCAAAACTTTGAAATTTTTTTATATAATTTGGTATAAAAAATATAATCACTTATTTTTATAATTTATATAGAAAAATTTAGAATTCCTGTACAGTGATTAAATAAATATGTTTACACACTATTCGTATTTTCTAAAATAAACGAATTTTCGAATGTTGATCGAAAATTCTTTGAGTTTTATAAAGATCAAGCATTTTTTTAATGTTTATATATAAAAGTTACACATTTAAGTCGAATATTAATTTAAATAATATTTAAATATAAATAAAAACTCTAAATTTTTATTATATTTTGTTCAATCATTTAAGTACTGACTTACCATTTCTTATTCAATTTTATATTCCAATTTTATATTAGAGAATGTTATGATCATGTATTAGACGTATTTTAAAATATAATATTCAAAAATTTTTTTTATTGCAAATTGAAATTATGAAAATTATAATTATTGTTTTTTGTGATATTATGTCAATGAAATATAATCATTTTATTACTTATATATTAAGTTATAAGTTGAAACGTATAATGGATAATATTTATAATCTATTTTTTATAATTATAAGATAACTGATATTATTAAAAATAAAAAATTCTGAAAGTATATTTAATGTATATTAAATATTATAAAATTAAATGAAATTAAAATATTTTGCTAAATATAAATATTTTATTAATTGAACAAAATTTTTTTTAAATCTTAATAGTGTTTATTTTTTAGCATAAAATGTATAAAATAGTTTAGTAACTAAAAATAATAATTACCTTTTAAAAAACAAAATTAAAATAAATTTATAGTTCGATGAATCATTATATTATATACTTTTCATTAACATAATAATGTTTTAAATATTAGTTACGATAATTTCTTGAAGTAATTTAGATCAAAATTTAAATGTAATCTTAATAAATTATAATTTAAATAAGAATTGAAATTTTGCAAAAGTAATTTTGTATTAAAAAAAGTATTTCTGCAATAAAAACATTAAAATAATACAGATAAAATTATAAGAATAATCAATATTTCCAAAATTAAAAAGAGCTGAGTATCTGTCAGATAAATAAAATTAATTCCCTAGATTACCTACTTAATAAATTATCATTAGGATTAGAAAAACACTAAAAAATACGTTTTCAAATAAAGTTGAAAAAGAATTTCATTTTATATGTATTTATATCATGTCTGAATTATTTAAAATTTTTACAGATTTTCATTAGAAAAATAAAATTTTATTAAAAACGTGAAATATTATTTTAAATATATAAAATTCCTTTCTACATATTAAATTTAAATCTTGTGTTTACAGCATTTATCATTTTTTTTATTTTATGGTTAGCATTATATGATCGAAGCTATCAGTAAAATACAACCTCGACCACAAATATATCATTATCTTTCCATAAGAAAGTAATAAATTACAGTTAATCATCATTATGCAATTATAAATTAAAATAATTGAAGTATATTACAACGTAATGTAATATATAAAATCTATCATAAATTATTATAAATGATGTTTTTCATTTTACGAACTTGCGTGTGTGAATTGTCATTTTTTCATCTCTATAATTAGGACGTAAAGAATAAAAACATCTGTAGGAGCAACAAATAAAATTTAGCTAGACAGCATATCCATGTTTTTTTCCCGGTATGCTGTGGTAATCAAATATATGTTGATAGTATATATAGCTATCGCCTCCATGGTTCAAAGGCCAAGGTATAAAGGCCTCAGACATCAGTTTCACTCATTGTAGAAACGAAACGAGTCCATCTTAAGAAACCTGACTTGACCACAGCAAGATTTGATCTTTCAGCCATAGCGTTAGTGTTTCTGTCGCTTGGACAAATTTCGTAAAGAAAATAATATGGTTTTCAAATGTTGATATGAAATTTGGTGGTATTGCTATTGTTTTTCGCAATGAATCAAATCGCATCATAAAAATTTTCTTCAAGACTAAATAAATTCAATCAATATTTACTGCTAAATCATTAAATTATGCTTTTAAATATATAAATTTTTCTTTCTAATAAGATAAAATAATTCTAATTCGATCAAATTTTTTCTACAATATCAAAATATAAAATCAAAGTTAAATTATACAAATTTTTACATATAAGCCATGGAGTTACGTAGTTAATTAATAAAAAATATTTTATTATAGGTAAGTAAACCAGCATGAAATTATTATGAGAGATTATAAGGTATGCAGTACCTTGCAATTGACATTAATTAATGATCTACGTTATTATATAACCACTGAGATAATAGTTTACGTACTTGTCCAAAATATAGATAAAAGATCTGAAACACCAAATAAATTGTTCAGTTAATTTTGCCATTTCATTCCCTCCCCTTTTTTATCCTTTAATAATTCTAAGAACATCCGTATTTTTTCTTTTTTTCTCATTCTCTTTACGCTTCTTTAGATTTCGTGATTTTTGCCCCCACTTTGCCGTTCAATATTTGCAAGTAAATTATTCCCTCAATGCCTCTTCTCATCGTTTTTACCTTGACGTTCGTTCCTGCATTTCCATGACTTTTTTTCTTTTATTGCTTCTCGAGGACACTTTTGAATTTGACACTTCAACGGAGAGCTTATATTTTCCATATCACTCAATCGTAATGCATAAATTTTCTTTAAATAATAAATTCGAATTCCATAACAAATTATTATAATCTCGTTATACTTTTATAATATTCATATTTCATTTTTGCGCATGTATAAAAAATTAACTCAAGTAATTATTAGTCACTTATAAATTAAAGGATAATGAAATCTAAATTGAATTAAAAATTTTTTTATTAATATACTATTTGTGAGCTTCATATTTACTGTTTGAATAAAATACACTGTGTTCATTTACAAATGAAATATATTTTTAGAGAATAGATTTTAGTTTTTATTTACACTCTATTAAATTTCTTTTATACAAACAATGAAAGAATATTTATACAACTTGTCTGTGCTCTTATAAATTAAGTATTTGTCTAGCATAGTTTTCTTTTGAAGGAATTTAAAAGAATTTCAAAGTTTTTAAATACGTAAATATAAGTTTATTTGCTGTAAGCTATAGACGTGAATAGAAATCTTCAACAATATTTTTCAATAAAAAATAAAGTTTAACGAAAATACAATTTGTGAGAAAAAGATATTTATACGTTATGAGATTTTGTATATTACAAACGGGTAGGGTAAGAATACAAGAAGAGAATACAAGTATTTAAACTTTGAAAATCTTGCATAGATTAAAAAAAAATATGAGAAAAATACATATCGAAAACATAAATGACAGAAAGTGAGAGAGAGAGAGAGAGATAGAGTTGAGAGAAAGAAAGAGAAAGAGAGTTAAAGAGGCAGTAGCATACTTGGAGCAGTACATACATAAATTATTGAAGTGAACATAATTCAAAGAGGATGTACCGTGGGCTGCCACCCATTTCTAGCTAACCGTGCAGCTCATACACCCACATATATTGACTTGCAGAATTTACACATTTAATAATAATATCTTACTCTTTTAAATCTTTTTTTTTTGTGCTTGCAATCTTCTTTTCATCTATATCTAGTATAATGGTGCGTAAATAAAGACACACTCATCAGTATTTGTAACACAATAATTAAGTACATGCTTAATAATATTATAATGCTGAATCTATTTATTATGCAAATAAATTTTAATTCATTTATATAAATTAGTGCAAATTAAAAATTATTGTTTAGCGGTTGAGTTTTTAAATCAGTACACATTAATGATTAATAGAAAAAACTAATAAATGTAAATAATTATTTTCAATCTAATGAGTATTAGCGTAGTCACTTATTGAAGTAATGAATTTATGCAAAATTATATTCCAAAATTAAACATGTAATATTCTCTTTTTATAACTTTTTTCTTTATTTTTATTAATATATATGGACATTAATGCTAATGTAGCGTTTCATAAAAACAACTTACCCTAAAATTAAACAATTTTTTTCTATAATATAATTTTCAGACCATTCTCATATCAAACTCACATCAGAATATTTTACATTTCTTTTTGAGAAGTAAAGTTAAATCAGTGAACTGTTCGTTACAATCTCTTTTATAAAAAATAAAAAAGAAATTAAGCTTAATAGCCGTTTCTTCTCTGCCTACGAGATATGAGAGCAGCAGTCTTGCGTCACCCTGCATGTGTAGTCAGATGAAAAAATTCAATTTCCGGTGGAACTCAGACGTCACCAATTCGGTAAAAATAAACATTATTCGATAACACTGTCTAAGCACGGGCAGAAAGCAGCTCGTAATATTTGCCGAAATTGTGTCAGGAGCACAGACTCGAATAACAAGGACAGTGCGTAGTTGTAGTGCTACCGTAAAACTGCATACGAATAAGCATTAGCTGGTTTTAGTTCAATTGTTGATGTCCTTACATCTTTCACTTCTGAAATTATACCATAATTTTACAGAATTTTGATGCTCTAATATAATTAACGTGTTTTAAACTTTTAAAATTATCATTTCATTTTAACAATGGTTATAGCAATACTATTACAAAATTGACAAAATATGAAACGCTACTTTTTATACCTCATTATGTGAATGATATTATTTAATACAATTTAATAATACTGATTTATTATTTAAAAACATATTTTACCACTTAATAGATTTTTGATAAAAAATATAAAGTTATAAAGATGAATAAGTTATATTCTAATTAAAATTATGTTAAACTGGTACTCGCTCAGTGACGTTACACATGGCTCTATTAATCGAATAAAAGTAACTTTAGTTTGAAGATATCAGAGTTACACAGTAAGATACCTGAAATTTTAATAATAATTCAGTATTACATACGTCCGTGTTGAATTTATAAAAAAAGTGCACTCATTCCAACTATTGGTGTGTGTGCACTCCACCCAAAATGCTTAATTGAATCTTTGAAGATAATATAAAACCCGCTTTCTCCCCAGCGTTATAATTATAATACTCTGTTGAGAAGGGCGGATTAATACCGTACGCGTAGTCGAAAAGAATCGCACATGCGCAGTCCTGGTTGATTCGATTCTAGCACGGGCTAGAGATTATGCGCGTGCCAACGAAGGATATTGTGGTGACAAACTATGCATCGCACATTGAGATCGACATTGATTGCAAGAACATTTATTGTCTGTTTGGCCACAGCATTGTGTCCCTACAGGGGGATGACAATCGCTTTGAATTCCTTTGAAAGTCTTTCGAGGTATTGAAGTACCTGTGGAAAATATTGTATTAAAAATAAAAGAATGAAACATCGAAAGTAACGTACGCAAGTTTCGAAAGTCTTCATAAAATTTAACCGAAAATTGAATGGTTTTGTTTCATAATCATAAGTTATAATTAAAATAGAAATTTGAAAAGTATGATCTTTTAAAACGTGAATGGGTTTATTAAATATTACAGGAATATTTCATCTTATAAGCTTTTCAATATTAAAAAAGCTTCAAAATATACATGGTTTCTTTAAATTTTGGCATTTAAAATTGATGTAAAATTTCAAAATACTTTGAGAAAATATCATACATATTCAAAATACATAGAGTAGAATTGTATATAAACTTTAAGTGAAAATAAATTCTAAGAAACCAAATAAATTCACATGAGATTTTTGTAAAATGTATGCACAACAAAGATCGTATAAAATCTAAATTTATATACGTATACAAGTTTATAATTTTTTTAGTTTAATATTAATGAGCTTCTTTCAAAACGAAAAATAAACTATTATTACTTAATGTATTTATTGTTAAATTTTAAACCATTATTTTTTACATACTTTTTTAAACATTATGTCTTATTTTTGCAAAATGATGAATTATCAGGGATACTATTTAAAAATATTATATTAGAATTTTAATTCAGTAACGTTAATTTTGATAGTATATGTAATAAACATATAAATAAAAATGCTAGTCAATTGTTTGAATTTCAACAAATAAATAGATTAGCAACTCGGAGGCATCGAATACGATGGATCGCTGATTTATTTTATGCGCATGCCTTAAGGCAATGAATTACCGATCGATCACACGAGTCGTTCGTGATGTCGCTCCAAGAAATGACTTTATATGCCGAGGAAAGTATGAATAATGCTAGAGTTCTTAGGAAACTCTGGGCTTCTCGCAGTTTTCTGTCTTGTTTCTGCATGTTTTTTTATACCCTAGCGAGGCAATTTACAATGAGAAATCAGTTAAATGGCCATGTTTTATCGTTGAATTTGGATAATGTTCAATAGACTATGGAATTATTTTGAAAAATTTTCATTATACAAGTGTTGCTTCTACACAAAGTCTATGACACATAATTGTGATCGTATATGATAAATTTGTTATGATTCATTTAAAGTACTTATTTATATATAATTTTCCCGATTAATAAAAAACACTAATCTTATAAGATTTTCTAATACTTTTACTTGCAAAAAAAAATATTTGCTAGCTGTATAGTAAAACAAAATTCCGTTAAAAATTTTCTCTCTCCTAATTTCCTTATACGTAATTATTATCGATATTTGACATCTGCTTTTTCTTGATTTCTTTTAGTTCCAATAGTAAATTAAAATATTTTTTTAATTAATGCTATTTATTAAAATATTTTTTTCCTTATGGATTCAATGATTATAATTTCATATAATGAAATTTAGTTTTCGTGCATAAAACTACTGATCAATTTCTCAGCAAATATTTGAGCTGATTCTCTTTCCAGTTGAATTAAGTCCAAAATTTCCCAACAGCGTATTTACATATGTAGCAGTCGAAATAGATCGATCACGAGCATCTTTTCGCAGTGGACGCGTAAAGACTTGCCTTTGAGCAGCGCGACGGGCATATCATCTCTAAATAAGCTGGTTGAAGTAAGCCGGTTTTACACGATGACGACGAGACGGTGAAAACATCGACTTCTGGACAGTAATCCGGTCTCTTTGGAGCACTGGGGAGTTGGAATCGAGGAAATGGATTATTAAACCAGAGCAAGAGAAGGCATCATGAACGAATAGAGGAGAGGGAAGAAGGTAGAGCATAATATAAATTATCATGGAGGATGAAAATATACACAGTAGAGCCTGGAAAACCGCCAATTCGAGCTGTATTTCAAATTTGAGTGCCATTAAAACGCAAGTTGTTATTATTTTTAAATTACAATTACTGAAAAGAGAAAATAATTTCAACATAAATTTGGAAAAATCAAAGTATGTGGTAAAAATGAAAATGTTATAAATTACTTGACTCTAGACAGACACTCTTTCAAAATATACTCAAGATAAATATATCGTACCATTTTGCTTACAACGTAATAAACAATTTGTCATAAAATTTTTTATTGCCTTACCTCTGTAAAAAACGATAAAAATTTTTTATTATTAATATAGTAATTGAAATTTTAAACAGCGTTTATACATGTCATTTTTAATTGAATATGCAAATACGTAATTTCCTTTATACACAATTTGTTTACATATGTTTACTAATAGAGAAAAAAATAGTTACATTATTGTTAATTTTCCTCAAAAAATAAAGATAATAAATTTATTCATTTTTTAAACTGACAGAATATTTTACTAACATGAACAATGTAGAAAATATGAAAGAGATTTTCTGATTATTATTTGTTTTCATAAATTTAGAATACTTTAATATTTTAACTTAATATAGTGAAGTTTTAATGTCATTTAATTTGAATCAATCGCATACGTTTTTTAGTAATATTTGATTTAATATATAAGTATAAAATTTTTTAAGAAAATAAAAATTAAGCTTACTTTTAAGAATTAATATAACATATTTAAATAAAATTAAGTTTTATTAAATTTTATTGATTAATTGTTTAAATAATATCTGAAACCAATTAAAATAATTGATTTTTATTGATTTGATTTGGTCACGTAGAAGATTAATTTTTTACTTCAATCACAATTAATTCGAATAACAATTAAATTAAGCATTAAATAATGAAATTTAAAAAAAAAATCATCTGTAAAATAATTAAAAATTTTCTAAATATTTTTTTCCGTAAGAATTTAAAAAAATTTCTTTTAGATACTAAAATTAATATATATTTATATTTAATTACTTTTTATAACATCAAATGTTTATTATTTATAATATTTTTTGTAAATTATTATCATATGATTATTATCATACTCCATTGAAATATTCATCTATTTTTATATTTATTTATGTTAATGCATATTCAATATTTATTTTACTCAAAGTATTAAATTTGTTTGTGTTATATCTTATTTTATTCTGCTGTCAAATGAAAAGCACAATTTAAAATAACATTTGTTTCGTACACATCGTGATTATTCGTCTCACGTACATCTGACGCTGCATAGACGAAAATGTAACTCGTGTCGTATTCAGCTAAAAGTTAGACCGATCAATTTCATTGATAGCATTCGAATATAGGAGTATTAACATCGAGTAATGATACATGAACAATGCACTGATTAGGTACAATAAGCAGTAAAATGATTGAGAGGTTTAAGAAAGGACCGACAGTGTAGGTAAGTTGGTTCAACGAAGAAAATATGAAAACTTAGGCAAGTGAGCTTAGTTCACGAAATACGATGATTAGCCAATGCATCACCACTCGAGTTGAAATGTGAGTTAATCATCAGAAAATTCTAGAAGAGGTCATCGGTATTCAGATATCAAATAAGCTGGAGTCGCTCAATTCTCAAGAATCAAACATCAGAAATCGCAAAACGAATGCCAATAGCAATAAAAAAGAACGAAAATCAATGCCACGAATCGAGAGGGAATCAGCAATAAGAGATGCACCATGGGTACAAAATACGAATAGATGGCTTATCTCTAGTCAGATTAATTCAATAAAAAAGAGTCATTGGTACATATTTATTTGCAATTCGCATTTTTGATAGAGGGTTACCCTATCGAAAACAATGATTAATTCATAAAAATAAAATAATTTTTTTTTTAATTAACTTGAATGACTATTTTTTTTTAATTTTTCGATAAATCGTATAAATACAATCAAACTACATTTACGAATATATAATTTTTATTCATATTATTAGAAAAGTAATTAGCTGTATAAGTAAAATGAAAAATTAAGTGATTATTGCTGAAAATATGTGCAATCTGTACATGTCTAGACATTTATATTAGTATTTACTTTAAAAAAATACATCTTTTTAAATTGTGTAAGTTGCATTTTTAGTACAGTGTTAAATAAATGAAAGCAATAATTCAATTCTTTATCTATTTTAGATTTTATTATTGTTATGTTTTAATAGTTAATAATTATTTTATTTTAAAAGTTTTGTAAATACTATATTATAAATAAATATTGAGTTAAAAAACTTTTTACTTCAATAATATGGCTTTCTCTCACGGGAGTTAAGTATTTACATTAAAATTTAGATGGAAATTGAAAGTAAAATAGAGTAAATTAATTTCAAATCCAAATTAATTTCATTATTTATTTCCCTTTTAAACAATCTTTAGAATAATATATAAAACATTATATAAATAATATATTAGAATTTACTAATATATCAGCAGACTAATTTTTCCTTTCCCTCTTGCTCTTTACTGTACAATACTCACTTTATTCAACCTTTGAATTTTCTCACCGGCAATTTGTTTCCCATTCCGAAACAGAAACTGCTGCTTCTCTTCTTAGCCCCTTCTCTTCTATCTCTAATCCTTCGGCGTTCCTTGCAACTCGATCAGGATTATGTATTCGCTCGCGCGCTCACGCCGGTGCACGTGCTTCGGCGCTTAGGGAAATTCAGGGAAGTTCGCCCGAATTCCAAGCCCGCGGTGGAATCCTTAATTAAAGCGCGAAAAAAATCTGCAGCAGCATCTCAATTAAGGATTCTATCCCGGTACTCTCGTGCTCTCTTCTTTCTTTGCTCTCCATCTCTAGCCTTTTACGTTATGCATTATTGCTAGAGATCACGTAAATAATACAATTGCTCTACTCGAATTTTATGATAAGATTTTATCTTATGTTTTGAAAACAATGTTTTTCTTTCTGCCATGGCAAATATAAATTTATTTTTCTCGATGAATACGTAGAATTTCCAGTTTACAGTTTGTTTATTCGTTAGTATATAAATTTATTAAACTAAAAAAATATTTTTAATTTGTAACTTTACTTATTTATTGTAATTGAATTAGAGAAAATAGAATATATAACGAACTATTTGTAAAAGTTTTGATTGTATTATTTTATAAATACTATTATATTCATAAGTCATTATTTGATAGGTCTTTTTATTATAAAATAGTTTATTACATAATACGAACATTTAAACATGTAAAGTATAAATATTATCAGAATAATAAGAAATCAAATAAAAAATTTCTACATTAATAGATTTTAGCGTCACAAATCTAATACCGATTAATTAAAGACTTTAAATTATTAATTATTAATTATTATACATAAAATGTCTGTTATGAAAATTTTTCGAGATATAAATACTTATTTGCGTATAAAATATAACTGTATATTCTTATGAGATTGTTATATACCAACCTCAAGAATAGTATAATTAAATAATAACAACATTACAATAAATTTATGATAAACTTGAAATTATTTACTTTTATATATGATTATAATTTGAATAGACTAAAAACATAAAATCTTTGCAATAAAAAATGGTATAATTTGTGGAAATAATATTAGCATATAAAATATCAGAAATATATAATAAACAATAATTTATAATTGAAAGTGTTAAATTAAATTTAGTAAATTATTATAAATAATATGTATTAAACTGGATCTGTCATTAGTTTTCGACGTCAACTCACTTTCTAGACAAGTTAAAACCGCAGTTGTTTGACTTTGAAATCTGTTTCACCACAAGAATTTTCACACTGGAATACAGATTTACAATGAAGTTTAAAAATGTTTTTACCATCTATATTCTAATAAAAACAACAACATAAATGCCTAACTCTGTTAAATTATATAACTCTTTATTTTCTTAATTAAGTGTCGATATTTACTTAACATTTCTACCTTTCCCTTAAAAAGAAAGTCTATCGTTGAATTATCGATCAGTTTTACAATTACATACAATTAACCTTCATCATTTATACGGAATTGCCCATAAAAACTTACCACTGTATTTATAAACGTTAATAATATTATCTAAATATATATCTGTTATTTGTGAAAGACTTTTTGTTTTAGTTTGGTTATACGAAGTGTCGATAACATGTAACACAATCGAAGGGCGAAAATAAACTTCTATAAATCTATAAAATTTTATTTTCTCAGTTTTATATGTATAAGCATTGATAAGAATTTTGTTTGATATTTAAATATACTGTAAATGATATTAAAATTGTTTTTTTAAATGGTTATTTCGTTTCATAAAAAGTCTCTTCTTTTTGTAACTTATTTTATAATTATGGAAAAATATACTTATATAATAAAAAATATATCAGTTTGAATAATTATTTACCGAATTTCCATTAGTTTTTAGCTGTCCAATGGTTTTATATATAAATCAAAACTACTTTATCTAAAATCAAACAACGTTATATATATATATGTATACATATATGTTTAAGCTAAAATAATAATTTATTATTGATCATATTAATGATATATCAAAAGATGATGCATATAATTTAAATATTACATGTAGGATAAAACGAGTTTCTAAAAATACTTATGGGAATAATTAATTAAATTAGTATTACAAATAAAAAATGAATAATAATTGTAATATATTATCAAAGTTTAATATAATGAATAAAATTAAACTAATTACAAGATACAGAGAGATTAAGGTGCCTGTACTTAATGATGGTTAAACCAGCGTCTTTATTTTTATATATTTACATCGCCGCTCTGATCAGAGACAGTTACATCGCCACATTAAAAATTCCACCGATTTCTCTCGCCTTGCTTTTGCTCAAGAAAATCCTTATTTATCTTACACAATACAACCTCTTTACCCGGTCAGCGACTCAAAAAATAAAGCCTGCAATTTATTCTCGTCTGTTGTTGTTTCGCAGCTCATTTATTACGACCGGTATCCCTCACGTTTACGTACCTTTAACGTCTTAAAAATGACAAAAAAATTAACTGCACATATCTCGGAAGGCAATCAATGAAAGTTAATAACTAGTCATCAATACTTGCATACTGTTTCTTATACGTATAATCAGAAAGACGAAACTGCGACACGTCACAAAAAATGTACCAAGAGCAATCAATACGTGTGCAGCTACTTTTCCTTCTTCACCCACTTTTGTCCGTTTCTATCGTTTCTTTATTTCACTTCATCTTACTTCAAATTTTTTTTGAGAATGTAATTTCGTAAACTATGATTATAGTATTATCTATGTAAAATATTGAAGATTTATTTAATCGTTGATGACTCTTATTGATAGAATGATATATTTTTATAAACATATATAATATAATTTTAGTTCTAGTATCTCTATAATATCAATTGTAAAATCAATTATTGCTGAATCAAGAATAAATTACAATCATAAATTCGAATTGTAAAATAAATTTTTTTTAAATAATAAAATAAAATAATTTTTCCATATTATTTATTTATTAAATATAAACTAATTAACTGTTGCGCAATTAACTTTATTGTATTTATATATACATATTTAAGTAGGATATATATACAAATATTTTAAACATTTGTAGTCAATGACATTCATTTTTTTTATGACTTATTTTTCTAATATTACATAAACGAGGTTAGTTCCTGAACTTTACTTAATAATTCTAATGAAAAAAAATTATAATTAACAAATTATTTGAAAAAATAATAATAAGAATAATAATAAGAATTATTATTTATTACTTAAATTAATATTTACTTAAAAGTAAGGGTTATTCTCCGTCATAAGAAAAAATGTAGTTGTACATATTTTCATCTTTTTCTATTTTTCTTCAGCTAAGTTCCAGCTTGCATCCTGGTAGGTGTCTTCTAGCAGTCGTATTTTTCCAGTCTCATTTGTGCGCCTCACTTCACGTTCTCTTCTTCGTTTCTCAGTTATATGGTACGAGACTTGCACTTCGAAGTTCATTATGGACGATTCGTTGTCGCGTTTTATCTTATCCATTATGAAAATTTGGAATTTGTTATTTTAGAGCTTATTTAAGTTTATGCAAGATTTTTGCGTTATATTATGCTATTTTAATATTAAATATTTAATATTATAGTTGTATTCTTATTTGTACGAAGTTAATAGATTATAATTATATATATATATATATATCTACTTAGTAAAGAAAAACATAGATATTACAGGACTGAATTGGAACTAGTAATTGTTATTTTCATATTTTTAATTAAAAAAGAATTTTAAAGTTACGTATAATTTTTGCCTATTAAAAAATGATATATTATATAGTTATAGAGCCAAAAATATCTTTGGTAAAAATTTGAGAACGATCCAATAAAATTCAAACAAATATATATATATACGTATAAATTTATATGATACGTAAAAATAACTTACCTATTTCGGTAAGCCATGACTTTATATACTCCGCGCATACGTGTACACGTATATATATGAACACATATTAATTAGGTTACTTCAGTAACTTTGATCGGTTTTTCCTTAACTTTTTTGACTGTTCAAGTAGTTAAAGTTGTTGATTGATGTTAATGTTCATCTTCAATATTAAAATATAGAGTAATTTTCAGAAGACTATTAAAATTGAACAATATTATGTAACCAGTATTCTTTTCTCGAAAAATCGTAAAAATAGAAATTTAAGTCGTTCTTGCTTTTTCCAACTCAAGCCGAGAATTAAAAACAGTAGTTCAATAATGTTCGGAGCAAAATTGAAAATCATGGCTTTGTTCCAAGATTCGAATTCTGTAACTTACACTGGAGTTAAATTCATCGGAAATCCGCAGTGGTTGTGTATCCCGCCGCTTAATATTGGACCCCGTTTCATCTCGTGCTCCTCCTCATTCGGCTCATCGCTCGCTATATTGCCATCGCCGTTGTATGGAATAGTTAGGCTCGTATTACATTTTACGCGACGTGTCGCATTAATTTATTATCTTGCCCGAGCAAGTCCTGCGGGCTTCCTTCTGCAGTAGTGGCGCTCGTCGTTAAGGCGCTAAGGTAATTACGTTTCAGCTCCCGTCACGCGAAACTATGCAAAGCCAATCTAGGTGCGAGGATGTCTTGCGGATAACGAAGACCAGCGCTCTTACGGATCGACGTGCGATCGATACCACGCGTTCCGGTTAAGTACGATTTCGGTTAAATGTGTGTGAGCTGCCTAACCAGGAACTGTACTTGCTGCTTCTTACCCGCTCGCGAAGTAAAATCGATGCTTGATGACTATGCGCTTTAGAGGATGAAGAGGGACGGTTCGCGATCATCGAGACACTCAGGTGCGATAAAGAAATTATATCCAAATTTCAATATTGTCTCCCACTCACGTTACAGCTTCACGTTCTGAAGTTGGTGGACATGACTTATGATAATTATTTATTTAGTGACTCGATTGTTTATCGTTTATTCAAATTTATAATAATAAATATAAATTTTTCAAATACTTCTAAGCTTTCGAAGTTCATGGCTAATCTTTATTAGTATTAGCATTATGAATAAAACGAAAGTTTTGGATTTTCAAAAAAATAATTTATATATTATAAATTATAAATTAACAAATTTTTATCGATAGAACATTATCAATAAGTATATTTAAGTTCATAATGATATTATTTTTTTTAATATACAATACTTTTACGTAGCGATAATATAATTTATTTAGTACCTGAATATTGGTAAATTCAAATATTTGCTACAACTTGAAATTCATATCTTGGTAATTTAATAAAGCTTCATTTAACATTATCCAATTATTAAAACTTGCAATATCATAAATAATAGTTTGCGAAGACACATCTCGCTAATTATTATTCACTCTTGCTTTAAAGTTGACAATTTTCTTTGGGTATTATGAATCTGAAATCGAAATAAACACATCAGAATGTACGTTGAAAGAAAATATTACACCGAAATCAATTCGCGATTTTAAGACGCGCTATTCTGAGAAAAAGTACGCGGATTCCACGAGCATTTATTCGTAAGATGCATAACGTATAATCACTTATCCCGGTTACCGATGTTCTGAATTATAGCGGCGCTGATAAGTTTAGCTGTTGTTGTCTCCATTCGGTGAACGTTTCTCTATCGCTGTATTGCTTAATTTTATCCTCCCAACGCCACCCTGTCTCCGCGCTTGTTTTGCTTGTATCACCATTCGCGTGTACTCGTATCCCTTGAGGCATCTCCTTTACTTAACATACCCGTGGTTCTCGTATCAGTGCGAACGGTAGATGCTGAAATCAAAATGATCGACCTGTCGGTATGGGAAATGCCGGGATTAAATCAGAGTAAAAGTGTTTAAAATTCCGACTGCATTTTAATACGCGCCTTTTATTGAATTTACGAGAATACCTTTGTAGTCTATTTTTGATAATTTTTCTTACTTATTTTCTTTAGTAGTAGGCGTTAATTTTAAGATCTTCATCTGACTATTACAATGTCAAGCGACAAAAATATAGCCTATCGACTTTTTTTATCTTACTTAAACATCTACTAGAGGCTACTTTAAATTTAGCACAAGATGCCTAGAGATTATTGCAAAGGGATTTTATTTTAATTAAGTAAGATAAGAAAGTCAATTATCAAATCTTGTCCGCAAACCGGATATTATCTTATTTACTAGACGAATAATTTTCACACATTCTCTGAAATTGTTGGTAGTATTTAAATAAATTTATTTTTAAATAATTTTAAAATCTCTTAAACCTTTAAATATATAATAAAATGATTCAAGAAATATTAAAATATTCTAGCAATTCATTTTTTATCTTAAATTCGATATAGTTTATTTATTTGAGATAAAAATAGTTTGTTACTAAATATATACCATAATATAAAATAGATAATTGATGCTACAAATGATATAACATATATCTTCAATATTATAAAATTCTCATATTCACTAATACGGGACAAATATCTACTTACGGTGATAAAAAGGATAATAACATAGTAAGTTTTATTAAAAATTAGCATATAGAAAATAAATTGCACCAGTAGTTAATTTAAAGGTAATAATAAATTAAAAGTGAAATAGAAAATAATTAATTGATTTTGTGGATGACTCTGTATTGCATCTATTAGTTAGTACATACAACAGATAAATATAATGAAAAATATTTGTTTTATACAAATAGTAGTTAATGTATATAAGAAATTCTTAAAGAAATACAAAAAAAATTTTTTTTAATACATTTCCTCTAACGTATTAATGTATTTAAATTATTTTATTGTTTTCTATTAAATAAAATCTAATATTTATATAATTTATAAATTGGAATTGCTTCGATTTCAAAAATAGGAATTAGATTTTTACAAAAATAAATAAAGATAAATTATATATTTTCTTAAATAATAAAATTATGTAAACAAATTTTTTTAACACAATTAATTGGTAATTAATTGATTGATTAGATGTTAGATTAAAATTAAAAAAACATTAAGGGTTATAATTTTTTTGTTAAAGACTAGTAAAAATTTAATAATTTGTAATAATTTAGCATTAACACATAATTCTTATTTGCATGTTAGTAGATAAATATTTTCTTTAAAGTAATGAAAATTTTT
Organism: Platyscapa corneri; assembly: GCA_018907185.1. Taxonomy (NCBI): domain Eukaryota; kingdom Metazoa; phylum Arthropoda; class Insecta; order Hymenoptera; family Agaonidae; genus Platyscapa; species Platyscapa corneri. The sequence continues at coordinate 5,706,137 of JACCHW010000001.1, forward strand.
ATAAAATTCTTATTATTATTCAACAAATTTTTCTATATTTTGGTTACGCTTCTAAAACATCTTTTCATTCTGCTTTTATCGACACAAATTTATAAAGTTTCAGTATCTATGTGTAAAAGAAGCAGCGACCTTTTTACAGACGAGAAACACATATTAAAGATTCACGAGACTTGATCCAATCGTATCTTTTTCCTGTTTTCTATAAATTCAATTTTTCTGCCCTCAAAGATGCAAGTTTTGAGAGAATTCTTAAATGTCTATTAAATTTTAAGTTTTAGTTTAGTAAAATTTTTGTGTAGAAAGAGATAAAAAATAAATTTAAATAAGTATTGCTTTTTCAACATGATAAAGGTGATAAGTTACTTAAAAATTCTTAGTTACTATGAAGTAAATGTTAAATTCAAATACAATAAATGAGAAATATTTTGTTTTGTATACAAAATTATGTGCTACAAAATTTATTGTTTGAATAAAAGTATAATTAGTAATAATATATAAAAATTAAAATACTAAATGAAATCTTGGATCAGCTTACATACATTTATATTTAATGTACGTAAAAGTTATAAATTAAAAAAAATAATTTGAGTTTATAAAACTTTATCAAGTAAAACAATGATTGCAAGCATTGAGCTCATATTCTAGTTAAAATTATTTTAAGACTCAAACTGATTAGATGATAAATTTTCAAATCAGAAAATGATGCGAATGAGGGTAACAGTTATTACTACATAAATTTTAATAAAATTCTATATTGAAAGTATAAAGAAATAATTTTTAAGGCAAGTGAACAAATTAAAAACTTATTTCCATAAATATACAAAAAATACCGAGATTCTTTTAATTTTATCATGTTTGATTTTACTTTTTTAATACTATCCTTTGAAAATGATATTTTACATAAGATTTATTAAAATCTTTTTCTTTGTACAATTAAATTATTTTAGTTACATTGCATTGTTTTAATTAAAGAAACGAATAGTTTTATATATTTCATGTTAGAATTTTCATAAGAATCTATTGTATTGTCTATAATATGTACATAGTTGTAATATATTCCTTAGTATATGTATTTTAATAAGTCAATAATTTCCATTTGGTGGCAAGTAATACCTATAAAGATTATAATATCAATTTAAAACTATAAAAAAGGTTCATTGCTTATTTGGCCTAATTCAAAAAAGTTAGTAATAAAGTAAAATAATATTTTTCTCGCTTTATACACAAAATAGTTTTATATTGTAACAGTTTTACTTTCAATTTGCAGTAATCATAAATGTAAGAAATTCAGTAATTCCTAAAGGCAGTAACATATAAACTTAGATTATCTTATATTTATAAATTGTAACGTTCATTTTATTTTCTAATATTTTTTAAAAATAAGTTTTACATTATTGTAATTATTATGCGTTATGAGAGACAATATGATATTTGATCTCATTGTTTTAACTTATCTATTTAAGAAAACTTTTGTATTACTTCAACTTTTATCAATAGATTATGATACTTGGCCAAATAAATTGTCTTATTAATTTCTTTACTTTTATGAGAGTTTTATGGTTCACTATCTACAATAAATAATTTATTTTCTTTATAATATTTTTTACATCCTCTGTTATATACAAGAAGGAAGATATTCCAAAAAAAAATATAAAAATAAAGTATTAATAATTGATTAAAGATGAAAAAGGAGATAATGTATGGAAATTTAAGGATATTTTTCTTAATTCCCTATTTTTAATTAATTGTTAGGTGAAATAAACCATTAATATTTACCCTCATTACTGCTTTCGTCGTGATTTCTTTAAATATATTCATGATTTAGATTTAATCTTTACCATTTAATTAATTAATTATAGATCTTCAATACTTAAATCTATTAGAATTTCAAGGAATAATTCGAAAAATAAAGATTCATTAATGTTTGTTATTCAGATAAGCTCAATTATTTTTGTCCCAATGATTAAAGATACGGTAGAATGATATTATTTGGTTTGGAAAGACTAGTTCATTTTTATTTGGGTTCGGTTTTCTAGACTCCATTAAGCAGTACTCGAATTTCGTTCGAAGGTGATTCAGTACAGAATCTAAAACAAGAAAAAATAAAATAAAATTATTGGCAAAATACCTGAATTAATATATGATGCTTATAATATTAGTAATCTATAAAATCAACGCGTATATAAGAATATTTCTTTAAGAAATAAATGTAAACAATTTTTTAAATTAGCAACATTTTTCGTATAAATCTCACCTTTTCTCAAAAAACAGTTATACGGATTAATTTATTTTTATAGTCATTTTTAATCAATCATTGAAGAAGCGACATTTAAAGCTGTTGATTTGATTAATATATGCTTATTCAAGTATACAACAAATAGTGTGCCCTAAGCGTAGAAAAATAAATGATAATACTAAGTATATATAATTATTAGTTGTAGTTTTAATTAAATAAGTTCTTTTAAAAATTATAAAAAAACTAGAAGCATGAAATAAAAAAACATTTAAATAAATGTTTTAATAAATTAAATTTGATCATACTTAAATTTATCGTTATTTATTTAAAAATAAATAAAAATCTTTGTATATTTCTACATGTCAGAACATAATTTTTTAATTTATTAGAAACTAAATTTGATTTTTTATAAAATAAAATAAAAAATTAAATATTGATACTGATTGACTAAACATAATATTACAAAACAAAAACATTAAAAGTTAATTTTTTTATAAAGGTGATTAATCTCTAATTATTTATTTCTATTGTTACAAGATTATTAATCTAAATATTAAATCAAGGTAATGACTAATTATTTTTTACTTAATATTAAATTTTTCCCAACAACTTCAGGTTACTTATAAAATTATTCTTTTATGTTTTCAGGATAATAATAAGGAAGTCTGAGAATATTAATAGTCACTCCAAAACTAAATTAAATAAGATAGATGAAAATACATTGTCTTATTTTAATCCATTAAAGATACGAAGTGGTTTTGATACATTTTTTCGTACTCGTACTTTCTTAATAGAACTTTTAATGTATTAAATTGATATATGTGAATTTTATGTTTTTAATGTATTATATATACGTCTTTAGTATTAATATTTGAACATATGTTTCTGAAAACACAAGTATTTAATAGTAGTAATTATTATGAATATTTAATTTTTTTTTTTTTTTGATGAACTAAAATTTAAATATAGACTATTTTAGTAATATTTAGTAAAAGAAGCAATATTGTACGTGAAATCTCATATAAAACTTTTCAATATTCCAAGGATAGGTATAAGATCATTAAAAAGATATTTAATAAATTTTTAATGAATACAATGATAATTATACAAATTATTTTCCACATTTATTTAAAAATCCAATATTTAGCTATTAATATAAAAAATGTTTTCAAAGATTCTTGCTTTAAAAATTATAACTTTTATTTGCACTATATCTTCTTATTACTTACTTGTTCTTACTTTCATTAACTTTCACTAACATTATTTAGTTGATAATAGAGATTTGTGAGCTCTTTATAATACATCGGTGAAATTGCTACTTCTTCGCATTATACATCCGTTTACTTATAGAAATTAAAATAATTTTATTTTGTATTTAAATTCAAGTCAAATTTTTCAAGTCATCATTAAATTTGTAAACAATAGTGTAAGTGTTTATATCAATAATTATTTTGCTACTCGCGGTTGTTCTAAAGCTATTATTCAAATTAGTGTGTAAAAGCTAAAATTAATATTTCAATTCTTGTACTTGAAAACTGAGTTAGTGGTTTATTATTGAAAAACTATTTAAAATATCGAAATATTAACAAATTTAATTTTTTAATATGACTTACATAAATTTTAAAATACGACAGAAATAATGTTGTAGTTTTTTCGTTAAAATTTTATAATAAACATATGTCTTGTTGCCTTTTTCAATCGAATTTATTTTACAAAACTATATAAAACTTACAATTCATTCATTAAATTCTCACTTTAATTATTTTTTCTATTTTTTTTTTTTAATTTTGTAGTTAAGTATCAATTTATGTTTGAGCATAATATATATATTATCTGGCTACTTAAAAATCTTCGTATCGTTTAAAATTTAATAAAATTACACTATTAAATTAACTTTTATAAATAATGCAATTAAAATATTTCAGAGTATAAAATTTCGAAGTGATAAAACATGTGAATATTAACTTTAACCTCTATGACTAAATAAGCTATAATATCATATTATAGTTATGATTTCTTTCTGCAGTAATTATGTTATATATACATTACCAATAATTTTTTATGTAGATATTAAAACAACTCATTTTTAGTATAAAACAAACTAAATTAAGAATTAATATTCTTATTAAAAATAATGTATTTTCTTGTATGGAAAGTGAAAAGAGAAAATATTGGGAGATAGAAAAGAGGAGAAACGAAATCTTCATTTACGATTAAGATAGCATGTACTGCACTGCCTGTCCCTTAATATAATTCTTGAGTAGTGGCTTACTATCCTTCTATCTCAGTCATACATTGTATTAGTTGGTCCGTATAAAAATTTGAGTGCATTGTTCATATTTATTCATATATTGGCTCATACTTTTATTAAAGAACTAAAATAAATGACGTCATACAATTGATTATTATAGAAAGAGTTTGAAAGGCGAAGGAGATGATTACTACAAATTAAAAAGGAAAAATGAAAAAATTTTTCAAAGCATTATTCGTGCCGTTGTTAATTTTGATGTTTACATATGCACTAATACTCAGAAAAAGCACCTAACACACATATTCAGTATTTTTATGAAAAAATTATTTCCCACTTAACGGTGTAATTGTATAATAATTAATAACTTTATTAATTAAAAGAAAATACGTTATGATTTAATCGTCACTTTTTGTTAAATTGTAAATTTCCTTCTTAAAATTCATATAAATTTTTTTAACTAATTTTTTAAATTTTAGAAAATTATTTTTAAAGAATTAGATTTATTTTTAATGTTTTAAGATATCTACTTTTAAATAAAAATTTATTCTATGAATTAATTAAGTAAACATGTTTTTATTAATCAATTCAAGTGAAATATAATATTAAGTAAAATAATATAAATATAATAAAAAAATTATTAGCTAAGAACGATAATTAGAAGTATTTAAAGATATTTATTTATATCTTTAATTATAATCACGTATAACTTTTATTGAAATTTTATAATTGTTAGAAAATGTGATTTTAATTTTAATTTTAATTTAAATATTCAGCAAATGATTTATTATCTATAGAAAAATATTTAGTTCATCTTGTTTTCTATGATTTATTAGTTAAGAAATTATACAAAATATGAATAACGTCTTTTCATAGTTTTACTTGTAATTAATAAACATGCGCATCTTATAGTAACCTTTTATACTTGTATGTTAAAATTAAATATCTAATTTTTTATATAAATGAATAATTTAACAAAATAAATGAATATTTCTAATTCTTAAGTTCTTCAGAAGTATTTAAAAATTGTTTCATATAAAAAAAAAATATTTGATATTTTTCATAATAAAATAGAAAGAAATGATCAAATGGAAATAAATTAAAAAAATAGTAATAATATAAACTTTAGTCAAATAATACTTAAATTGTGTAAACAACCTATTAGAATTTAAATAATTATAAATTTGGAATAACTTAAAAATAAATATAATTAATTTATAACCTTATTTGCTTTAATTTGTTGAGTCGAAATAATTATATTTAAAGATTAGTTGATTATTTAAAGCTTATATTTTATAAGTAATGAATTAGTTTTTGATAATAAATGGAAATTTTTTCTGAGATTTATATGAAAGTCAAATGAAGTAAATTTCGTTTATAGAATATAATACATGTGAATTGTAGATTTTGAATTGTGAAAAAAATTTAAATGAATTTGAAATAAAAGATAAAATTATTAATTAATTGAATAGAAAGCTCAATTTTTAAGTAGATGTATTATTTATTTTGATCAAGTTTGATTAGATCCAGAATCTAAAAAAATTCAAAACATATGTATACATCTACCACTACTCAAATTTAAATGTAAAAGAAAATAGTAGTAAATACGCTCTCTTGAGTAAGCAATTCTCATTCAGCGAAAAATACAAGTAGAAAAGGATGTTGGGACAATGAAAAGACAAAAAGAATGTCCGAGCTTTTGGAAGGACTAGTGACATGAGGTCATGCTTCGCACCGTGGTACATAACTTGGTGGCCACAGTCAAAGCCCAAGGGATTTGAAACTTTCAGTCTGATACATCGGGCACCTGACAACTTCTCACTTCGATCACCACTCTCCTACTCAGCTCTTTCTTACTAACTCTTTCTCTCTTTCTCTCATTCCCTTACTCTCTATTTTCTCCCTCGCTCACTCACATGGAATACTGCATTTGCCAACTGATCAGTCTCTATTGTAATCCAAAGACGAAGATCTTCGGGGATGTGGTGACTACTGGTCACTGGGACTTGAAATATTCTTGGAAAAGGCCAAGATTTCTTAGAATAAGGAGTGATGTACTTTATAAGAAGGTTCTTTTTATGAAAAAAGAAGGGTCAAAGTTTCATTATTTGATTTCTGCAACGTATGATTTCTGCCTTTGGAGAATATATGAAAATATTTTCTTCTTGGATATATTTTTAAGCTAATATTTAATTTTGAAAAAATGATTTTTTTGTGAAAGTTATATTTTAATTTAAAATATAACTACATACATGTTTACACATACACATTTGCATAAATTTTTTAATATGTTACGAAATTTACATAATTTTAATCAATTGTAGAATCTTTTGTAGAATAAATATATAAATATATATATAGATATATCTTTTATTTAATTTATTTTAATTATCAAATTAAATATATCTTTAAAAATTATCAAAATAATTTAAAAACAATAATTTTATAAAATTGTATAACTTCTAATTGTTCCACTAAAAATATCTTTAAATAAACAATTTAATAATTCTAAAAACAGTTAGAATTGAAAAAGTAGAAGATTTATATTTCTCTTTCTATAAATTTTTAAATATTATTGTAAAAAATAATGTTAAAAACATATTTAATAACAAATTGAAACATCATTATAATTTAAAGTTTAATACGTGAGAAATATCAATAAGTATAATTGAAAGAAATTAAACAGTTAATATGCCAATTTTATTATAATTAAATATTTTATCCTTTTATTATTAATATTTATCAATAATCTTGAGGAATTTAAATGGCGAATAAAGTTAGTTAATTTATAAGCTTGATGCAGCTTACATGCACTTTCCTTTATACATGGGCGTTGCGCCTGAAGCCATTCTACGCGTCATACACAGCGACGCCTGCTCAATCATCTGGTAGGCTTGTTACAACTTGCTACGCTGCCTGCCAAACATCGACTCGTTCTACTTACAAGACAAGAGCAGCTTCGTATTATTGAAACGCTCACTCTAAATATGGATCTTAAAAATTTGATAAATCCAAGTTGGTGTTTTCAATAAAAATTATAACTATGTCATGGATATACAATCCGATTCCATTATTATTTACTATTATCCGTTACTCAATAAATTTATATGTACATTTTTGTATTTTATAAAGGAAAGATAAATAGAAAATACATCGTACTTCTTATATTTTTATAATTAAATATTAATTTTTATACATTGGATATTCTGTAAAGATATTAACGATAGTATACGAAAAGCAATAATGATAATAAATATTTCATTCATAAATGTTGTTGTATAAAAGATTATGAAAAGAAAAAAGAATACTTTGATGTTTAATCTTAAATGCAAAAGCAAGAGATACGATGAAATTTAATGGGCTGTTAAAATATTTCATTAATTTTATATTAATTAACATATTCATATTTATTTGTTTAAAATAAATTAGTTTATGGTATTGAGAATTTAGTCAAAGTACTTTATTCAACAGTTTTAGAAAAAATTTATGTGAAAATATGTGCAAAAATTAATGTATTTTTGTATAAATATATTTATTCATTTTTATATTCTTTTTTTTTAAGAAAAAAAATTAAGATTTACAAAGAAATTTTTATCTGCGGATAATTAAGTGTATGCAAATATTTATTATTATTTTTATTTATGATAAATTTATTTTCTTTTTACTTCTTCGTCAATTACTCACTTTTATGGAATTACTAGTCAAAATTTAGTTATAAATTATTATCTTTGATAACTGTATTTATAAACAATAAATCAGTATTATATTTCTTATATTATTTATTCCATTTTATTTGCATTTAATAAATTTTTAATTAACTCTCATATTTTTCTCAATATTAAATAATTATTTTTAGTACATAATCAAATAAAACACGAAGGATAGAAATTAATTTGATACTGATTGCAAATTTAAATTTTTATATGTATGTACAGTTAATAATTTGCCAATAAATTCAATATTTACAAAAAGAACTAAAATAGTATCCACAAGAGGTAATAAATGCCTTTGCATAAAAATTTATAAATCGATTTTACTAAGACATATTGCCATGAAAATCTAGTACATAAATAATAAAAGGAGTCCCTGTGCTGATCCCTTCACTACTTATCGAATATTGCAATTGAAATTTGTGTGTAGTAGGATGACGAAAATTGTCTTTACTTTTTGAATATCTGCAAGAATGAAGAAGATCAATGCCGGTATAGAGGATTATTGGTGTTCAAGTGAAATGCGCGTCAATATTAGATTACAGAATAGTAGAATAACAATGAACTGTGTGAGAAATGCATGTACCCATTATTAATTCTGCATAGAAATGGGATTTCAACTTTCAAAAGCGCTAATCATTATTTGTTAGAATAAATTAGTTTTTACTTAAGGATTAATGAATTCAGACTAAAATAAAATTTAAGTTGCATTATATGACCTTTAAGCGGCTTCAAGTTATAGTCGATTGTATGCATAATAAGTTTATAAAACAATTTTTTATTTTATCTATAAAAATTGTCTGGATTCTTCATTGCAATTACTTCAAACATTAATTGCTTAAAGTCTTAATAAATTTTTACTATAAATAATATATTATTATGATGTTACATGTAGGATGCACGTAAATTTTACAATCAATTATCCATTATAGAAACAAATTTTTTTTTCATCTATTATAAAAAAAAATAATTTTAAAAGTTTTAATTTTTAAAATTTCGGGTGACTCCTATATTACAACACCAAGGTTCCTACTCCTTGGCGGACTTCCATGGACGTCAGGCCGTCTCTGAGCCATCGCTCTCTCGTGTTGAGGTTCTGTGCCCTTTTCGGGACTTTTTCTACTCTCCAAGAATCTCTAATTATCAATGAGCTTCTGATTGTTGTGGGCTAGTGGTTAGTGATGCATCGAGGGTCTCTGCTCATCAACGAACTTCTGCTGCTATCCACGGAGCTACTGATGCTGCTATCGCGTTTTGAAGTAAATTTACGTATATCCAAGTGATCGTATATCCAAGTCTCTTAACGAAGGCTTCGAGAAAAATCCTCGACGGTCCAACGGTCGTTGGATGGCTTCTTAGAATTTCCAAATGGATGGTTAATGGCCCTCCGGAAAACTCTGATAGTCGTACAATACGGTTGTTTGAACCCTATTAATTTCTTACAATTTGTGCGACCGACCTATTTTTAATAATACCGTGTTTCGTCACAGAATAAGCCAGAATACGTCAATTTTAATGAATATGATAATTTGTGCAATTAAATTATTTAGTGTTTCTACGTAGAATTTCAAAAACTACAGATAGAAATGTTTTCAGTAAGTTAAGATTCAATATAACTTACGAAATAGTTTTATAGGATTGTTATTACTAATTAATTAATTAACAATTAATTTCTAGATATACTAGTATACATGAATATACATACAATAAAATACTATATTAGATTGTACTTTTTAAAATTCTATGCTGAATTTCGTCATATTATTTTTTTAAATTAAAATTAATGCTAACTAAAATATAGTGCTAATCAAAATAATATAGATATATTAAAAACAATGATAAGAAGAAAAAAACAATGAATATTTATATAAATATTTATTTAGTATTTTACACATATAAATTTGTTTTGTCGTACAATAGTTATTAAATATGCATAGACTGATCAGTCAATTAAATAGTCTTTGTTATACTGCGGCTATAGAATCATTTTTATAGAATCACGATTTTGATAGAATAATAGTTTCTAGCAAATAAAAACTGTATTTATATGTGCCTAAATTAATTATTTTGTTAGAAAGTTATGCGATATAATTTTTTCATGTACTTTTCAATAATTGAGTGAGACTCCGTGTTACATGTTTGTTTTGAAAATTACTATTAGCTAACTAATTTCTATTTAAAATGCAAATGCTGATTTCTTAAGAGTAATCTTTAAAAATTACAAATTTATATTTTTAAAATTAAAAAAGAAAGGCGGGTTGGCTGAGTAAAAAATTAAGGAGGTGAAATACAAAATATCTTATAACAAATATTAGTTTTTACAAATAGAAGTAACCAGGAAAATAAGAAAGGAAAAAATAGACTTTAGGAGTAAATTCCAATAAGATACTCAAGTGCACCGACCTCGCGACCGATGTATGTTTTAGCTTTTCTATTTCCCGTAAGAGGAGTGAGCGTGTACGTAACAAATAGCTACAGATATACTTATAGAGTTACCAGTGTATGGATAAAATTCTTCAAGTGCATTGTTATTGTGCTACTGTGAAGTGCTTGCATTTGTAAAAGAATAAGAATTTATAATGATATACTTTGTACTAAATATTCGAATATTACCGATCGATCGATGGATAATAAAATTTGTAATTAATGAACATGTTATAATTAAAATTATTATGTGCTTATATTTATTACACATTATACAAAAATTATTGGTAAATAATTTAATGACTGTTTAGAGTTTATTTATATATCAAATAAAATAACATAATTATTCTATGATTTTTAGTCGGAAAATGAAACTAGAGTCTCTTCAGCATTTCTACTATATACGTAACTCAACCTTAATTAAAGAGCTGAAAATCCCAAACAGCAAACGTCTCAATAACCTGAGCGCATTTTAGCCGAGTAAAAAGAGATACTATTAAGGGGCATAAGAGAAAAAGGTAGTTTTCTGGCTCGAACACAAGGGAGACGTAGTTCGGCGATGACTGCTACTGATAAATTCGACGACATCGTTCTCGACACCAGCGAGTACAGGTACGCTCTCACAATCAGACTGCCAACGAGGCCCAAGACGGGCCAACTATAGCAATTCTCGCGTGATTGTGCTGGTAAGAGTACTTCAATGGAATCTCCTGTGAAATTGAACCCGAAATTCGTGCGCACACTAAGATGTAATTAGAGAGGACGTAATTTTGCTGAGATTTTCGCTGCTAGTGGTAAGAACACGTGTTTCTGATGTTCCAAAGTTTACTTTTGCCAGATACGGTTGTACTGAGTAGTTTTTGCATTTTGCAAGGAAATTTTGCGATTTTTATTCAATGGATTTGTGTTTAAAGATTATTTGCTAGTTTTTGAAATATTTGATTTTTAATTTGTTTATATAGAGATTACCTGTTTAATAAAAAAAAAAATGAATATGACGTTCAATGCATACTTATTATGACATTTTTGTTTTTAAAATAACTTTTATGAAAATAGTTAAAATTTTGTTCTATATATTTCGTGATAATTTCCCTTCTTTATGACTTTAATCATTTTAATTAAAATTAGTTAGTTATATTCGTTACCTTTTTATATATAAGTAAATGTTTTTTTATATCAGGAAGTTTTGCATAACCAATTATATAGATGAAAGGATAAAAGAGACTAATTCTCTCAAATTTATATTGTACAAAATGTTTCAAGTGATATTCGCTTTTATTGGAGGTTTATTTCCAAAAAATCAAAGACGGAAAAACAACGGTTTCGGTTTTTCCTACATGCTTTGCTTCTACTATTACTCTAAAAGTGTTATCTTTGAAATGGATCCTTTTTTTAAAGTTTGTTACCATTACATGATACGATAAAATTTACAATTACGTATAAAAGACTTTATAAATGCATTTCCCTATTATTGTAAAAAAAACTTATAAAATTGAAATTTATAATGAAAATATTGTAATAAAAATAAAAACAAGATTATCATCTTAAGTTTCAGTAATGTATAATTGTAATTTATCTTTAAAGTGCATACAAGGCATTATTTAATATGCTTAATAATTTATTAATTATTCAACGATTTTATACAATATTACTCGCACCATAATTTTAATTATATTCCAATATTATTAGTAATAATTGGATTATACAATATTTTTTAAACTTGATGTTTCTGAAATTTTCCACTAACTTTTCCTTCCACTTCTAATAATTGTCACACTAATCTTGTCTTCTGTACGGTATTTCATGACAATAAAGGAGTTAAGAACAGGAATCGCCGTCGTCTGTACGTTCCAGATTTCACTGTCTCACTCTTACTCTCTCATGGCAGTGTATACTTTACGAGAGCGAAGGAACGACACAGTTCCAAAAGATCTCAGAATCGCGAAGTGTGCCTTGAGATTAAGCCCGAGTCGACTGCAGTTTCTCTTTTCCTTCTCTCTCTCTCTCTCTCATTCGTCTACGATTTCCCGGAGATGTTCCTTCTATCTCACTGACTTGCGTTCTTCTTCTTTCCTTGATTCACCGGAAAGGAAGCCGTTTAAAGGTTTTATCTGTGCGGCAGATTCGGCTATATTTTTCTCACAGTTGGCTGCTCGTGCGCTCGCTTTTGCGGTTGCGAAAGAGAAGATCCTAGTACAAAATTCCTATGCTATCTATACATACATACGTGTATATATACGAAGGCATGCGCACACGTGTATACACACACACGTAACAACTCCACATCAATATAATATCCCTAAAACACTGTATTTCTATATATCATACTTTGGCACGTAAAATCTAAAAGTCAAGCCACTTTGTTATTAGCAAAATTTTTTTAAAGAAACGAGACTAAATATTTATTTCTTCATTACTTAGTTCATTTTAAGGTAATTTCACTTTTTTTAAATTAGTTTGGGAGTCATTTTCAATGAGTGAGCTATATTTTGAAAACGTCATTCAATTCACGACATATTATTGCATACGAGAAATTTTACTTCCATATTTTTTTATTTTTATATTGTTATTTCCATAACTAGATTTAAAAATTTTCCTTGAATATAATGTTTTGACTTTACTAATCATAATAGTATCAATAAATTATTTATAATTATTGGAAATTTTGTTAAAAGGCTTAAAGTATGATTAATTATAAAAATAACGCAAAAAAATCTAATTAGGTTTTGCTACATTTTATTATTGCAAATATTATGAATTTGCATTACATACTAAAAACTGAGATGTATGTTTAACCAAAGCATATTTTCATTATATTTTATTATAAAAATTCGAATTATATTTAAGTTAATGCTTACTTTCAATTTCCAAATAAATAAATTTTTTTAGATTCTTCTTTTGTAGCTTTCTATTTTGTAGAAAATAAAGATATTTTTAACGGAAATAAATAACTTTAATCATACTATTATAGATCTATTAATTAATATTTCTAAATTAAAATATTACAGATTATCTGATGAATTATACTATTAAAATTGCTGTACATTAAAAGTATAAAATTTAAATTAATCATTAAAGATATTTTTGTACAATATAATTCTAAAATTATTCATTATTGATTCACAATCTTTACAATTTATTAATTAATGGATTAAATTAAAATAAAATTAAAATTAAATTAAATTATATTAATACTTTTAATTTTTTAATTTTAATAATTAAAAAAGTGTTTTGTATCATTTTGATTTAGACAAATAACATGTACTTCTTGATGATTATATTTTTTTTTGACGATTAGATGATCCTTGTCGACTTTGTTTTGTACACTTATGTTCCATAAAAGAATTCATTTGTAGACTTCGCCTGTGTTTATATGTAAATCATTTACAAAATTTTTATTAAAAAGAGATAATTGTTTCTTAAAAAAGTGTTTTGTTACGTAAATCTTGAAAATTGAAAATTTCTTACAATAAAATTATAATTGATTTTTTAATGACATTTTCAAACTTATATAATATGAAATTGAAATGATCAATTCATAATAGCAAATTTTGATAAAATATTGAATTTAATTTCTTAAACTGAAAAATTACTATGTTTAGCAATGAAAACAATAAATAAAGTTTTAATATCATTGTATTTACTATAGAAATTAAATTTGAAGTATTTTAAAACATTATAACCGTTATATTTCTTTTATTGCTGGAAATATAAATAAAGTATAAATTTCAATGAAAAAATAAAGGAAAACGAGAGATTAACGTTGCATAATAAAAGTAAACTAAAATATAAGAAATATAAAGGCAAGAAGAAACGATAAGAGTCTATATTTATTTGAATTCCTATATGTGCAGATATGTGTAATTGTATGTATATATACGTACATTTTTACATACGTTACTTCAAAGACGTTTTCTTACTTCTATTTCTGCAAGGATATGTGACATTATAATATGCAATAAAACAATTTATGATGATAAAACGCTGCAAATACACGTATTTAGTTCTTAAATTACAAGAAATAAGATGACTATAGATTAATTTGAAATATATATACCTATATTTATATATAGAACTTTGAGAACATTTTTGGAATAAAACTATTTTAACATATGTTTCATATACCATTAGATTTTAAAGTAAACTTTCATAAAACTGACATCAAACACACACTTGTATGTCAAATGATATACATAAAATAATAAGTGACATAATTTGCATACGAACTATTTCTTTACATAAGCAAATATTGTTTTAAATTTAAAAACTGTTCATATTTTAAGAAAAAATTGAAAACGTACAAAAAAAGAAAAATCATCTTTAATGCTAGAGCTAACTTTTTCTTTTGTTAATATAATATAAAATTAGATTACACATAATTAAATAAATAACTTTCAGAATGTATTGGGAAATTATAATCAAATTAAAATACTCTTATAGCTTTTGCTTTCATATTATCCTTCTTAAGTATTTAACTAGATCAAATGGTTAAATTCTTCCATCAAATACATTATCTCATACACTTATAATATATATAATGTAATACAATAAAATAATGTAATTAATTTAAAATAATTTACTCTACATTGTAATATAAAATCAGTCATAATAAGATACTAAAAAAATGAGTAAAGATAAGAAACATAAGAATTTTTTTTAAATAAATTTTTAATAATACTTTGGAATAATAATATAAAAATAAAGTATGAATGCTGAATATGATAAGTGGAAAATAATTTCTACTCCATAATAATCACTTATCGAGTTCTCTAGAAATAATAAATCAATTTATCATTCGGGGTAGGACATTTATGAGTTTAGGAAATAGGAAAGAAATAATTATAAAAGATCAATAAGAAAATCGTCATTTTCAACAGGAACGTACGTTTATTTTGCACTGAGCAGATATACAAGCTATTCATGAATGATGAGGTTACAGCGGCTGCAAGCTCCTTTCTCTCTCTCCGTTTCACCTTAAAACTTTTCACATTTTCTATTTCTCCTTTCTTGGTGAGCCTATATGTTATAAACTGTTTTCTCCCCTCGCTTTTTCTTTATTTACGAATAGAACAATTGCCGCCTGCCCCACCCCCTTTTCTCTCTTTTTCTTCTTTCCGCTTGTTTTCTCTTTCAATATTTTTCTCTTTTTCTCTTTAACTTTCTCTCTATTTATTTCTTTTTGTGCGTGCAGAATAACTGACAGGTATAATAAGGCGAATGAATAAATATATATATATATATATAAAATGATGAAATAGATGGTAATTAATTATAATAATAATGAATAATTGATTTATCATAGTAGTAATAATAATCATAATAATAATATAATATATAATATAATAATAATACATTAACCTGCGTTTACAATACTTTGTGCACTTTTTAAAATTTATGTATAATATACACTAAGTGATATACATCTATATATTATATGATGAAAAATAAATATATATGCATACGTATAAACGTATTATATATACATATATTCATTTATTTATTTATTTCTACACTTTGCTTTGATTTTGATATCTCTCATGTATGACAATTTTATCTTGTTCTACTTCAATATATTTTTTGTAATATGTTAAAAAATAACGACATTTCGTCCATTTTTCTCCTTTTTTCTTTTACTATATCGCAGAAGAATATTAGAGGGTGGGACTACTCCGTGTGTATTTTTTCTTTTGTGTTTATCCGTCATATATGTGAGCATTTACGGAGTGTATTTATCTTCATAAATAATATAAGAGCCATCAAGATAGAGAAAAGAAAAGAGCGAACAGCAAATAAAGGTGCGGCTTTTACTGGCTTTGTTCCCTCTCTTAATTTCTTTTCTTTTCCTTTCAACTTTTTTTATGTATATAACTTGAAGCATTCTTCGCGACTTCTACATTTCTCTTTAGCCTAATTTTTTCCTTGCCCGTTGTTTCTCGTCTCACTTTTCTTTTTACTAAAATAATTTGCTTCATTTCAAGGTAGTTTTAATAATGAACAGTTCTGTACAATTGTCTATATAACAATAATAATTAACATTTAAAATCTACATAACTTTATAATAATAATAATAATAAATTAAAATTTTATGATTTTAAAATTTAAATTAAAATTATGATTGAAAATTTGAATATTAAACTTCAAATTCAAATTAAACTTTTTGAATATTTATGTGCAGTTATTAAATAAATTTAAGATTGACTTAAAAATATATTGATTACAAAATCGAAACACAGGATAATATAAGAAATTTTACATTTATTAATAAATAAAACAGAAATTACATTTAAACTGACATATTGCTCATCAGCTATATAAATTTTATCATATAAAAAGAAAAGTATCGCTTTTTATTATACAAAGCAAGACTTTTTAAATAATAATACATCATTAATTTCTGGCTTTCTCAATATCCAGGCTCTTTATAGTATTTATTCTTCGTATTTCTATTATTGTGCTTGGTCTCATCATTGGCAGAAGGGTAAAAGCTCTGTACACATACGAAAATGCGAAAAATTCCTTTGATAGTGCTTAGAGACGAGGAGGAGCCGCAACCTTACGCAGCATTTAATACAAAAAAAAGGATGGAGAAACTCATAGATACATGTATCATACGAAAACAACAAATGCAGAAAAGGTCATTTCACGGTGAAATTTGATCCTTTCCTTCGAAAGAAACAGGTCGATATGGTAATGAACAATGAATAGATAAAATATCAAGGGATTTACAATGAATATTACCAATCTTTTTATTACAAAATTTGTAGATTTTCACTTTCCTATCTGCGTGTGTATACGAGTCAGTAGATGTGCGTTTTATATCTTAATGCTTATTCATTTGAAGCATCTTCTGACCAAAAACCGTCCACGCTCTATGCATATACGTATGTTTATAATTCAATTCTATCTCTTCTTGTTTTCTCAATTCAGTTTTGTAAAATCTTCTTACTAATCATCACTTTTTAATTGCACACGCATACACAAGCTGTCTAAGAGGAAGAAAAAGCTTCGTTCGTTCGTTGTTTTCGTATATTATATATTATTTTGTTTTTTTTACATTTTTCTTTCTCTTTTCTAATGGATTAGTCCGAAAAAAGTAAAAGTACCATAATAGATACCTAGAATTTTTTAATTTTTTTACCTTCCTCGCTCACTTATACTCATCCCCATTTCCACCTTACATTAATATTTTCGTTCTAACTTTTTTCTTTCCTTTCATGACGCTTTATCGCGGTCTTACATGAAGATTTAAAAGAAGTAAGACAACTTGCAAAGGAATTTATAGCTTTACTTTAACGTTTCATCGAAAAAAGCGTACGCTTTTATCATTTTTAATTCTCTAACTAATACAATTCTCAACAATATCTTTCATTCCCTATTATAATCAATCGCTACACATTCGAATATTTTTTTCCGATTTACTATAAAACTATATGTAGAAGAAAAAAGAAAGAAAACATGCTTAGATAAGTTCATAATATTGTGATAAAAATGTAAAACTTTTATAAGCAGCAAAAAACATTCAGGAGAATCCTGCTCTTTTTGTTCTTTTCTCGCATGCCAATTAAAAGCACGTCACATGTAGCTAATATTTACAGAACATAATATAGAATAATTGTACAGCTGAGACTTTTTATTACAAATGTATGTATGTATGTGTGCTTATATGTGTATATAAGCGTCATACCCGAAGAAATAGCGGAGTGTGTATGAAAATTAAAAATGTTTCCTTTTATAAAAAAATAATCTTGTATTTTAAAAACGACTTTATTTTATTTCTCATTTAAATAATAAAATAAAATGACATCAAAGCTTCAAAAGCGAGCTTATAATCATAGATATAACCTTCATGTCTCTCTTATTTCTTTAATTCTTGTACGAAATAATTATCATATATATCAACATCATCGCTATTTACAATTTGCACCGACCCAATTTTTCTCTTACTCATTTTCTTCTTCTTTTACTCTGTATTATTCATAATATTTTTACTTTTTACTATTTTATTCATTTGCTATTATTCTCATATACACTTTTACTAAATTCCTTGTACAGTGCATTCCTAAAAAACGAATAATCGACGAAGAAAAGCGGAAGAACATATTTGGCGTCGGTCGACAATAATAAATTTTTCTCTCGCCCTTTTCGCTTGCTTTTTTTAACTCACTTTCTTTCGCTCTGTCTCTCTCTCTCTCTCTCTCTCTCTTTCTCTCAATTTGATTCCACGCATTAACAGCTTAATCGAGTTTTCATGATTTTCTGTTTTCTTTGTTTTATTAATGTCGTATAATAATTAACCATTAATTTTATAAGCGGCATGAGGTTTCCTTTCCTTAGCTAAGCATACTTATAATTAATTTATCTTCTAATTAATTCTTTTGTACAATTAAACAACTTAGATTGATAATACAGAATTGATAACGACTTAATAATAATAATAATCAGAATTATATTAATAATTATAATAATTAATAATGACAATGACAATAATAAGCGTTGGCTCTAGTCAATAATTTACGTAAAAATCATATAATCTGAATATTCAACTTGTATCCCTTACTTAAAAAACCACACTCACATCTTCCTTTTACGATTTACATTTTTGTATTTTTCTCCTATAGACCTTTAAAAATTTGATTTTATTTTTTTAATTCATCTCTATTTTTTTCTAATCTACGCAACTTACATACACAACATACATTTTTGACTAATATTTCGCATATTTTTTCATTCGCTCAAATTCATTTACATTACAAATGCTTAATAAGAATCTTGGAGATAATCTCCTAATACGAGAACACTGTTTTCATTTTTTTATAAAAAATCTCGAGAAATGATCACTACCTCGATAATTTTCAGTTATTGGTACCCGCTATATGCTTTCTATCTTTTCATTTTCATTTCTCTTCCTTTTCTCTTTCCATGTAATGAATCAACTTAAGGAAGAAACGGAGAAACAAAAAAGTACTAATAATAATATAACAAAGACGGGCACTTCTCGTGGATTATTTAATAAAACAATTATTTAATTATATATTTTATAGAATAAAAAGAACGTTAAAAAAGAAAACATATGTATAGTTTAAAAAAAATAACATAACATATAGAATATAATGAACTTTTTTACTTTTTAAGGTGAAAAACATTGCTGAATAAACAATCATATGAATCTTTGGTAGGTGACTTTAAACATTGCGTATGTATTCACTACTATTTTAATTCATCATGAAATACCGAATATTCACTTAAGTTTCGGTAAATATATATAGATACATTACCATTTTATTCGTAGATAAACAAAGGAACGACAATGTGCGCACGTAAAATTTCCATTACTATAAACCAGTATTGGTTCAGAAAAATTTTTGCGCATAATTCGCTTATCTTTTATCATAATTTATTTTGTATTATCCTGTTTCGTATTATACAAAAATAATACAAAGAAATACCAAGGTAATAATAAAAATTCCACGATTTAGGGGATGTCTACCAAATAAACCGATCTATGTATTGAAGTAAAAAAATCTTTATATTAATATTTTTCTTTTTAATACTTTTTAAATGGTTTTAAAAAAGAAAAAATGCGCAAGCTCTCACTTCTCTGTTGCTGCATGTATTCAATTTTACTTGAGCAATTTATTAATCTTTATTTATTTGTATTTATTATGTTGGTTCAACTAAAAAAGTTTATTCATTTTTTTTATATTTGCTTCTTTTAGTAGAATAGGCCTAATGCGTATACACGTATAAATAAAATGTGTTATTAACCTTCTCTAGACAATTTAACCCGAGACGTTAGAACTTTCTATTAATTTCGTAGATTTAATTAATTATTTACCATTTGAATATTTACCATTTTAATTTTTATAACTTCCCGTATAATTTACAAATAAAATCTATATTCATAATTTATAATAACTTTTTGAAAATAAGTTAATTTTGCTAGATCCGTCACTAATATGTAATCAATATACTATCTTTAATTTTTCAAATTCTTAATTTATGAAAGAAAAATTATATAAGTAACTATAAATTTAAATATATCATATTAACTAAAAGTCCTCACGTCTGTCTCGTATCTAAATTCTTTACTTCCTTTTGTGCTTGAATTTTATTTATCAAGCAAAGGCGAGAATCCTTCAACAACGAGTTTTATAATACTGAATTTACGGCAGCTTAAATAGCGTGCTTTTACTCATTTTGTATGATCAATGATTTGTACATAAAATATAGACAAACCTGTAGAAAATAAATAATAGAAGAAGATGGAATATATAAACATAAAAAAATAAAACATCTGTCTCAAGATACAAAAACACTCTAGAAAGAAAAAAGTACACTAATAAATAGCTCAAAAGATATAAAAGGATCGCTTTTGCTTTAGCGAAATACAGTGATCATAAAAAGAATTATACGATATGAAAGAAGCTTTGGTTTTTCGATTCCTACGCGCGCGGCACGAACACGTGAAGGGAATTAAGGCGTAATTTACAGTAAAAAGCGAAGGCGAATCGCGTGCAGTTATTACATCGGAAGTAACCCTGAACAAACCAGATCTCTGTTAGACGAAAAAAGATAATGTATAAAATATCTTTCTATTTCCCTCTTTTGTTTATTTATTTTTCTATTCCTGGAGTTTCTTTGCGAAGGAAAAACTTGTACTCGAAATATTGAGCGATAGCTCTAATCGTACAGGTAAGACTGAGGATAAGAGAAAAAATCAAGACGATGTAAAATTTACAAATAATGGAAATACATTAGAAATATCAAACATGGCAATCTTCATCTTTAATCTTATCTATGATTCAATGGTGAATATACTAAATAAATAATTTTTTAATAAAAGTGTACCCCATTCCTCAATACTATAGTAATAAAGACTGAGAGGATTCTTTAGAATGCCAATAATAGAAAAAACTTTTTGTCAAATAAGTAATTAATTAAACAAAAACTTTTAGTGGTAATATTATCAAGTTCCTATTAGGAAAAATAGATTCTCTCAAATGTAGCTCTAATAATTTAATAAAATTTATATTCTAGATCATGTAACTAATTAAAAAAAATTTTATCTACAAAAAATATAATAATTTTTTAAATTTATTGCGAATGATTTTTGAAAATACTATTACCTAATTTTATGAATAAATAATAAAAATTATATAAAAAAATCCATACCTAAATATATAAGTATATTGAAAAAGAGTAATATTTTTCGTGCAATTGTAAAATCAATTTAATTTTTGAGTAAAAAATTAACGAGATAGAAGTAGCGAAAGAATGATCTGTTCGAAATATACAGCAATAGCATAAAAAGATAACGATGTAAAAAGAAAAGAAAAGCACAGTAGTTGTAGTGCATCGAAGCTCTCTCGTTTCTCCTTTTGCATTCGTTTTCTATCCATTTTGCATTCCACGCAATTTCATTTTCCTTTTCAAACAAAATCCTGCAATTAGAGCGTTGATTTTTATTCTGTTTGTTTTAATTATTTATTTACGCGTTTACTTTTTTTGTATCCTTCTTTAAATATTATTTTTCGTTTTCGTTGCACGAGGCTCACGTTTTCCCTTTTAAAGGTGTCGCTTCGCCATGTAATATAATAAAGACCGTTTTTCTTTTCTCTTGCTGGCATATCTGTTTAAAAAACGATTTATCTTTATTTTTTAAATTTTAGTACAAAACTACATACTCGGATTACGCAGTTTCCGACGCCGTTTACGCGCGCGCACGCGTTTTTTTACTCCTTTTGTAGTGTATGTTTTATTTTTTTAATTCTTTTCTTATCTCATTTAAATCATACGTATAACAAATCACATTATCATACGCCTTACTGTATATTCACAATTATACAAATAGATGATGTATACACAACGAGGTACGGAATTTTTTCATTGCGGAAAATGTCCGCGCGTTTAAAACATTATTTTCTAGTTATTTCTAATCATTGTTTATTTTTTTATTTGTTATCCTTACGATCTCCTACTGTTTCCATCTCAAAAACTACTATAAAGAATCTTAGATTATTTTATAAAGTGTAATAGTTGCAGTTTTATTTTCAAATTATTTTAGGCTTTTCTCTTGAAAAAGATTTTATCGATTATTCTCAAAAAATGCAAATTTAAACCGATTCCTCGGTTCTTTAACATTGTTTTATTTTCTCGTATTTTAATTTTTAAACGTCTGTCAATCAATCTAAAAAACAGTACGCCATTGCACGTTTTCCGAATATAAAAGAAAATTTACCCCTGCATACGCGGTCAGATTTCATTTTTTTCACTAACTTTATTTTGTTTATGTTTTTAATGTATTTAATAGTAATATAACCTCATTCACGTCAAGTATTCTTAATAATATTCATCGCAGTCATAATCGTTATCGAAAAATTGCCATGACTCGATGATCCTTCGAACGAGAAGTTTGATCTTTAAAAGTGGATCGTAGCTCTATATACTTAAATCTTTAACGATGGCTAAGAACATACATGCGCGTGAATTTGTCATTTATTCTCTTTTATTTATCATTCAATATTTTACTTTATTTTCTTTTTTTATTATTCTTCCTTGCATGCCTGTATAAAATTTCTAAAAACACTAGCCTATTATGAAATCAGTGAGTTCGTATATTATTTTTCTTTAATATTTGTCGATGGCATTAATAGTGACTATTTGAGACTGAATCATTTCACTTGAACCAGCTGACAATTTCTCAAATTCTGAGAATTATGATTTTTATTCCTATAGTTCTTTGATTTTTAATATTCATGTATGTTCAATATAGTATTTTCCCCTCTTTTTCTCGTATTATTTTAGATCTTTAATATACAAGAGCCGACGCGCTCAGTAGTATTTCTTTCATTTTTAATTCAGTAAGTTTCATATCATACGTATATATATGCGTGTGTATGTGTGTATGTTTACGCGCTTGAGTGTAAATATAAACACAAATGTACGTATATATATACACGTGGACATATACACGTATATTTGTGAGTATGTATGTATATATGATTATAACGGAATGACTTGATTTTTAGTTTTGGCTCGATTTACTTTGTTATGTACGTCATTTTTTATATATCGCACTTTCTTTTTATTTAATTTTTTTTTACTTTTCTGCATTAGAAAACATGAGAAAATTGCATAAAGAAACATAAAGAAAATTTTTGTCCATTGTGAATTGCCGTT
Organism: Platyscapa corneri; assembly: GCA_018907185.1. Classification (NCBI taxonomy): domain Eukaryota; kingdom Metazoa; phylum Arthropoda; class Insecta; order Hymenoptera; family Agaonidae; genus Platyscapa; species Platyscapa corneri. Next base: position 5,729,934 of record JACCHW010000001.1, read on the forward strand.
AACCAGCGTGATCTGGACCCGTAATCACACTTATAATCCACGTATATACCATATACTAAAGCATATTCTCTTCTAAACGCAAACAGGCGACAAAAGCACCCGAGCATGACGCAGAATTATCAAAGATCTTAGAGATACACATCATAGATACATTTACCATTTTAATATTTGTATTTATACGCACTTATAAGCAAAAAAATCCGAGTTCATTTGGCCACCGAATATTTGTTTTTTTAATTATGTGCTTTGTCTAAAGGATATTTTTTTTATCATTGATTATCGGACGATTGGGGCTAGTCTTTTGAGATGATTAATTCTTTCTTGTTTGTTTTGGTTCAGTTGATTTCCTTGAATGCTTTTACACTCGAAGAAAGTTTGAAAATTCGTTGTAAGATATAAATTATTATCTCTACTTTATTTAATTTCTTGTAGATAAAAATAGTTTTTTATGTAAGTTCTTTTATAAATTAATGGCTTAATAGTGATTTGAGTGCAGTATATATTATTAAAAAATTATGTATTTCTTTAAAATTTTGCATTCAATACAAAAAATTGTCCCTGCATATTATTTATTAATATTATTATCCATAAAGATTTTATACAATTTGTATATGGAAATCTTAAGTATAATAACCACGCATTATCCATTTACGAAACACTTTTCTTTGTTTTTAAAACAAAGTTTAGCTACATAGATAAAAAAATATTATTCATCAATTAAAAATGTATATTAATAGATAAGTATTTTTAAAAAAATTAAAAGTTTTTCAAATTTCTTCAAGTGCAAAACAATGCATCCGTGCGTGTCTGCCTGCTCTTCGTTTTTCTATTGCAAAAATCGGAACCATTATTCGACTATTATTATAAATTTCAATTACGTTTTTATTCATAGCGCGAAAACGAAAATAAAATTGAATTGAAAAAATGATCTGTATCTTTTTTATTTAATTTTCATGAAACGCGAAAAAACGCATTCCGGAGAAAGAACTGAAAGAATAAGATGAATTGTAAAAAGAAATCTAGAAAACGAAAACAGACACACAGATGGGGTTGGCGAATTTCGGAGAAGTCGTGATTGTTTGTAACAAATTATTCCAAATGTACAACATTAACACATAAAAACGCGAAGTGAAAGGTGCACAAGCGTTCGTTACTGTGACATGTGACAACTACGCATACGTGGCATCGCAAAGTAATTTGCGCTTTTTCTTTCATTAAATTTTTCATATGCGATTCTCCGATCGCCAGGTGCAGAAAAGCACTTAAATGTTACGTTTGGCACCGTATGGGCTTCGAAAATTGTTTCTATTGTCGCTTTCTTGCTCTGTTAAATGATTGTATACACACGTGCATGCAGCACGTATCTTCACTAATTTACTCATATTATGCGTCCTCGTGGCAGCGGAAAACGCGACTTTGACGAAGAACAATGTTATCTAAATGTAAAAGAACAATAGAAAAATTTTCTCGTACTTGTTTTTGCAGTTTTTTTTTATACTTCGTATTATATCTATATATTTTTCACAGCACGTAATGCTTCCACGGGTTAGTCTTGTATAAAAATGATTGGAAATCTTAGCTAATTGTCATTTTGCCTACAAGGTTTTTGTGTGTGTTTGGTTGTATTGTGCTCTTTTGTTTTTGTCATCCATAGCTTTCTACTAGTTCGTTGTTACTTCGCTCCGCAGCGGCGTTTCGACACAGCCACGCTCGCGCGTATACGTTACACTAGTGTCCGAAGAGAATTCCTGGAAGGCCCCCGAAAGTTCAAATTGAAAATACAGATTACACAACCAAGCAATAAGTGTTTAGAGTGGAATATTATCAATGATTACAATATTCGTTCTAAATGAAATTGAAGTCGTGAAATGAGGAAAGACGAAACAGTCGCACCATTTTTCGATTGACTGTTGAATAATTAAAATCATTTTCAAATTTATAATAAAATACTACTATAAGATATGAAATCAACTTGAAATGAGGTCTTTTTCTATTTCCATTCCATTGCAGATTAAATGGGCTTGTATATTGTGCATGAATCGAACATGTAAACATTATTTGTAAATTATTGAAGTAATAAAAGATTTCAAGAGTAGAAAATATGCTGCGTGTTGACAATTATTAGTGATCAGAATGTTCTTTCGATGTTTTCTTTTTATATATCGTTAAGTTATAGTTAGTATAATAAACACAATTTAATAAAAATATAAATCATTTTAAGATTCATGCAAGAGATTTTATAAAAATTTGTTGTTGAAAATATCAATAACTTTGCATACAATGTGAAATGTTATAAATAAAATGTTTAAAAATTAAAAAAATTTTGATTGTTAAAAACCCTGACAAATGATTGAACTATTCCGTGATATATAAGAATTTAAACGTAATAGTTGAAAGATTATCAAATTTTACAATATGATCAACTGACATAGAAAAATATATAGAATGAAGTTTTCTGCTAAAATAATACAAGGAATTCTCCCCGGATGGCAACATTATAATAAATACAGTCTCATTATACGCGTAAGAGTGCGAATATTCTGTTATACATTTCGCAACATTCCATCTGTGTAATATTGTATTTAGATGCAAAGATACTCTGCAAACACCAAATACATATTTTGTGCCCTCTGTTAATTTTTTCTTAAAACTGTACGACTTTTATTGGCAGTGATTAACGCTCCCGCAAAGACGGTACGATTCGCACTTGTTTGCTACATTTTCCTTCAGTTTCAGGTACGCATAACATATACGATCACGTTCATATTATTTGCTATAAACTTCATTAATATCGAGGCTCACTTGGTCTTCTAACTTGATTGAGGAAGAAATTACATCAGAGGGACACTTATTTTCTTATTTTACTTTAGCTACATTTTTCTCTTCTATAGACATTATTCTTCATATATACGTTCATTAAAATGCAATCAAAGTAAAATTGACGACGGACTGATCGATACCTATATCGAGTCAAATGATCGATACCATAAGCTATCACATTTTCAGGATCGCGCGAGTTCATGAGACTTTTCACGAGGTGACTTACATACGTCAATTGCAATATTTGTTCTTAAAAATTTTATTTAATCGAGAGCGAATTCGGCTCGCCGACTCATAAAAGAGAAGAAGTGACTGCTGCGATTGCTTATAGAGTTCAATCAGCCTTGTTAGCAACCATTATCGGAAGAAAGCAGTTTTTCCTCTTCTTACGTTGTCAATGTTAACGTCGTCATTTCAAATTTTCAGGGTTATGCACCTCACTACCGGCTATGGTTGCAGAATATTAAACGTGTCTTTTCATATGGAGGGCTAGATGATCGCTGCGTGAGAAACAGCGATCGCAGTGCCGACACTTGAATGGCTTGGCACCGGTATGCTTGCGATAGTGGCGTGTCAGCTCATCCGACCGAGCGAATCGCCACTCACAGCCCTCCCAACTGCACTTGTATGGCTTTTCTCCTGCGAACATGAAACAAGAAAAGTAAAACTTTGATTAGTGAACGTTTGTATACGCATGCTGCAGTATATACAAAATATAATAATATCGTTGTTTAGTGATTCGGCATGTTGAGACTTTATTGACCGATTACGCATTCACTGTTTATTGCAACAATGATGTAATAAGTTTTTACAGGTGAATAATTAACGTGAAAACTGACTGGGTATTTAGCACCTATCGATAAAGCAGCTTTATCGTAGTTTTGCGAACAAATGTATTTAAAACAATCCTTTATCAGTCGGAGACACGTGAAGGTTATTGTAAATATATGGTGATTAAAACTGGAATCCTTAATTTGTTCTTTGAAGCTGAAGATCAAATCGCGCTCTTTCTCACATCAACAACTGCAATATTATTAAGCCGTAAATAATGTATTTCGACGGAGTGAAAGATGATACGCGAGCCCGCTGACGTTGATGAGGCAGCACATTACAGATGCGGATAGAGAAACAGTGCAACGGGGTTAGAAAGAAATAGAGAGAGAGAGAGAGGCAGAAAGAGACAATTCCAAGTTGCACCTGCGGCATGAAGTTACTATGCGTTTAATAAGTAGAGAGAAGTGCACCCTCCTGCGACACGTCCTACGTGTACACTGGTATTCATGTATAATGTTGGGTTTGACGGGGCTGGAAGCTTTAGCTCTACGAACGCATATGCTGCAGGCTTGAAAACGAGGTGAACGACAAATTCAAGGGAAGGTTAACGGGGGGGGGGGTTGCAGCCCCATACGCTCGTCGACCTCGGAATAACAAACGCGGTTAGTCCGCGCACGAGATTGACTTCTGCCCGGAGCAGTCGTACGTTAGCGGAGCTGAATGCCACTAAATGTAACATAGGTGAACTGACTATTTTCAATTAGCGAAACGAGAGGATGACGGGACCACGTATTTAGCCTTCGAGCGCGCGCGCTTTTTTCTTTTTTTTTTTGACAGTCGAGATAAATTTTATGTTCTGAATGGTTGGTTACAATAAATTTAATGATCCAAGAATTGATACGCGATTCGACTATTAAGTAATGTTCCATCAACTAAGTTTAACGCGGCTTCAAATTTACAAAGATATTTTTGTTTCGATAAAAATTATTAAAAGAATAATTAATTCTCTATGATTATTGTTCGCAACTTCGCTGTTCACAGATACTGTAATTGACTTTTACATAAAGAATTTTCGAATTTATTCAAGTTTAATGTACAAAAGTAGTGTACGAAATTCCAAAGTCACTAATAATTCGGGATTATGTTAAAGATATTATATTATAAAATTTTCCTATAGAGTCATACATAAAAATTAGTATTCTCTGTATTTTTAGGAGTAATACTAAAATCGTTTAATAGAAACTTCTCTAATAGAAAACTAAAAATGTAATTATTAACCAAAAAATTATCAATTTTACCACAAACATGAACTATTGAAACACTTAATTACATATAATAAAAATTGATTAAGCATTGATGTCAATTTATTTGATCATCGTTCGATAATGTGACTCAACAGAAAAGATAAATTATAATGCACTTTTTCATTAAACAAATGAAATTATCCGAACTTTCTGCAAAGAAAATCACTTAACATAATCAAATTTTCGAGAAGTAGTGCATCAAAGTTTCATGAATCCTCTTAAAAATTAAATTTTTACCTTATCTTGTACAAATTATTCACAGTCTTTAAATTTAGTATCTGCTCAAATTTTAACGACACGCAACTCTCAGGAGTCTAGCCATGATTGAGCGATAAACACTTCGTCTGCTTCGTTCGTTGAACAAACATCGATTAAAGCGGATCTTCTCCCGAGAAATATCTAGCGAAAAGTCACGAACATTTTCGTGACCTCAACGATAAATAGCTAGAACAAAATTGAAATCCCCTTCCTTCTTAAATTCAAAATTATTCAAAATACTCTCTGTTTATTTTTCTGCGTAAAATGAAAAAATTCCGGCTCGATTATTTATCAACGTCGAAACCGGAGAAATTTATGCGGCTCTTCGGCCAAAATTGTTTTACGGTTTTCGAAATAAGAAAGAACCAACCGATCAAACAAACGTCTGCTCCATTATTTTGCAGGTGGAGCATCGAAGGTGGCTTCTCTTCGCGAGGTGACGGCGACAAATCCAACCCGGACGTGGCAACGCATAACCAAGTTTACGGCGACAGCGTCAACTGCTCAGCCTAAATTCCGGGCACGCGACTTTCTCGGAAAATACAACACGCTAGCGAGTGTATACACGTGCATATAAAGGAAGTCAAGGGGTGAAGGATCTCTTTTCCGTGAGATGCGAGAGAAATAAACGTTTCTCTAGTACAGCCGACAGGAGAAAATGACGGAGTCAAAGAGAAAACATGGAGTTGACGTGGCATTGGTGTATGCCTAAAGTGTGGGTAAGTAAAGATGTGGAGATGAAAAGCACAGAAGAGGGATAGAAAATGCAGATCTTGTGTACAACACATGTAAGAACGGTGCAAAGGGTATGTTTTAAAAAACCTGCGTCGTGATACTTTATTGTGCAAGCCAAGTTTACATGAGAATATAGTAGCTGAACTCGTTTAAATCCTTCTGTTTTTTAGAATAATGAGCTTGAACATCAGTTATATGCGGGAATAAAAAAGATATTACTTTTAGTGTTTTAAATAAAAATATTTCTCGTATTATTTCGTTTTACTTTCAATAAATTCTATGTTCTTCGTTAAAAAAATTTGCACGTGAAATTAAGTAAATGTCTAATTAACCAGTTTCTATTATGAATTACCAATTCCTATTATGTACTGAAAAATTAGTACTCAATCTTATGCTCAAAAAAAAATATTAAACTAAATTTATTCACATTTGTTAATAATATACTTTAACAAGTGTTATATTTTTTTCGCAATCTAAACTTAGCTACGCATTTATCCTTTGTATTCTCTATTCTTTACAAACAGTTCAACCACTAATGCATTTCATTTTTCTATTCTGAATGCATGCTGCATTTTTTCGATTTTTTATTATAATTTACCCATACATCTGACTTTCTCATCTAATCTCGTAAACCTCAAGTACTCAGTGATTTTTCAAGTTATACTACCATTTTAACCATAGAGATCTATTTATTTTGATCATCCGATTCATATTCCTTAACTCAAACACAATTTTTCAAAAATGTTTAAATAAGAACCTGTTCTTCTAATAGTAATATCAAATACAAAATCTATGAATACAAAGTCTATTCAAATTCAATTCAAGAAGTTTTTTGGTAATTTTTCGGAAAATTTTTATAAGTAAATAATATATTATACGTTTAAAATGATAAATGAAGTTTTATATAAATTTTTAAACTTTATTTATTAACTTATATATTATATATTAGATACCAATTAGATACCACGACTATTCGTATTTGGATTTAAGCTTGATCGGAAAAATAGGGCTCGCGAGACACGTTGTGAGCTAAGATATTAAGTTTTCATACTTTTAATTTGGTCTATTGATAAACATTGATAAATCTGTTAGCGCTTGTATCTCAAAAATATACAAAGAATTTTATTAAAGCCTAATTACATTTAGAAATATATTTATTATAGTTTCATTAAATGTTTATGTTACCTTTTAATTTTACAAATTAAAAAATTTTACTTCTACTAAAGAATATAATTAAAGAAAATCAATACTTATATAAAAAGCTTTTTAAAAATTTTTTAATTATATGTTGTCCGTGCATATTCCCTTATATTATAAATAAATAAATTTCTTTGTAATAAATAAGGAATTATTTAAAATTGTTTGTATTAAGAAAACAACAAAGATTTAGCTTTATTGTACATCAATTTTTTTTTATGTTACCAATGGATTAGAAAATTCATAAGTTATAAAATGAGAAATGATTATTCATCGAAAAATAATTAACAATGCAAGTAATATGGGAAAAGAAATATTTGAAAAATTCTTTTTAAAAGTGTTTAACCATTTTAAACAAACGAATCTATGCACAGCTTTCACGACCGTACATCCTATCCATCGTATAGACTAGACCGAGTGTTGGTTGGGATGTCACATATGTGCAGATATTAGACCGTACATATGTTTGTCATACATATGCTAAAGATACAGAGAGTGAGGAGGAGAGTGACCATGGATACAATACAATGTCTGCTCATGCGTAGTGCATTTTATTACCACATAATGGTCTTAGTAGGTTCGTTCTGTCAGCGGACATCACGGAATAAAGCCATATTAAAGAAGATAGCTTGGTGCATTAGTCGCTCTTGACATTTAACTGTTCTGCTAGCTATGCACAATGCGTATATCAGTGGAAAATATATATGAAAACAAGAGTGAGAAGCAAGAAGTGAAGTGAACAGTATCCCGCATCTCCCAAGAACATTCTCTTTTTTAGCTTCTCATGTCTTAGAATGCAAATAAATAAAAAATCTTTTGTGGAAGTTCAAGTTTTTTCAGTAGAAGTTTTACTTCACTCAAGTGGCTCAGTAAAAGAACGTGAAAGGATAATAATATATACAAGGATAATGCTTTAATTTGCAGAAAAATAATTTTTAGTTCAGAATTGTTCTTTTTAAGCTTATTTGCTTATCTGCTTTTATCATTCTTCTGAATTTCAAAAAGATTAAGATCTGAAGATCATCAACACTTTACTTTCATTTTTATTTTTAAATCATAAATAGTAATCAAGTATAGGAAATTCTTTATTTTAATGTCTATATAAGTATTATATAACAAATGGATGTTATAATTAATCGAAATTTAGTTTAATTTAACACTATTAGATTAATCAAAGAGCATATTCTTTTTTTTTGTTGCTGGCAGAATAAGGTATAGCAATGTAAAATAATACATGTGTATTAACTAAACATTAAAAAAAATTGATTAATATATCTATTTGATAAATAAAAAAAAAGTTCTAAGTTAATTTCAACTATTAAGCTAGTACCAAAAAATTTTAAACTATTATACATTTTTAAGCATAAATCTATCAAAAATTTTGAAAAAATAAATTATTTAATTCAATTTATTCTCAAAAAGCAGACTACTTTTAAAAAATGTTCAGTGTAATTAAAATTATGTAGAGGTAAATTATTGTTCGTAGTATTTTGTTTTTAAAATTTTATGTGACTTTCTCAAATGTAAGCCAAGTAAGCCAAACTGCAGTCACTTTGCAATTTAAAATTTTATTCGTTTGAAGTTACCAATTTTTACAGTCACGTCTATTTCGGATTCATTCAAAATTCAACATCATACCACCTCGCTAGCTTTTCTTTTAAACTCCGCATTTGTACTGAGGAAAGGGAAAGTAGAGACAGAAACAGATCGAGAACGCACACGTGAGTTGTCAGCTCCTCGTGACATATCGGAGTAATACCAAAGCGACCGCACCTCACCGCGACTATGTGTCCACACTTTTGGACGTAAAACGATAACACTTAGCCGAAAGAGTTACTATTGCGCATTTCTAATTGCTCTTTTTCTCTCTGTTATGCTAGCATTTGCATATTTGGTATTTTCTAGTTTCTATAAAAATGATTATGTATACGCTAAGAGTAGTGATTTATAAAAAAAGGAAATGATAAGTATGGTGTCCTGTCGATAAAACTCCTGCATAATATTAAAAATAATTCCGAATTATTATCGATTGCTACTATTATTATTATTTTTGTTGTTTTTGTTATTATATATCATTATTATCATCATCATTATTATTATTATTATTATTAAGCAAATTTATTAAGAGGCTACAAAAAAATTTATCTTTTGATATTAGCTTTTACGTTTACACATCATGGTTTATAATCTTAATATGACATAGAAAATAGTTATTAATCTTAATTTGACATTTATCCTCAAAATTTTATTAAAGAGAAATTCCACTAAATGAAATTTCAAATCGTATAAAACATTTGCAATTTAAGTAGGCAACTTTTATAATTCATTGTAATTATATTTACTTTCAAAATAATAACTAATCCTAATAAAATATAAGACAAGTTTTAATATTTATCAATTAATCAATCCTCTTATAATTATTTCTTCACGAGCTTTTGAAATATTGTCGCTGTGTTCGTTTATTATTATCTGCGTGATACTCAAGAATTTATCTTTTATAACAGTCTTATCGACTACCTCGTAGCTCAAAAAACAATAAAGAAGTTTTAGATTTAATGAAGGAAAATATGAAGATGAATTAAGATGAAAAATTTTATTTTTTAGAGAGTAAAAGTAGATTCATAAATGATAATTATGTAGCTTTTGATTAAAGACGAGCTTATAACATCTGAAGCATAATTTACAATGTGGAAATAATACTTCAGAAAATTGCATTCCAAAGTTAACAGAAATATGAAATGATATTTATTTTTCTTCATCTAAGAAAAAGTTCACTATAAAAACAAAATATAGTTGGCTTATCGAAGTAAACAATAGTGTTTTCCTAGGTACTGCAAAAAACATATCTACGAACAAAAAATTATTTTTTCCATTTTTCAAATTACAATACTTTATGTATATTTTAAAACTCTAACAAAATATAATTTCACGTAATCATTGTACTCCATTGGAGTTTTGTGAAGTAATAAAATTCGTATTAACAAAATTTTTTTATAAAAAATCTCGTTTAAAGTTTTACATCAAAAGTATAAGGCGAAACTCATTTCCCTCTTCAAAAGCTCAAGCCACCTCTATTACACCACGATACAACGAAACTAAGCAATTTCAAAGCCGTCTCAACTTCCAGCTATGCTAAAAGTCCACCATTTTTCCCGTTCCCTTACATCTTGAATATTTTTCTCCTTTACCACTCGTTCGTCCTTTACATTTTATTAAGTCCGCGCGTGGTGACACAATATATAGCTTTTTCTTCTTTCGTATTGTCGTCGTTATTGTCTCGCTCTCTCACAAGGATAAAAACGAAATTCATGGGTAAAGGGAAGCGAAAGAAAGAGAGAAATCCTGGCATTCGTACACGACGTGTACCATTCTCTCTAACTTTTCTGTGATACCCTTTCGCTGCTCGTTTCGTTTTCTCCTTGCGCGACTCAACGCATTGCCTCTCGACAGAGATGGAGGAGACTCGTGAGGTTATTTTTCCTTTATACTGCGAAGCATGCGAAAACGAATGCGAGATCGGAATATCATTTACACCAGGGGACGAATTTCTTTTATTTTTCTCGCGCCGTCTTTTAAGAGGGAAGCCGTTAGACAGTAGAAGGATCTAGTGGAGGTGAAATTTTCTTTTGAATTACCATACTCCTTAATATTCAGGATACGTACATAGATCTCTCAGTGCAGCGATATTTCTTCCCAAGAGAAAGTGTGATACTGTAAATTAATATTAGTGGCTTTACTCTCTTGATTGAGTTAATGCTAGTTAAAGCTTTTTAAAGTGAGAGATTTACTTTGTAAAGCAATTTTAATGGAAAGATCTTGACTGTACAAGTCAATTAACCACTGCATACTTGTAACTAAATATAAAAAAGAAACTATTATTTTATACAATTATTTTAATATTATTTCTAAGTTAAAATTAATTAATTTTACCATAATTATAAAATAAAACATTATTTTATTAAACCTGATATATCTGACAGAAAATAATAAGGGATGCACAAAGTATTGAAGTATCATGAAAAGTGGCTCTACTTCGAGTAAAGTTTGCTCTTGTAAATATCCCAGCATGACCGGATTATTCCAAAATAAGTAAAATTTCGCTATAAAATATGAAATGAGAAATAACTGGTATGATGAATATTGCAAAAGTTGAAAATATTCATAAGCTACATTGTTTGTAATAATTTTAAAACGTTTAAAAACTTTATATTGTTTCTTTTATCAAACCAAAGTATGATTGAAGTTTGCTTTATAGAAATAATAAACAATAGTCGAATTCCTTGAAAATAACATAAATAATTTTTCACCATATTAAGCTTAAATACGAAGCCCATATTCTCGGAAACTTTTTTCCACATTTCTTTTATCCCTGACTTCGACTAAAAAGTAGCTTTTCAATTCTATATGTAGCAGTGGAAAGCAAAACCTATAGCATTTCAAAATTATAAATTTGAAGGAGTGCGCCATGTATACATAAAGAAAAATTTTTTCTCAAGGAACAAATAACACATCGTATATCCATTTCGAAATAAAAAGTGTTTCAGTCTTTTGTGGAAAAGATAACATTTTTAGATAACTATCTTGCTTTTTATTCCTCGTTCTCTTTTTATCTCTTTCTCTCTCTCTCTCTCTCTCTCTCTCTATTTCGTCTCTTCCTCCTCCAGTAGTTTTCTTTGAAAAATGCCCGTGTATTCGCGCAAGTACTCGCGGATTGCGGCCAGCAAAGCGACGTTTCCAACTTGTATTGGGCATAAAGTTTAACGTCGAGACGGATACAAGGAGATCCTCGTAACCCAACCACAGGCGCCTGTGGTATCGAGTGAGAGAAGGGGAAGAGACTTTGAATTTGCGGTGGAAGGTAAAAGGATACGCGTTCAATCGTGCAGATGCACTCTTGACTAGTATTTGCGACCTCCTATCTTTGTTTTTCTCTGTATACTTTCTCGTTTTGCTTCTTCTACATACATATTTATATCATTTTTTTTTCGCCTATAGAAAGAGAGACTAGAAAAATCATAATATATAAATTGCATTACGTAAGAGCTTGTTAAATTTATCACATATTCGGAATATTCACGTATTCGGAAAATAAATGTATTAACTTAACGAATTGATTTGTACAAAGTATAATGTAATATACCTAATATGACACTCTATACTTTTAATTGAAAAGATAAATATTTTCAAAATTATTTATATATTTGCAATATATAAATTTGTATATTGATAAAAAAATATACTCCTAACTTTTATACGATTATAAAAAAAATATTTCATGAAATTAAAAAAATATTTTTATGCGCTCTTTCAATAAATTTTTTTAATAAAATGATTATAAAAGTTTTCAGGTATTCCATTTTATTTCTAAAATAATTTTCTTTATATTATAAAATTTTAATTTAATATTTATTCTATATATATTATTCGCTTTATATTTTTAATGAGCAAAGAATATTCTGAGCTTATTAGAATGTTTAATAATTTTACAATTTGTTTCTTTTATTTTACATTTCTTTTAAATTTATTTCACAAGAAATAAATACATTATACCGTTGTTTACAAATTGTATAATATTTATAATATTTATAATTGTGTAATAAAAGTTTTGCAAATTTTATGAAACAATTTGCTCCTGGTTTTTTCGATCAATTTAATTATTATAAACTTTTTATCACAATTAAAAATTGTTTCTTTCAAGTTTTATATAATTGAGCAAATATTTTTTTACTATCCAAGAAAAATTTATGTTGCTTACTCGTGTTACTGCGGTTCTCGTTCTTCATATATTAATACTTGTGAGAAATAATACAGTAGCAAAATTTATGGTGCCTTACGTATATATCGTGCATATATATTCCATATCATAGTTTGTAATATATAGTACATAAAAAGCATAGCATATAATATTCTAAAAACATAAGGAATTTATTAATTTATTTGAATTGAATCTAAAAATTTTAAATTAAGAAAAATCCTAATAATGAAAACTCTTTTAGGCGGAAGTGACTTTTTAATTTTGTTTGTATTCTTAAGTTTGATGCAAATTATAAGTATATAATAACATTCTTAGACATTAAGTTATTATACTTATAATAAGTATGGTTTTCCTGTAAATAATTTTGAATTTTAATAAAGCTACATTAATTAATGTACGTATTATACCTTACAAGATTTATAAACGTATTAATTAAACTTTTTAAAAAATGAATTACAGTTTTCATAGTTGTCTATTAGATACTGTATAGAAAATTTTCATAAATTTGGCAGTAGATTTAGATTCTATCATACTAAACATGTACGGTGTTATCGTTCGTTCTGTATCAAATACTTGATACCTTTCTCACGCACTTCGTGTACCACAATCTCTATTGAGATCTTGACGAAATGGACTGGGTATATATGACTAGCCTAGAAGCAGTCCTTAACTTAAAAAATTTCACTTCGTGTAGTTTTGACAGGAAAGTTTGCAGCAAAAAAATGCTCGAACCCTCTGAAGGGTGCCATACAACCTTTGATGAGGAATAACTGTTCCCAATCAAAATTTCAAAAAAACAAATCTAAGCGATAAGCACAATTTTTTCACGAAAAGGCCAGATACGCAGGAGGAAATTTTGACAACTACCGCACCTCAATATTATCATTGTTGTCTAACTTACAATATTCTGTTTTCTCGCTGTCATTTTTGCAGTCAAATCCTCCACCACTGTCATTAGTGCTTAACTTTTTCAGCAAACAATATAATTTTTAATGAATATCAGATGTAATATAACAAATTCTATTCAAGTCAATATAATCATTTATCATTACAGATTATGAATCAAGAAAGCAATTTACTTTTCTAGTAAAGAGATTGATTATTCATTGATTTATTTCCTATACTGTGATTTGTAGCTGCTGACATTTCCAATCTCTGAGACTATTAATCCATTCTTAACTATATATGAGTATGAGAAGAAGTTAGTGAATGGGTGCGTGGGTCAACTAAAAGTGGACGCTTATTTTATGCTACTATTTGATGGTATGATACCGCCGCGTGGTGCGAGGCTGGTGTCCCTTGCCCTTGAGGCGATGGGTTTTGCTCGTGGAGGGGCGACGAGGCTACGCCGGGGGGCATACGCTGGTCCGCAATACTGCGATATTCGGACGCTCTGGTTTTTGCTTTTGCGCGGATGCTAATGTTCTGCTACTGTGATATCTTCTGGAGCTGTTTAAATAGCCCAATTTGCGATGTTCATTTTACGAACGCTAACCATTGACGATTTCGCGAAACCTCAACGACGCCGAGGCTTCCCAAAATCTCAACGGCCGTTCGAGAATTCACCGAAAACTCAAAATCCGTTAAGCGTAATTAGAACTAAAAAACTGTAAATAATTATGTCCGTCCGATGATGTTTTAGTTAATATGCGCCAGCCTGTCGCCTACGGGCGGCGCACGGCAAGTAAATAAATTAGTCGTGACTTTTTTAGTGTTTACTAAATATGACTATTGAAAATAGAAAGCAGAATGTAACTGTTGTGTGTTAAAGTTGTGATCGATGGACAAAATAGAAAATAGATATTGTATCGTAAAATGACATATTAAAAAAAAGTACTTATAATGAAAAATATCCATGGACATATTATGTGTTAACAATCGATAGTCTCCCTTTTTGTATTTATTCATCTGTCTCTTGATCTTCAAATTCCTCTATTTCTCTCTCTTTTTTCTCTATCTTCTTGTCACGATTTCTCTTTCTTTTCTTTTTAATAGAAAGAAAAAAAGATTGCGTTTAAAAATATGTTTTATTTTCTTTTGTTTGAGATAAAATTCCTATTATAAGAAGAACATTAATACTATTTAGATGACGATAAAACGCTATTTATCGATAATTTAAAACTTTTTCTATTTTTATTATTGTTAATGAAAGTATAACCCTTAAAATATTACAATTGTAATGCTTTATAGAAATTATAATTTAATATTATAAGATTTAAAAAAAATTAAATTGCTATCTATTTTATGATATCAGATTTTTTATTTTATTTTATTTTTATTTCAATTTTTGCTGCTTGTAAAATAAATGGTTATGAATACAAATTTTCAACTTAATTATTAGACATATATGACTCAATTATTTTGAGATTTCAAATCATTTGGTAAATTAATCTATTGCCTCGATTGAAGAAAACGTTATTGTAATTAAATATGCAATTGTAAATTATTTCTTTGAATAAATGCATTACAATAAATCTGTTTAATTCTAAGTCCTTCCTAATCGCTTCATGAGATTAATCCTATATTTGTTATTAATAATTCGCGAGAGTAAAATTTGTTTTTATTTACATATAAATTTACAACACGATCGTAAATAGTATCGAAAAGATTTTTGAATCACATTTAACTTAAAATGTTCATATTATTCTTAGTTCTAATGTCGAAAATTTTTATTGAAAAGAAAATACCCATCTTATTATCTATCCATCCACAATGTAGATTCATGTTTCATGACATGCGTCGTTGCATTGATTTCATTATTAATACATTTATATATTTTGTTATTATGAATATGATACTGGAAAATTTAAACTTATATTAATACGTTTAATCAAAATGCTATAGTTAAATTGTTCACATTATTACACATGATAAAAATTTTTATTTTGTATGAAATTTCTCATCTTTATTATTTTATATTAATGTTCTTTAATTAAAATTTTTGTATTTAATAAAAAGTACAATAATTTTCAAAAAAGGCTGCTCTCAAGTTGTCTTGCGGTGACCAACTTCCTTCGGACTCGAAACAAACCTGTTCATCTCGCTTTGTCTGATCCCATACGAGGAGGTCCTTTCCTGCAGGGACTCTTTGGACACACCGAAATTCGATTCAAGAGACGCGAGATCAAAGTCCCTCCACGCCATTAAGTTCTTTCAATCTCCTTGCTCTCTTCCCCGTACACTTAACTCGCCGTCAGAGCATTGCTTTTCCGATTACTCTCAAGAAACGGAAAAGATCTCTCAAAGACTTTCATAAGGTACGAGCGATGTGCTTACAAACAATTAGATTGCATCTATTTGGAAAAGCAGAAAGAGGCACAACACAAAGCTTCAAATCGCATTACTATAGGGATGGAGGGGGAAGAGACAATTTCGTAGAGATAAGTTGTTTCGAATTTATTGTGACTAGTACGATAAGTCACTTTGAATTAATTAGTCAAGTTTTACGATATTGATATATTGATAATATTCTCGATAATATTAGAGTGGCTAGTAAATAGTACATTTTGAGAAATAAAAAATATTTGATACATGAAAACTACTTTCAAGGTAGTATTATTAAATGTAGTTATATAACAGAGTTCGAATTTCAAAGGCACAAAGTCAAATAGAAATTTATACATAATATTGAAACTTAATGTAAATAATACTATACTTCTATTTACTTAGTGCAATTGTAATAAATGCCTAGATTCTTATTTTTGATAAAATATTGATTGAAAAGAAAAATTCATTAACTTTTTAAGCATTAACTTTGAATGCAGATTGTTTTAAAATCTTTTTCTACAACAACTACCATTGTGTATTATTTGTTTGAAAATCTTGAATATATACTTATTTTCGAGTCTTTTAAGGCTGTGCTTGTGATACACAAGTTATAAATTCGAAATTTCTATAAAATGTGTACGTAAACTTTTCTTGGTGCAGGCAAATATTTCAGAGCTTTAAAAATTAATATTAAATTCGAAACTTAGAACTGATAGCCGGCAATAAGCATTTTCAAGACTTTAATAACAGAAAAGCGAATACATTATTCTGTAGGTTGCTTTCCCTCCTTTCGAGCCTCTGTTTAACGGTCTGCGTAAAGCAATTCGCGGCTTTCGAGGTAAGGGCAGCCAAGCATCGCAGTTATTCCTCTGCTGGCTAACCTCAAATCTGAATAAGCGTTGATTTGCATTTTGCCATCAAAGAGAAATAACGAAAAAGCACCGCATGCTACTGGCAAATGAAAGATAGTATATAATGAGCAAGACAAGGAAGAAAAACGAGTTTCAGTATAATCTTATAATCTTATAATCGTGGAAAGAAGTTAAGCGTATTCGTAATTGTAAAATTTGATCATTTAATTGAATAATACTATGATAAGTACAAATATATGTAAGTTTGAAAAATATGTCAGTTAAACCTTCAATTTATAAACAATCACTAACTGAAACGATATTAAAAATAATTACATGTCTGCGTGTAAATTTGTAATCAATATATTTTTTACTACATTTTTTTAGTTTTTTTTTTTACAAGCACATATGTCCAATTGAAATTACTACAGCGTCTCGTAAAATGTATCCGAAAACTACTAGTTACATCTTTATAAATTCAAACCTTTGTCTTCCCATCTGTTATTTTTTCATTTTCCCTATTAATCATTTCTTTATACATAAAAATACTTTTATCTTATTAGATAGACAAGAAAGATAATTCAATATAAAGAATCTTAACTTTTTTCTAGAAAAAAAAAAGAAATATAGTTGAACGATGAAAGATATACGCATGCATGGGAGCTTTAAAGGCATAAAACAAAGTAAACGATTCAATGATTCATCGAATTATTTATTGCGTCAGCTATAAATACGTATAGCTCATTATCTGAATTTGAATTATCCAACTTTTACAGAATCAACAAATTCACTCGCACCTATCCTGCCATGCCAATTTTTACACCTGAAACTATGGTCGACCATTAATACCGTATTTGTCTGCCTTTGCAGTGCAAACGTCAACAAACGTTATTCCACTCTCTTTTTTGCGCGCATGTAACTCCAACGACTAGAGAATAGAAGTACCTGCAGCGGGAATACCTACTTGCATAATAGGAAGAAAAACCTTATTTCTATTTTTATATAAGCTACGTAAGTAAATATACGTCATGATAGATAAGATAAAAAAGAAGAAAGTATTCTATGGAATAATTTTAGGTTTAAAGTATAAAAATATGTTTTACATTCTACAAATGGCATCTATATTTTTATATGTATATATTCCAGTATCCTAAGAAGTATCATGACTGAATTCATATAGAAAGCATGTAATTTCATTTTACTGGGTAAATTTTTTATTACAATTCATTTTGTGATTAATAAGTGTAAGAAGATTATTAAGTAGAACTGTGTAATATATAAATATAAAATATTAAATAATATGCCTTTTGAAGTATATTATATTAATGTTGAAAAGTATCTTTTTATTTTAATTATAATTGATAATTAAAATGTTTTCACCTTGGGCGCCAAATAATTTTAACGATCTTTAAAAAAAACTTTACCTTTCGAGTTTTCATAACATTTTATCGCGTTAAAGTTCTCAACATTCTTAATCAGCAAAAGAATTCAATATCGAATCAGTTTGACTTATATAAAATTATAAATGAAGTCACCTGTATGCGTTCTCTGATGAGCTTTAAGATGCGAACTCTTTGTGTATACTTTTTTGCAGCCGGGAAACTGGCACTTGTGTATCCTGCGTTTCGTGTCTGGTGGACTGTGCTCATGACTCCTCGCATGATGCCTGCTGTTCACATTTACGTGGCCTGTGGCTACCACCGTTGCTGTGCCGGTATGTACATGTTGCGTCGCTCCGCTCACTGGCGGGAAACCATTCGTCGCCACTGAGATCAATCTGGAGCAAAAATCAACAATGTCTTTCACTTTGAACAAAATAGATATTAAAAGCCATTTATGGACCAAACATTCATTGAACTTATTATAACCATTAATTAAAATTTGATTCATGATATGCAATTTATTATATATTATAAAAATTTGGAGATCATATGTTAAGATTAATGCTTGCTTAACTTAATGCTGCCTAATACTACTTGTTTATGAAAATTTAGATGAATCACGAGTGAACGGTAACTGTTTTTAAAAATCGTTATAATCATGCAGAAACACTGAAAAACGCAGCGTGAAAAAAATCTATTTTGTTTAAATATTTTTCTAACTTTTATAAAATTATGTAAAATACTTGAAAAATTAAAATTAAACAAAATCGTAAAAAACTTATTAAGTTAAAAAAAAAGTATTTTTAATCCGAATTTTGAATGATAATAAACCAACCTCGCAACAGTTTGTGCATTTGTAGTGGTGACCCTAACAATTGCACTTCTGCCGTTAGTTCCGTGAAGATTAAGGTTGTGTACATCGAGCATTGAACTACCGGTCGACGAATGACTCGAATTCGAATGGCCTTGTCCAGATTCTGGACTAGAAGGTGGCGTCAAAATTTGTCCCTCACCCTCACATCCACTGTCTTCCTCTTCTTCAATTTCCTAAAAATAATTAATGCTTCATAGATTTTGCTACTAGTTAATGAAAGTTTACTAACTATATTCGATTAACAGTTCATTTGTAAGCAAATCTAAACTATTCACGAAAGAAATATATCACACTTATAAATCATGAAATATGAGTTAGTTAGAAACTAGTAAATAGAAAAAAATACGTAGATAATATCTTCTCTTAAAATAAGTTATTTTGACTTAAAAGTATTTTTTTCTTAATTTAATGAAAAAGAAAATGATCAAGTACAAAAACAGGTTTTGAATTTTACATTAAAAGTAAATTCAAAAATGAACCTTAAAAAATTTATGAAACATAGTTAAATTATTTTATTCAAAATAAAAATTCAATTAAAAATACTAATGTAAACTTATTATACCTCGTGCTCTTCATCTTCTTCAAGATCTTCACTAGGTTCCTTCTTTAGAATGAGCGCTCTACATGATAAAGAAGGAGAGCCGTCCCAGGAAAGAGCCGAACATGCCGAACTTGCCGACGACATTGACAATGAATCTAGGTGTCGATCAAGTAGATCCCTGTCACGACCATTATGACTGTGATCACTAGGACTCAACTTTATATCGTCTAAACTGAGTGGGTCTCTCTCGTCCGTCGACGTCGTCACCTAGATTTTAAAATACAAATCAACTTTCTATGTTATGGCTATTTCATTATTCGGAAAAGAAGATTATAATAATGATTATATTTAATGTCAATAAATATCTATTTTGAATTTTTTATTTAAGATTTAAAATTTCTTATAGAATTAAATAGTATACTGCGTGTATAACTTGATAAAATTTATAAAACTGAAGTTCACACATAAAAAATTGCGAGAAATTATAAAAATAAAAAAAATAAAATAAATTGACATTAAATTATAACAATAGCTAATGTATACACATATTATAGAAATGGAAACGTGTAAATTTGATCATAATAATTTTGTAATAACCGTCTGACTAATTTTGTACATCACTACTTGCTGATTTATATATTTGAGACTAGTATATAGCATATTCTGTATTAATGCACATTTTTTAATTATCATAATGCAATAATTGCATTAAAAAAATTTATATTTAATATAATTTCAATTATATTGATAATATATTAATAAATATTGAACAATGTTAACTACCAAAAAATGCTTTGAAAAACAAACACACATATATATTTCATTATCAGTATAACATATACATAAAAATTGTTTATTTTAAATATTTAAATTTAATTAGTTATTATTACTGACCTCCATTTTAATTGTGGGCTCAAATTGTGTGTTTGTCGTGCCAGTAGTAGCAGTCCAAATCTGTGGAGCTCTGAATAAATTCCACGGTGCTGTGTCCAACTCTGTAGGAAGTTTTTTATAGGATTGTAGTTTCGGCTCATCCTTCAGGTACCTTTCCATCTCGTAGCAAGTCTATAAAAATAAAAAATATTTTTATTTTCTAATATTAAAAGTATACTAAACTATGTATATTAAGATTATACAATATAAATATACGTTTTTTCTTATCATAAATAGGCAATGATATTTATATATATTAAGAGGTATTTTAGCAGTATATCTATCGAAATTAAATCACGTATAGCAACCTCGTGTAAAATTCTATAGAAAATTACTTAAATTTATTATAAAGGCAATATTCCATCTATTATTAAAATTAAAATTATACCATTAGTATAATTTTTATATTGTTATAAGTTTGAAAGTATTCTGAATAAAATATAGGGTTATTTATAAATTGAGGAATTATGTTCATCGAATATCTACTAGACATAAAAAATCATAACAGGATATTATTAAACTTATTAAAAATAATTCTGTTAACAAACAGTTTGATATTTTTATAATCTATATCTATCCATAAATTTTTTTTATCGCAATTTAAGGTTGGTAAAATAAATCTTTACCGAAGCGTGGATATTGATAAGAAAAACTTTGTTCTTTTGTTTAACCAAATAAGAAGAATCTAAATCCCTTCAACAAATAAACATTGATTTAGTATTTGGCTTCTGCGCTTAACATTCATTTTGATTATCGATCATATTCGTTCAACAGCCTTATAAGTTTACGTAGGTGCATGCACGAATGCACGCACATGGGTGCTTATATATAGGATATATAAAGAGTAGATAGCACCCAAGGGTGAGGACCTATTAACTTAACGACAATGCGGAAATTACTCGGGCAGAGTTTCCCCAAAGCAAAGCTGGCGGGAGCAGAGCAGAGCCTTGGCCTCGCATGTGTGTATACCTACCAACTACGTTGCGCCAGTTGACACAACTGTATCTCGCAAGTTAGCTAAGTTATACCAGCTTCGTCTCTCTCTCTCTCTCTCTTTCTCTCATTTGGTTTCTCCTTTAGGCTGCAGTAGTTTGGTGACGGGGTCAGGGGAAGTTATGCCGTATACTATAAAGGAGGTTGAAGCGAAGCTTCCTTCGAGTGATATTGCGTTACTCGGTGGTGTTGTGTGCTGTCATGTCGTACGGTGTTTAGACCTTGTCTCTATTTCGTAATTCTCAATATTCGTAATTCTCAAAAATTCAATATTCTTTTATGAAATATTCAAATGATCAATTATTTTTAAAGATAAAATTTTTGGGTCTATGAAAATTAAATAGATTAAAATCAGCGACAGGAGTGTATAGATAAAAAATAACTGTAATGTAAATATTCCTAGAGACAAATCTCATTAACTTTAAGAAAAATCTAATTTTCTACCTTATTTAATAAATTCATTAAAGTTAATTAAGAGATACGCCAGTCTGCCCAATTTTTTCGTGCATATATCAATGTAAATTAATAAATATTTTGAAATTATTATTGCAAAAAAATTGAAATCAAATCATATTAGCAATAAGTATTAATTAATATAGTTATACGTATTTGATCCGGATAATTTAAAATTATATTATAAAAATTTTGATACCATTAAGTTGAAATAAATGATTATTAATTACTACTACAATTAATATCTTCATGAAATATGAAGATTTCTGATAAAATAAATAAAAATTCCGATAAATGAAAGAAAAGTGAATATTATATAAAGATAAATGTATATGATGACTACATAAACAACGTTAAAGAAATATTTTAGTATTTATTTATAAAAGTTCTGATATATAAATAATAATTATAATAATTATTATAATATATAATTTAAAATAACTTATAAATAATAATTATTTTTTAGAGCTACTATATTTAATAACATATAAAAATCAATTTTCTATAAATCTCTTTTAATTTTTTTAACCTTATGAGAGACATAATAATTTTGATTTATAGTATCGTAAAAATCCTTTGTTCGATACCTTAATGGTAGCCCGTATTAATTAGTCTAGCAATTATATTTAACGAATGAGAATACTTTATTATTTGCAATTATTTGAATGACCTCTTCGAAGAAATTTTTACCTACTAAGGATTAAATAGGAAGGCAAAATGTCAAGTTCGATTAGATAATATAGTTTGAAAAAACCCATTTGGGGTTCTCGTGGAACTCATGGCTGATTGGTTAAGACGTAGGACAAAAAGAGTAAGGAAAGAATCAAGTTTGTCTTCTCAGGTCCATTGTTCTTGGGAAATAATCGCGTTGGGCTGAAGCATCTCTTCCATTATTCAAGCTTAAAAGTTCCGTGCCGGAGACGAGTTTTCTGAGTAACGGCATTGTTATAACTTAGAAGAAAATTTTATGGCTCGCATAGAAATTTAACGCATGTACTACTAACTAGCCATTGGCCGAATTTAATTAATCTGTGCAACTGCACGGATTATCTCAGATTTAACTTTATTGAATAAGCATCTCATGAATACTTATGTATGCTACATTTGAAAAATATTGCATAACTCAATGAGTATTTTATATAGTAATACTAATTTATATGAAAGTTTAATAATGGAAAAACATAAGATATTTAAATAAACATATTACTTAACAAAATAAAATTTTATTCGTCTATTTTTTATCAAATAAAGTAAGCTTAATTTATTCCAAATATTCTATTTAAATTTTTTTAGGTATATATAACTGTACAAATAATTAAAAAATAATATTAATTTCAAATATAGATAAAAATAATAGATCATAAGATCAGAATATTTTATATTATTTAATATTTTATTTCTTCTCCATTACAAAAAACGATACTCCATATTAATTAAAGAAAATTTAAAATATATATAATATTATCGAGTAAACACTTCAAAAAGTAAGAAGTCAATACTTCATTTACGAGTTTAAGTTTTGTAACAAAAATCACAAAACTGCAAACGAATAAATATCTTATCCTTGCAACCTTCTGGTATAAAAAACTATCTAGAATCTTAAATTTTCCAGATGTATCGATAGAATTTTTGTAATACAAAGATTATTGCACAATAAGCTTATAGCATTCATCCCTTAGTTAAGAAAATAAATAACCAGATATAGTGAGCGATCGAATTTGCAAATGTGCAAAAGTATATGTCACTTTCTGTTATTAGAGGAACATCGCCTAATGGCAAGGCTGCGTAATAATGCAGAACTTTCATACTACAGGAGCGGACGCATCAAGTTAGTCGGAGCATAAGAGGGACAAACCAGTAGAGAATTTGCTCCGTCGACCCTCGTTCGATCTCGTATAAATCAAAAACACGTCAGGCTCGGGAAGCTTCTGACTGCAAATTTCCATCAGTGTAACGTGCAACGGCGTATTGTCACTTATTCGCTCCTTCTTTTTCTCTTATATATCTATATATAAGTGTATCTGTCTATATCTCTATTCTCATCGCTCGCCCGCTTAGTTTCCTGGTCATGATATTTGCAAAGAGGAGGTGTCGTGTCATTCGAATTCGAATTTGAATTTCAATTCTAATTTGAATCAGAAAGGATGGAAGCGAAGGATGAAAAAAGCCTTGCATTTGAGTCACCCCCAGTTGTGTAATGAAAATGGGCATCGGATTGAAGAAACGGAAGTTAAAACAACTTCGTACTTTTTTTTGTTTTCTCTTCTTATTTTCTGGAATAAAGTTTAAAATACTCTCGTTTAGACAAGAAAAATTATGCACCGATTGAAAGTTCATTAACATTACAGTGTAATGAGAAAAATTTTAAAGCTCTTTAAACACAATAGATATTGGTGTTTAACAAAGGGAGTCAAAATTATTCAAAAGAGAGAAATAAAGTTTCATTCTAAATATTTGAAAACATTATGTACAATTTTAATTATCTAATGAAATAAGAAAATAAGTTATTTTAAAAGTATTTAGTAGATTGTACGATTGAAATTAATAGTAAATGAAAATAAATATACAATTTAGTTATTCAAACAAAATAAATGGATTGCAATTAAACCATATGTATATAAATGTTTTTCGTGGAAATGTAAAGCAGCAGCAGTGGATTATTAAAAAATAGTGGTACACTAAAGCTTCGGGTATTGCATGATCAAGAAATTTAAAGTGAAATTTTGTAGCGAAACCGGCGGTGAACGACCTCAAGTCCGAAACGAACACGCACTCCACTGTGTAAGCCAAAGATTTAATAATCTCAAAGGAAGATTCATCTTGAGTGAAAAACAGTAAGATATAGCACAATTTATGAATACACAAACATAAGCATAAAAAAATTTGTAGTTTTCATAAAGTTAAATCGAATAATAATTTATAAAATTATAATAATGTTTGATTCAAGGTATTATTTATACAAAAGAAATTCTTTCTTTTTTCTAATTATTAAATTGACTAGTTATATCGATTTTCTCAATTATTAGAATTAATGTTAAATATCTAAATTCTATTCATTCTATGGTTAATGAAATGGGTGCAAATAAAAAAATTACGCTTTCAGAAAATCTCTATTGATTAGAGTTTACAAATTTTATTTAGTAATAATTTTTTAAATTCAAATGATATGAATCATATGGTTTTCTTCTAATAAGAAAGTTAAAAACGATATAATTATATAATATTTGATTTTTTTCGTTATAAGCACTAAAATTTATGTTGAAAACAACTAATTAGTTAATTAAAATTTCTGAATTGAATACAGTTTAAGGAAAAACTATTTTGAAAATAATAAATAATTGCATTAAGTAAAATTTATTCTCCGGCAATTAAATTAAAAATTTATTTCCGATAATATGAGAACCAACCTAATTTAATAGAATAAAAAGACTAAAGTATTTCTAAATAATAAATATAAACTGAATTAATTCAATGAAATTCCATTTATTCATATCACTGTTCAATACTTTCTTTATTAATATTTCAACAATTTATTGATTAATATAAATTCAAATAAAACCTTATATTTTTTCCTTTAGATTGCGAAGTGCAAAATATAGTTCAAAGAACTTAAAAGTCTGCGTTTATTAAGAATTCAGACCTGTAAGTATGAAGATTCAATTGAAAAACTAATGTACCTTGGAAGCTTTTATGTTTCTGTGTATTACAGTTTTGAACGAGACGAAATAGGGGTAAAGAGAAAGTAAAGAAGGTGAGAGTGACTGAACTTGAAGATCCAAGTATGCTTATTATTTGAAGACCTCAGTTTTCGTAGAAACATCTAAAAATATAGCGCCCAAGAATGAGAAACTAATAGTTTTAAAACCGAAATTAATAGTTTAATTATTTATAGTACAGAAGAAAATTATTCCTCCGAAACTTTGAAAGTAATTAGAGAAGTTAAGTTAGAAAATTTAGTAAAATATAAAGTTTTCATAAAGTATACTGCAGATAATAGAAAATCTAGTTCAGTTTGTATGTAATATAATTAAAAAATGCATATTTAATTTTCACGTTCTTTGATTTATGATAAAGTACCAAATATGCAGCTAAAATAAATATTTTACAGAAATCGATTTGAATACGAACGAAGTGTCAATTTATAGCTTTAATTATCGACTATTGTAATCTTCGAAATAGCTCTTCATCATGTACGTCCATTTTATTTCAGCTGACCTTAGTAAGATTTTTATATTTCCTTTATGCTATAAAAACGCGACAAAAGATACGTATCGGTAGCCGATGTATGTTTCTAGAATCACTTACACGCGCGAAATGTAAAAATTGCTAGCTGACAATACGGCATTATTATATCGTAAAAATAAAGGAATTTTTATATAATATTATAAGAACGCACCGATAATTCTTACTCCAACTAATTCTGAAATTCATTGGGTAAATTGTAAACTCTAAATGCATGCAGAAACTAAATTAGGTTCTTGTGATTATTATATATATTACATTCCTCTTACATGTTGCAATGTAAAGTTTAATAAGGTATATTATCAATAAAATCTGTAACGCACTATTGCCGTCCTTATAAAAGTATCCTCTATTTATTATGAAATTGCAATTCAACATCAAACTACGTCTTGTAAATTTAAAGACTGAAACAGATTTAATGTTTATTCTTATTTCAGTAACTCAGCTTTGAAAGGAATACACGACAGTTAAAAATAAAATATGACGTCTTTATGGGTGCGCGTATTCGCAGTGGCACTACA
Organism: Platyscapa corneri; assembly: GCA_018907185.1. Taxonomy (NCBI): domain Eukaryota; kingdom Metazoa; phylum Arthropoda; class Insecta; order Hymenoptera; family Agaonidae; genus Platyscapa; species Platyscapa corneri. Next base: position 5,756,834 of record JACCHW010000001.1, read on the forward strand.
CTGGTACTGGCGTTGACAGTAAAAGTAGAAGCTTTATATAGCATAACTCTCAATACAAAAACAACACTGTTCATTCATAATCCACTGACTAAATAATTGGGCGGCTGTGAATTATGCGATACGTTTGTCGGCTCATTTAATTAATAAATGGTTGAAGCACATTCGTTTTGAATAGTTGAATCTATTAATATATTAAGTATATTGCAGTTAGTATTGAAATATAGTGACGAATAAAATTTAACTTACTTTCATTCAAAGTATATTTTAGAATTTTTTAGAACATATGTTAATATTTTAATTTTTTATGTTTTTTTGCATTTTTGTAACTAATTTTATTAGCATTCTGCACCAACTCTCAAATTAATACGTTCTAATCCATTCTTGAGTCGCGGATTACTGTTATGCTCTTCGTACATAAAATATATATATATCAGTATGTAAGTAATCAAAGGTAGATATAATTGTAACTGCACTCAGGCATAATGAACGTATTCTTGTAAGGTTAACTAAGTTGAATTTGGTATATAATATATAAGGACAACATTTCCGTGTAAATAACTATAAATTTTCCGGTTCCCAACATCAGTTAAATATTATTCTTAATGATTTTGCCTAAATTTCCATAATTTAAAATGCAAAACAAAATGAAGAATGTTAAAATGAATTTTATTATTTTAGTATCAGAAATAGAATACATTTTGCAATGAAATTGGACAACTGCATTTTATGAATTTATATCGTATGTTATTTATTTGACTTAAAATTTATCAACTTATGCGATTTAGATATTCGTTTTTGTAACAGTGACCTCTTTTGGAACTTTATTAAAGTTATGAATTCCAACTTACTTCGTTTTCGTCTGTTTCCAAAAGTTTGAATTTATTACGAAAATAAAGTTTTTAAAAGATTTCATACTTTAATCGAAATTTCATATCTAACTCATTTAAGTTCTTTTAATTTTAAACAAATTTGAGGGAAAAAATGTATTCTAAATATTAATTTTTCTAAAATATGTAATTTTATATTTATGCTCAAATTTTTAATAAAATAAATCTTTTAGGATAACGATGAAAAAATTCTTTCTAATAATACAATAATAGAGGCACAACTTATTTCCTAATAATACGAATTAAAAAGAGACATCAAAACAATAATGGAATTCTTTTCCTTCTTCAATGAAAGAACTCGCTTCTAATGAAACGATCGATTTATATTTAATTATCTCGATTGTTTCAGTCTTTCCGCAACACGTAATAAAATTCTGAACTGCAAAATCCTTCCATCTACTCGATCCATTAAAAATTTCTCGTTCTCTTTCGTGCACTCTCGCATTTATTTTCACTCATCTTTCCTTTTTCTCCATGCTAACCCTTTATATCTTTTCGCCCGTTTACCGCAATGCCGACCGAAGAAGTTTAGCGTCGACGGAGAGTAATAAGTACTGAAAAGGATGAAAAGAAGAGCCCCCTAGAATTTCTTGAGGCTCTCGAACTTTCTTATCGTTTCCTTCTTCTCATTCTTTTTCTCCATATATAGATCAGGACCGAGGTACGGAAATAAACTATAGTCTACGCTTCGATAATTCATCGTTTCACTCTTGCTCCCGCTTTCTCAATGGGCTAAAAATTTTTTTTACTTGCCCAACGAGCGACTTATTAAAGAGCGAGAGTTGAACCTGACACGAATTGGCGCGTGTAGCAACTTGAGTCTTCAGAAAAAGTGAGGCGATAAGAGCTAAACTGTCGCTAACTTTATTTTTTACAAAACATAGTTATCAAAATGAGACTTTGGTGTTTAGAAAAACAATTGTTTTTATGTTGCATCGAATAAAGAAAGTTTATATTTCTCGTCTTACTCAAATGATAATTTTCATCGGTTTTCATTTTTCGATTGGAATAATTTACTGAAAATTTTTATTTCAAATGTTTACTCAAAAAATTATATAATATTTTTACAATAGTCCATCGTATGTATTTCCAGTATATCTAATAAATTTAGAATAATTTCATAAGTATAAAAACGAATGCCAACTTATTTCAATATTTCTGTAATCAAAAATGTATATTTGATTTATGTATTAAAATTTTATTGCGAATCAAATTTGTACTCTTTTGTGAAGCAATATCAGTATAACTATATTAATATTTTTTTTAACTGTTTTTATAAAAAAAATTGCAAATCCAAAATATAGTAAGTTATGTATCTTAATAATCGTTACACACATGACGCATTACAATTAGAATACACAATATTATTATAATAATTTTATTTAATACTAATAAATAAGGCTCTCTTCATTATATTTTAGATTACAATATAAAAAAATCATATTGACTTTCAATAAAATCGATGCTTTATCAAATTAATCTTTTGCATTGAGGATAAATTTTTTTATTTATAGATGAATTATAAGTTGTTGCAAGTAAACATTAGTAAAAATAAATGCTCCTTTATTGACAATAACTATAATATTTTTATTTTTACAAAAAAAATTATATTTAATCTCATCAACATTTGCATTTAGTCTAATTATCATATAACAAAATTATTACTTTAAATAAGATACAAAGCATATAAACATGACTTAGTAATTCTACTTTATTTTCAGAAATAAAAATATTTAAACTTATGTTTCATAAAAACAAAGATATAGATACATTTTTTATGTATTTATATACACATAAATACAATCTTTTAAGACATTTATATTGTACTTGACTGTTAGAATTGCTACTGTTAGTATCTCTTTAACTCTATATGTATGAAACTGAGCTCAGGAGTGATACAAAACATGCACCAGAAAAAGAAACTTTAAGCGGTACTGTCTGAAGAAACGCAGAAAGAAGAAGGTGTATTTGGATGGCGGAAATGGCAAGGGAATAAGGTCTGCGGAACATAAACTACTCTAGAGGTAAAGATAATCTTCTACTGCAAGCTCACTTATAAACCGCTGAGATATTCTCGAATCTTTCTCTTTCTCTTTGTCTCCCTCCTTTGCTTGCTTCCTCTCTTTCTCATTTTTCTATCAAATGAAAGAGTGAAGTAAGGATAGCGACCAGCAACTTCCGCAGTAATTCCGGGCCACTGTCATTAACAGAATCACCTCGGCAGTGTGCCACGCTCACGCGGGAAAAATGAATGATAACTGCTACCACTCACTCTTACTCTATCTCTCACCTTTTCCTTCTTCTCTTTCTCTTTTTCTACGCACTGTACCTGACACTTTGTACTCCTACTATTTTTTCTTACTTACGCGCACTCTTGCACTCTGATGCATTATTTCTAGCTTCTACATGGGCGGACGTATGTATGTCCGTGCACGCGCAATGCATCCACTTCAACTTCCTTCTGCTATTTCTTCTTTTTTCCTAGTTGAAGACAGAGAGAAAGGCATACAGAAGGGCGGATGGCGACGTTGGTGGTAGTGGTGGCATCCTGCCAGGTCGTTAAAGAGATTCTCGCGCAACTTTAAGGGTGCCATAAACCCGTGAATTTATCTTGCTCTTTCTTCTCTTTGCAGAGTATAGTTCTCACACCCTCTATCTCTCTATCTTTCTCTACCTCTCCCATTCACTCTGGGCTTCTCAGTGCACGCGCGTGCGTATGTCCTAATGAACAAGTGTGTATATCTGAGAGCGCATATGTTTGTAAGTTTTTCTGTGATTTTAAGTTAAGTGGAGTAAATCCAAATTGCTTGAGTTTTCCGTATACATTATTTATCTTAGTCTTAAAAACTGATTTTCTATCGATCATTTCCAATTTTATTTTGTGTTAGTTTAAACGCTTAAATTTTGAATAATATTTTGACATTTTATTAAATATATATGTTTAATAGGTAGCCTTACTTGTACTAAAAGAAATATAGCATCTCGAATATAATATATGAAAGTTAAAACGCTGTATAGATATAATAAAACAAAATATTTATGGTATTCCATATCGTATAATTCCAATAGTTTAACACAGCTTTAAAACGTGAAACTTCAACTTTTTTAGTGGACAAATTAGGATGCTTCATGTCATTTGTGTTGCTGCATATAGTTATTTTTTTCTGTTTGTTAAACGGGCTTCGTGTAAAACTATTTGAACAAGTTAAAAATATTAATTTAAGTTTTAACAAATCTTTAACTGTTTTATTGATTATTATTCATTTTACCTATTAGAAAATTAGATTTTAATATTTAACTATAGTCAGTAATCGACCATTAACAATACTTTTCAGTCAAAAGTAATGATTTCTAGTTTATTTAGAAATTTAAATAATAATAGCATCTATCATTATCGAATGGAAGAAAAAAGCAAGAATAATCGTCTCTGTTTATGATTCAACGAAATTTCACTCGGTAATATTATAATATTTGTTAAACTACCGAACGTGCTACAAGATTGCATACAACGTAACATAAGCGATTGACGCTAATGTTTGAGTGACATTACAGTTGTTTTCCACGATTAGGATGTTTGAAGAAATCAAAATTCAGTACTCGTATAAATGATTTTTTTCTTAAAAAAAAATATAAAGTCACTATGAAAATGAATTTTCAAATTGAAATTTGATGGTTGATGTTATTTTTAATTTTACTATCGAACTTTTTTCTCAATATTCAAGAAGTTGAAAGTAATATGCGTCAACAGATTTATATTTAATAATATAGTAAACGTATAGAAATATTTAAGTTTTTATTTACTATGCATTTAAATAAAATTAAGTTTAAAAGAATTTAGTTTTTTTAAATATAAAAAGTTATTAATTCTTTAAATTGTATTAATATTATATGTATATTAAACGAAATGGACCAGCATACATTGTATGCATTAGCAAGTAATATTTTACTATTTATGTAGATTGTAATAAAAATTATTTGTCTTTGTATGGAATGATATCGTAAAAATGTCGAATTAATACAAACTAGTGACTATAGTTTTATGTAAAGTTACAAAAAAGCGGTCACCAATAGTTAATAAATGGAAATGTATAAAGCTTCAAAATTTACTACATACTAGTAAAAAGAGGTACGCGAAATGACACAAAATCGCGCTATACACGATTATATACCACGAGAGTACCCTATAGTGTACTTTTTCTCTACGTTCATTACGTGTCTTTGTCGCTGTTCTCATGGTTGTTGTTGTCAGCGTTGTCGTCCTCGTCGTCGTCGTCCCAAATGACGTGTTTGATGAGACACTTCGTATATATACATATAGAATAGAGAAATGCATCGTATAGTTCCAATGATGCTACAGTAGCTCCTAGGAGACACTTGGCACTTTGCGAGACGTCGTTTTCCTGGGAATATGGATCGTAATAGCCAATCAAAATCAAGATGACGATGTACATGCAAGTAGTAGTTACATGTATGTGAGTTATTCCTAATGAAAATGTGCATCAACAGTGCATTGTGTCATATATAAAGTTCAATACAATTTTATTGTATAAGAAATCGAGAAACATTGAATGAAGGGTTCCTTACAGCATGCTAATGTACATGTCTATACAAATATATATATATATATATATATATATATATATAATCTCACCGTACCGTTCTTCGATAATTATTATTTCTATTCAAAATTAATGATGGAACTGACATTTATGAAAAAAAATGATTATTGAGGATAAATTTACTTATACATGAAGAAAAAACTTTTTAAAGTTCAATCATTATTTTTCAATTTATTTAATTATTGATTTAACGATATGTACATCAATATTTTTACTCATTATACTATAGAAAATTCTGAAAAAGTTTTTATTTATTGATTTAATGGATTAAGTTCGTAAGATGATTTGAAACAAATAAAATACGGAATTAGCCTTAATTTTTCTTTTCTTATGTACCATAAAAGCACTCATCACGAAATTCCAGAAATGACGTTCTGGATATTACTATATTACTCTGAAGTCTATCATTCATAAAGTTATATATGAATAGTTATAAGCAAACAAACGATTGTCGAGGAATGTTTACGAAAATAAAAGTGTGCTCGCAATAAAATACATTTATTGAGGGAAGAGAGAAATTTTTCGAAAGTTGTCAGTTTACAACTTTATTACCAAATAGAACAACTCCGTTTCTCTCGTTTAAGCCTGCATGCATATACGTATGCACGTACACACGTTCGTACACGCAAACGAGCTCATACACACGCCACACGTACATCAGCTTGTGCAGTTGCGTGGTCCTGTGCGTTCATGTGTTTAATACAGTTGCTACCTCTAGTCTGTCGTGTGAAATGCATATCCGCCGTCTATGCTGTCCATACTTGTTGGGATCCTATTCAGAATAAATAGCAAGCATGAACAGTAACGAGGAAGCGAGGAATACGCGGAGGTGTCAATATATGTTCCATCGTCTACTTCTCCACCCGCTTTGTTTTAACTATATTGCATACAGAGCGAACGAATTCGCGCTCTCCTATGAATTATTATTATGATGAATAGAATATACTACAAATACATCCATTTCCAGTTAAATATTTTTATTTACTTTAGAAAAAATTATTAAATTATTTTACAATATATTGAAAATAAAATGTATCATCACGTAAGACCGAATTCCATTCACAGATTACAAATTTGAAATTAAAAATAATTTTTAAAATTAAAATTTATTCTTAAATAAATAATAATTTATCTCCTTGAAATACCTAGCTACAATATAAAAAAGTAATTTCGATATATACGACAAACAAAAAACATCTAATAAATTGCATATAATATTTCATTTAATTGTATGCTTAGTATTTCAATAAAATAAAATGTATTTGAAACAATATTATCAATTTTTATTTTTATTTTTCGAATTTCAAAAAGCAATTTAAATTTAAATAAGAATAAATATACTGACTTTAAATATCGCTATTTTTATGACCAAGATCTTAAACTATGAAATATTTAATAGTATAAATTTTGTAAAATTTTATATTTAAAAAATTGAACAAGCTATTGAATTTATAAAATGCATAAAAATATTTGGTAAAGAATTGAAAGCCAGTTTGTTTCAATGTCATTTTATCTTCTAAAATTATAATCATTATTTAAAAGTATAATAAAAAATATGTTGCTTAAAATCTTCGATTAAAAATTTTAATTATAAATTAAAAGAATCATTATATTCCAATTTAAATGAATCTAATATCAATTACTTTACGTTCAATTCTATTAAAACGAAATGGTAATAATTATACTTAGAATCTCAGAGAAGTATTCGTGTAATTTCTTATAAAGCTAAAGAAATAAAAATATATTCTTTTCTGACTGACTAAATATTTTAAATTATATGGATGAATTAGTATTCATTTTAAGCTAGCTTTTTAAGAAAGTATTAATTTAAATATATTTGATAGATTAAAAAACTCAAATTTAATACTATTCGATGCATTATATTTTAACATAACGGCTTTAGAGGTAATTAATTCGGATATTTATCGTTTTGTAACCATAAAAGTACTTGTTATTCTAAAATTATTATATTATTATTTTGTAAATAATTACCGGAAACATTAAAGATATAGAAGATCACGTGATTCATTATTATCATTATTATTCTGGATTTTTTGCAAGAATATAACAAGATATATATAAAAGTATAATATATGTAGTTTTTGAAGATTATTTTTATTGACTTACATAAGTACATTTACAACTGAAGTATGCAGTATAAAAAGTTTATTTACAATAAATAAATTTAATTTTACTGTATACAAATTTTTTAATTCGAACAGGTTTTTATAAAAACGTCTTGGGCTACTCCTATGTACGTGTAATAAATATAATATCAAAATATTTCACATATATTGATATATTTCATATATATTTATATATATTTTATAAAAAATATAAGTTTCTTCCTACCTACTGTTCGTACATTAACGAACCGTTCGTACGTTTACTGTCCTACTTTTAAATGAAAATATAACAATAATTTTAATATATAGTACGTATATAATAAAATAAATAATAAATAATATTAGTTTATAAAAATTAAAAAGTACCAAGTAATTTTCAAAATTTATAGAGTATCATTAAAGAATTTATATTGGATTTTGTTGATTATAAATATTAGAGAATTAAAATTTACAATAAAAATCAGACACCGAATAGTTTGAAAAAATTTGTATGACAAAGAGCTTATAAAATTTCAATAGTTAAAGTAAGTAAAGTATATGTACTATTAGTTCGACCGCACAGGTATTATCTGAGATTGCTGGCACTTTCATTCACATGTGTCGCTGAAAATACACCTCAGGCTTTGGTGGCTCTTGCCTGATGCCTCCGCGAAAGTATGACGTGACATTCCTCGTGGATTGCGTCAGGCTGTGGTTACACTTGCAGCATATCTTCACGCCGCAAAATCGTCCAGTCACGAGGCTCGTAGAGAGCTCGTTGAACATCTATGGAGCTTTTGAGAGAGGATTGAACTGGTTTATGTACGTATATTTTGGACAACTTTATATAGTACACTGGCGAATTGCAATTTCATTGGTGAGAATTGAATGTCGCGATTATGACGAGTTCTGAACTACTGAAGAAGAGTCGCAATTGAAATGTAAATAATCGTGTCAAGGACTTTTGGATGGTTTGTGATTTTATAATTCAGATTAGCTTTTAAGACACGAGGACTTGGGGCAGTCTTGGTTAATGATTGCCTAAGATATGTTAGTTTATCTTAGTTATTTAGGTCATTTAAATTTTTGCAGTTTTCCACAAGTTGAATAAATATTTCAGTTATTTGTAAAAATTGATAGCCAATATTTCAATATTTTATGTATTAAAAAAATGTTTAAAGTATTTATCATATAGTTTTCATCATAACATATCATCATATGTTTTTATAGTTAAATATATAAACATTATATTATTGTAATATTAATTCATTGCATTATAAAAATTAAGATCTATCAAATATAGTAGAAAAACATTAAATTTTATGAATTTCATTATAAAGAAACTGAATATTCTGAAGCTAAAAGTATTTTAGTTTGTCATGCTTTATAATACGTAGAAGATGAATATTAATTTTCAATTAGTGAATTGAATACACAAGTTTTTATAAAAACAATAAAATATAATAAAGATATCCTTAATTTCAAGTATAATTTTGAGAAATTTTGATTAGTAAAATACAACATGTGTAAATGAAGATGAAAAGGAAAAATAATGGAAATTTATGTTCATACATGTAATAGAGTTAAGGAGCTAAAAGCGCTATATATACACTAAATATGCTTTAAATCTGAATATTTTACAAAATAAGAACATAAGTTTTGTTTTGTTGCTTGAAAGTATTCGAATAGATGGAATGCAAAGACTGCAGAAATGCTTAAGAATTAAACTAACTGAATTCAGTCTAATGCACTACGAGTCAACAAATTGGTACGGAATCAAAAACTTTTCTAAACAAGTTTAGTTACATATAAACGCGGCACTGCGTTTATCATTCATAAAAAGCAACTTATCATTCATAAAAAGCAACTTATCACTCATAAAAAGGTTAAGCGGCACGGACGACAACTTTAATGAGATACTTTACGAGCACATTTAATGCAAAATATCTGTGTCGTTAAGTACATCGTCGTCGTTCTCGTTGTCGTTGTTGTCGTCGTCGTCGTCGTCATCTCTTTAAAGAAGGGAGAGTCAAGAGCTCGACGTCATTAACAGTTTGATAGGAGCTGAAGCTGTAGAGTTCACAATTATTTAATTTATATATGTAGATTGTATTATTATATTATATTTATATTATATATAGAGATTATCGCTTTTTGTTCTATTTAATCGCATAAAAATTCATAGCAGAAGAAACAGTATATATAGAGATAGAGACAGTGGAACGAGAGGAATGTTAATACAAATAGTTCACATTCTTTTTGTCAATTCATGTAGGACGATAGTAGTTTGCTAAAAATTTAATTACTGGTTAATTTATCATGTCATTTTAGAGTTAAGTAGTACATCATACGTGATCAAAAATTTAAAAATCAATTTTTGTTCAAAAGTTATTTTATAGTTTGAACTAGAAATTATGGTATTAATATAAATTGTGTGATTTTTTTATAAAAAATGATAAAAACTAATATTGTCTCGGTATATATTTCCAAATATTTAGGTAATAGAAAGGTAAATTTATAAATAAAATCTAAACAAAAACGAACTGTAAAAAAGATGTATATTTAAAATTTTATTATTATTTAATTGTATATACGTGGTACAAAATTCTTCTTGAATTCTCGATATCGACAAAATGATACTCTCAAAATGAAAATATTCTTTCCCGTGTTCTTTTCCTCGCAATTTTGGTATCATTGTCATAGCTTTTGGGGTTGGTAACATTGCTAATATTATTTAATAAAGCAGTAAGAAAGCAACTAAAAATTTTATAGAGACAACAATACAATAATAAATTCAAAGGAAATATCATGAAACAAGTCACTAGAGCAAAACTAAAATTTTTATTGTATCTTCCGATGATGCATTACCTCTCTCTCTATCTCATAAAGTAATCAGTCAAAGTCAAAAAGAAATTTTCTCGGCTTTCGTGCACACGCAGCGACACATAAATCGCCGATCATTTCAACGTTGCACTCCTTTACGATTTTTCTCCCTCTTCGAAATCGGTGCTACTACTACACTGGCGGAGCTCGCGGCGGCCTTTCATATCTTCCAGTCCCCCGTCCCCCGGAGCCCGTGTCCGTAAATGGCGCGAAAGTGTGTACCAACTGCGCGTCGTCTGCGAAATCGCAGTAAGACTGGCCGCTAGCTTCGCAAAATTATAGCCGGGTTTCTTGATCGCTTACGAGAGAATCTCCGCCCAGCTCGCTCTTACACGTATAACAGCTGAGATAAGTCGCGCGCCGAACTCTCCAAACGTGTATTATACGTGCATGCGTGCGTGCGCGTACGTATGTGCACCGTACGTAGACTTCACTTGACAGTTCGCCGGTCGTGATTTATGCCGCCGCCCGGCGCCGTGCTTTTCGCTACTCTTGGCCCGGAGCCCATCGCTTTTCTGTAAGTCCATCCTTGTCTTCCCTCTTTGTCTTCCTCTATGTCCTTCTCTCCTCTTCCGCTTCCGTTCGGTTAACATTTTTGGTCAGTGTATATGCTCTAGGAAAGGAAAATGCCGCTAAATCGCAGAAAGTCGAACGATTTTCGTACAATTGTTGCGGTTCTATCTTTTTATTTTCCTCTTTGGTAAGTATGGAAATCACAAGACCGAGAGATCTTCCTTTTTACTTTACACACCATGTATGAGTATGGATGTTCTTATGTGATAGAGGAAAAACTAAAAAAGAAATTTCATAAATATGGGTTGAAAATGTGGTTTGACAAAAATTTATTGTCCAGAAAAAAAGAATATATTTAGAAAATTAGATAGATTTTTTTGGTCTGATTTGCAGTGTGCCATTTTTTCTCAGTACTCACATTTCAGATAATTGTATTTTTAAAAAGACAAATATTTTAAAAAATGACATTACATTTTATTTTTTCAAATAGTACTATGCATTTATTTTTCTAATGTGAACTAACGCACACTAAATATTAGAAAATTTTTGTTGCACTTTTCCTAATTAAACTTGACTTAATGGATAATTAATCGAGCACAAAAATATTTAAGTGTAAAAGAAAAGCGAATTAATTATTAAATAAATTATGCATTTTGTACTTATAAAATTTGTAAAGCTATCATTTTACCAGCAGAAGTAATTTTTTACTTGATTAATTCTTGAATTGAAACGTGTACAAATGCTAAAATCTGAATTATGAAAAGCAATTAATTTAATCTAAAGTTATAAACCTATAATTCGTGAAGATACTTAAATGCAGAAGTGATCAATTGAACTATAAAAATCAAAACACAATTGTGATGATTGTTTTTTATATGCTTATTTTACATGGTTATCATCAAGTGCGATTATTAAAAGTGTATGCATAAATAAAAAATAGCTTTGTGAGACTATTATTCAAGAAATGGGAATAAATAGACATAAATTTTATAACGTAAATGACAAGAATTGTTAACTCAATCTTCCGTAATCGAAGAACTCATTATCACTGTTTATAATTTAATAAAACAGAAGGAAAAAAGAAAATAGCGCATCGAGCAAACCATTTAATACGTTGTGTAACCCGTAATGCATTGTTGCGTATTCCTCCCACATTTACTCTTGTCGCTACTGCTTACATCGTAGGTTCGTATACAAGTGTATATGTTTTTTGCATATCTGTACAATAGAACATGAATGAGATCCGTGAAATACGTAGGACGTATTTAGCTGTGGCATGGAGGAATTCCACTCAGAATGTTAATGCGCAAGTAAGCTAATCAATATAAGGTATAATCATTTAACATCGGGTACGCAAATTACTTCAGCATAAAAATTCCATTGATGAGCGAATACGTTTATTAATTTACCTAAACTTTCTACAAAAATTTTCTTATTGGATTTAAAATAAATTTAGTGTAATATTTAAATAGATTTATTAAATTGTGATTATATTATACACTGATGAATATTATAATAAATACGTTTCAAATAAGTGCTTTTAATATAAAAGGAAAAATGTTTCCCAAGTAATGATATTAATTATTTGATATAAATGATTAAACTCTGTAAAATAAAAATAAAAAGAATAAAGAAAACAAACAATGAATTAGTGAATTAGTACTGAATAAAATTGTCGAAGCACTTTCTTAACAGATCTTGCTCGAATAAATTCAATGAATTTACGCTGATTTGAATTTCGTAGCAATTTTTTGGTGCGCAAAGTGCACTGATATACGTATGCTCAACAACGACGATGATGGTGTAAAAGTAGGAAGAAGAAAGTTCGTGACACGGTTATTTTTTTGCGTAATTTATTTCATTAAAAAGTTCTCCGATAAATTCAAAGAGACCTACATTTTTGTAACAGTCAGAGCTTTTGTTGCGCACAGAGAAAGAGGTCAAAATAAAATGAAGAGTAGATTAATAGATAGTTAGTTAGATTAGCTAATAATAGATAACGCAAATTTTTATTTTTAATTTTTTTGCTCGTGATCAGCATAAAATATATATATGTGTGTTATTAGAGAATACACATTTTACAAAATTTTTGAGACATTTTACGATTTCTTACACATTTTTCGGTGAACATTATGCAATACGAAATTTCTTATGCAAACTTAATTTTGGAATATCGAATAATTTTAGATTCATTTTGAAAAAACATTTAAAGTACTGTATATATGATAATAAATAATGATTTTTTTCTATTAATTTTATATTAATGATACTTCTAACATATGTATATGCAGCTGATTAGATTCCCATAATTTCATATAGCTGCAATACTGTAATTTATAAAAATTTAAATTAAAAATGAAACTCCCACTTAATAAATCAATACCAAAAATTATTATGATATATAAAAAACTTTTACGATAATAATAAGAAAAGATAAAATAGTTTTTTAACGACATTTTTACCAACTAATTTAATTACTGAAGCTTGTAAAACTAAATGAAGTAATTTCAACAATATAATTACTTAGCAGTATTTGTACAAATTAAATATAATTAGATATAAATGAATATGTAAATTAGATTCTAGTTTTTTATAGCTTATAATTTAGATTCTACAATCAAAACATGCACGAATAATATAAAAAAGTAAAAGCATTTGCGCGTAATTTTCCAATACTTAGCTTTAAGTTATTACTTAAAAAAATGTTATCAGATTTTAATTAGTAATCTTAAAACAATGCATCAAATAAAACCTCGATAAAAAGTCAAAAACATTTATGAATGCTTAAAATCATTCGAGACTTCATCATTCAATTGAATATTTTATTTCTCTACGTATTGTAGGCGAAAGCCCGGTGACCGCTCGCTATTTAAATCGCATCGGTGAAATTTAGATTGCGAACATGCAAGAAGATGGTCACTAAGAACAGCTTGCATTTAACGCTTCGCACGGGCAGCCATGTTAATCCATCGCTTAAATTTGAACAGGACCAGTGCTCGAAAAGAGAGCCAAGCATCGTCTCGGTTCGTTAACAATAGTGTGCCAACGACGAATTAGACGATAGGAAGGAAAAGGAGGCGTCCTGCCGATGCATAATTCAAGCGCATACAACAGCGACAACGTCGTTCCGTATTTTGTGTGTCTCAGAGACAAAATACAGGTCCTAGTGCAGAAAAAGCGGCTTGGTTTATGGACTCAAGGTTTTTAGTTGTAAAAATATCGAATTATCCTTTTGGACGGTAGCGACGCTTCGTTACGTCTATGAATTTCATCCCTTTTTTCTTTCACTTCGTTTCATTTATTTTTCCTTTTATATCTTTGATGAATTGATGCATTTTTTATCAATACTCGTTACTTTTATTTTTTGTAGGATACCCATTACTAGGAATTAAGGCGGATAATCGATTTTTTGACCTGTTCAATACTACTTAAGGTTTTGCCTTCTTAGCCATTCCAATATATAAATTACATTTTATTATTGTTATCATCATAATTTATCAAACATAATTGAAAACATTTTGGAAAAATTGGAATTTAAATTCTAAGCTAATTGTATTCGTAGTACTGATATGACTTGTGATCTCAAAATATAGTGATGCATGAATTTAATTAGAACATCGTTTATAATATGATAAAATATTAATAATCAAAATAACCTTGGGAAATGATTATCTTACTTGACAGACTATTTAATTCTTCTTCGTTCTCTTTGCAATAATGTTGTCGGTTAAGATAGAATCACAGAAAGTATAAATTAAAATTTATCCAAACTCAGCACTCTTAATTCGATTTAAATGCAGTAACTACATTAAAAGCACAAACTTCGATTTATCAGTGGCTCGTCTATTTATACAAACTTTATTACGAACTTTCTGTCCAAAATAAAGTCATATAATTTGAAATTGTTGCGCTAAACTATCGGTGATTAAAAAAAAGTATAATATTCGATTCACTTCCCCATCTTTCTGATCTCATCTTTGTTTCTTTGGTTCCGCTACACATCTCCTTGTTTTTCGTCAGAGCATTGGCACAAGCAAAGGGTGTCGAGAGCTCGTAGACGAAAGGGAATTACATTGGAACTTATCTCGATCGCATTAACTCGATTACAGACTCACTTATGCGAGCATTTGAACCACCCATGAGTAGAAATTAAGAGACGCGTTACTGGCATTAACTTTACGAATATGCATTGTACTATACTGGCCTTCCCTTGACAATGAGAAAGTTCAAACAAATGGTGGACGGGACTGAGGCCAAGGTATGTGAGACCACAACATTGACTTTGTTAGAATGCATAATTCGTATGGCACTTAGAGAACAGCAGCTTTCGATATTATAACTCGAAAAAAGAGATATCAATAAGTTATCATATATTATCAAAGCTTGCATTCTTTATAGTAATATCATACTTTTAATAATAAACATTTTAAAATATTGCAAGCTATACATTACTGTAATTACCGTTGTATAATTGTCGTTATATTATGAAGATAATTATGTGACACTCTCTTTACCACGGTTACCACATTTACATGGATCATTAAATTAATACAACTATTATTTACTCTTTTTGGTCTTCATCTATTATCAGACTAAATTATTTAAATATTTTGTTTAAATTATACAAAAATTAAGTTTTGTTAATAAACAAACTACTAAAGCTAAACATACGCAAATATGAAAAATCTATGAATTTTATAATTATGAAAGAGTGATAATTTATATGATTGTATATCTTGTTTATTGCGAATAATATACTATTCTAAAATACCCTAAAACTAACTCATCATCAAAATCTCTACATATATGCTCCACAAGTGTACACGTATGTATGTGAGTATATAATTTACAAAATTTTTCTCACCCACAAATAGCATCAATGCTGCCTAACTGAAGTGCTCGGCATTATCTTAGATTTACGCGTACAATCTCATATTTTCTCTCTTTTAGTTGAAAAACTTCTCTACATATTTATCTCCTTCCACATTAACACAACTTTTCTTCGTAACGATCTATATACGTTCAGAGAGTGAAGCATTTGATAGATCTGTTTTGACATTTTCCTGAGTAGTAACAGGATTGGCATAAAAGAAAATGTCAATTTAGATAATCCTGTTGTCTGTCTTTCTCTCTATCAATTTATGTACATTAGTGTATTTTCACGTTTATGTATATGTGTATATATATATAAAAGCGAAAAAGACTTTAAAAGAGTTTTATTCAGTTATTCAGTTTCAATAGATTAATATATTATTATTGAAATATGATATATTGATATATTGACATATTCTAATATATATTAAATGTAGTTTCAAATATATTCCTTAAGGTAAAATATGCGACAATAATCAAACTGTGCAGTAATGAAACATTGTTTTCAAAAAACAATGTTCAGTTGCTTTTGAAAGTTCGAATTTATTACATTCTTTATATTTATTATCATAAATGATCAGCAGTTCTGATGAAAAGATTAATGTACGAAACACAGATTTTTCTTTATACCAGAAAAGCAATTTTTTAAGAATTTATGAATATCATATAACTTTATTATATAACTTTATCGAAAATTTATGAAAGAACATAAATTGTAATAGATCTTTTGAATTGATTTTTAGGAGTCAAAATTATAAAATTTTATCTCTAATTAGTGATTTAGTTTCCTTTCATATTAAATATAATAATTTCTTCAATTATATACATTTAAAAAAATACTTTTCAGATCGATTATTTATCATAAAAATATTCAAAAGAACTTGGAAATTTCTTATAGAAATATTGAGTTAATTTAATTTTACTTTTTAGTAAAATTCTAAAACTTTAATCCTTCCAGTTCACTTTTTCTATCTGTACTCCTCTAACGTTTTCTCTTCTATATTTTTTATAATTGTGAAGATAGTAGCACCTGGTTCGCAAATAAATTCTTATACATACATGCGCTCGCATGCAGCACTCAAACACATAATTTCTGCGATTCGAGTTCGAATGTTTCTAGTTTCCAGTCGACGTGTTTGCTACTAGTCATGTGCAAACGGCGCACGCGTGCGCACCCACAACATACAGGAGGAAAACCAAGAGGCAAATAGCCAAGGCGATTCTTTACGAGTAAAAGCAAATGTAGGACACGACGCTGCCACAACTACACGGAGTTTTACATTCGGAGAGTCACTGATTCCATCCGCGCTCATAACATATCACTGTGCTAGGTCCAACGCGCCAATCGTCTACGCATACAAGTTTAAACATACAATAAACCTTTCAAATAAGATTTTAGTGCACTATATGTTTTTAGTGCACTAGTTAAGACTTTTCATTATGAATCGTATACTCGCTCTTATTTGAAAGTATAAAGTATACAGTAAGAAGAGAAGAGCATTATACTCTTTTATGAAACACGTGTCTTAGCTTTTATATGTTCAGCTTGCGATCAGTCTTTGTATAATTACTATATTGCGGAGAGTTTATAAAAAATGCTGAAAAAAGTCGTGCTTCATAAAATGAAATCGAAGTATCTCGAATAAAAATGATTAAAATCTCTTTAAAAATGCATTTACACACTGATATAATTCTATAAAGTTTACCGCAGATAAATGAAAAGTGTATTTTTCAAATGAAGCCATTTTAAAATTAAAGTAAAATATATTACGTATAAAACAAGGTTACGTTGTGAACAGTAGTTCCAGTATTCTATAGTAAAGATTAGAAAAATTTCTAAAAGTTTAATTAAGAGTTAGTTATTTCAGCGAATTATAAAACTCTGCCATAATTCACAGAGTTTTATGAGATTTTTGCGATAGCATTTATTGCCAAAATAAAATTCTTATGTAAAATATAATTTTAATAATTTTATACATCCTACATACTGTATTAAAATATTTCTCAATTAATATTCTTAGATATGGGTATTTCATAAAAAATTTGATATCCAATTCAAAAAGTTTGAATTAATTGTAACATTCGAGTGTCAAGTGGAGTGATTTTCAGAAAAGTAGAAAAAACAATTGCTTCTCGTTTCGAAATAAAGTTTCTCGTAAATAGTCTTTTAGTCGGAGCACTTGAGATCACAACAGTACGCTTCTCAACATCGACACTTGGCTTAATTGAGCGTGAAAATGCACCTTTTCTACAGAATAAATTCCCCACCCAGTGACTCTCACACGAAAACCAATAATACAGTCGTAGAAAAAACACACGATTTACATTCGCGAGCGCATTTACCTCTCCCCAGGGGCTATGCAGTCGAGATCGCTTTATTGTTTCAAATTAGCATTGTTCCCTCAAGAAACGTTCTACTGATTAACCGCGTGCACGCTCCAAGTATCTCCACCTTAAGCTGATTTCGTGCTCATTCAAATGCAGACGCCGCCACCGCTGCTTGCGCCGCACCACTCTCTTGACTCCTTTCCATTCTGCCTCTCGTTTAAAGATATGCGCGGCTCCTACGTGAAAGGACGCGGCAGCAAATATCGAGCGCTCGCTTCGCTTTATCGACGAGCATTTTTTAGAACCGGCTTTTTCATTCCTTCTCTATCGTGGATCTCGCGCCCTGAGGGTCGACGACCCGCTGTAACTACGTAGCGCCTGTTGTTTGAACCATTTTTTACTTTTTTGTTTAATGCGAGCAGCGACAGCGCGATTTATGAGTGTAGTGCTATGCTGTGTAAAAAATGGGAGCGCGGGCTGTTATGGATTAATCAGTTATCGCCATGCGATCGCAAACTTCGTTATACGGAGGAGCCACTACGTGGCTCGGACATAGTTGAAAGGAGAACATTGAGAGCCAAGAATCGGGCGCAACTTTTTTTTCAATTTAGATTATTATGAAAATTGTAAGATGTTGATTATGTGCCCTTGATTTATGGTGTTAATTAACGTAAAAAATGAAACGCATATTTGATGACCGCGCAGTGGTATGCGAAAGATGCATGAATACTTCGTTCAAATGTACTACTATAAATGCAATGTAAGATAACGTCGGGACTGGAGATATGTGATTTAATAATTCGCTTGGCTAAGTCGAAAATTTTTAATTTAGAAATCTGGTTGAGCGCATTACTCCAAAAAATTTCTACTCAATAGTGAAGTCTCGAAATTTCTGAATTTTAAGATTAGCTTTTATTAAAATATACTAAACGCGTAAATTGATTTATTCCGTTTTCATACTTTTCTCGATATTATTTTTCAAATTTTTCTTTTTTGATAAATTACACATGAGCGATATCGTAATTAATTTTATTTACAAGATATGTCTATACTGTAGCATTGCTAATCAATTATTTTGCACAATTAAAAATCTCTACCAAGTTTATAATGCTCACGTACAGATCCATTTTAACAATTTGAATATTAATGATAAAGCTCTCAATGCTATCCTTAAATTTATTCATCTTTATGCAACGCATATGTCATGAATATTCCATTATCGGAATACCTCAAGATACTGATATAAAACTAATCTTTTCTAATATTTGCGAGCTAATAAAGCATTGCCGTTACAATATTGAAACTTTCAAGAGCGACAGGAATAGGAAAGATTGAGGTCTTAGGGATTCTGCCGTTGCAGGTTACTCGAGTCACAAGTCGAATACGTCGAATGCGTGACACACACACGATGAAATGAGTGAATCGCTCGGCGAACTATTCAGCTCCGGGATATACAGAAGCGGTTTATGGATGAGTCACGAGTGCCTTTCGGACTCATTGCACTATAAGGACGTCGGATCTAACCACAGTTGCCCATCAAGAACGAGCAGAGCAGATACTTTACGGGAGTTTGTTAATGCAGCGAGAAAGCACTCAAAACTCGTTTCAAGGTTGGACGGAAGCTAAATGTATTATAAATCGAAATAATAAGATATTTCGTTTACGTCAGAATCAAATCAGTTATTGTTTTTGTTATTTATGTAATTGGAAAGTGAATGAATCGGTTGATAGCAATCGTTTTATGCAGGACGTTACTTAATTTGACTGGAGGATTCCAGTAGAGCTTAAACTGAAATAAACCAGGAGTAATGCTTTTGGAGCGATTTACTGGGATCTGTTCATTTCCACATTGAATAACTATTAAACTTTGCTGTCCGATGTGAAAAATCATGCATCTGCTAAATATATTTTTACAGATTAAAATCTACGTATGAATGGATTAATATTTCAAATTGCTAGTAACTCTCGAATCGATGTTGAATTAATTTATTACACCATTGAGATATATGAGAGTTGAATGTACGGTACTCACGTAATTTATATTTATTAGACAATTATAAGTCACCTATTTTATTTCATTTCTCATAGAATCTATTACTATTTGTATTTTAATTACAAGATATGGGATGTTAAAAAGGGATTACGTAAATAAGAAAATACTTATGAGATTAAATCAAGAAGTTTAGTATTACTGCGCTAAACAGTTAACAACAGTTTTGATAAAATCAATTGATTAAATTGATTAATCAAAATAATTACTTCAGTGTACCATACTATATTTTGATAGTATAGCTTTGATTGGTTTAAATAATTAATTTTCAACAACCAATTCCATGTAAAGTATTTCTTCTATCCAAAAATAATAAAATAATTGCTCTTTGTATAATAAACAAAAAAATTCTTCTTTTAAAATTTAACAAAAATAAATTTAAACAATTAACATCATATTAGGAAAGAAAACTCGAAGATTTTTTAAACCATATATTTCTTATATTTTATGAAAATGTTATTTTAAAGCGCTTACATTTCTTTTAATTTATATTTTCATTATTTCAATCTTAAGAGATCATAATTTTAAATAAAATTAGCTTTAATTTTTCATATATGAAATAAGTTTTTAAAACACCTTAAAGCGATGTACTCAGATTCGTGTTTAGTTCCACAATAATAAATGTTGTTCTTCTTCTATGTGAGCATTGGGTAGCCATATCACAAAATATACTGTCAATATACAGGCAAATCCATTTCTGCAATAAGTAACATTTTATATTGACTCCTAAAACTGTTAAGATAAAAGCCAAATACAATACCGTAACAGGGCGCAAGATACATATCTCTTGAAAGATCACAGATACATATTAAATCTGCAATAGAAAAAAATATACGATGTATCCGAAGATTCGCAGTAACCTGTGAGTTCTAAGTCATCCAGCTTAACTGAATCCGTGTTGCAGGACTCTTGTAAAAGTCATCCGGCGCATCTCAAAACATTAAACTGAAACCGGATAATAGCAGTTAACTACAGCTAACTCGACAATCCGCGCAACATTTATGTTTTATTACCAAATCCAATAGACGTGTCTTACTCTGCTCCACGAACACGGATTGCCCTTAAAATGCGAAAGAGATCAAGGCTTACGCACTTTTTTACGAGAGACAGACTTATTCATAAGTGAAGTCTAAACAAAGAATTTGACAAACTTAAGGAAAAACTTTATGGCTTATGGCTCATGACTTTTACAGTAGTAAAATTTTACCTTTTTCAATAAATAAAAGAACTGTCTAATCTTTCGGAAAGACATCGTATCTTTTTAAAGTGAAGATTTTCAATTTTGAAATGGTCAGGTTGTCGATTGAGCCTTGCAGTGGCAGTTTTCATCAAACATAGAGTATATATATTTTTAATCGATAATAAAAAACTTCATTCTTAATTTCTTCGAATTGAATTCCATTCCACTCGATGTTAGAATTCCAATTATTCCACTTAAATGAATTCCATTTTAAATTAAAAATAATTCATTTATATTTAATATTCGGGTAATTACCTTGAAGAAAACTTGAGTTCAGTATAATGTGCGCTTTGCATTTATTAATCACTGTTTGAGATAGAAATATTATATATTAAGTTATTAAATAATTATTTTTCAATATATTTGCAATGTGTTTACTTTTTAATTATTGAAAAGAATGTATTTATAAAAAACGTATTAAAAAGAGATAATTTGGTATTTAATTTTATGTCTATTTTTTCATCACGAAGGAACGGAAATGCAAACAATTCGTGTATTGATAATTTAAATAATAATTTAAAACAATTAAATGATGTTGAATAATGTAACTACAATAATCCTAATAACGAACAATTCAATAAACCACGGTTAGTATATGATAATTTTTTATACAAATAATTATACAAAATAAAATTAAAAAATGTTGGATCAAATTATTAATACATAACATAATTCTTTTCTTTATCGCATAACGTATTATTTTAATTTTAATTTTTAATATATAATTAATTATTTTTTTTACGTGTTAAAAGTTGATTTAAACATATGTGATTATAGAGGTCCATGACATAAAACTTTTAATCTAGATTATGTTTGAAAAGAAGATTGGATGTTGTTTCGTACAAATACTATACTCAAGATTTTAGCAGAAGAGTCTTTATTTTTTTCTTCTAAATAAATACAAGTTAGAAACATTTTCTTTGAAATACGTTAATCTTTAACTTATTTGTCTTTAGAGCAAAGATTTATTTAAAAAATTTTAGCTTTCTAAGAAACTTTTCTCAAATAGAAGTATATTAAATTTGGTCCTAGTAAAATTTATAAGTGGACTGAACAAATACTTGCTGTGTTAACGCATCGCATTTCACAGCAAATATAACGTTGAAAATTCATAATAAAATAAAATACTTCTGTAAAAAAAGGATTTCTGTACGAAATTTATGTGATGTTGAAGAAATCATACTTAATACTATTTCATTCAAACAAGGAAAAATCTAATATATCAAGTATTTCGACTTCTTTTAGTTTTGAATGCGTGGTAAATAAAATAATCACATTATTTATATAAAGTTTATTTATCTCATCCCGTATGAAAATATTTTCTCATAGTTAACATTCTTGATGTATGTGCTTCGAGTTTGAAGTAAATTATTAAAATATTGCAACTCAGAAGTTGCGAAATCTATCAATTTGATTTTAAAAAGAGAAAGGCATTATCAAAATTGTTTAGAAAATACTGGTAAGCACGGTGAAAAATTCGTTGGCCAACGTAGTTCAAGAAAGCAAACTCATTGTTAATTTTTTCCTACCGGAAAAATGCTAAACCGAAAAAGAATTAAGATATTCGCGCTCGCATTTTCAGTTCCTTTTATTACGAAGATATTTTGTGGCTACGCCTTCTGGCTTATGTACACTAAAAGTACCAGACGCGGAAAATACTATAAATCCGTGTCGGTCTTCAGAGTCGTATTTTTATGCGTATACAGATATAGGAAACTAGAGTAGCGCCGACGTCGGCGTTGTTCCTGAATTATTAAAACGTAATCGCCGCAGTTTTAAGTAGACTCCGCTGTGCACGCAATCGGGTAATCCCATAATCTTTAGCAGACAGCGAAAGCGCGGAAAGGAGACATTTGTATACAGGTATAGGGTAAGGCTAAATGGGCTGAATCGATCGCTCGTATAGCATACCACCATTGCTTTAATGCTCATATATATATATATTATAAATAATAAAAGTAAAAAAAGTAAGAGACAATTTTGTAAATTTAAAGCGTCTTTCTGAACTGGTAATTTTGATTTTCTAAATTTATACGATAATTCCGTATTCAGTTTCCAAAAACAAATGCATTTTTAAAACATGTTTAGTCTATCTGACATGTTTTTAGCTCGAAGTTGTTATTATCTGTAATTAATGTTTTAAATGGAGTACAATTTTTAGTGAAATGTGAAACTGAGAATCTTATGACTATGCGATTATATTCAAAATAAAAAATATTTGTCTCAATCGGTATTTGTTTTCGCCTCTTTTTTCTTCACATTTTATAATTACATTCTATTTTTTATGAAAACAGAATTAATAAATTAACTTTAACTAAGATTCTGGTGATCATCGAAATTAAAAGAATTTTTAAAGTTACCTATCATGGGAGCTCGATTTTTGTTTTTGTATAATTAAGACTTTACAAAAAAAAGTTAAATTAATTTTAATGTCAATTGAAATAATCTCGTCAAAAATAGTCGATTTTTTATAATTGCGTTCAAATTTTTATTACAATTTAATTTTTTCTATCAATTATTAAAAATTGATATTTCTGAACTCACATAATTACAACGATGAAAAGTTTTACAACTAAATTATTATTAAAATTTATAGCAATAATTAAAAACATTATAATGTTACAAAATAAAATTGTAAAACATAACATGACTATACTTTGAAAATTGTCTTTTCTAATAATGTGTTAACACGTTTTTTCAACAATATAATAATCGGAAATAAAAGAATTTTCAAACGATCTAATTTTGTATTGGAAATAATCGTTTTACAGCATTATATTTTTTACTTCATATTTTAATTCTAAATTTTATTAATCTGTATTTATAATCATTGTTATGCTGAAATAGATACCACACACAAAAAATATGATTCTTTCATAAAACCAACTATTCTACATGCGAACTAAAAATCTTTTATCTCCTATCATCTACCGAATTTACATTCGCCTCCGGCTTTTCACCCAGCCATCCCCTAATTCTTCCCATCCACATTTCATTCGCATTCTCAGGATCTTCGACTTTCTCACGTGACGGAGTCTCAACTACTCCCCGTTCGGCAATTGGTAGCTCGTCTCGTCTATCGGTTGGCAGTGCTGAAGAATTTGATATCGAATTCCTCCTTCCTAGGGGCAACGGCGTCAGAGAAAAAGCATGCGACGCTTGAAAAAGAGCACGCGAGTGAGAGGGAGGAAAAGTAGTCGAGTCAGAGATCCATTATCTGTGGAAAGAGGCCATCGGGATTATAAGAGACGTCGCGTTATTCTACGAGCTATCGGTATCCACAGAATTACACTGGTGGTGACTAGTGGAATGGATAATAATGCTATACATCGAATTTTACGCGCGGTTCACGGTCTGTTCATGTAGGGGTATGTCGCGTCGTGCCATTTTCATGTGGTCATGATTTCTACGTTACGATGGATCTGCAGTTTGACAAGCCTTTCTTCTTTTAGTTCTTATTTTTTAAGACGCTTCTTGACCTGCTGTCCTTTAAAGAGAGTTTTATTGTTCTGTCGGTAGTAGTATTTTTATGCCTGATTTTTGTACCATTTTCTTTTACAGTTTTAAAAAATTGTTCAGTGAAATTTTATGATGTTTCGATTGTTACAGACAGTATACCAATGATATGGGAATCCGTTGAGAACAATTTTACATTTGTCAGATTGACCGTTTCCTACTACATGCGGTCATTATTACTGTTACTATCTTCGATCCAAGTGGAAGCATAGTGTAACGCATTAAGATCATAATATATTTATTGTGTCAGTATAAAAGATACTAAAAAATAGTTATTATTACCTTGTAATCTTTATTACTGTTACATTGAAATATATTTCAATAATATTTTACTAATAATATATAATGTTAAAGCATATTTTAAATTTTTTTAGGCAAATATTGTGTTACATAAAACACAATTATGATGTATAAAATTCGTATTACGAAAATACATTGAAAGAAGCTAAATATAAAAACATTGATATATTTTGAATTCATTTAATTTTAAAACATTTAATTAAGAAGGGATTTTTGGTTGAAAACTTTGCAATTACGTTGAGATCAAATCTTAATGAATTATTCAACTGTTAGCCTCAAAATATATGTCATGGAAATGCCCTTGAAAACTGTTCAACCTGATTAGAAGGGAGAAAAGAACAGTAGCTTCACGTCGGGAAAACTGAAAATGGGAAAAGGATATTGGAGTGCATTCCGGCAGTATATAATGAGCTAGGAAATTTCTAGGACGGTACTCAAAAGTATTTCAGTTTCTCACCGATTTCGGAATCTTAGTATCGTACGAACGTCGTAAGAAACGTTTCTTCTTGCTGTATTTTCTTCTGCTTTTTCTCTGTCTCGACTCCTCTGAAGTACCTATCGTCGTTTTTCATATAATCGAGGAAGGGGAAGCGTCCGTGAAAACGCGAGATGCGTTCCTGTATTGCCCCACAGCGCCGATGAATGTTCTGCCTCTGTTTCATTTTTCTTATAATCTTTCACCAAGGGGCGTTTATGAAAATTGCGGTGCTTCAAGAATCTATACGAGGCACTGAATGCACGAAGGAGATTTTCAAACTGCTATACGTTTTTTCTTTCACTTTTTATAGCGACTTGGAAAAGTTATATCGCTGATTCATTACTGTAAGTTTGGCTCTTGTGATATTTTGAATTGCTTTTACTATTTTCGTCTGAGCAGAGACTGCAAATTAAGGTTTCTTTAATTACTACGGTAATTTACTGTAACCACTCATGTGTAATAATTCCTTATATTAAAAAATTTATTATCAAAAATTCTTTTCCGGATTTAAACAAATTTTTTATTTTAATTCTGTATAAGTTAATATTATTAAAAGGATTACTTACTCTTTAATTGTCCAAAAATTGAAAAATATTTCTTTAAAACTGTATACAAAATAAATAAGTCAACAATTATATTCTTTATATTCATGCATAAAATAAATATATGCATCAATGAAAAAGATATTTATAAAATGAAGCTGACGGAAAATATTTTCTTTATATTATATTTAATTCTTTTTCAAATTTTATTTACAAAATCTGTTTTTAACGAAAACAAAATTTAATAATTAAAAATAAGATGTAATTTTATTTATTATAAAATTTATAAATTCAGTATAATTGAAAAAATACTGACTTTTGTGGTTTTGCATTTTAATTTGGAAATAACAAGGACTGGACATCTAAATTTTTCTTTAGTATCACAATCATTAACTTATTGCACATCATTGTTTGAATTTTCGTACAGACGGTTTTTGGTTTTAGTACATCCTTATAATTTTGTCGTCACATTTTTGACGGCTTCTGTGATAGACGAAGCAAAAGGAAGAAAAGAGAAAAGATGAGAAAGTGCGCTGCTGTGCGATATCCAGCTTTGGAAGCTGCAACGACGTCAGCTTTTTATGGCACTGTTAAGGGTTAACTACGACTGCCTGCAACGACCCTTTACTGCTCTCTGTAGCTGATATCCTTCGTCTATGCTTATATATATGGGCATATGTATGCGTACATATACACGCACTTACTTGTGTCGTTCTCTCTCTCTCTTTCTTCCTCTTTTTTGCTTTATGTCCTTCTTAATTCCTCTCTCTTTCTCTTTCTCTCTCTCTCTCTCTCTCTCTCTCTCTCTCTCTCTGCATTCGTAGAACACAAGCTTTAGTTTTCTTGGTCCGTAGCATCAACGAACATCAAACATCCTTCCTCAAAAAGTTGTAGAGTATACAGTATAGCGTCGCCCTCGTTTATAGCACGAAGATAAACGATCCGTGCTAGAATTGTCTTTAAAATAAATCCCTTGCCTAAAGCCCTTTTCTCTTTCTTTTGCTTTCTAGCACGACGAACTAGCCCCTTTTTTGATCATATACGTGCAGCGCTACTTTTTTATCACTTTACGAGAAAGGATAGAGGGTGGAAGTAGTGACAACCTGACAATAAGAAATTAATGAAAGCTGGATAGTTGCTTTATTAAGAACAAATTTTTCACCACATTTTTTATTAGGGTCAGATACATAGCTGTATTATGTGCATGTAAGCTTTAATGAAATAGTTTTATGTCGTTTTTCAGGCTTTAATTTTTGTTCTTAATCGCCTCCAGATAGTTTTAGAATGTTTTTTCGGTTTTAATAGTAAAAAGAAACTTTTATAAGATAATTAGATTAGTTTCTTTTAAGCTCTGATTTTTTATTTATGTTGAATAGTTATTAGATAGATTCATTCTACAGACATTATTATTAATTATAGCATCCATGTAAATAATTGTAGTTTTTATACGTTTATTTATATGTCGTTATATTTTTGCGTCATAATTTTAATAATGTAGTGTTTAAATGAAATTTTCTTGACAAAAGATTATTTCATAATTCTCGTCTTTTAAATGTTATGAAATGAAAGTTTACTATTATAGAGTAATTAAAAATTATTTCAATTTCTATTTAAACTCAATAAAAAGCAGAATTAATTTAGTTTATACTTTGTATCATAATTTTTAAGAAAGTCTAATGTTGCCTTTTGAGTAAACACGTCAAATATCACAACGTCAAGCGAAAAGCATTATTATTTAATAAATATTTTTTCTTGATCAGAGGCATTATTATTTTTATGTTTCCTTGGTATTTACAGATCTAGGGATAAGAAATTACATTTATGAATTTTTTAAAGTACTGAATAGTTTAAATTATATCAGGATTGTAATAATTGTAACGTTACGAATGCTATCATCTACCACTTTTTTGCTATCAAGGATACAGTAATTACGTTTTCATTCATGTTAAACAATAACAATGTGTGTTGTGAACAGAAATATAATATAAAAGAAAATTTGGATCCCGCAAATTTAAAAATGAAGTGCTTTATTGCCACCTCCGTTCATACGAAAAACTTAAGAAAAACGCCAAATAATAAAAAAATCAAAAAAAAATCAAAGTTCTGATAAATACGATAAAGTCTTATCAGCAGAGTAACAAAACACATTAACGCGAAGCATTTAGAACATGAAGCGTAGAAGCTCTCTCTTGAGCCTCATAAATGTCCTTTGTTATATCCTTTACACAGTAGCGTACGACCTTGAACCTGGCAGGAGAATAAGTTAGTTTTAATCGAAGATCGTCTCATCGACAAACGTAAATCATGGCTTCCGAGCTTTTTGCGAGCTTGCACTAGATTCAACAATCACTGGTACGTAAAGAGAGGTAGCACGAGTTGCCAAGCTCGTAAACCGTCTTCCGGAACAGAAACTACGTACCTAACTAACGGTAGAATTTAAACTCACTTCCGCTTACTCTCTGTTTTTCTCTCGATTTCTGTCTATCTATCTGTCTATTTCTGTTTCCCTTTTCTAACTACTACTTTTTCTCTTCCTCTACCTTTCTCGTTTTCTCTTTCACACTCCAACTTTCTTCATTGCTATATCCCTGCAACTCTCTTTCAGTGTACCTGTCTTTATAGCTTTCTTTTTACGGATAAGTTTTTTATATCTTATTTTTCTCTTATAGCCTGATTTCTTACTTTTTAATTGAGCTTTTAACAATTCAATTTTCATTCAATTAAACATTCAATTTTAAGTAATAATAATTCCTTTTTAAGTATATTCTTGAGAAAAGAAAATATTTATTTTAAAGATTTTTGAATCTTAAAAATTGAATAGATAAAATTAATCAGTATATATCAAAAAATTTTATAAAGAATTATAAAAGATTTAAAATACTAAAATTTAATTTATTAATTAACCATTAAAAATATCAATTCTTGTATATGTTTAAACAGTAACATTTTTCTACCATTTTATATTTTTAATTAAAAATTATATTGTCGGAATATGTGATATTTTCTATTTTATACTATTTCTTAATTGAATGTTATAATCTATTTCGATTATTCGTTTACTTGATATTATTTAATGCATGAAACTGAACTATACCGTGGTTTCCTACGCTGTTTTTGTTTTGCAATACATAATTGTGCTACATTAAAAGACTACCCTACATTGCAATCTATAACCACGAATTTAATTATACAAAGTATCAGATCATATGTGTCAACCTGATCTCTATCAAACAACAAGTAATCATTGTATACTGGAGTATTCAAGTTATTTGAGAAATTAAATTCAATACGTTCGCGGATATTGTGTAATTCGTTCAAAGTTTCATTGTTAATTAAAAAATTATAAGGCGAAACATGTGTAAAAACTGTATAACTAAAGATATGTGGAACATGCAGATATACGTACAGTGATCAAATAAAAATAATATCTAGGAAATTAGTAATAAAAATTGAAAAAACCAAAGATTTAAAAATAATTTTAACGATTTAAAAAAAGTAGAACATGATCAAATATTGTGAATTTATCTACTTAACCTAAGTTAGAATGATTTATTGATCAAATGATAATGAAAAAAAAATTAAATAGATACTTGGTTATGATGATGATCATATATTTGAATCTGAACATAAGTATTATATTATAAGATATAATACTTTATATAATACTATATATTAGAATGTAACTTTTATGATTTTAATCAAGAAGTAAACAAAGAATATATAATAAATATTTCATTCTCTAAGATTTTAATATAGTAGATCTTTGCGATAAGAGTAAAAAATGTTTACCTGAAATAAAACAAAAATATTCATATTTCTCAACAGTGAAAGATTAAATAAGATGATAATATTTATAGCACATAATAAAATATTTACATACATGGTGTTAGTAACTATTTAGTATACATTAATAGTAACTATTTATTTATATTAACACGAAAAATATAAACTTCAATTTATAAAAATATTGATTACTAGTCGTTAATTTTAGAAGTTGTAAAAATATCGTAAAAGTGATTTCAATAAAGACACTCTTGACTCAAAATTTTTCTTTATCTGAAACGTGTCTTTTAACTTTTCTAAAATTTAATTACAGTGCAAACTCCTTGAGAACTTTACTGATTAGCATTAATAAAAAATGAATTTAAATACAAAATTGCATATCCAGAATATGTTTAGATGATAAATTCTGAAATTCTGCGTCGCAGGCCATCGTGACAAGAAATAACAGACATCTTTGCAGTAGTAGTACAAAATTGTTCCAACCGCTTATGTAAATCTCTCTAGTTGACTAATTCGTTGAACAAGGCGTGTAGTAGTAACAGATGTCCTCCGTTCCATGTTTTCCTCATCCTTTAGCGACTATTACATTGCACTGATGTTTCAGTATCTTGTCGATTACGTGCTTTGCGGTAAACGTACCTGAATTTTAACGAACTGCTCTCATAACGCCAATTCTACACCCCTTGGGAACATTTTTCCATCTCTCTTCCTCCTCTGTTTATTTAACAATTTATTTATCCTTCCGAAGAAAACACGTCTTTTACCTTTCCTTGCAGAAAAGGTAGGCATTTATTTACCTCCCTCCCTCACCCGCAATGTCATTCCGCCATCCACGCTCTCTTTTACCCTTTCTCTCATTCGCTTTCCCTTATTCATCCGTCAACGAGGTTGCTTATGCTTATCAGCTCTTATGTATATTTCGACTCGTCTGGTTCCACTCAACATCCCCTCAGCCAATATCAACAAACATCTTGATTATACCGTAAACTTCTAGTTAACTGGAAGCGTACCCCCCCCATGCACCTGTACGGTAGCATCTGCCAAAGCTGGCCTGTACCAAAACCTTCACCTCCCGTCACTTATGAAATCTATTCATTCATTTTCTCACTTCGGTACATGCGTGCGCGCATTCCTTATCTCATATTTTATGTTATTCGTGTACTTCTCATAAAAGTTTATATATATATATTCACGCAAGCATGCATACACACACATATATATATATATATATATAAGAAAATGCATACATTGGAGCATGTGAAATCCTACGTAAATAAATACATATACAAAAATATAAACACGTCCATAAAAAGATATTAAGTACAAAAAATATTTCTTTTTAATTTTTTATTAATAATTATATTCTTAATTACAGAGATTATAAGAGTTGATATTGTCAAAAAAATTTTTATACTAAAAATTTTAATTATTAAAACTATTTTTATACCTGTAAGATATTCTCTGTGATTATTATATGTTTCACTTTTGTACTACAAATATCAAATTCTAAATAACACATTAAGCGTATAATTTTTAAAATACCAGGCAATAATTTAACTGGATATCATTACCTATTGATTTTCTGTCTGATTATTCTATTTAAACTTTGTTCACACATTTAATTCCATTGTAAAGGATATTAAACAACTTTCTTACTTAACTCAGAAATGAGATGCACACTTAAAGATATACTCAACATTGTACAAATTAAAAATTCAATAATATTCATTGAAATGAAATCTATCGTTGTATATAATAAATGAACTAAACAAAATTATATTAAATTAACAATAACGCATATTTTTCAACGTAAATATATATATATATTATTTACTATGATTTTAGAAAATGTTTATCTAAAAATGTAAAAACTGTCAACATATGTAAAGTAGTGATGTACATTCTAACATTTAAAAGTGCCTTTTTCAACAGAAAATATCATTTAATCATCTAGAATTAGTATTATTTACAAAATAAGTTTTTTAATATTAATTTTTTTAAATATCCTTTAAAAATAAGAATTTAAAAACATATTAAGCTATTAGAAATATCTGTATTTTAAATTATTTATAGGAAATAATGCTTTTTATGCGTTATTCTACTAAGATTTTTTTTGAAAATTGTATAATATTGTCATATTATTCATATGATGAAATTAGGTTTTACATCTTACTACAGATCAATAGTTTAGATAATGAAGTAAATTACTAAACAACAAAATAGCATAGAGTATAACCATTTAAATGGATAGTAGAAAGTTAAAGAAGAAAAAAACGGAATACTAAGCAATTTCTACTTAACCTTACCACGTCGAAATCGTCCTTCGTGCATATAATATAAGAGTGAACCGAGAGCTCCATGTACGGTTAACGTCACATTGCCGGTAATTTTTT
This sequence comes from Platyscapa corneri, assembly GCA_018907185.1. Classification (NCBI taxonomy): domain Eukaryota; kingdom Metazoa; phylum Arthropoda; class Insecta; order Hymenoptera; family Agaonidae; genus Platyscapa; species Platyscapa corneri. Next base: position 5,789,343 of record JACCHW010000001.1, read on the forward strand.
ACGAGGTCTCGTAAACTGTGTTCTTCTACTTCCTTTTTTTGCGTGTGCAGTCTCGTTAGTACGATATACGACGAAAAAATCTGACGTTCCGGAAGCGTAAGAACACGTGTACAAGCCAAAGTAAAGATACTAGTGAATTTCGCTTCAGAACGGCTATGATGATGGAAAAATGAAGAGCATGGTGAAATAAGCTGTCGAAATGCGAAAAGGCTAAGCGAAAAGCGAAAATTAGAATTATCCGAAAACCAACTTTTCTAGAGATGAACTGAAGAGAGAAGGTGCTGCCAACTAGGATACTTTTTGATATAGGGTTTTCCAATATTATTGATGATGTCTGATTGATTAACATTTCACTAAGCATTTTTGAAATAAAAATTTGAAATAAAAACAAAAAGTGAAATATTATATGAACGAGTTTATTTTACTTACTTATGTTTCTTCATTTATTTTTCATTACTATTACCACTTGCGAATACAAAAAATTTATTGATTCGTAGGTAGTTTATACATACTTCATACTGCATGTATATGTTCATGCTAATCATAATACATAGTTAAAATATTATTAATTCTTGTATCGAATTAAATATGCAAACAATCACTTTCGACAAATAATTAGTGAAAAAAGTTCTCATACAATACAAATTATAATGAAGTCAGGATGTATTTTGCATATAAATAATTAATTGCTTAAATACACTCTACTTATTCAATAATTTAAATTTTTTAGCAACCAAATTCCAATATTTCATAATAAACGCATTCTATTTGTTTAAATATTATTAATTCTTGTATCGAATTAAATATGCAAACAATCACTTTCGACAAATAATTAGTGAAAAAAGTTCTCATACAATACAAATTATAATGAAGTCAGGATGTATTTTCTATATAAATAATTAAATGCTTAAATACACTCTACTTATTCAATAATTTAAATTTTTTAGCAACCAAATTCCAATATTTCATAATAAACGCATTCTATTTGTTTCTTTATTACATTTATAATTGTACAGAAATTCATAGAATAATAATAAGTTTTTAAAATATTTTTCAGTAAACAGATTTCACTAAATATACATAAATGTAGATTTATAGAGCTGTAGGTATATTTATATATAATTTTTTATAATATTTATTTAGATATTTATTAATCTTACTAAATTAATTAAAATCATTTCATCCTTTTAGAATCAATTTATAAAGTTAAATATTTAATTTTTAATTTAAACATAAAAAATTAAATATGTGTACGATTGGGTACATGTACGCGCTTAAACTATTAGGCTCTAAATTAAATTAAAAAAAGTTTGTACATTTTTAAAAGTGAATTATAAATATTTTATTTATTAATTTATACACATTAAAAAACCGTTAAATTTATAATTTTTTTAAAATACTATTACTTAAAATTATTTTTAAAAATACCTACATAAAAATTAGATGTAGTATAACAAATATATAATTGGTAATTTTTTGACGATTAGATAACTCAAAATTATTCAATATCACAAAGATAAATGTAACGATCATAAAGATAATTACATGTTTTAATAAATAATCTATGACTATTAAAAACTATTATATTACCTTGTTGTCAATCCATTCTGTTTGTAAATGCAATAATAATTAGCAACGTTTTTTTTTATCTTTTATTTTCATACAATATTCTTATTCAATGATTTTTAATCATCTTTTATACTTATAAATTATTATTTAAAACTTTGAGGAAAACTTTTTTGCCTATTATTAGACATTATTGGTTTTGTATTATAATGTATTTAAAATACATTTGTTTTTATTCCTAGACCAAATAGTTATTGAGAATGATTTTTGAATCTAAGTATTACAATAAACTTGTTGCAATAAACGAACAGTAACTATTGTTTTTGTATTTTTGTTTTTCATTATAATGAATTTATATTAGATTTTGATTTCTAATCTAAATTATAACTGACTTTTATTTTTTAAACATACATGCTCAGTATTCCTTATAGTTGTTTACCCAATCAATATTTGGTAGATTTTTTACGAACTTTTTTGATTTTTCTTAAGATAAACAAATAGCAAATTAAAAAAAAAATATTTTAAATACAGTTTTAATTTACTTTTTATTGAACTATAATTTTCAAAGTATTTTACCAGCTTTTTCGCTTAAACTGTTCAATTTATTAGATGTACTGCTATATACGGTATAACTTAAAGTACAATTCGATTCTCTTGCTGTGCGACACTATTTTATACAGTTGATACGGTATACTGAAGGTATATTTTACGACTCGACAATTTAAATTTAAATTTTTTGATCGATGTATTCTCCCCGGCATTCCTTGTGGCTACCCTTTAGATTGTAAAATTTATTTTTAATTTAATTACAGAGCATCCGAATTTATGTAAATTTTTTTCGTATAAAATTAATTTTAGGTAACAAATATTTCGTTTTAACACAATTTTACACCTTAAGAACTGATAGATATAAATTATTTATATAGAAAAAATAATTGGTATTTGTTAAAATTTTTAAAAACAATTTTAAATCAATAATTTTATTCAACACATCATTATTAGTTCAACATTTTTGGCACATAATAACTATCAAACATATAAATGCTAATATAGACGCGTGTGCACCCCCGCGCCTTCACACACATATTAATAAATAACAGGTTAATGATTTTCGATCAAATGTATTATTGAATTAATCATAATTTATTAAATTTTGTATTGAACTTCATAAATACTCAAATTATTGGTTAGTATTTTTAATATATTATAAATCTAAATACAAAAATCAATGAAAGGTTATAGAACTGTACAAAACAAAGTTCATGAAACAACACACAAAGATTGTTTTTATATGAATTAAACTAAAAAATAAAAGAAGGAAAATAGAAGATAAAAAGCAGTAGAAGACGAGGTTTGAATGCAACTCAGGTGCGGCATAAAAATTCACTACGCACAACGGAAACGAGTAGCAGCAATAGTAGTGTAGCATCTCACACCACGACGAAGTATAAGGACTCGAAGGAGACTTTCAAGACACCTCTGAGATCCTCCTTCTCTTCCTACGTACATATACATATATACTTCGCATCCCTCGTGTATTTCTTGATAGGAGGCTAGTGCCTTATAAACTTGCAATTCCATTGGAATACAATGACCAGCGACGAGCTAAGTCTCGAGGACGTCGAGGTTGGCAACAGCTTCATTAATCCTTTGAGAATTGAGAACATATTTCTTTCTATTTCGGCAATTTATATCTAAGCATAAGTTTCGTTACATCTTGAATATTTTATTATAAATTTAATATCAAAATTCATATTTCGAAAATAATGAATAATATGTAGCTATAAATTTAAGATATTGATATTAAAAAAGTATGCAATACATAAATGGTAAAATCGGATAGACCATTTCGAAGATATTCAGGAATTATTTTTATTATTATCCAATATACTCATATATTTAATATTCTGTAGTTTCCTTAATTTTTTGTATCAGTGCATGATATAAAACTATATTAAGAATTAAATAATTCTATAAAAATAAAAACATATAAATATACCATATTTATATTAAATCTAAATTTATAAACAAAGATTTCTACCTAGAAAATTATTTCAACAAAAATGTTTAAAAACAGACGAAGTTCGTGATTTTTTCAATAGAATAAATTTTATAAATCTTAAATATTATAAAACAGACATACCATTTAGGACTATTTAATTATAAAAATTTCATGAAAGCTGATATCAAATTTTACTAACGCATTTTTTAAGATTATTTACTGCTCATAATAAAATTTATTATAATCTAGGCCCGACCATATAATAGAAGGTATGAAAGAAGAAACTATTTCACAAGTCTTGCCCTCTTGAAAGGCCAGGAAATTTGTCTAAGACGAGTAAATTTAAAAGCAGGGATTTTAACGAATTACCGGTGGTGCTGTTGTTAATTGTGACAAGAATTTCGTTTGCGTAAACTAAAGACTAGAGAATAAGATAAATTTAATAAGATAATTGAGAGAACAAATTCTGAAGTAATGGCGCATTTAAACTTTTTAAACATCTTAATTAATACAAGATCTTTAATCTATTTCGAATTTATATGTTAATAAATAGTAAATTTATTGGTTGGATGTATAAAAAAATTTGATAATTTAATTATTAACAAAATGTTTAGATAGAAACTCTTCAATAATCTTCAAATATGCTATTTATTGTTAACATTTATTCTCGACTAGCTACAAAAACTTTTGTAAACTATTATTATACCAAATGTATAATAACATTAATCAATGAGTTATAAATTTAATAATAGAACTTTTGGACTAAAGTTCAATTTAAGAAATGTCAAAACCTTCTCATCTGCCTCAGTTTCACAAAATGATTAATCGAAAGGCTTGTATAATTTAAAGTTATAAATACCTTTCACACGTACATCGAACGACATCGATCGAATAGCTTAAAAGTCGATAATCTTGACCCCGAGTAAGACGAGAATTACTCAAGCGAATATCGATGATATTTGATCATAGGTAAGACAGACTAGATGGGCGTTAAAAAATTTTTCTACTGAAAATTTTTCCATTAGAATTCAAGATGATTCTATAGAGATATTTTTAATAATAAAAAATAATTAACATTAATCCATTTCATTTATAAAGAATAAAAATACTTAAAGTTATGGATTATAAAAACCGTAGTGTATATTATGTACTTCGATTAAAAATCGTACCGATAAAAAATTATTTTCTCACAATGAAATAGTACAATAAAATATAATAAATAATATTTATCTTTTTGATATCAATGCTGGTTAAATTTTATAATTTCCAGAAGTATAATTGCATAAATATACGCACATACTAAATACAATAATTAATTATTTTGTGGAAACTCACATCTCCATCAGGCTGTTACACGCCTTTCCTAGTATTCTCGCGCATTTCTCGAAAACGAAAAACTTAGCATAGAATCAACACATATAACAAAGTCATCTAAATCTCTCACACAACTCCACTTATGATTTTGGTAAGCCGGTCCCGGACAAAACATCTCATGTAAGCGAACCTTATGCTTCCAAAAATTGAACAACTTAATTTTTCAACTTTTTAAGAGTAGTTTCAACTTATTTTTTATATGACCAGACATTTAATAATAATAATAATGAAATCCTAGACATTTAATAAATTTTAATTTTTTAAATGATCTAAATACAAAAGTACGTCCTTTGATATATTTGGTGATATGTAGTTAAATAATTTCTTTGTTCAAAGATAGATAATAGTTATAACAATAAAACTGCAAGCTCTTAAATTTAGGTATTTACAAAATTGAATATCGATAGAAAGTAAAAACTCTCCAGCTGCATGTGATGAAAAATGGAGAAACGTCTTTATGTTTTAACAAAATTGAAAAAATGGACAAAAAGAAAAGTAAAATACGACGTCTATTTTACAAAAATAATATCTCCTCTATTGACAAGAAATCTCCGTTGTACGCCCTATCAACGAGTTCTTCGGTATCGAAACAGTGAGACTTTCACTTCATTTCCCATCCTCTTCGCTTCATTTTCTCACCTGCCCAGCAATCTCTCTCTTCTTGTTGTCTCTCTCTTTCATCTTCACTTTTATATATTTTATCCGTTATATTTATGAATAAAATAACCCGTTCTATTTCATAAACGTATAACAAGTCGGAGATTGTATTTCAGTGCTACGAACGTTATGTGGAAAACTTCACTTGTACGCGCGTCAAAGAGATTGACGGCTATTTTTTGGCCAGCACTCGAAACTTGAACTCATGTGCGAAAAAGCGGACGCACTCATGGAAAATTTATATCTAATCGGTTTTTCTTTTAAGCGCGATTTTTTCCAAACATTCTGGGAAGAGAAAAAAATAAAATTTTCTGCGATTCATCGTGGAATAAATAGCATGATGAGTTTTTCCTAGGAATGAGAGTATTGACCTATATTTTTTAAAGTGCACATGCAGCTACATCTACAAAGCATATGCATTGAAATGATGAAAACGAGAAACAAATCCCTGATGCGCATTTTTAATAAACTCGCACAAAGGTCAACATATAATTCTTGTTTAATATTATATTTATGTTTACGAAAATACGTAAAAATTTAATGTGTACATAACGCGTAACTTTTTGAAAAAGTTAACATAGTTCATAATATTTTGATAATCTATTTGGTTTGTTAAATTGTTTTCAGGTAATAAATTACACATTGAAAAATAGATTTGAAATTTTATTTTCTGATACAAGCTACTCGTCATTATTTACTATAAAATTATTACATATTTTTCAACTATTCTATACAGTATAAGTTTTTTAATGTAGATGTTCAAATTAATATCTTTCAATTTTATGTACGGTAGTCAATAAAAAAAATATAATGTTTTAATGTTTTCTTAATATTATAAGTACCAAGTAAAAATTTAGAAATCGTCATGTTCACAAATATTATACTATTATAAATTATATATGAACCCATAAAAAGATATCTTTTATTTAACAAAATATGTAAATAAAATTCAAAAGCTTCTATTTTATCTATTTATTCAAATAAAATGAGTTTTCAGAATATGTGACTATATTTTTCCTTTTATCTATAATTGGAACCTCGTTAAAAAGACATTATGTAAGGTCAAAGCATTATCTACTGTTGGATTTGAGGATAGAATATTGTATGTATTTATAAACTCCCTCCCCCTTTATTTCATCAAAGATAATCATTCATCATGAAAAACTAAAAAAATTTCTGAAAGAAAAAAGAAAAAATCATAAACTGCATATAACTAAAGTTCAAAGTGAAAAAATAAGTTGTACAGACAAAATTTTTAAACATCTTGGAGTTAACCAAAATATATGTTCTTTAATAAATAATAAAAAACTTACAGTATATATAATATAATATACTCGTTATGAGAGCTATACATATAATTTAAGAAATAATTTCTATTAACAATAGAAATTATTAATAAATAAGTCTTTATCAATTTATTGAAAAGTTTCTTTAATTTAAAATAGTTTACTTTCTGTTATAAAAATATAGAAAGAATATATAATCTGAAAAGATTGCTATAACAAGGTTTTTATATTAAATTTATTCTTTTGTTTATAAAATCTAAGATAATTAATTTTTTAGAATTTTTTAGAATAATTCTTTAAATAAAATTTTAAATAATCATGAAGCCATATACATTATTATTTATGAATATTTGAATTATTATAAAATAATTAATTAAATAATTTTTGTTTAACATAGTAAAATAAATCTTACAAAATATGAAAAGTGTAAAGAATATGCAGGTTATTTTACGTCACGAAATAATTTAAAAGAAAAATTGAGAACAATCATCCGTAAAAAACTTTCATTTTACTAGATTAAATATAATATCTCATGCTTAGTATATCGTATCATTTACATGCTTTCATTATCGAAATGTTCCAAATCAAATAAATACCTCACAGAGAATTATTCAAAAAGAGCTCAGTTTATTGAATAAACAGGCAAGACGAGATTAAGCGTCGTTCAGTAATTAAGCCAATTCCAACTTTTATAAAAACGAATTTAGTGACAACCATCACCGCTTGGTCATAACATTTACTCTTTGTAGCGTTAAATTAACGTTTACTGCCTTTGATTGAGAATGAACCGAGTGGAAATATAAGGTACAACCATTAATCGATCTTTTTTATCTTTTTACAAAGCAAAATAAATAAAATTATATTACTGAATTTTATGTAGAATAATATATTTATAAAGTAAAATAAAAAAAGACATTTATTATTCCAATACTAACAATTTTAAGAGTAGAATAATGTTATATATAATTTATGTGAATATATTAACATTAGTTTAGTAGTTGAATATTAAAAATCGTCTAGTTATCTTCAATTTCAAAAGACTAATTTACTTTATGAATGCGTTTTGATTTCATGATACCTGAACTATCAATGTCACTATCGCCCTTTTTATTTGCAATCACTTATTTTCAATAACCATAAATCTAAATAATTCAAGATTCTTATTTTACGGAAAGTAGCAAAATCTGCTATTATGGCTACACCTTTCACAGATAATCATTTGTATGTGATAAAATATAAAATTACAAAATATTTCATTATATTATAAATAAATTCATAAATAATAAATATGTCAAAATTTGAAGGAAATACAAATTATTTCGTGAATCTTATTTCTCATGCAGATCGAAAAGATTGAATAAAGGAAAAGGCATTGTGAATAACTAGGAAGAGTCAAAGAGCTAGATGTCAAAAAAATAGAAACTTGCTTAAACCTTGTTTTTTTCTGCCCAAGCAATTACTCCTATTGATAAGAAGAAACACCACCGTAACACCTTTAAGAAACACGCGGTCTAGTCGTTCGATTAGTCGAGAAATTCACCACACGAGCACCATGATGTCCCTTTACTTCATCGCGTCGGTTCGTAAAGCATGCTTTTCAGCGATTATTTGAACGGTTTCTTTTTTTATTACGACCCTTCATCGCTTTTTATCCCCTCGTTTTTCCTCCTCAAACTTCTCTTTCTCTAGATATCGGGGATTTAGTGCGTTCGGAGTTGCTACCCCTATTCCGAACCAATTCGAAATCACATTAAGTTCGTTTCAACGCTTTCAGTCAAAACTCCAATTTAAAACTTCCTGCTTGAACCGCTGCATCCCATTCCAACCTTCTACTCGACGTGTCACAACGAAAAAGGGGTATGCACACAAGAGCAGACGGAGAGCGAAAGATGGGATGCAGGGATGGAAGAGAGAGATATAGATACGGATTCAATATAATTTTCTACAATTTCTTTAACTTTGTTTTTAACTTAATGCGACTTTTACGTATGAAGCTACAACTTTAAATAATGACCAAGTTCATAAAAAATTATTATTTATGATGATGTTATTGAGTTTTATTCATTTTTGTAATAAACCAGAGAAGCATTAATATTTTAAAAGATAATCTTAATTTTCGATAATCATTTAAATTCCGAAATTGTTAGTTTCTTATTATTTAAAAAAATGTAAAATTTATTTGAAAAAATTAAATAACGGGACTCAAAAAGTTGATTGAAATTATTAAATTATAAATAAATTAATAGCACTTTTAAGTATTTAATTATTCGATAGTTTATTTTTTCATTTAATTTTAATAACAAAATTTATTTAAAAAAAATGACTAAAAACTAATCTCATTTAGTAAAAATAAAATAAAAAAATAAATGTACTAATAAATATACGAAATTTAGTATAATTAAATGTCAATTTTATTTCTTATTCTTATTTTAAATGAACTTTAGCCCTGAAATTAATTAAAAATTTCTTAATTATCTATGAATACTTAAGAAGGGTACATATTCCTTTAGTTAGTTATATTTTTTACTTATGCTATGATAATTTAAAATCATACAATAAAGTTTGTTTAAAAGATCTATATTAATCTATTTGATTAATAAGGTAATAATAGAGAAAGTTTAGTAAAAGTATAACATATTAAAATCTTCGAAATGTGTACGTACCATTTACTGCGTAAAATTATAATTACTTTTTTTCAAAATCGCTGGAGTTTACCTGAAACATAAAATATATTTATTTATAAGTTGAATTAACTACTGGTTAATTAATAAATATTATATATAATTGTTTATTAAATTAAAAAAATAATAATATTTCCGTATTATTTAAGTATTCTTATATAGTTTTTCAAACTGATTTTAATATTCGAAGTATGCATAGACTAGAAATGTAGGTAAATATTTATCTTTCGTTTGAGACAAGAAATTTTTTCAGAATTATGATTCTTTATAATATCATAAAATTATAAAATCGAATCTCTGATTATATATATTTCGAAAATGTCGGTGAAAAAATCGATACCACTTATTACGAAAACTAACGTTGCACCATATTAAATTCTCGCAGCGCCTCATTTCGGTATATTAGAAGTACTTCGAAAAACAAAGAATTCATCGAACGCTCTCTCAAAAACCAATATAATCGAGTTTTAACCGATGTAATGTTCAGTGGCAATGAGAGCCAGACGAATTAAAAGCATTCCGTGCTAATCAGTTCAGTTCCTGGCTCCGATGAAAGTTTTCGGTATTCCATTGGCACGCTCTTCCTCCCTGCCCACCGCATCCGTTATTTTAAACGTCCGTTTCAGCAACAAATCCTGAAAAAACCGCCATTCTTCCTTTTGTTTTAACAGTGGATAAAGAAAGGAAAAGACACGACGAGAATGAAATCACGGTTATCCGCGACGATTGTCCGTTTCGCCTCAAGGCTATCACTACTCCCCTATTCTTCTTGTCCATACCTTTCTTTTGCATTATCGAAATGCCTTGACTGCCAATTCTTGCTAGCTCAGCTGCCGCCGATTTCAAAGTGTGTGTCAATTTCCAGAACTTAATTCGTAATAGTTTAGTCTTTATACAAGCCATGCAATCATTTGTATCCGCTTATAGAGATACTCTCGTATCGAGAAAACTAAGCTACTCGTTTTTCGTGTAGAACCGACGGCAAGATATCTTATTTATAAGAGCAAGTCGGAAAATAGCTTCACTTATAAGAAAAATACTTACTCTCTTAAATAAATTTAGAAAATATAGAAACCAGTGAAGCATAGCTTATTTAATGTTTATGAATAGGATAGTACTTTTAAAAAAGACAAATAAGTACGTGTTTTCGCGTACTTATTTGAGAAATTTGAAATTCTGTTATTCTACTAAAAAAGCTTAAAATTAATTGTTTCTTAATATTTTTAATTTAGCAAAAATTCAATTTCAATAGAGTAGATCTAAGGCAGTATGTAAATAATATTTATGCACATCAATTATTATTAAATTAATCGATTTCTTAAAAATATTCAGAATATATTCATTTCGTTTATGCAAGTACATAATCTACTTTGGGCTTTATTTTTCTCTTCGAGTTCACTTCTTTTATTATATTTTACTTCTCGATTTCTTGAGATATGACGAATTAAAACGATTTAATGAATAGCCATTGGTATAACTGAATCGATAAGCCTTTGGATAGTATTGAATATTCTCTGTTTAAATATATGAATGAATGAAAAAGAATTTATGAATGTAGAGCTGTAAAATCTCATTGGGATTAAAATTCCACAGCATAAAAAAACTCAAAAAATAAATTTCTTTCATATTTGAAAGTCTCATCGAAAAAATTGAAATACTTTTTGAATAATACCATCTTTTCTTTGAGCTTAAAAATGTAAAACCAAGATTCATTGGATATATCCCATCAAAATTATTTTGCATAAAAAGTTTATCATTTATTAAATTCAAATTAATATAATAATAATAGAATTTTATGTCATTTATTTTAATTCTGATTAAAATTTTTGGATGAGCGAAAACTTTCATTACTAATAATTTATAAAGATTTTATTACATTTACAGTAATTTTATATTTTTAACATTATAATACGTTATTGATATTCACAAAAACTTTAATACAATGATTAATAATCAGAATTTATTAAATATTTCCTTTCATAGAACTGAAAAATTTAATTTAATTTAATCGGACATTAAAGTTCAGTATTTTCATTCACTTAGTAGATTAATTTTTAAAAATTTCCTCTGTAAAATTTATACAAGTGAGCTAAAACAACATATTTCTAATTTATGCGTAAGAGTCTTTTTAATCTTAAATTTGGGTACATTTCAGACATTGTTAATAATGTAAAAAGAGATAAATTTTTAAAATAATTTCAATGAAATAAATGAAGTGTTGTAAAATAATTGAAAAGAAGTTTATACAACGCGAAAATAAGTGGAGATCTAAATAATGAAAGTAAAAGTAGCTTTAAAAAATATTTAAAAATACACTACTATACCCGATGCTAAAAATTTTATTCTTATTGGTATATTATTAATTCAGTTTTTATTTATTATTATTCAGTTATTTCCTTATTTTATTTTTATACTGTATTCGTGTTTTTTTTTTCAAATAAAATTCTTAAGACTCAAAAAACAAATCTTAAATGTAAAAAATAATTTTATCCTTATTTTTAAGCAAAATTTATAATAGATTTCACTTCTGAAACAGACTAGAATTATCGTTCACAAAAACCAAAGGAGGTTAATTTTTTATTATTTAAAACGGTACACGAGAAATAAAGCAAAATGAAAGATAAAAAAGTGGACTAGTGCAAAATGTAATGTGCTACGCGGAATATTTTTCCGACAGCAGCAGCTGGATAAAGAAGAAAAAGGAATCTCATTAATTCAACTCTGAGAGAGCAGACTGTCAAAACTTTTCTAGACATCGGATTCCCGGACATCGAATCTTCCTTCATTCTCTTTCTCTCTTCCTCTTGCTGTCCCCTACGAATTTGACATTATATAGCTTTCTCTTTTTCTCCTTTTACACTATTCAGATTTTTAGCTCGGAATGCAAATTATTCTATGAATGTGGAGTAGGTAATAAGAAGTGCACCACGCAGATTCTAAGCTCTTGAAAAACGAATTTTCGCTGCGAAAGACGTTTTGCATTAAATCAACATTGCCAATCAGTAAGACGTTATTTTTAATGTTGTTAACTCTAACTAAAGATTCATGATATAAATAAAAAATAATTCCGAAAACTAGTTTTAATTTCAGTTTAAGCTACATCCGAAACTTAAATTTATGTAAGAATTATTATTAACTATCATGTACTAGTATTTAATATAAGATATTAATTTATCAATTCTATATAGTTCATCATAAGTTTTTATTTAATAATGACTTAAAATTATAACTGCATTGAAACAATTGAAAGTGTTAAAATCACAAATTGTTTTCCTTTTATTTTATTTCGAAAGATAAAATTATATATTATTATATTATATATATATATATATATATATATATATATTGTATATAAAAAATCATATAAATATGTAAGGACTAATAAGTTATTACGTATTGCATTACCTTAAATACACTCACGTATATATTAAGAAATATGGAAATGCATAATGCGATTTCGAGAACCTCATCATTAGATTGACTTAAAATCGATTAAAAGTAATAGCACATAAAGTGTTTTAGCTTCAATATCTGCATATATAAGAGACGTATTAGACTTTCTTAAACCTTTGTATTAAATCGAAACTCTTCCAGCCTTTGGCTTTTATTAATTTGTATGCTTAACCTACTCGACCCGGAACTAAATTTCTTTATAAAGCAGAAATTTGTTTTTCTTTTTTATGTCCATATATTAGCCATACATATATAAATGTTAGTTATAATATTTTACATAATTTATAAATATTTTTCTGTGTAAGTAAAGTCAAAAAGAACATATGATTTTTTTTACTACTTACGACTATATTTAAATTAAAAATATAAATCAATGTAGAATATCAAAATAATAGTTTGTACTTAGATGTATTGTATAAATAATTTTATAATTTAAAATTTATTTATATTTAAAACTATACAAATTAATTATACAATTTATATATTAAAAAAATATACATAAAAATTTATAAATTTTTTTATATTATATTTATTAAATATTAAATTATATTTATATTATATCACATGTTAAATTTGCCCAAATTTAAACGTAATATTTAGTCTTTTTTTCTTTATATTTTCAAAGTATTTTTATACGACTATTTAATACCTTAACACTATGTAACTTATATACACTTGAACAGGCTATTTATTATAGGTGTTTTTATTTGATTTAATTGCTTCGGCTGACTTATAGGTGATTTACTCAAATTAATAATTAACTTATAATTGAAGAAAAATACAGGTGAAAAACAAATATGTAAAATATCAAAATATTATTTATTCATAGAAAATTACAAATATTTTTTATATTAAAATATTTTTCTGAAAATAGAAAAGAAATGGTAATATATTTGTATTCTTTGCAAAAGTCTTTATGCATATATAGCAAATGATCAAAAATTTCTTGAAACTAAAATAGTATTGAATATTAATTTTAAGCAGCTTTGTGTTACTTTTTAGAAAAAATAAAATATGTGCTAGCTCAAGAAATAATTAGGTTCTTAAATTTTCTTTAATAAATCAATAACATTATTTTATATCTCTTCAATCTTAGAAAAGGGACTATTTTGAAAATTTTAAAATTTTAGCTTTCTTGATTAATCGCTAGAAACGTTAATTAAACTTTTTAATTGGTTACCGAGAGTTCAGTCAATGTCACCACAGGTCTCTTTAAAATTCTTCCCTTTCAAAGCCTTGCTTCACCTTTCAGTCAGACGCTTACATCACCTAATACACATCCACATATACACATACACATAGATGTAAACATTCACACCAGAAACAACTGCCTGAGTCTGTTCATGAACTTGTTCACCCTTAAATCTACCCGAGGCAAGGGCTAGATAGAGAAAACCGATGAGCTCGCGAAGTCTTTTGAAGAGTGTCGGCGTAGCCTATGTGTCTATGTTTGCTGTACTTCTACATATGTACTGTCCCAATAAGATTTCACGCGTCTGTATTTTCGGCTTTATACAGTTGAAGTACGTAAAGAGTCAATGTTAAAACGCGTAAAACTGCAAGAACTCATTTTACAGAAAGAAATTTATAAAATTTCCTTTAAGCTATATTTTACGGAAAATAAATTTACCCATCTTAAGTAAAGTAAAATTGACAGTGGCTGTTTTTTCTCACTATAATTACGATATATTCAATTAAGTAAGTTCCGTAATACTTCATTTATATAACTGAAGCAGTTATAGAATTTGAATTCATGTTTCTTTTCATAATTTGCAAAAGGCTCTCGTTTTAATGCTGATATTCTTAGTTTGCATGCATGCATTCAATTTAATATAGATAAAAAATAACTTAATACTTTCATTATTCATCTCGACATTTTGTATTTTTATCTTTTATATTATTTAAGTAATACCAAACATGATTAGACATTTATTCATAAAAAGCATTGAAATCTAATCAAAATTTCATAGTAAATTAGAATTCTGTAGTAATTATATTTTTTGTATCGTTCCTTCGCTAATCTTCTGAATTATTTGTTCTGCATCACGCTCAGTTAAAAATTCTGGGATTTTAAGACAAATATCCAGCGATTACCAGTTACTCAAGTTGATTTTGTCATGGAATTAGTTAGCGGACGAGATTGAAAGTAAGTAGAAAAATTTTTAATCATTAATGAAGTATGAAAAGTTTTAAAGTCCCTAACTTAATAGGAGCTAGACACTATTTGTTAATTTATAAGTATATGTAAACAAGGAAAGAAAAAGTAGTTTAGAAAAATTTAGTACTTTTCTTTTAATACCCAACAGCCTCATGATGTCGAGAATTTACACATCTTTTTTGATTATTAAAAATTAACTTCATATTTCATCATTCAAACATCAAGTAAGATTTCTGGAAATTAAATAATATATACCAATTTATTTATATTTTAGATTTTTAATATAATAATTTCAACATTTTGCTGCTTCATAACTAACTACTCGGTTTCATATCGGAAACGAAACTTCTCAAACATGAATTTATCGATTTAACTTTTTATATTGTAACCATTGTATTATTATTTAATTTTAATATATTTTAAAATAAATAATATATATAACTTATATATTTAAAACTTTAATCAATATATAAAACCATTTAATTATATAAATAAATAGTATTCAATAAATTTCCAGACTAGAACACAAAGTTAATCATAATAATATTTATAAGTTAATTAAATTCAGTTTAAAAATAAAAATAAAAAAATTAATAAGCAATAAAATTATACAAAAAAGAAAGCACTGAAATTTATATGTATGAATTGCTAGAGAATATTTACTACTCGAGGGCATACAAAAATTTTCCGCTCACTCTTTCTGACTAGAATTCTTTCTGTATATATTTACTTTTTCTTTCATCGATTCGTATCTGATTAGTGCTGATGATGAAAAGTTGCAGGTAGTATATGGTAAAGACAGATTCAAGACATACACAAGAAGTAAACGATGTAAACGTGAGCGCGTTTGCGGTATTCTTTGATCTACGAATCAGCGCATTTCAACTTTCCGGATATAAAATATTGTAACTTTGTGTATGTAAATCTGTTAAAACTAGAAAAATTAAGAGAGAGCAAATGGAATTCTTCAATAAAAAATAAACTCCCTCTTAAAAGATTATAATTAAATGTTATCAAATATTATCATTGATTTTTCTGAATTTAAAAAATATATTTTATACTGCTGATTATTATTTTTCAATTTGTTTAGAACTTATGATAAACCGATTTTAAAAAGTCTTGAAATGTTTTCAATTGTAAATTTTTTTCGACACGAATATAATTAATTTTTAATTAATTATTTTTAGTAATTTCTTTATTATTATTATTATTATTATTGAATAATAACGGTCAATCAATATTTTTATTTATATTAGATTATCGATACTTTACATTTCACTTTCGATCAATATTTTTTTTTAAAAATATAAAGCATTCTTTAGCAACAAATTAAGTTGTAAACATTTAATTCGCGTAAAATTATTTGTTTTAATTTTGTTTATTTATCTTAATTCAAAGTATTCTGCTTATTTTTTGATAATCGTAGTACTTAAAATATTTTCAATAATAATTTTATGTAAAATTATCTTATGCATAAATTATACATACCGTACACTGTTTCTTTTAAATAATAATCTTTTTTTAAGAACGCGAATCGCAGTGAGAACAATGGTTAGTAATTAAATGCAGTAAAAGGAACAGAATTAATTTAATATTGTGTTTATTGGTGGCACTTTACAAGTCGTAAAATTAGAGAGGAGAGGTAGCTTGCTATCGGTATCGAAAACAGAAGCTAAGTAAGTAAGGCCCGTGCCTGACGCGTCCTTTTATCACTTCCCTCTTCTGCCTCTTACATAATGTTTTGTTCAGTGCATGATTAAACTAATTGCGCCGCTAATTCGCGAAATTTTCCTATATGATTGTTTAAAAGGCGCCGTCCAGCCGTTGTTTAGTCACACGACTAAACAGTTGTAGTCGCACGACTACAACTGTTGTTTATTTTTTGCCACGGCATTTCAAGGAGTTTTGCCCGACTTCGGCTGTCGCGCGAAAATTGCCAACCGAGTTTCTGTCGGCAACATCTTTACTTTCATATAAAAATATTTTTGCCTAATTTTATGCTTCCAATTTAATTTTTATACTTTCATAATAACTCTTTATTTCTTCTAGTACAAAATAACACAAATGTACACTGATTCAAAAAAATACAAACAACTTTTAAAAAAACAGCTATACTAGCTCTACTGCGTTCAAAAAGAAGTAAGAAGTATAAGTTTTTAACATACGAGAGAATCAAAGAAAGAATAGAAAAAAATGCCGCAAACCACAATTACAAAATCTGAAAGAAATCTACTATTTTCTCGAATTAGGCCGTGAATTTACTCTCGCTAACCGTCTGCACCGACTAGGTGAGATCCTCGTTTTTTATTCAGCTTTTATACACTCTCTCTCTCTCTCTCTCTCTGTCTCTCTCTCCTTCTCTCTCTCCCTCCGTCCCTCTCTCTCTCTCACTCTCTCTCTCTCTATTTCTCTCTTTCACTCATTATCTCTTTCAATCTTTTTATCTATACAAAACATTTTTTTGTCTATGTTTCTTCATTTTTTTCGCGGTCAGCGATAGATTTTAGTTTTTCCATTAGTGTAAACATAAATTAAGATAATTATAATGTAGCCAAAAAAATAAAAAATTTTTAGTTATTACATAGACTTTAATTTGCGTAATTTTTTATTTGCCTTTAATTCTAATTTTTCTACACACTATTATTGAACTAAATTCTGATACTAAATTAAATGAAAAAGTAATCTACAAAAATTGTCATTTAAAAAAATATTAATATTATTTATATTTTTATCAACAATTTAACAGCTTTTAAATTAACTTCTGACAGAACTACAAACCTACAAGTTTGTCTTCCTTGTTTTAATATATTTGTACTTATTACTTTTTAAGAGATCTGCTGGTAAAGCTCTCACAAGCACAAGTCATGGCATAAAGGTGAAAGAAAAATTAGAAACAGAGAAGAAAATGAAAGTGTAAACTTTAGAAAAAATAAATTAATAAGACCAAGAAAGCATAAATTAGACAGGATAAAATGCGAGCAAAAGTGAATTGATATAAGCGAGAAAATAAAAAACGTAAAATAAATCACAATAGTGAGGTTAGACAGCCACGTGGTAAAAGTAAGAAAAAGCACGGCGCACGCGCGTAGCAAAAGAGTGGAAAAAAAGTTAAGTTTCAAATAAAATAAAATGAATAAAACGAAAAAATTAAAAGAAAAAGAGCGAAATATAGAAGAATACTTGATTGATAATCAGAAATCTACTACGGACGCTAGAAAGAAAATCTTACAAGAAGTCAGTGACCAAAAAATAAGTTTAAAAAAGATAACAGAAAATGCTAAAACGGAGACAACAATAAAAAAGTTAGAGAAAGAGTTAAGAGAAATTAAAGAGACATGGGAAAAAAACTAGAATCTTTGAAAAGGAACTAAGTAAATATGAAAAAAAAATTAAAATGATAGAAACAATAATAGAAGGATACAAGGACAAAACAAGAACAAATGAGGAAAACGAGGTAGTAAATATAGATAATGGTGAAAATATCAGAAATAAACAAGAAAAATAAGAAAAGAGCAATGGGAATAGATGATAGAAGAACGGGAAAGAGAAAAGAAAATGAACATCACAATCGTAGGTTTGAATGAAGAAGAAAACCATGCAAAAGAAGATTTAAGTGATTGGTTGAGTGATAAACCGGGGATAAAGGTAAATATAAAAAAAGTGTGGTCAAGAAGCAAAGGTGTTCATAGGTGGTTGAGCGCAGACATGGGAAACATAGATTCAAAGAATAATTATATTGAAAAAAGTAGAAAAAAATCTGAATGAAGGAGGATAAAATGGGGGAGTATAAAGAGGAACAAAACAAAACGACGAAAATAATTGAGAGATAAAAAAATTATAGCGTAAATCAAATAAAGGTTGAAAATGTCGGTTTTTTGTGAAGAAGCACGTAAGATAATATTAGATTTAAATAACAAGGTAATATTCTTAAATAATCGTGAAACGTTAAGTATCAATTATAGATTAATCTAGTGTTGAATATTTCTGTTTTACAAGAATAATCAAACAATGTTGGTTTTAAAGTTAAAAAACAACGTAATATTATCCTTAAATAATTCTCTAATATTTTGTAAACTAAGTTAGGGTGAGAAACAAATATTATATTATATTATATTATAACAATACTAATATTGTTCAAAAAAGATTATCTATTTATTACTTTTTATATTAAATTAAAACTAGTATAGTTAGAAAAATATGAACTTTTTTATATTAAAAGAACTATTAGGATTTTTTAAAAATTTGAATTCAATTACTGTATTAAATAGTAAAAATAATAAATAGTAAATAATGAAGCATTGCATTAAATATTGATTTGCTTAATTACTTACTGAAATTAAGTTCGCATTCTCAAATAAGAGTGCATCAATGCAATCAATATTTTCGAGAGTAATTGATTTTTTGTTTCATCATACACATTCACACGGTATCTTGTTATACCTATCACGTAGTTTTCGAGAATAACAAAGCCACCACCGCAACAGTTCCATTATTTTGTGCAAGCGGCAATACTAACCATCGCTCCCTCGCCGCAAGCTCGATACGAATCGCAAGATTGTCATTGGAGGGGGGGGTGTCTTGGCCGTCCAGTATAGAAGCACTCGCATAACTACGTCGTTAAGGCAAGAGAGAAAGCAACTTAGAGAGAAAGAGGGAGAGAGAGATACCTTCAAATGTTATACATATAGAGATCGTCGTTCTCGACGTTGACGGGAAGTCTGCTTTCTCTTCCTCATGGCGACTATAGCATACCATGAAGCAGAGACATAACGTGGAGCTTGCGGCTTCATAAGCTGAGCTCTACCCACGCATAGTTCTCAAACCTGAGGGCTTCGACAGGGATGAAGACGAAGTCGAAGGGGAGGCGACTGGAACGGTTCACGTATGCGATGAGCGCAAATGCATGGAAAGTTTGAGGAGTACATAGAGGCAGTAAGGTATTGTATAAATGTAAATAATTTAAAGACTTGCTGTGCGGTGTATTAAAGAAAATTTCTATAAATATTAATATATTGCTGGTGATATTGTACAAAATTCACATAAAAAATAATAACAATGAAAAAGTTTTTTAATAGAAATTTAAATTCAAATCTTTTGATGGCGCTTCTTGAGTTTACGTACATTAAACGTTCTTAATCCTTATCTAAAAACAATTTTGCTAGAAGATAATGTAATCAAACTTGACTTCACATATTTGGTATAAGATTTAAAATATTTTTTAAAAGTTTTACAAGTATCATGTATTTTAATAAATTTTATGCTGTAGAAGTAAATTTTTTTATTGTATCTTTCTGACATACTTTATGAGAAAAATTTTACATAAAGCCAAAAAATTATAAGAATTTAAAATATAGAAATATAAAAGGAAATCTTGAAAAGTGTGACATTGGTAATATTTATTAATCAAAAACTTTTTGTGAAAATAATAATATATTATTTTAAATTATTCTATGAAAAAAAAATTTTAGTTGAAATAATCATCAATACATCAATATTAGTATGATATCAATCATTTTACGAATATTAATCAAAATTTTTTTATTCCGTAAAACACTTGTAAATTAATTTTTATTATCTCCTGATTTCATTTATTTTATTTATATATCTGTACAAATGCTTACAGTCACATACAATGTTCAATAATATTAAATAAAATATAAATAACAAGAGGACAAAATATTTTGTGATAATTTTCTCTCGATTGCTTACATTATAGAAAATATAAAAAAAAACAACAACTATTAATTATTAATCAAAGATAAAGATGGTATGAAGGCAGATAGAAAGAAAAGCGGTCAATAGACGGTATACGTACAACTCTAAAGAGTTGTCATATTAATTTGATAAATAAAAAGACAAAAATAAAATAACAAAAAAAAACAGTGCACGTGAGTTATTGTAAGATTATCCATGAGTCAGATTGGTTTGAACGGAATCTTTTTTACCACCTCGTGAAGGTCGCGCCGTCTCGTGTAAGAGCTGCACATTCGTTAGGCTGGACAGAAAATCGTGTTACCAAGCTGTGCTTTAACATCGCAAATATAAAGGACTATTTTTACAACTAACAAGTATATGAAAAGAATTATGTAAGCCCATCTGCCGTTGATAATGCCGTTGGCATTAGAATATTTTTTCTGCGTTTCTAAAATATAAGAGTTAAATTATTTGGGATGTTTTTGATTTTAAACAAAAATATCCTTAATAAGAATAATATTTCATCATTAACGTTTTGTAAAGCCTTTGTCTAAAGTCTTAATATAATAAAATTGTATGTGCTACTTTTTCTAAACTTTATTTTCCATACCAAATTTTATACCTTCGAAGAGGGGAAATATTAAAATTTATTTTATCGGGAAATACCAAGTTATATTAAGTAAAATGTAATAATAAACCATAATTATTCTCAATAAAGAGACTAGATGTTTATTAAAATTTAATTTTGTTATATTTATAATCTTATATTTATCATTACCACGTTTTAGTACTACAAATATTTAAGTTGAATATGAAATTTATTAAACATTATTTTATTCTATCTGAAAACTTTTAGTTGGTTCAGCACGCTGTTCCACTAAAATTTTCATAAAATTCGAGCACAACAAATTCCTCTTTAAGCATTTCTTAGTCAAAGACTTCCAAAGAAATTTCAAGAATTACGCCGTAACATATGGAAGCACTACGTCTTTTACTGAATGAACATACATCGGGGAACACGTGAGCATGCGAGAGTTACTCATCGACTGGGGAATTCAGTCCAACTATTTTTGCAAAGATTTATGTATCGAATGGTTGAGAATTTCAATGAGTTTGCTGTATTTCATTGGAAGATACGCGTTACGAGTAAGCTACTCTTATTTGACGCGCAAAGAGCTGAAATCTACCAGTATATATTGGATATTCTGAAAAACTCTAAGCAAAATATCTAATAATGCTGGAACTATTAATTCATTCTAAATTAAATTTTTGTGCTGCTTTAACGTTCTATGCTATTTTAGCAATAAAGATTAATGTAATTTCGTAAATTGATTTTAAAATTTGAAACTATGGATGATATTGATGAATTCGTTTTTTATTTTTTACAAACTTTTTAAAATTTTAATGTAAAGAATTTTGTGGATGATAAAATTTATAACTTCTATATTAAGAATTAATAGTTAAAAATTTGTAATCAATATTTATTTAAAATGAATATCAAATGTGGTTGTGATAATTTTTATCTAGATTTATAAAAGATGAGAAAAATATAGAAAATAGTAGGAAAAATGAAATGAATGCAAATAATATAAATTACTAATGCACTTATAATAATGCATCTATTTGTGAATATTTATTTTTACTTAGTTTACTTCGTGTATTTATTAAGAATATTTTTTATATTTATAATAGACTTACAAACTTATAAATTTTTTTACGAACATAATATATCGATATATTTCGACATAAGGACTCTCAGAAAGTAAATACGGAACTACCAATTAATTTTTATAGTTATAACTTAATGATTAGTGTGTATTATTAGATTTTTTGACTTCTGCAAAAAAGTATAATAACTTATCGATCTCAATTATATTGAACTTAATTATATATAATTTTCAAGTCTACTTAGAGTATATCGGCATTGATCGAATTTCAAAATTTAATTCGGCTTGAGAGCATGCTGTAGAAATTCTCTTGCCCCTTGCATTCTGGCATTGAAAAAGTACGACAAGATTACAGAAAGCAACGATATCAGCAATAGTATTCGGAGTAGCACAAGTGGGCTCAACAGCATTAAATGTAATTTCGACTCGGTGGGGATGCAACACAGCGCAATACAGTACAACTGCGTTCGGTAGCAGTGGTAGGGACGTGCTCGACAATGCCTTTAATCAACAATAATTTCAGGATAGAGAAACCCTACCGCACTATCCCGCGATATAGTTTCTGCAATATTCCGGAGTGAAGTGCACTACCAACCCTCGCACGTGGATAATAACTATCTCCCTTCTTGTGCTTATAATAACGTAGTGGCTTCGCGGTTCCATAGCAGATCTTTTTTTTTCTGTATGAAAATACTATGTCACCCATTGATATAACCTCGCACAAGTTGTCTATGAGCGCACAAAAGGAACTCATTGATAACTATTTTCTTATAAATAAATTTGTTTAATTTATGAATTAAAACTTCTAATAACTTAAACTTATAGTTAATGAATCAAAATTGACTGGATGGACCGACTGAACAAAATTTTAAGCTTGTACGATTGTACGTCAACCGTTACAGAGCTTTTATTTAAATGTTTGTAGAATAATTCCATCAATCTTCCAACCAGTCATAATTTCTATTTTACATAGATCAAACTTTCTTTAAACTCATTTTGTTCCTTTCTACAAATTTCTCTCACTTCCTCTTAATCATACATTTACCAGGAACGAATGAGCCAAACCCTTGGAGGGATGCACACAAGAAGGACCAGTATCCGGCAGTATGGGATTTTACCCTTGTTCCCGTATTTGAAAAATTAATGCTGTTGGGATTTTCGGCCGGTATGTCCTTATTTCTTTCTTTTCCATTGCCACACTATAGTCGCATCTGAAATAAACTCACTCTTTCTTTTTTCCCCCTTTTTTCACCCCTTCTTTCTTTTTCTATTTTTGCCTCTCATAAAATGGTCATGAACCTCTATAATTGGTCACTGTGGATACCTGGCATTTATTATCTTTGCAGAGATACAGTGCAAACGTATTACATATATATTGCTTTTTTTCACTGACACAATCATCAGTGCCCCAGTAAACGTAAAGCATGTACCGAGAGCTTCTATACATTCGCCACTATTAATTATGAGAAAGTGTACGTATGCATATGGGTTCGCATAAATTGGATAGAGTAAGGTTAGATTGACGCGAAGCTTTATTCAGCTGTGTACAAGATAATGACATGGAATATTTTCTTTAGAACAGAGGGCTCGGACAAATATACCTCACTCGTTATCTTTGAAACACTAACACTGAAATATCTATGTACCTTCTATTGCGTGGTAGATGTCACAGAACTCATTTGTCTAGGCAAATCGGCCGACATAATCGCATTCTCTTTGCACGTACTTTTGAGTATTTTAGGATGTTACAATCCATACATTTAATTAATTACCTACTTAAAAATCATAATAGTTGTAATATTTATCAATAAATTTATCTTACCAATTTAGATTCATTTTTTTTTATAATATAGTGTAAGTAAAATTATGTTCAATAGTACTTTAGGAAAGCAGATTTCATATTTCCATTGGTATTAATGAAATTAAGTATTATACAAAAAGAATAATTGTCACGTTAAATATTTTTTTGAAAGATTTATCGAGTACAATATTTTGAAATTGAATAATGTAATAAAATTCTTCATGTATAATAAATCATATCAAAATTCATTAAATGTAATTACTATCGATTATGTATTTATCAGTAACATATATTTTATAGTTTTTTATATAAATATTACTTTATATATATATATATTTATATATAAAATTTATATATTATATAAATACTATAATTAATAAGTTAGCAAGAATAGTTTTTACGTCCATATTAGATAATTTATTGTTATGTATATAAAAAATCGATAAGATTCTGCAAATAGAAACAAATAGATTCTGCAACTAGATTGAATCGATTCATTTTAAATATACATCTAGCTACTAAAATTGTACTGTATATGTCAGAAATTAAAATTAAAAATTTACTAAAAAATTCAGTTACGAAGGGTATTAGTAAATTTAAAAAAGATATCATTAAAATTGATTACCGACAGTGTATACATATATTTATATACATACGTAGTAGTATGTATAAATATATAAATATAAAATTTATTTTTTATTATCAATTTTCACTTGTTCATTTACGATGTTTTAATTAAAATGATTGAACGTTTTAATTAAAACACGCAACTCCTACTAGATTTTAGTCGTGTAGAATTGACAAAGATTAGACTGATTTAAATTTAATATATAGCTGATTTAATGAATATTAAAACTAGCAGATGCAAGATTTATTTTACAATTTACTCTAAAATTTCTTTTTCTAAATAATATTAATCTATATCTTCATATTTTTTTATTGAAAATTACGCTAAGCTTACTTCGGATACATAAAATTTCTCAATATTCTCGTAAAATGAGTTATAAATAAATCTTTATTTTTTGATATTTGATACTCACTGTGTTTGAAACAGGAAGCCAGAAATTGATGACTGGTGTAAAGCTGAAGTATAAAAATGAAGAAGATCTAGGTAAATGCATAAAGGAGACTGCATCCTATTTACTATTCATGCAGGCGTAATTGTCCTTTCGGAAAAGGAAACTCGATTTGGCAATAGGAAAGAATGGTATATCCAACACAATCACTTATAGTTCGTCTTACATCAGTAGTACAGTATACCACTCGAGCTGGCAAGAAAACTACATTAGCGGAAACATCGCTTCTGCACTGTCCATGAGATATGCCGGAAAGCAGAAATTTCTTGCTCAAAGTTTTTCTGCTTCACTCTTTCTTTTTATCAGATGCCAAATCGACTACTACTATTACAATGCTTGTACTGTATTGGATTCCGTAGCTTTCTATATTTTTAAGTACCTTCAGTTATTTATTCTATTGTTATATTCATCTTATATTAGCTTATTAAATTTGTTGGTAATCGTTAATAGATTGAGCAATGAAATTTAATTCAATTTCAGGGAACTTATAAATTGTAGCGATTACTTGAATAAGGATTTCTTATGAAAGTGAATATTTTAAAAAGTCACCTCGAAGCTCTTCGTATTTCAACAGTAAGAAAAGTATCTTCAAAATCAAGAAAAATATTTACGTAAATTAGAATCTAATTGAAAAAGAGACGAGTAAAGTTCTGTTGAGATTTCTATCCTGCATTTTTGACTTACCAAAAATAGAATGTAACCGCAAAATGAACAGACACTACCTCCTTCACCACAAAACTTTCTAAACCACAAAAGTATATACACAACTGGGTATATGTACACCTTATAGGAATGGCAATGGCTGTAAGCTTAATCTAATTTGATCTTATAAACTTGTTACTAGCTCTCGCTCACTTACCGGTAAAGCAAAAGGTTAAACTACAAGTTGGATCCCCGCCGCAGGTCCTCGTGGATAACTGCACAAGCAGGTACTTAAACCGATAAGTTTGTGGTGTTCTTGTAAATACGTATGTATGCATGTGGACATGCGCGAATGTATCTACTTGGCTCTCGAGATCGGCATAGAGAGCATGCCGTATTAATCACAAAGACAACCACAAGTTCTGGCTGTCGTGGAACCAAGGACAAACACACATGAAGTTATACATGCATCTCCTCTTAACTCCCTCGAGTTTTAATCTTTCTTCTCTATCTGTTCGTCTTAATACTTTTTTTTTATTTCTTCTTAGTCCATCTCTTTCATTTTTTCTTATCTCTGTCTATATCTATCTCTCTGTCTTCCTCTGTATTTCTCTTTCTCTAGGGGTCTTTCGAAATTCTACAATATTAAACAATTGCACGCTTATCGTCCTAGAATTAAAATTAACGTAAATGTACGAATTCAGTATTGGGCCATTAGCATATTTGCGTTATTATATATTTGGAAAATGAATAATTTCATAATACTAAAAATCAATTATATTAATATTTTTGATGAATATATCAACCAATTCACCTGGGAGAAAAAAATTGATATATTCTTCTTAATCTATTATAATATTTAACAATAATACTTTATTAACAAACAGTATGAAGCCAAGCTAATTATCAGGCTGATAAACTATTTTTATTAAATATTTTCTAAATAAAACCACATATTTTTTATATAAATATAATATTTCAAGGCAAAATATTCATTGTTAATGCATATGATATTATTACTGAAAATATATTTTTCATTTAATTATTAGTAGTTAAAAAATTATTAATTAGAATAAAAAAATTTGAAACAATCAAACATCATTAAAAACGAATTTATTTCTGAAAATGTAAAAAATTGACAATATAACTTAAAATATATAGATAATTCCATTTAATGAAAACCCCGTTAATCGTTTACTCCTTACACATTTTCTAACTATTCCCATTCTAAATTAAAAAATAATAGATCTAACGTGCATTTTCTGTTACTGTTTTTCTACCTCATGCTCCGAGGGTCTATTTTTATTTCCTTACTTTAAAGACAAATTCTCCAAGGATCGAGTAGCTTTAATAAGTCACCAACGAAAGCTTGCGAACTCATTCGTCACAACTTTTCTTGCTTGTTTTGACGATCATCATCTTAAAAGTCTTTAAACTCGAAACTCATACTGCTTCACAAAGCTCCAGAAATCCCTACACGGTTGACTGCTCGACAGAAACAGTAGAAGGGTGGTAGGAGAAGAGCGGGCCTAATACGTTTATTGTCGCTGTTTCGTGGTCTGACAACAACCGATATCCTACCATACCTCCAGGAACGCGCGGCGCGCGAATACGAGGATAGAATGAGGTGTGCTAGCGCAGATATATCAAAATTAAGGGGATAAAAGAAGATAGAGATACGTAGAGAAAGACGAAACGTTGTACACAAGGGAAATAACATGCTTCGTCAACAGCGCTGCTGTAACTAATGGATATTCCGGTAGAATAGAATAGAGAAGTGGTTTGACTAGCCCTCGTGCAACCGAGCAACGACGTTTCTTCCTCCCCTCTCGTATATAGCGACGAGCGACAACTTCCCAGTAGAATTCTTTCTATGAAACATAATTTACCTTTTTCTACTTTTCTCCATTCCACTAATTTATTATTTTTATTTTCGAAGAATCTAATAGCAATTAACACCTTATTTATCACCGTTATTATTTTCTAGCTTAAAAATATCTACTGGGATTATAATTTTTTTTCTTATTTTCTCTTAACAATGATGTTTTTTATTTTATTTAAACTTGATTTTAAACTAACTGAGTAACAGTATTACAGTGAATTACAGATTACATGATATTTAATTTATTTTACATACGCCTCGCGTAGCTGTACTTAAGAGCAAAGTTTGTAAGCAAGGCCAAGCGAATACCAAAACTAGTCTATTCTTTTTAAAGCAGTTTATGTATAATATAAAAACTTATATATGAATTGTATAAGGAAATAACTAGATTTTTCTTAAAATGACTGAATAGAGCTATAACATCCTTATATCGATAATATAGTAAATCTGTCTCTGGTGATTATTAAAATGTCATATATTTTATTGAAAGGAAAAAGAAAAAAGATTCAAATCTGAGACAGGTGACGATCAGCACCATTCGAAGATATCCACTGTGGGTAGAAAAGAAGTGGCGAAGAGACTTTTAATTTAGTCCTGACTGATAGGTTTCTCTCTCACTCTCCTTTTTCTCTCCCTTTATTTTACTGCTTCCTTTAAAGAAAAGGAAGAAGGGAAAGGTAAAAAAAGAATAGAGGATCGACACGTTGGCACCAGACCTTCTGTTACCGGCAGGTGGATAACGCGTTTTGCACACGCGATTTTATCGATTCGCCAACGAAGGCATAATGGAGAAAGGAGAGTGTAAATGACATGAACGGCACCATCGCCATCATCGTTCTCCCCGACTGCAGAGTCGGTGGTGATAATATCACAAGGCTTTGAAAGAAGTGTAGACGAACTGCACAGAATGGATATTCATCCAACGCAACGCTCGCGCGCTCGTTTACTCGATTTCTGATAAATGCGAAGCCGAGGGGTTGCAAAAGTGTGTGCACGCAAAAGCAGGAGAGCATGCAAGCAGGAAAAGGGTAGATGACACCGTGTAGAAGCCACGTGTTGCTACCAGTGCGACGGTAGTGCAGCGACGAAACTACTAGGTGCGACATGTTTTCTTATACCATTTCCTGCCCGTTTCCTTGTACGATTCCGATTCACACATACGATAACGTACCACTATAGATTCTATCCTTCTCTTTTTTGCCTATCTTCATTTACTTCCAACTAGCGTGAGTTGAGAATATATACATACGTATAATATGTTAAAACAGGAAAATCTTTGAAATGTATTCTTTTATAATTTTTTGCCGTATCTAAATGATTATCTACCCTAAACAGCATATTTTATTTAACTACTCTTAGAACAGAGAGGAATAAAAAAGGTGATATGTATATTAGTCAAACGGTAAATGACATTTACCGATTATATTCGGTTCAATATTATTTTTAGTTATCGAAATAATTGAGTATTCAAAGGTTTTCAAACTAAATACATCAATCGCCAATATTAAAAAAAAAACAGGTATGCAAATTCATTCTCAAATACGCCATAATTTTTCTTTTACAATGAAAAATATAATTCTCTAAATTTTTTTTATATTGTTTGATTTATTAAAATACTCATTTTTTCTCTCTAAATGCATAATTAGTATATGTAATCTAATTTTAGATACAATCTTTTCTTTCCTTAATATAAAACATTAATTATAAAATCTGTATAAGATGAATAATTAATTTTTCTTACTTAAAATTTTTTTTTTAATTTCAAAACTGCATCTTGAAATTAAATTTTATTTATTTGTTTTTTAATGTGTCGCTTCATATATAATTTAAAAAGAATTAAAAAGAAGGAAGTAAAAAATAATCGAGCGACGATTATAATGAGAGCTAAGAACTACAGCGACGATGACGACGAATCTCTCGAGAAATTTCAAAACTCACTTGGCAAGTGCTCGTTGGCGACGATCAAAGTCCTCGTCTTTCGCTAGCTTGATACATCTTTGAAAGAGGAACGACTCCTCGGAGAGACGCAGCGAAGGCTGTACTGCTGCCGCTGCCTTCCTAATCGAGTTCTCGCGCTTCTCGCGTTCATGCTAACTTTGTAATTTAAATGCAGATGGCTCGGCAATTAAGGGAACTACTTTGCTTAAGCGACTCGTGAGTAGAGCAAGTCATACAGAAGTTTTATTTAAATCTTTACGCCCTACAATGTATTTTCATGCTTGTACGTATATTCTGGTTCTGATAGGCATGAAGTTACAAATAAGTATAAGTTGGATTGATTAATGTTTAGTATTCAATGAAAATTTTATTACGAAGAAAAGCAATATATTTGTGCAAAATTACATACAATTATTGACTCAATATATTAATTAGTAATAGAACTTAAAATAAGGAAAGACATACGAATCCCAACTAAAGAAGCTTATCGTAAAATACAAATCATCGCATTAAGAGAGAAAAGAGATAGCGTAAAGGAAAATAATCGCTTCTTAATGTTAGTTAAGAAATACTTAAAAACTTTTAAGCAGCTTTGCAGTGATGCTGTCGGTTTTGATAATCGTCTATCTATCTCTCGTTTTCACTTTTTTTCTCTCTCGTTTTCTCTTTCTTTCTCTCTTTCACTCTTCGTCAGTCCTCTCTCCTTTCTGAATATTTTTTCTTTACATCTCTTAATAATGGCAAATATTTTAGCGTCTAAAATATATGAAACACGTATTCCACGTGTAAAGCAATATTTTACAGTAATTTTCTCTTCTTCATACTTAGTTCAATAGAATTAATAAATGTCTTCGCAGATAATTAATGAATTATGCTCATTTTTATATCTTTTTTTTTTTTATCATTTATAAATAGGATAATTATCATCATGCATGAAAAATAATAAAACAAGATTGATAAAGACGTCTGACTAAACACGAATATTATCACTTCTAATCTTCATAGATAGCTTTTTAAGGTGTAATTTCTATTTTGGATGAAATATATTATTTTAGTTGTTTTACTAATTTTTTCAATTCTTTAAAAAGAAATTTTATACTAATAATAAATTATTTATTCCATCGTACATCATCAAATCTTTTATCTAGTATTTTTAATCGAGAATTCAATAAGAATATCGCTATTCAAAGTTTGTAAGTATTATCGATCTGAAAATTTAAAACGCGTCACTTGTATGAATTACGATAGATAAAGATTTGCTGGAAGAATTAAAACAATCAAATTGATTTGAATTCAATTTCAAAATAAATCTAATT
Source organism: Platyscapa corneri (assembly GCA_018907185.1). Lineage (NCBI taxonomy): Eukaryota > Metazoa > Arthropoda > Insecta > Hymenoptera > Agaonidae > Platyscapa > Platyscapa corneri. Next base: position 5,820,536 of record JACCHW010000001.1, read on the forward strand.
TTTATTTTTTTTTAAGAAGTTCTCTGTTCAAAAACATCAAAAAATTTCTTTTCATATACATTATACGTTCAATTTATGCTATTCAATACTATAACAAATTTAGTTACTCTAAAACATTATTTACTATAAAGATACACCAATAATAAAATTTTATTTATTTTTCGCCTAAACATATTTTTATGTATCATTCAAACGGTTTTTATGGTAATAGATATATCAAATTGTATTTCCTTTAAATAAGATCTTATAATTATAATACTACAAAAATAAAACTAATATCAAATTTCTATCGACCATTAACAACGAAATAAATTTCTTACTATTTCTATCCTGATTAATACTTATTACTAATTGCCATAAAAATCTAATTTTATAAAACATTTTATTGTATCACAAGTAAAGGATATTAATGAATGTCACACCTACTAATTATTGTAGAGAGTCTTGGAACAACTTTATTTCTTACCTCTTTTCAGTATCTTTTCTAGTTCTTTTTATTTAATATACTCGTTTTTTATGATAATTGTTTTAAACAGTAAGACATAAAAAAGTAAAGTTGTTATCAGATCAAATTTATAAAAATAATTTTATTCAAAATTGGTTATTAATAAAATTATAGGCAAGAGCGATTGGAAATTATTAAATTCGAAAAAAAGATTCACTACAAATATGGTTCTATGATTCAATGCAGAGCGAGAAACTCAAAGGAGAAACTCGGTAATCTTTTGGTTGAAGCAAACGTGTCTTGTACGAGTCGACGGCAATATTAACTGAAGAAATCGACTTGTCTCCCCTGTGAGCATGTTCTAGATGGGATTCCTGGGTTGAAATCCAGTGGAGACGGGCTACACACAGGCAGATATGGCAAGAGGAAGGAACAAAATGGAATGAGCGAGTTGCAACTAGGTGTCATCAGGAACAGACACCTTGATGACGTCATATTCGGTTACTATAAGATAGAAGCGTTGCTTAGAGAGGTGCTTAGATTGTGCGCAAGAGTCCTTATAAGGCGTTGCAAGTTATTTCGAAGAAACACAAAAGCGTCTGATGGAGCAAAACCACAACATGTCAACCTCACATTTTCAATCTTTATCTTTTTATATCTCTTACACTTGTTTTATTTTCTAAAAATTCATAGCCATTTTTCTTAATGTTTTATAACAGAACTTTTGGTATTTATTATAACAAAAAAAAATTGATACAATGTTAAATTACTAAGTGAATAAAAATAACTATTGAAAAGTAACCATAACCATGTTCTCCTAATTCCAACTTAAAAAATGCATTTCTTTTCATTCTTATAATTCAAAAACACATATTCATACTAATATCATAAAATACAGCTTACAAAAAAACGTTATTTAACCTTATAAATTATGATTTAAATATTAATATAGACTATTGTGTCAAGTAATAAAGTCAATGTGTTTAAAATGCTAATTTGAAATAATGAAGTTCACTTCCCGTTTACTACGGTATATAATCCATCGAATTTTATTTTTATTCCTAAATATAATGTCTATCTAACTACAACTCTTGAATAATGTTTTAACGATGACGTTTCAATGGAAATTACCTCTTTCACGCTTCTAACGCGTATTCAGTCTCAAATCGTGGTGTATTTATCGCGGTTACTAAGAGCCTCTCGCTCACTGTCTCTCTCTCTCTCTCTCTCTCTCTTTCTCTTTATCTTTATCTCTGTCTATGTCTCTTTCTCCCTGTTTCTCTCTTTATCTCTCATGGAGCGAAACCATTGTCCCCTTAATCCGAACATCTTAAGCTCTACCCCTCCTTTCAGACAACGACGACGATTGTCTTGGATCAGGAGTAGTTTGTTGGAGGATGACGTCACACCGGCACCAGTCTTCTCCCTAATCTATTCAACGAATTAGAGGGCTCGAATTCGCTAATTAACCTTTAGGAATTCTAGAAGATCCAAGGAATCAAGGAATTCTTTGTCAGCGATTTCAACGATCACAATCTTTGACTGGTTTAATCCAAAGCCGCTTTGTTTTTGATTAAATTAAATACGTTTTTGATAAAAATATAAACGTACTTAGTTATACAGATAAAAAATAAATTTGTGATCAGTTTTATAAATTAAAGAGAAATTAAAAATATATATTCATTACGAAATATAGTGGATAATATTATCTATAATAATAATTTCGAACTTTCCATCCTTTTGCATCATTTGATTTACTTTTCTAGAAAAAAGTACAGTCAACACAATAATGTAAAAGACAATATTGAAAAAAGTGTAAATAAAAAAATTTCTTTTTATAATATTACTACAAAGAGTATTTATAATTTTTACTATTATGAATTAAAAATATAGCAAAGTTTTTCTTTTATAATTGAATTAATATTATTCGCATCGATACCAATAATAGTAAGAGATATATACTTAATTAATGTAAAGTATATTAGTTTTAATTCAAGCAAAAGTTAAGAATATTCTTATTGAAATAATCAAGTCTTTACTTTTCCTTTGTCTAAAGAATATAGTAAACTTTGCTTAAATAATTTATGTTTATTCTGGTCCGAGAAAAAGTTCTAAAATTTAGGTATTTTAAAAACAGAATAAAGTAGATAAGAGCTACAAAGCAACGACGAGAACGTCCATGTCTCCGACAAATTGTAATATAGCAGGAGACTCGTTCATGTTATGGGCAGAGTAAGTAGCACACGTGAGCATTAAGTAAAAATCACTGGGAGTTAGAATGAGAGGAAAAAGAAGCAGCATGTTAAAAGAAGAAGTAGAAAAGAACAGTGAAGTAGAAAGAAGGTGGTTGTAGCGTAAAGAAGATAATTTATGGAGCAACTTGTAAAGTGAGAAAAATTGCGTTAGTTCACCTATTTCGCCGCGTCCTGCAGTGGTTTATGCGCCTCGGTGTACTACTATTGCTACCCAGCATATAAGAGAATTGTAATAATGTTTACGAGTTTTTACCCTTATGTCCGCGTTAAAATTCTAAGAGTAAAATAGTACATGCAAGTAATTTTATAATTCAACATCGATTGCGTAGCATAAAATTGTATTTCAGAGATATTAATTTCAAAATATTGAGTACTCGAATAATCAAAATCTTTAAAAATTGTTGTAGATTTTATTATCTTTGAAAGCCATAACTTATAATATTATACATAATAATAATTTTGTCAATTATAACATGAACAAAATAATAAGATTACTGGAATTTAAAATAAATAATAGGTACCACTTTCTACTTTAAAATTAACTAAATATTTTCTAAATTGATAAAACCAACTTTATAGGTAGAAAATCACAATTTATATATATATATATATATATATATATATATATGTATGTATGTATAAAATAGTTGGGTTAAAACGGAATTGACATACTTAATTTTGATTTATAGATTCCTTGTTAAAAAGTATACTAATTTAAATAAAAAACAAATATACTTTATTACACAACGTAGCAGAAGCTTGCATTAAAATTTAAACATTAAAATTTTGAATGTAACACTGATTCGCTCAATAAAATCCTGAAGCAAATTGCATGCCTCTAATGGGTATTTAGAATCATCGAAGGCATAGAATTAGAGAAACACAAAAAGAAAACTGAATAGTTCAAAAGAATAAAATAAATGGTGGCTTATTTTTCGTACACGTTTACTTTTCAACAACAACTTCAGGTCCATGTTTCATTCTGTTCTCTCTCTATCTCTGAAAATACAATGATTCTTTCAACTTGATTTTTCCCACTTTTATTTCTTCCTTTTTGGTACTTTCCTAGTAGAGTCATTGTTCGAAGATTCAATGGAAAATCGCCGCAAAAAGCGAATTTCATACAGCAAATGGTTATTTAGGACGAACTTTATTCTTCGCGTTAGGCTTTTGAAGACGTTAATAGGAATCAACTTTGATGAAAACTAAGATTTACAATTATAGACTTATATGTTTTATATTTATATAATACTTGGAAGATGTTTTTATTATTTAATAATTTCTTTTATAATTTTATAATTGAGTCAAATAGAAGACAATATTTTACTATTATAGTTTTTTAAATTTATTTTACTTTCTTTTTATCGAATTTGCAATATTTATATTTATATATAATATTATTCAAATTTTATAATATTAATTTTTTATTATCATATTCACATTATTATGAGACGCAACCTTTAAAATATAATAATTATTTTATAATGGTATAAATAATAATAAAAATATTTTATAATTGTCTAGTACCGTTAAAATTTTATAATGATAATACAAACAATTAGTTGTCTAAGTTTTACTTAAATTTAATGTAAACTTACATTTAAAAAATATACTAAACCTAAATTATTCATTTTCGAACCGAAAATGCACGAATTACTTTTTCCGAAAAATCAATAAAAATTTATCTAATTAAAAAAATTTTAATAATAACTAAAGACAACGAATTATAAACATTTATTATATTTAAATAGATATTAAATAGTTTTATAAGTTAATTTCAATAGCATAGTAGAATATAGTGTTAAGAGAAATTGTAATTATTCTTTCGATTGAAAATTTTAAATACAATTTGAAAAATTATTGTATAAAACTAATAGATAAAATAAATTATTGTGTAAAGAAAAATCAATTTTTTTAAATTTGTTGAAATGTTACTACTGAAAAGTTATCGCGTGGAAATAGAAAATTTTTCGTATAATTTTCCAACAGGTTAGCGAAAAAATTCGGACAAGTAATACAAAAAACTATTATGACCCTACTGTGTTGGTTATTTTTGTAATTTCTTCCTTTCTACACAGATGTACTGTATATTTTTTTATTTTTGTAGCTAACTTCGCGTGTTCTAATTCCGGTAAAGCTAATTTTTTTTATTTTGTTACCATCTAATTGTGTAACTATACAATAGTTCACAATGGTATCCAATACTTACATCGTTTGGTTTTCCTTTTCTCTCTTTTAGTGTCTCTGTCACTCTTTCTCTTTCTCTTATACTCTCGTGCTACTGTTCTATTTAGCTAAAAGCAAGGTGCCCAAATTCGTGCAGTAATTGTATTAAATCTTGTATCCGGCATGGTGCTTAGAAGTACTGTGGTTTCTACGCTTGCAACTACAGTGGTCACGTATTTGTAGACACGGGTTATTCTCCTCATCTCTGTATCGTTTTCTTTACTGTCTACTCTGCCTCTATCTATCTTTTATGCTGCATTTTGGTCTCTTTCGTCATTCGACGTGCATTAAACTTTTAGTTTTAAGTAATTGCTATTATAGAATTTACTTATAAGTACGACTAAGGTGTCATCAAAGTATCTACATATATTAAATTTGACTTGAGGTTATAGGGTGAATGAAGTTAAAATAGTATTAAATATGATTATATGTGAAAAGAGGGGAAACTTGTGGTCATTCAACTTGAATAACGTTGGACAAATATTCAGTAATATGTTAATAAATTACTGTAAAATAATTCAAAAATATAATATCTTAAAATCAACTGTTACAAAAATCGTTATTACTTACTACCTACTTATATACATATATTATTTAAATATTTATAACTATTAGTAATTAGTAATAAAAAAGAAAAATTTTGTAAAAAAGCAAAATATTTTTTTACTTACACGTAATATTGTGTCTTTCAAATTACAAAAATCATCATTTTAATAAATTATGAAATTTATACCAATTCAATTCATTTTTCAATGTAAAATATATTTATTACAAGAATAAACGAATTTTTCTAACAAAATATACAAAAGCATTAATTTTAAATTATTCAATTTAATTAGTTCTTGGACCGAATGAAAATGAATTGTCCCATATTAATTAATAAATTTTTTTACTTATACGAATAATTCTATTAATTATTTGAACTTTTTGCAAGAATATTACAAAAATACAATGAAATAATTAATTAGTTGAATTCGAGCAAAGTTTCAAATCAACGGTTCTATGGATTAAATTTGTTTTATGGTATTTTACGAGTCAATTAAATGTGAAAATTATACTACGTTAAATTAAAACGAATGCTACAAAGTATCATTGATTTTTCAATTAGAAAAATAATAATTTGATGTAATAAATATTTAATATAATATTTAGTCTTTTTGCTGTTTTGAAATTAGCCATAAATATTATTTTAAGCTCCTTAAGTTTATAAAAGATTCTAATTTTATTTATTGCGTTTTTGAATAATAAGAACAATTATTTAAAATAAGCATATTTAGTTTTTAAAGAATATTTATCAAGTAATACAATATCGCTTACTTTTAAAATTTATTAATAATATTAAATAACTTAATCAGAATAATGAGTTGTTATTACTTGTAAAAATTATGTAAACTTTGCAGTAAGAAGATTTTTCGTGTTTGACTAATTTTTTCTATCCTTTTGTATATTTAATTCCAGCAACTTTAAAAGATACACGTTTATTGAGGGCATATTACATTATCTCGAGATGCAATTAGAAACGAAAGCGGGCTTTTCTCAGAATACCAGATACATCTTTCTCTATCTTACACTCTTTCTCTTTCCTTTCTCTTTCGCTTCATCTATTACGCTCATTCGTGGCAGCCGAGCGAATGCCCTTGGGCTCTTTACTTACCCCGTAGTGGCTACCATCGCCCTTTAGCATATCCTGAGTTTTATTTCTCCTCTCTTTTTACTATTTTGTACGTCCTACCTATCATAGGTGAAGATGTATAATTTGTTTGAGCGTTGAAATTATCCATAGAACCTCTTACCTGGAAAAACAAAATACAAAAATTCTATTAAATCTTATATTTTGTGCGAATATTTAAATATATATATATAACTTAATAATATATATACTTATATGTATGTGTAAATAATATTTTCTTTCTACCTTTGGCTTTACAGGTAAAACTTTACAAGCAATTATAATTTGTCGTATTTAAAAAATCTTGATATTCTACCCTGAAAATTTTTATTGTGTTAATCAGAAAGAAAAACTTGTATCTATTTTAATTGTAATAATTAATTAAATCTAAATAAACAGAGATGAATTTAGTAAAGAAAAGAAAGTGATTCGAAGTTTTGCCAGCATAATGTTATTAAAGTTAGCTGTTTTTCTGGACACTTGCTAATCAGTAAATAAGGTCCCGTAAGAAATTTAATTAGTCGAATTTTCTAATATCCATAAGTATAGGTAATCACAATAGTACGTATAAAAGCCTTTATGCTTTTGCGTGGGGAAGTACCGCGTAAGTTATATAATGGAAATTATTTCCGTCACGCGCAATATTGCATAAAGTTTTGTTACGAGACAACTAACGAAATTCATTACGGACCCGAGAGTTTTGAGAAAGAAGCGTTGCCACGCTTTCAGTCAAGCTTTGTCGCGTGCGTGTTAAATGCCAAACGTTACACCCTATCCCATAAAGTTATGACATTATCGCAAGAGAGCCCTAACGCTTGTCCGACCACGATAATTTACACTTCATCGAATTGATTCGGTGTTATGAATTTATAAATAAGTTATGAAAAAGAGAAAATAAAGGAAAAGGAAATCTACATTGAATACTAAGGTGAATCGTAAGCAATACCTCAAGAACAAAATAAGAATTTGAGCTATAAATATTAAATTTTACTAGAAGAGGAATAATGAAATAAAAGAGAATAGAAAAATGGTACAATACAGATGAAAATAAAAAAAACAGACAAAAGATTAAGATCATAGTTTAAACGTATTCTCTTATCATGAAAAGATTGGGTGAAACGTACGAGTAATGAGAGGCAAAAGGTTCATTGATTATTATACCTCTGGTTTGGTTGAAAGCGTTTAAAACCTGGTTAACGGTGGCTCCATGTATGACGTCACTTGCATTAATTAATCTACCCTTTTGCCTTGGTAATTCATCTGTGCTGCCCTCTTACCTTACCCTACTCCTTCGCCTTGTTTCCTGTACCAGCAAATAGTAGTTAAGCGAAACATTACTTTAGGAAGTAAGTTTTTTATATACATTATTCAATTTAGTATCCTTGTGTAACTGAGAGAAAAGTATTCATTACGGAGGAGGATTTGCAGATCGAAGAACTGATAAGAGAACTAAAGCTAACTTTTTAGGGCTGAGCAAAAGCATAGATGACTATTGATTTTCAAAGAGAATAGAATGATAGTAGGGAGTAATTTAACGATATAAAAAACGAAAGATGAATTTAAAAATTCATGGATAATAATGCAAATATTATTAATACAATAAGGTGATTTAAAAGTCTTGTTGAACTAAAGTTTGATTATTTTATATATTACTTGCCCATTAATAGAAAGAAATCTTTACAAAAAAAGTTTTTCAGAATTTTTTTTTTAAAGTGAACTATACAAAGAAAAATATTTTATCTCTCAAATATTTCTTCACGGTAAAAGACCCATTAAATAACAATAACTTATTCTGTACGATACTAAATAAACCCTTATCAACTTATTTACATTATATATGAAAACATTAAACGGCTAAGAAATTTGTACGAGATAGAAAAGGAAATTGAAATAGCGATAGCGGTAATATATGAGATTGAAGGTAACGGGTCTAGGTTGATGTGGCGCTTAATAATTATTTTGCACGAACCACTAAGAGCTCAAAGAACCTTTCTAAGGACATCCGGAGGGGTTGCTACTGTTGCTCTTTGTTGCTTGATCAAAGTTACTTTGTTTATCTTTTGGCTTTGCACATATATACGCGTGATGGGGTGCTTCTTCGCGATAATTTTTCCATGGTACACTAAACCTTCATCATCTTCATCTGTTCCCCTAAGAAAATGCTGCTCTCTAAACTACCCTTCACTGGTAAAGAAACTGGATCGTGAAAAGCACACGATAAAAATATTCATGACGCACGATTACATACGCATTATAACAGCGAAAATGTAATTATGTCTGAAGAGCTGTAAAAAAGCCGTACAGTTAAGACGTTTATCGAATAAAATAATCGGTAGGTTCTTTTAATTTATATTTTATATCGATATTCGATATTCCTATGAAAAAATTATAGGATTGAGCATAAAAATCTTTTCTTGTTCTTTTGAAAAGATATATGAAAGAAAAATTTCTTCCAGATAACGTAGTAAAATATTGTTATATTTATTCCAACTAATTGAAAATGAAATGAATTCTAATTACTAATAATCTTTGTGTAAAGACTAACAATTTTCGCCTTGTCATCTTTATTATTGTTGCTCACTCTTTCCTTGTATATTTTATAAAGATACATGTATATGTAAATTATTAATTAGTCTTTTTAATTAAAATAAAATTTTCTAAAATGAAAATCTCAATCTCATATCTAGAATATATATAAGATGAAATAATTATGATTTAAGGTATACTTATTGTAATCAACATAGTACGGTGTTAATAATTTCTTATATACAGCACTTCTCATTGGACCTTCATATTAGGTGACAGTTCATCTCTGAATTTATAGTGTCGTGTATCGTGTAGCACTTAAATTAGGCGCATCGAACAGAAGTCAGCCATAACCGTAAAATAAAATAAAATAAATTTATAGCTATTAATTATTGTAGTACAACACGCAAGAGCATATTTTGGCTCAATCTCGTTTTAAATAATGTTTGTCAACTTTCTATTTTTATTTTTAATTATACTAATTCAATAATATTTCAATTAAATTTTATTTATTTCTGTATGCTTTATCTTTGTCTATTCGTAGTATTAATATTATTATTGTATTTCATTTCTGTATTATATAATTTTTTTAACTACTTAAGCAGCAATGTATATTCAATCAAATATTTATAAGAATCCAAACACACATGCACTTCATAAAATACTTAGAATAACAACTGCATATATTATCAGTTTCTTAATAATTATTTTTAGACTCATACTAAATGAAGAATTTAATACAAAATTTGAATGTTTCAAAAATTAAAAACTATATTTTAATGGAACATCACTTTTAATACTAGAAACAATAAAAATTTTGTTTTTTAAATATTTCAACTTAATATCACTAAAAATGTAATCTATAATTTTAAAGTTCTTTTTAAATCTAATTTTCAAGATATTTAACCAAGCTATATTGATAAAAAGTTTATTTTTCAGTATACGAACAGAAATATATTGGAACATGTGAACAGTTCAATTTTAAGTTTATTAAATAACTTTAATTTAATATATGTTAGTGAACGTTGATTTGAGCAATAGTCTATAAGTTAATAAATTATATTTTAAGGTATTAGACAATATTTTTAATGAAATCATTTTTTCTAATTCTGCTGAATTATATTCAGTTTTTTGTTGAAAATTTACAAAAAAAATTTATATAATTATTCTCGAAGATCTTCACTTGAAACTAGTTCACATTTGATACTAGAAAAATATAAGATTTTAATAAATATATTTAATAAATATATAATAAGATTTTATAAAAATATAAGATTTTACGAAAAGAAACCAAACTCAATATGAGTGAAGACGTGGTGATTATTTACATTTAATTATAGCTTAACTATGATAGTTATAAAAAAAGCATCTTTTAAACTTTTGTTTCACTAAGGAGAGATTAGTTGGGAAAGTTGAAAAAAATTGGTATAAAAAAAATTACTTAGTGAAAGAAAATGAACCATTATTTATTTTAAGTTAACGAAGTAGATTGAAACTTTGTATTATTATATTGTTAAGTAACTCTAGAATAAACAATTCATTTTATTCTATATCATTTAAAATTTTTTATGTTATAATTAATGAAATAGAGATTTAATACTTATATTATTTTATTTTTTAAATCTTTTAATTTCAATGCCTAAAATTATTATATATATTATTATATATTATATTTCTTCTAATAATTAAGCTACTGTTTTCATTAATTAAAATAATTAATTCAATATTTAAAAAGTAATGCACATTGTTCAAATACATTTAAAATAAAAAAATAGGTTTCATTGTTCTGAAACCTTTATTAATGCTTATAATAGTCCATTAGCTTACCAGTTAAGTAGAAAAAACTACGAACTCTACTTGCATTTTCTTAGATTTAATTACAACGCTGACTTTTAATCTAAAAAAGAAATATTCAATACTGCTTTGAATTTATAATTTGAATATTGCGCGGAGTAAAATTTGTATGCATAAGGTAATTAATATTTGTAATAGGAATTTAAAAGAATAATTTCATTTAATGTTATTATTTATTTAGACTCAGAATGGTAAATTTTACGACTATGATCGATTTTTTTATAACCCTTCAGATAATTATGTTAATTTTCTTTTGTATATCTGATTATATAACATAACAAACGAAATATAAATGAATGTTAATGTAAAAAATAGATAAGTTAATTAACCAAAAGTAGAAAATGAGCCTTAAAGTTACAACCGCATGTATTACTGGAAAGGTCCGTCAGTGGGTTGCTTGTATTTATACCTGAACATTGCCTATTATCATGTGACGAATCATCATCATCAATTACAGTTTTGTATTTATTTGAATATCTAATTATTTTTTCAAATAAAATTGTATTGTTTGAATAGTTTATAAGATATAATATAATTATTTTTTTAACTTGTAATGTTTATTGAGCTATCATAAAATATGATGGATTATTATATATTATGCATCAGAGCTATGACTTAGGTAAAGACACATACATAAAAGGTAATAGCCACGACTCAATTGTTATTACATAATCCTAATGAATTTATTGAAAGGACAATTTTTGTTTTGTCAATAAGAAATTTTTTGTTTTTTTAAATTATCATAACCATTAATATTTGTTACCGAAAAGTAGTCAAAGTTTTTAATGGACGATATTCAAGTATATAATCTTATGGATAGCATTGGTGTACAGTTAATGGTTATAGTTTAACATCATCAAGAAGCAAAACAAGGTATGACATATGCATCCGATAAAATATGAGATATAGAGTTTTAATTGGATCCTAAAGCAATATACACAGAAAATTATAATTAGTGAATAAAATTTTAATTAAGGATAGTTCCAATATAAATAATTCTTACTTGAATTATCTTCTAAAATCAACCAATTATATAATCAGTGAAAGATATATAATTGTGTAAGGTTGCGCCGATATTTTGTATCGCCAATTGAATGCAGTCTGCCTATATATATCCTAAGATTTTGGAAAATATGAGTTTTGTAACACGTTTAATTCTAATTTAAACTTCTCAATTTACAATCAATTATTAATTTTGCAAAACTAGAAACTTTTATACAAAAACGTTCATATAATGCCAAAAACTTTTTTCTAAAAGGTTGGTATATAAACAAGCTGAATCATCAATATTTTTGAAGCTGATTATAGTTGTTAAGATAAATTCTTAAGTAGTAATAACTTACTATAGGTTGACTCTATAATAGAGATATGTATTACTATAATCTTACGTGCTACAAGAAGCTTAATATTTGAAGAACTTTATCTTCTTACCAAACAAATTAACGACAGGATATTAGCTAATATTGCTGATTTAATAAATTGATTTAAGAATCGCATTCTTAAATCACGAATTATTGAGACTGAAAAGTTTCTTATAAAATAAAATCATATTTTAATGAAATCAATTCCATTATAATCACTGTTAGGCTGAGTTTACAGACCTACGTTCAGAAGAAACTGCATGAATACGCATAAAAAAAAAGATTGGATAAAAATACAAAATATTAGATATAGAGTTGGTAAAGTTAAGGTATAGAAAAGTTTCTAAAGAGAGTGCACACTTACACATTGACGCTATATTAGTTCTTAGATTATTCGTGCACTATCGCAATCTCGACCTTCATTGCAGGAAAAAAATCTCTTATAAAATTGATACATAAAAATCGCTCGAGCAAAAATGTAAAAAGTTGTGTGTCAAATTCAAAAAATAATTATTTGCTCATACTTTAACCTTATATCATATGCTCGATGGTATTGGAAATATTAAAACCTATTTATTAATATTCTAGAATTTTTTCGTTTCAATGAAATAAATGTATATTTATCGGTATACTTCCTGATATATGCAATATACATCATCGATATTTAACTGTTTTTAACTTATATAATTAAGTCTCATTTTTCGAATAAATGAAGAAAATTTTTTCACATAATAATTAATTCCATATAAGAGTTCAAAGGATGATTTTTCGTAATTTATAAAAAAGTCTATATTTTTTGAGACTAAACATCAGAAAATTACAGAATTAAATAAAAATTTTAATTTTTCCTATTACTGTATTTGCAAGAATATTAAAAATTATTTGAAATATGCAAACTCTCTTTAGCTAATAATCATGCTTGGATCATCAGAGGTTATTATTATAGCCAGTTACAAGGTGAAGAGGTGAAAGAGAGGGAAGAAAGGAGAAAGGAAGGAAGTTTAGCTGTCCAGCCCATTAACAGAGAAGTCGCAAAATTTGCAATGACGATTTCACAAGGGAATAATACCTCCAAAGAGCTAGACATGGAGAAAGACAGATAGCGGAAGAGAGATGAAGATATGCAGACAAATACGAAGAACAGAGTGATATATTCAGAGCGAAAGCACATCATCTCGCGGCGCATCAGGCCAGAAGTAGGCGTCTTTTGAGATTGCAGGGAGGGGCGAGATGAATTCAAAGAGGCCATTCGAACCGCGTCGTTACCACAAGTTTCTTCAAAGTCCTCGACATCGTAGACAGGGGTTGTCGAGGAAAGAGATAGACGAAAATGAGATGCGAGCCAATGAGACGGGCCAAGGGATGCTACTGGATAAATGTAGGTAGCTCGCGACTTTGTCGCGAGAGCTTGTGGTTGTGTTGCCAAGAGCATATGGTCCGTACTGATATGCGCTCTGTATCCCTGTTCTCGCTCTGTTGCGTTCCACTGTGTTTTCTTCTCTCCTCCACTCTCTATCCGTCGCATGTGTGCATGTGTGCGAACGTGTACCAGTCTATCTGGCTATAATGCAGAAGTAGACCTGCGCGGGAAAGATATTCTCTCTTGTCACATATCAAGCTAGACAAGCAGAGACGTACACATGTATGATCGAAACTTCAATCTAGAATCTTGGTAACGAATGAACGATAATTAGAATCACTGGTGTAGAAGAATGTGCTTGAATTCCAACATTAACTATGCAATGGATTATTTTTCGAATTTGTATATATTTTTTATTTGAAATATTTAAAATATTGTATTTTATAGTAGAAATAAACATTCCGTAGTAAAAACACAATAAAATAAAATAAAGTCGGTTTTATTATGGAATTATAGTAACTCTGTAATCTTAATCATAATTTCAAATTTCACATAGAAAATTAATTAAAAAATGTTGCATAAAGTTTCAAAGTAAACGAAAGTCATTGTTTATGAAATACTGATATTTGTTTAAAAAAATTGTGGTGCATCAAATCTTTATTATTTTCTTTAAAAACATTACGTGCATTTATATAAGGTTCAAACAAAGTTAATGCGTAAACTGTTTTTAATAAAAATTGTAGTACTCTGTTAATTGCAACTGACTATTTATAAAAAAGATATAATATCTAAAAATTAAGTAATTATTCCAAGTTTTACTTTAAATACAATTTTTTAAATTAGAAATTTAAAGCTTCTAGAAAAAATAATGAGGTTAATGTACCTTAAAAAGTATTTTGATTGTTTTTCTTCCCAGAACTTCTGCAAACTCAGTATTTATTCTCATAAATTTGCCCTATTTTTATAATTACTTTTCTATAAAAATATTTAATATTATTTCTTATTTATTATATAAATATTTTTTAATAAAAATTTACTATTTATGTCTTCTTTGATAAGCAATAAGATTTGTGTAAATATTTATTTTTTGTTTTTTATTATATTGACGTTAATTTTTAAGTGACTAGTTCAATATAATTCAGTTAAACTTAACAACATTGAATAACATTTTATATGAAATCGATACTTTTCTTTTCACTAGAACTTAAAATAAGCAAAGCATGAAAAAACTAAAAAATCAATAATGGAGTACAAACAGCGACATTCAGTATTGAAATTGATTTAATATATTTTATCGACCGAATGCATCAGTTTTCTTGTCAATTTTTATGAAGTTCATATTTTTACATTGCTACGTGAAAAATAAAAATATTAGGAAAAAACAAATATCAAGAGATAGAGTAGTAGCTTTTATTGCTTCATAAAGCTACGACAGACCAACAAAAACCTATAAAGAATAACGCGCGACTACCAGTCTACCATATAAGTCATCCCCTTCTACTTATTTTCTTTTCTTTTCTCTAATTACATGTAATTATTTTTGTGGAGAGCTAAAGTACCGGCCGCGGCTTAAAATTCTTTACCGCGATAAAGTTATTTACTCCGTACAATTTTCCTTTCTTTACATCAGATTGGTGAATTTACACTTTTGTGATTCGGCGTGCCATCATGCACATACTTAGTATGTAGTCGTAGATATTTTGTATGTAGTGTGATAATGAACACTTCAAAAATTCATATGTAAATGTATGTAAAAGTTAGAATACCAAGAACGAGAATGAAATGTTAGGCAGTGATCGGTTCAATTTTAGTTGACAAATAATTTTTTATATTTTACATGATTATATATAATTAAATTAATTCCACATATTAATTTCTATAATTAGATATTATTCTAATTAACGAGACAATAATATTCAAATGATTTATTTCAATATACAAAATATTATATATAAATTTATAAACATATATTTTTAAATATGGGTTTTATAATGTATTATAATACATTATATCTCAAAAAATTGTATGTGCTACTAATAAATTGATCTTTTTATCTATTACTCAATTTCTTATTCAAATATCTATATTATTTTATTTTTCGTAAAAATTATATTTATTAATGTTTATATTTATTAATTTATTTTTAATTTATTAAAAGATTACTAAATGTGCTATTATTCTTTAAATATTGCAATTAAATAAATAAATAAGAAAAATATCTAGGGACTAAGACTAAAAACATTGAATAAAAAATACGGAATAGCACAAACAGGTAATCATAAGTTTTGTTCTTCCCAACGATTTTTAAACACCTGTCATCAATAAGTCTTAAAATTATATAAAAACAAACAGTCAGACAGATACAAAAATCGAAAAAAAATATAAAGAAAATAAAAGTAAAACTCCAATGTTAGTCACGTAACTACCTAAATTATTGAGTCAACGCGCTTATTTCTTCGCTTTGGATGAAATGAAATTTTGGCGAAAACAGATCTATAGGCGCGATGATTTTCCTCTCTTTCTTTCTTTCTGTCTATCTGTTTCTCTCATTCTCTGAACCGAATTGCGGTTACCACGTGCAGCACATAATTCCAATCGAATAGAAGGGCCTCCAGCTATAATAAATCACAGCGAAATGGCATTCTCTCTTTCAGTTGCTCTCTCCTTTTCCCTCTCGCTCTCCCTCTCTCTCTCTCTCTCTCTCTCTCTCTCTGTCTATCTCTATATGTATATACATATATGTAGAATAGACAGAAAATTTATGGTTTGTCATGTCCACGTTCGTAGATCGCGCTTTTCTCAAATTTTTCATTATTTTTTTCCCATGATTTTATATCTAGGGATATGTATACGTATGAATACAAACGTAGGACTAAATATTCAATGCTTATATATATCAATCACTTTTCTATACATAAAGCTGCCAACGAAAATGTAATATTTTATTATTGGCAATATTATTTTCGATTGGCAACAAATTTAATGATTCCAGTAAGTAGGTATATGATAGTATTTTTAAGAGTTATTTATTTATCTAACAAAAGCATAACAGTCTGAAAATATAGATTTTAGATTACTCAAACTTATTAAGTATATTTCTACCAAGAAGATAACAATTATCATAGGGATTATCTAAAATTTATTATGAAATTTAAGAAAAAATATTTCTTTTTTTCAAACATTTTTTTACGAAAGTATAGAGTTTCTATTTTTGTAATTATATTTTCCATTAAAATTTAACAAAATAAAAAATGCATTTTATAGAAATTTTGACCTTAATTGGATATTCAAAGTCTAATTTAATGAAAAACTATTTAATACAGATAAGAATTTAAAAAAATATATATAATTAACAAAAGATGAGGATTTTTATATTGTTAATTGAAAGGCAAGGAAACAGTTCAATATCAAAATATATTTTTTATATTTACATTGAAATACAGTATTTTTTATAAATAGTAACATGTACAATAATATAAATAATAAGAAATAATGAGAATGTAAAGTAACAATAACTAAAAATATTAATTAGAAATTTCTAAATAATTATGGTTTTTTTATTTCTGATAAATGTTTTGTAAAATTTTATAGATTATCCTCGATTAAAAATCACTCTTCCCTTAATAATCATATGAAGCATTCAAATATTCTTCTATTTTTTTATTTATTATTCTTTCAGCCTCCACTACCGCTTCATTTTTATTTTTATTTTTCCTGTATTCACTTCGCAACACAGCTTGGACGTAAAATTGAAAATATAGGTATGCATGTGTGTCACGAAACAAGTAAATGCAGGTATGTATGTATATGAGAAGGGGTAAAAGAGGATGTGCATAGGTAGTAAATATAGCATGCTATACGACATGACATTATGGCTTCTAATCATTAAACAATTTTTACGGGCGCGTCGGCTCAATCGTAAAATGCATAAATTTTATCTATAATCTATAATTTTATATATCGTCCGTTAACCCTTCATTAGAGATCATAAAGCATCTATGTATTCCATCAGTCATAGTCGATCGCTTTTTGATGCATGGTATACGTGTATTTTTTCTTTTTTTGTTAGCCGATGCATGTCTGGCAAAATCTGATGTAGTTATCCATACATTTTTAACTTGCAGGACATTGTTATACTGATCGTAAAATGCAATAAACGGAATATAATTGGTTTTCGATGCCATGCATCAAAAAGATAAATAGATCTCATTTTTCTATTCACTGTTTCTAGCGTCAAAAATTTTATTTATAATGTAATACTTGTAAGCAGTGGTGGAAATCTACTAAAAATTATATATTATAATGTGCTTTTAATCAACGAAATTCAAAATTAAAGTCATTTTATTTGAAAAAATTTATATTGTTCAATTACTTTACTTACTAAACATATTACTTGGCTATAATATGTAGATAATCCTATAAAGATAAAAATTAAATAGTTTTTTTATACAAAATTATCTTTATTTGTTAAATTAGAAAAGCTATTCTGGCTTATGCGGCGTACTTGACATTTACCTCTTCTTGTAGTTTGAAAATTATCCCATAAAATATCGCACGCAAAAAAAAAACTAAAATGTATTCACTTCCCATTAAAATGAAAAAAACTGTAGAAATCATCAAACTATTCTTTTTTTCAAGACGTCAACGACTGTAAAGTATTGAGAAAAAAGAGAAAAGTTGCAATATAATTCAATGAAAATATTATGAATACAATGTATGTGCATTGGGTAAAAAAGAAAAAGAGAGAAAAAGAAATATAAATAGAAAGAGAGAGACAGTCAGTAATGTATTTTTATGTTCATACACTCATTTCTTGAAAAAGATGCGTTTCAGAAATAACTCTGTAAAGGTTCTTGAAGACATTTGCTGAACCGAACCAATACGTTCTTTCCCTCTTTTTCACTATCTCTCTCTTTCATTCTGAATGTATAATTTTCTCTCTCTCTCTCTCTCTCTCTCTCTCTCTCTCTCTCTCTTTTACTAACCCTAAAATCCAGAGTAAATGAAGACAGAGGTGACACAAACCGTTACGCGTGTTTCAAGTTTTTGCTTTTACTTGTATACAATTTTATACATATATATATATATATATATATTATATATTAGATGCAATTACTGAGTAGAGATCATTTTCTCATCCTCTGTCAACAATCGAGAATGTTTATTTTTTCTTCTTAGAAATCGAAAATTCAAGTGTCAATATAGCAAACGGGAATTCGAAGGGAGTGGAGAAACTTAGATCGTTATCGTCGTTACAAGAGTTATATGGTATATAGAACGATCATCAACTTGTTCTGTCCTTCTCTCTTTTTTTTCTTTCAATATTTTCGATTGACTGAAATCGAAAGAGACTGTAGATTAAGATCGAAATTCCTAAAATAAATACATAATAAAATAAATGATGGAATATTGTGAAAATAAAATGAGTTTCATACACTGAATCGTAGATTAATAATTAATTATCTAAATATACGTTCAATACATTACATATTAATTAAATTTTTAAAATATTTAACTATTACAAAAAAATTTCCATATTTTATTTCAATATATAGATTATTATAAATAATATCTTAACAAATAATATACTATCTAATCTTCAAATAATTGTTTTAGTTAAATTATTAAAGTACAGACTAGGATACAACGACAATAAATCTATTGCAGTATCCTCTTCCATTTTTTCATTTTTTATTTGACCGCAGAATGTCTTTTTTTCTAGTTTTTATTTTGTCTTTCCTGTTGTGTTGTATCCAAGATGGATTTAAACTCGGCTCCTCGTACTATCTCAACCACTCCATCATGCGAGATTCATTAACTTGGATGTATGCATCAAGACATGACCATGTCCCATCTGATTTAATAAAGCGTGAATCTGAAATATCGTCATTGTATATAATTTGATCCGTAAATGTTGAGAAATGGCTTCGGCCATAATAAAATCTATGAAAAGAGTATTTTTTTTAAGTGAGTTCCACAATTTTTAAAAAGTCTAAATTGATTGTCTAAATTATATTTAGAAATCATAAAGTTTTTGTCGAAGTATGTTAAGAGTGATTTCCTATCAATTTTATTTATCGTAGCAACGCGTTTGCATTTCACATATTTTTTAATAAGATAGATTAATAGTTTTATTATAAAGTATGACTTAGAGTAAGTAAAAATAATACTGTATATTAGAAGCAAACATTTAGTACGTGTAAAACTTTACATTGTCGAATTTTCATGCAAATTGCATGTGCAAGAGATTAGGAATTACGTATAACTTTTTGCGACATCACAGAGAGCGATTTAACATCAATTGTCTATACTGAGAATAAATGAAGATGTAAGAATAATTTCGACAGTAAGTAGATGAAAGGAAGCACACCGACGACATGTTCTTTTAGGCATTAGTAAACTATGTAGGCCATTCGGCATCGGCCGCCGGACGAAAATATTTGCTCATACGCAGCACGAATAAGCAGGAAAATCGGCGCATATTCATAGATCAAAGTATGTTAACCTCTACGACCGCTGGCACCGCAGACCATCGCACCGTTGTACAGTCGTGAAATCAGCGGTGGTGGGTCCGAGAGACAGTGTCCGTGGGGAGATCGGGAATGGGTGGATTTGACGCTCATAGGCCGGTGGTAGGAAGGGCGAGGTAATCACCAACATATGCCGTGCTGGTAGAAGTTCATGAGTGACATCAGGCCGCACCGAGGGAAGGTCGAGGACGACCAATATATTCGAGCTCATCGCGGGAGCGCCATCCGGATGGATAGAACGGCATCATTAATATGCAAAGTGAAATGCGGGATCAGGCGTGTAGTCGAAACCCTTGAGCCAAGTATATGGTTCCGCTGCTTCGGCTCTCGTTTTTGTATTTTAGAAGAAGGCGAAGGTCTGCTTGGGAAATGAGAGCGGAGTGTACCGTTGAATTTAATAGATGTTGCTTTACGAACATTATCTTTTGATATTTAGTGCGATGGGTGTTTAAGTTTAAGTTATAAGTTTCAGTCAAGTTTATATTTGCATAACTCACTTTAATGTAAATATTGACTAGTCACCGGCAAGAACCCCTGATGTAGAATATTTATTATTTCAATTTGCTTCTGATTTATTAAAATCTATGTATCCATCGATCAAAAATAAGTGACAATATATTAGCATTGATCATACGTTTTATTTAATACATAAAAAAATGCTTTGGCTTTTAAATTTATGGTTTGGATCGAGTGTATATTTTTCCTTAGAAATAGATAGTTGCGATGAAATAAAACGAGTAACTAGGAGATCCATCGTTCTTTTGGCCGGGAAGAATTTATTAAATAATTCATAAATCACAGGAAAATACTGCTGCCAATAACAATGAAGTTTGATTTTAGTGTATAATGTATATATTTTAGTTTGGAGCAATAAATGCGTGTAAAAACAAATGCTTCGGTATACGCATAAATAAGTACAGTGAATCGTTGAAAATTAATACTATTTCATACACATCGGTGGATATTATAAGTGGTGACGTCATATATAATAAAATGAAATTGATAAAATGCAATGAATAAAATATATTATTGGTATGAGTAGCATGAATGACAAATAGCTCACCATATCAATAACATTCGTACGATAAATATTTTAAGGACTTTGTTAAGCAACAATTGCCATGACTCACGTAAAAAACTAAACAAAAGTTTTCATGAGAATCCATGTTACATACGCGTATTCCCCCCAGCGAAAAAACACACCTCCACTTTTTTCGTCGAAATGCAGGTTCGTGCGAAGAAATACCCTTCGCTACCGACACACGTGTCAATTCGAGGAAAGGTAGTTGCCTGTACGCGCCCGCGTCCGTGCACACAGATGTGCAGAATATTGGTACGTCTGAGTCTGATGGGGAACAAAAAACGAAAGGATCTAGTGGTGGAGTCGGGGATGGAAGTAGAAGACAAGATCCTAACGCCGATCCCACTTACGTTGTCAGAATACTGATGCCCTTGTCTGTACGGGCACGCATACAAGTGCACGTTCGCGTGCATATATTTGAAGTATCTGCCTAAACATAAATTCGCCGGGTAGGGAAAAAATATTAACGTCGATGTGGAGCGCTACCGAAGGACCGATGGTGTCCTTCACTGCTTACCCTCTTCTGAGAATTTTTCGACCACAGATATACGCATGGTTGTCATGGTTACCGATCTACAGAATCTTCGAAAATTTATTATGCATGTTGGAGAAGGCGACAGACGGCTGAACGCTTCACATACCTTGAATCGCGGAGAAAGTAGCGTTGTTTTAATTACAACACGCATCGGTATTAAGCTTGAGCTCGCCTAATCGATTATCAATAGTTGAAGGTGCCAGTAACGCCGCTACGTGTGGAAGATACGAAGTTGATTTGACTGGAACTCTCTTCGGTTCACTATTACAAGATCGTTCTCGCGTATTGGAAAAATAACAATGAGTTTCGTTGCCTCTAAGACTATCATTAACATTCTTAACGGGTGTGCGAATTTTGAACTCCGATAAGCAAGATGGAGTAGCGAGAAATGTCGAGGAAAGAATGCTTTGAGTCTTTATATTATCAGAACATTAGATTTTGCGGTACTCTCGGAGTAAACTTTTTAAGGTGAAAGTGCACTTTAAAATTTAATGCTGTTTGAAATTTTTTTTGTTCGTTAAGTAAAAAGTTACTTCAATAAATTATCATAAAAACCATAATCACTCACACAAATTCATTCATAAACAAAATTCTTCAATATAATTTTTTGAATTTTGTATAATATTTTATCAATTTTTAATTTTTTTAAGCATTAATTTTATCCTATTTTTCCTCTTTTTATGAAATAAAATTTCCACAAAAGCTATCAATGTTAATTCCTACGACGAATTCTTCTTTTGCTTTATTACATTCTTTTAGAATTTTTCAAGTTATATATTAATTTAAATACAAAATAATTCAAAATTTTAATAGAAATCTAAGGGAAGTATTGATTTCTTTTTTAACTAAAACAAAAACTAGTATTTTCACTCGAAAAAGATACAAAGATACACGGTAGATGTGTTGAGGTTCAAAATTATTGATTTGCGCAAAATCTATTCAATTATTCCATTTATTATAATAGGTTAACTATTATTATTCATATGCAACAACTTACCTATGATTGGTTAGCTTTGTTTTGCTCATATAATAAGAAATACATAAGACTCACCTGAAAAACAAAAAAATATTGTATTGATTAAATCAGCGATAAAAATTAAATTAAGAAATATATAAAATCTTATTTCTTATTATAGTATAATATATTGAAATGTATATTATATAAACATAAGTAAAAAGTCAATTTATGAATACTTTTTCATAAATTACTTGAATTTTATTACATATATATACACACTATAGAAAATAGACAATAACTGCTATATTCAAATGAATTTGATATGAGTTAAATTAAAAAACACGATCTCAAATAGTTCACGTGATAAGTGAACGACTATAATACTACATATGTATTAGTACTTCAGTAGAAATAATAGAAAAATGATTTATACAGATACTTTGGATAATTTAATTATTATCTTGAATAAAAGGTATTCAAAGAAGTACAAAAATAAGAAGATTACATTAAAGATAACAATCACGTTTTAGGCTTCAAAGTTACTGACAATGTGCCCTCTTTTTTCTAGCAAACAGCTAAATAATTGAAGGTGAACATGCTAACCATATAATGACTTATTTCTGAGGTTCGCTTTACCAGTAATAGTTTTCAAGAAAAACGGCAGCATTCAGGCTTTTCACATAAATTCGGCGTGCCACACCTATGGATAATAATTGAGCAATAAGGACGGAATTTTCATTTTGCGTCCTATAAACGTCTTTGATAAGAGTTTTTTCTACGTGATATCGGTACTGCAAATGGTAAATGTGAAAACACTCTCAACGTAAGAATGAACAATACCGTAATCGTGAAATTCATAGACACGTATCGGCATTATCTTCACGGTTATAACACAGCAACATGAAATTGATCGATGCGTCCATGGAATAATAATACTCTCGTTAAGTTTCGATTTTCATACAATAGTTTATTAGTTTATATTAATTTATTATAAGGTTTGATACAGTGTAATAAACAAATATTTGTACATATGTAATAACGTAAATTAATAATATTAATCAATTTTATACACGAAAAATTCTGATAATTATTTGGCATAATGATGTTACGTAATTATATATATCATTATTATGAAATTTATAGAACTCATTACCAAACGAATATTGTTTTAATAGAAAATTATTGCGTCAAAATGAAGTAGAATTTTAATCCCATCCATCTAAAATTTTCGTTGAATGAAAATATGTGGAACTGAAGGAAAGCAGGGAGTCGCATGGTAGAAAAAAGTAAGCCATGAAAGCATTAAAATCATATATAAGAAAAAGAAAAATGAAATAAGAAATAGAGATAAGAAATTAACCGAGACAGATTTCCCTAATGAGTTCTCCTTTACTTTGTTCGACATGAGCGATGTCTTTATTTCTCCTTCGTAAATCATAGATCTACCCCTTTTTACGTATATAACGAGCAGCTAAGAGATCCCAGTAGAAAGAAGTTGGCAAAATCTTGGCATATGCGCACGTGTGCGCGCGCATTATTCTTGGGAATCCGGAACTTTTGATGTTTTTAATGACAGGGCTCGCTGCACCGTTGAACTTTACAAAAGATGTGCCTTTTTCTTTTATTTTTTCATTTGTTCATAAGAACAGAATAAGTTCTTTCTACACGACTGAAGAAAAATAATTGGAGGTTGAGTAAATATAATTAACATCTTTACTTGAGCACTAAGTTTAAATCTCTCTCAGTAAGGTAGTTGTATGTGTCCATATTTATAAAAAGAATGTGTTAAGATGAAAAGAATAGTCCATGAGATTTGAAAATAGCAACGCGAATAACTTGTGTAACAAATCTAAAACAATCTGCCCGCTCTGGAAAAAAATTTCTTTCCACCTTGTTATCCAAGAAGTATCATGGATCTTGCAAAGAATTTCTATAAGAATATATACAGTCCTATACTGATGTGTATGTACGTATATATACACGTATATTAACTTCATAATTTTTAGAAAATAGATGAAAAGTGAAGGAAATTATATAACTAAACTAATTACCTTCTAGTCTTATACTTCTGTTTATATAGTATATTTTTTTATAAATGTTATGCTGCAGATTCATATACACCTAATAATTAAAGTAAATAAAAAATCTTGCTGTAAAGAGATTTAACTCATGTATATACACTTTCATTATTTTTCTTTATTAAAATAAATATCTTACTTTTTTGTCTATCTAATCTAGATTCCCATACATGTGTGATCAATTTTTATAAGAACTTTAAAGCAAGTATTTTAATGGTTCTCAGAATACGCTCGGAAAAAATTATTCCAGAAAGGTTATTCTGTTGTTAAACTACTTTCTTATTTTTCAAAGATAAATATTTAAAATTTTTTTAGTATGTTTCCATAATTAATAACATTCGAAGTTGAATAACAAGTTAATAAATACCATTTTATATTTTTTGAAAATTTTTTATCAAAACGGAAACTTCTAATTTTTTTTCCCCAAACAATTTCAAATAATATCAATATTCTCTATTAATTTTGTGAACAAATCTAAATGGTAGAAAATATGTTGTCGATAACTCGTAATATATACATGAAAAAATAATGCATTTACTGATTCAATTGTTATAAAAACATATTACTATTTTTTAATTTATTACAATTATTTCCATTTTATTTCTATGGTTGAAGGTAATAAGGGTGATTTTTCAAAATCAACATCATAGTTCTAAAAAAAAACGAAACTCAACAAAGTCTTTTCATTTTAGTATGTATAGGTTGTTATAAAATCTTGTATGAACAATATTTGTTTTTAAAGTTTACAGTTTGAAGTATTCTTAAGTAGAAAAAAATTTTACTTTGTATGCATAAACTTCGTATTTGTTTTATAAAAAATACATAATAAATTGGTATTCGTATTAAGATCTACTTTAATTCATTTAAGCAAAACCAATTATATAATTTCCAAGTAAATAAACAGGAATAATAAAAAAATTAAATCTTAATTTGAAGTATTAAAATAGAAAAGGTAAAATATATATTCTTACATACAGACGTTTGGTTAATTATATTATTATAAGTAATATATTTATCAACTTAATTTTTTATTTTAATACTTTAATAATTTATATATTATTAATGCATATTATTAAAAATCAAAAGACAAATCATAACGAACTATATTTGCTATATTAAAATAATAAATGCAATAAAGAAGAATCTTACTAATTTTAAAATATCAGAATGCAAGAAAAACTCTTATATTTTTTTATATTTAATTATTTAATATTTTAATAAATGTTCGCGAAAAATTTAGTTTATCATAAAAAATGTTCTACGTAACAATAATTTATGAATCCAATTATAATTAATTATAGTACACAATAATTGAAATAATTATTATTATATTAGTAATATAAGTATATTATATTACTTATTCAACTTGATAATAATTGTTAATAATTCGCAGACACTTTATAAAATTGTGTTTGTGATAGAAACATTTCTTGAATGTGATGCTTGAAATAATTTAAACTTAATAAATTTAAAAATCAACTGATTAGTAATAATAAAAATACATTATTAATTATTCATATTTGGTATATATTTAAATAAGTACTATTGAATAATTGTACTAATAATTGTCAATCGAAGAAATATAAATATTGTTTTTTTATACTTAATGTATAAATTATAATTAATTTATAATTTTTGAAATATGCCTAGATAGTTTTTAAGAAAAATTTTTCGAAATAAATTATTTAAAAATTATAGTATTTATACTAAACTTGAAAAAAATTTAATGCTTTAAAAATCTTTGTCATTAAGGAATAGAATAGATGATCAATAATAAATTAAATTAATAAAAAAAGCATAAAATTCAATATCTAACCTTTAACTGTTATTCCCAAAACTTTTTTTGTTTTTAATTTTTAAAAACTTTATATTTTTATTTACTTATCTTCATTTCTTCAACTGTCACTTTATTCTACGTGAGAATTACAAGTTTACCGCATTATGCTCATCCAAACAGATTAAACATTTACATTTTAGAAATATTTTAAAAGTTCTAAAATTTACACTATTTTAGTGAAAATATTACAATTATTATTATTATTATTATTATTATTATTATTATTATTATTATTGTTGTTTTTTTTGTTGTTGTTGTTGTTTTTGTTAGTTATTATTATTATTATTCTTGTTGTTATTAGTTATTATTATTATTATTGTTATTATATATTAAACAATTACATCTTATAATAAAATATAAATAGTCTTCTGACTATGAATTATTAAATTATTCAGAAAATTTAATTTATTCAACATTAATTATTATTGAATATTATTTTCTTATATATTTTATAATTAATATTCCTTCAATTAATTTAAGCGTTAGTGCCCAGCCGAATAGCAAAGTTGCTTTTTCCTTCCTATTCCCCATCGTCAACATTAAGATATTCAGACTTATGCCTATTTACAGACAAAGTAAAATGAAGTTTATCTGCTTCTACTTAATTAAGTTTCGGTTAATGAAATTATTTTTGTGGGTAATAAAAATACTGTCGGTAAGGTTTAAAAAGTAAAATTTCTGATTTAGGTGTAAATTAATTAAATACAGAGCAAACTGATTTTATTATAATTACAATGATATATTAATAGTATATTTTATAATAATAGTATATTTTATAATTATTTTACAACAATAAGATTTATATTTGCCTGACTTTATGTAATATTTATGAAAAGAATTATTAATGAAGAATGTAAACAAAATATCAAGAAATACGTCACACAATATAGACATAATGAGAAAAGAAAAAGTCATTGAAAGTGAAAATACAACTAAGCAATAAACAGAAACAGAGTCAAAATAATAAATAGTATTATAAATTAAAAATGTATACAAATGTTAAAGGTATTGTATCAAATAAGAAAATATATAAAGTTACTATAAAATAAAATATAAGTAAAAAGGATATGTATCGAGTGATATAATAAAAATAAGAATAAGAAAAGTGGAAATGTATAACCGAAAATTAAAAACAAACATAACAATAGAAAAATATTTCGAAAAATAAAACGACAAGAAGCAAAAGTAGAAAAGAGCTTCTGGACTTTATTAAATTCGAGCCTGTCTCGCCTTATCTGCAGCAAAGCTTATTTAATTCTCTCTTATTCGCCCTCTTAGTCTCCCACGATCTTTCTTTCTCTCACTTTCTCTCTTTCTATTATATATATATATATAGGCGTGGGAGACTCGCTGTATTTCTCTGGATGTCATCTATTTAGGTACTTATCCACCTAGCAGTATACCTATCTACCTATACATCTAACAATCTATCTCTCTATGCAATAGTAAAGATATATTAATATAACTGTGCGTATACGTGTGCATGTGTGTATATAGATATATTATATACGAAGCTCATTTTTGTTCGATGCATTCATATGCCGAATAATTTTCACCTCTTTCGCTTCACTTTTCTTTTCTGTTTTCACTGCAGACATTTACGGAACTAGCCGAAGTTGCACTTTGGCCATCGTCCAAACTCAGTTATCTCTTTCTTCTTCGCTACATTCTTTCTATTTCTCCTCATCCTCTTTGCTTTCTCGTTCAATGTGCATTTTATATTAAAAAAGAACCTCTTCTTTCATCTTTCATATTTCGCCAAGCCCTTTTTTCTCGCACTAATTCATTGTTTCTCTTTCTTCCGTTTTCTTATACGACTGCTACTCCTTTCTACACAGCCAAATAGAGTCATGAAATTCAAATGTTTCCCATCGAATTTATGATTGTTGAGAGAAATGTGTACGTTTATCTTCATTTAATAGGTCGCATAAGGTACTTGATGAATTGCACATAATTTAAGATGGTTCTTTTCGTAATTAAGCAGCAAGATTCAACTATAGGGAATGAGATACCTGTGTACAGAGAAGAGGAGACTGGAGCAGGAGATGAGACAACGCGTAGAAAATGAATGAGGAAGGAAGAAAAAGTTGCGATGAAAATTCACCGTAAATTTTAGTGCAGTGATAATAAGACAAACCATGATGAAAGTTTTTCATTGTAAAATTAATGGCACTAGCGGTTAGATTTTGAAAAATTCCAGTTTGACACATAAATTAAGATATAAAACTTTAACAAAAATCTAAATTTATGAACGATGTCACAATTTTTAATGTATAGATTAAGTTTCTATTTAAATATTTTTCGTGCAAAACGTAAAACTTTTATGCAAAGAGTACTAAATTAAACCATATAAAAATGGTTTAAAAACAATTCAATTAAAAAATCATTATATACTCCAACAGTTTTTTATTGTAGTTAATTATTTATATTCGAAGTTTCTTTCTAGAATACTTTCATCACATTTTCGATTGCCCTGAGGTTCTCGATTAATTTTAAGGCCAAATCAAACATTTGAAAACTTTAGAAAATAGTTATTATAAAATTCTCGTAAGAAACTCGAAAATACACTTATAACAGAGTAAAAAATGTAAATCAAGTTGGGTGAACTTCTTTTGATCCTGTCCGTAAATGAATAACCAATGAAATTAAGAATTAAAAACGGCTCTTTGCACAATAAAAAAGAGAAACAAGTGAAAATTAAAGTTACCGGTGCCAATACTTATCGTTCTGTAGCACGTGTATACAAGGAAAGGGGAAAGGAAATGCGGTATCAAGTTATGAAGTATGCATAACTCGCGTGATCAGTCACTAATGCGGTTCGCTTCAACCTAAACGCAGCCTCGCCTTGCCAGAACTCTTGAAGTGGATCAAAGTTTTCCCGATAAGTCGAAATTTGAAATTACTTATTTATGTCACATCAACTACCAGCCAAGCGAATAGGAATTAATGATTTTGTTTCAAAGGCTTGACACAATCGCGTTGATAAAGCAATACAAATTTCGGCAAATAAACGGACTGGCTGTGGAAACATGCCAATTACCAGGGAGACCATTTATTTTTCCGCTTTTAATTTTACTACATCGACTGTGAATAAGTACTTATTGCTGTAAAACTTATTTTGGGAAGGGAAAATAACTGAAAAAGCTTTTTTAATCTTTTTCCAGAAGCTGGATAACTATTGGTCTTTTAAAAAATGAAAAATTATGTTATGTAAATTTAATTGTACCGAGATGCATCTTGTTCTAGTCCATTCTATCTTTAGAACCAAAACTAAAATAATTGCTTATTTCCATGTCCTAACGCTCATATAATTTTTTAACTTTCATATAAATACGATTACTAACTTTATGATCGTTATTATCATTCTTAAATTAAAAATTTCAAATTTATATTTGAATCATTTATGCTTTGTTCAAAAATAATTATTTCATTCTTATAACACTTCTTTTATGAATGAAACATTTTAAATGCAAAAAAACAAATGTAAACAAGTAAAAAAACTTATTATATATACGTAAACTCTAAAAGCATAATTATCTTCATATTCATATGAAATTTCTTAGTGCGTGAAAGGAAAAAAAAACTTTTCACATATATTAGATAAGCAAAGAATAAAACCAGTGTTAAAAATAATAAACATATATTTTATTGTCTTATAAATTGACAGTAATATAAAATGTATTAAAAAGAATTTTTTTTAAATAAATGTATAAAAAATACTTAAATACTTTAATTTATGAATACAAAACATATCGTTGTTGATATTAAGAAGTAATAATAAATTCGATAGTCACAGCGCGAGAAACAACACGCGATTGGTAAACTTCGTTTGCAAGTAAGCTCGCGAAGCAGTTCAGCACGCAACAGAGATCAAGCAACTTTCGCGGTATATTAAAATCAAAGAGAGATGTAGTGTGCGAAGTGGCTTCATAGTTTTGCACTATTTTGTTAGTGCCATTCGTGCGCCCCGGCAATCCGACAACCTACATCGAGCACAATACGACCAAGTCAACCACGCGGAAGCTTAAAAACACGACTATCGCATGTACAAGATCGGTTTTCGAATGACGCACAAATCAATGAAGTTTTACACACACACACACACATCGCTGCATAAACGACACGCAGAGTGCAAAGGGACTTTTTTTATTGCGTGTTTCCTTCGATTTTATATTTCTCGCTTTTTTCGGCGTCCAGCTCTTTCCTACCTTCGCACACTCTCATAACTTGACTATATACATGCACGTACAGCAGAGCATGTATTCTGCTTAATTTATCATAGTATGTTAAAATATGAGTCAAGTATTGCAAGTAACTACTAAGTAATGGCGAGCAACTACGATGCAGCAATTAAATTACAAAGTTGAATATATGATATTTATGAAGAACTCATATAAGAAATACATAAAAAAGGTGCTGTCATTTATTAAAATTTTTAATATTTTAAAAATAATTTATTACTTGTTATGGATTAAATATATTTATAATAGTAATAGTAAGCTTTAAAAAATTCGGAAAATTCTATATTTTACGCTCGAATATAATTAAACTTAAATAAATTTTTGCGAGTCATGCTTAACATACAATATTCATACAATATTTTTAGGTAATTACTAGATGATTAAAATAAGAACTAAATACATAACACAAGTTTTTATGATTTCGTAATTATTTACTTTATTAATAAATAAAAAAATTGAACTGAACACGAAAAATTGAATATTAGATATATCGTAAATTAAAAATTATATTTTCCATTTTTTTTATTAATCTCTTCTATATTACAATAAACCAATAAACTTTTATTGGTAAAAAAATATTATGCTGATAACAATTTGTAAATCAAGATTAAAAATTTTCTTTATTTAATATTTTAATTTTCTTCGAATTTTAAATTGTAATTATATAGAAAAACGATTGATTAAGTAATATAGTTCTTTTAAGTTAAAGGATTAAATAATTTTAAAAGCATATTTATTGACGTTATTAACAAGATGATTTACATAAGTATTGACACGTAATTCAGAATGTTATTATACATGCACATGTAATTAATTGTGCAAAAATTTAAACTTTTACAATTTCAGATGCGTTTCATAACTCTAATTGATATTTATTTATGTCTGTATATATAATTTATCCTTAATAAATTTTATAAAAATTATATTAGATCAGTTTATATACGCACGACTACAAATACCGAAACAGATCGATTTCAATTAAATTTCTCAAATTCATAATAACAAATAACAAGTATTAAAAAAGAAAAAGAAATTAAACCGATATCCAGTTTCTCTATTCAGATTCTATATCCAGATTCTATTAATTCATGAAAACTACAATGTTTCAATATCCGACCTATTTATTTTGCCCAAAAAAAGGTAGAAAAATCGTAATCTTCTTGTATAAGAGGGTAAAAGATAAAAGCAATAACTAGAACATTATTTGTTAAAATATTCTTTTGGTCAATAATTAATTCATGTAACTGATAATTGTCAGGCATTATGTTCAGCTCATTGGAATTGGAATGAATTTGCTTATGCAAAGCGAAGAATTATGGACAAATATCCTAAAGGAAGTAGTGTGAATTGTCTCAGTATCTCTCTCTCTTTCTTTCTCTTTCTCCATGGTTAGAATTTCTTTTTGTTCTGATTCATTATTTTTTTTACTGCTTCTTCAAGAGCACTTATCTAAATATCGAAAATAATTTCAATTTAAAAAGTTTAAACGCCTGAGAGCTTCCCCTACCGCCAAGAAGAGCTGAAGAAGATACTGAGAAGTCGAAGACCAACAACGCGGGGCTTCGGACAAATTATTTTGAATTGGCCATTAATTCAAAACGCAAGAATCGGTCGCTGAGAACCTAGAGCCACAAATTCTCTTTCACTTTTCAATCTCTTGAAACCCGATCGATCGACTTAAAGGTAGCGCCGTCGATGTTTTAAGGTGACGTAAATTTCATTGTTTTCACAATAAAAAAGATAAAACATGTCAATCAAAAATAATAAAAAATAAATAAAATTACCGACAAGATAGAAACTTAGGTGGCTTTCTTTTATAGAACGTAATAACTTTACACACTATGTGCTTGAGTAGTTTACCGATTTTTTCCCATTCTTTTTCTCTTAACAAAGTTGTTCATCAAAAAGTTTACGCTTTGAAAACTCCACTTATCCTCTCTTCGATCTTTTCCTTTTCCATTTCTCTCTCTCTCTCTCTCTTCTCTCTCTCTCTCTCTCTCTCTCTCTCTCTCTCTCTCTGTGTCTCTTTTTTCTTCCTTACTTTTTCACTTACTATGTCTCTAAATTTCTATCTTTCTATCTCTATCTTTTGAACACACATATTTTGTATCATTCCAGTAGTACGTTAATCAAAAAGTAAGATTCTCTCATGTATAAAGAAACTTTCATTTGTTGTTTGTCATTTTTCAGACCATAAAATCTATGCGAGTAAAAATCGTTCATCAGTTGATTTAGTCAATCTTGTAAAAACATGAACAACGATATTCACTATCTTTATTTCCGTATATGAAAAGTATTTATTAATTTTTTCAACGATCTTTCAAAAATTGTACCTTGAAATTTTTACAACATTTCAGAAAGCAAAAAAGCAAAAATGGAAAATAAATGATTTATTAATAAATAATAAGACGATATTATATAAAAGCTAGTTTTTAATGGAAATTCATTTTAATATTTGCAAATATGCTCATTTCATTAAGAAGGAACTAATTTATATTTTAAATAACTTTCAAATAAATAGATTACATTTTATAAGAAACCCAACCTTTTATTGGTAAACACGTCTGTCGGAATCTAATTAAGGTTTCTAAAGTGAACTAATGAACTCAGTTTACACTACCCATAGATCTTAATTGTACAAGACTAAGTTAACTATAAAAAAAGGAATTATTCAAATAATTAAATCATAGAATATTGAATATAATGAGAATTATAACTTATTATAAATTTATAAATAATACTTCAAAATAGTATTATAAAAATAACTTACTAGTTCTATGATAATTAATTAATTAAGTTTTTTTAATTTTTAAATAAAATTAAGTGTAAAACTTACGTATAACAATATTAAATTTTTAATTATTGAATATCACCTATAAAATTGCATAAAATATTCTTATAAATTATTTAATTCAGAGTAAAACATTTTAGTAAAAAAGTAAACCATTTTAATACTAAACTAATGTATATGAATTTTCTATCTAATTTTAATAATAAATTCAATATTAAAAAAGTTATTTGCCATATTTTTTATGATTTATCTTCAAGATCTACTTATAAATATAATAAACCGAAGATTTAAAACGTAATTATTCTCAAAAATTGTAAAAAATACATCTTTTATTTGCCAGTGTGTATCTCTACAACTATTTACAACAGTTACCATTAAGTTATCCGAGTATCTACTTTCCTTAAATGTAACCACAAAACAAATATCATTCGAAAAATTATGAAGTAAAGAAAATTTCGCTGTCGTTGTTGCTGTTGTTGCAATTTGGTTTTATGATGGAAACTTGACCTAACAGTCGGGAAAACTTCTTCTGAGTAGTCGGGAGAACTTTAACAATGCTTTGTTTCGCTGCATCTATATATTATTCTATTTATTATTTTATTTATCTCTTTCTTCCGTGATCTCTCCCACTTCGCAATGGAAGACGTAGAAACTTATTGTTCTGCTACATGAAAACGCCATCTGTACGTGTCACTATGTTCACACTAATGTCAGCAGAGTAAATTCAAATGACACAAAACGTGCATACTTTAACAGTAAAATCAGTATCTTTCTGCAGAGTGTTGTTAAATGCTTAGAAGAATAAACGGAAATATGATGTATAGGTTGAAGAACATTCACAAATATTCATCTGCTTATATGTAGGTGTGAATTTAAAAGACTTGAGTAATTTAAAGGAAGTAGAAACAAGGACACATAGACGAGGAAAAGAGACAAAGTGATTTATGCACTGTCTAAATTTGAGAAATGCTCGAGATTCGAATTAACTTTTGATGTAAGAATAACATTGTAAGCCTTGACAAAACTTACAGGAGCGTCTTTTGAAGTTTGGGTGCAGATATATATTAAGATTATTATTATCACGCGCGGGCCGTGGATTTCTTCTGTTTTCTGCAAATACGTTAATGAAGAATTATTGAGTTTTAGAACTGTAAGTTTCACGGAGAGAATTCTAGAGGTTAGCAAGTGGAATGCAAGAGGGAGCATTATACTAGATATGCATTTTGGGAATAAGTTTGCACACTTTGTGCTTACACAAATCTCGTAGACGTTAGGTAATAACAAGTATCAGAGGTACTGATAAAAGTTACGTCATATTAGAAATTTATTACTTATAT
The DNA here is from genome assembly GCA_018907185.1 of Platyscapa corneri. Classification (NCBI taxonomy): domain Eukaryota; kingdom Metazoa; phylum Arthropoda; class Insecta; order Hymenoptera; family Agaonidae; genus Platyscapa; species Platyscapa corneri. The sequence continues at coordinate 5,855,620 of JACCHW010000001.1, forward strand.
AAAATTAAACACGTGCGTAACTTTCTTAGATTAACCATAATCTACAAATTATCCGTACTAATTTTTACACCTATTTCTTGAAATTGATATTAAATGGAAATTATTATTAGCGGTGGCACCACCCTTGCATAATATTTCTTCTGTACATTGTTATTCCCAAAACTAGTCGTTTGCACCTAACAACAACAAAAAATTATAATCAGCGTAATTGTAATTACTTCAGACGAATAATAGCAAATCATCGTAAATTTTCATTAACCTCTATAATAATATTAAAATATACACTCGAGGTTTTATAGGCGTCTTAAATTTTTTTAAAATTATACTTTTTGTTAATAAATTTAAATAAAAAAGTAGCTCTCTCCCAAACAATAATTACATTTGTAGCGAATGCATAATTTATATAATAATATCCACACGCGTTCGATTCAACGCAACCAACGTTATGTAGTCGAGTAATCATTAAGGTAATATTTTCGCACTATACCTTTTTGGTACGACTTATTCCCAAATTAAAAACAGGGGCACCCAGAGTGCTATCCCGGGCGGGAATCCTCGAGAGCGCGCCACCATAAGAACTGTTAACCTAATCAGTCAAGATCATAAAAGTCCCCCCTAATGGGCAAACCTAGAAGCACTTGCCCAGGATTCTCCGACATAGTGACGAAGACTGGAACGAGAGAAAGGGCGAGAGAGAAGAGGAAGGAGAAAGGGAGAGTACCCTTAACGTAAATATGACGACGGCACGTGAAGAGGTAAAGTGCTGATGCCGCTGCCTCACGGATGGGACTACAATAATTCGTGAACGTGTAGTGCACAAGAGGTGGCTTTGGAAGCACGTTCAAAGAACCAACAATTAAATATCAACGCTGGATCGAGTGCTCGCAATTATGAACACATGTACACAAATATATATGAGCGTTCCGACAGATACATGAGAGAGAAAATCACTACAAACCACTAATACATATGATTCATTTTAATGCTTGGAACCACAAGAGCCAGAACAATCTGAAGCAGTTAGAATATACAACAGATTATAATTACACATGCATAATTGGAGTACAATGAATAAACAAATGGTTTTTAATTTTTTAATCTTGATTATTTTAAACGAGAAACAATTTTTTAAAACTTTATTTTTTACTATTATATACTTGATAAAATTTCTCTTGATAGAATTTTAATGAATGTGAGCAAAACTATTTTAATCTAAATACGAAGATTTAAAATACTTTTGGGTAGGAACCATAAAATATATATATGCATGGAGATTTAGCATTATTACTGTAATTATACATTTATAACTTAATATTTAATACGAAATAATACAACTACATACAAAAAAAAGAAATTTTTGAAAACATACCTTCTAAAAGTTAGGGTAGCACTTGGAAAACTATTAAGTCAACGTACCCATCGTACTTCGAAATAACTATCTTCATTTAATTAACTTTGTGCAACTCCGATTTTGTTTCCCTTTACACCCCCTTTTCGTTATCCCAGTCTTTTACACACATTCATATACAATCATGTACATACTTTCTATAACTTTTCCTCTTTTCTATCTCTTCTGCTCTCTTTCTCTCACTTTCTCTTAACTTTGGTATCTTTCTTCGTCTATGAAAAATAATTGCCGTACGTAATTACGGAGTTTCAACCTTTTCTTTCCTATGCTCGACAATGTCTTCTCTTTTTCTTTAGTGGTATTATCTACTTTAGTACCAATGCTTGCTAATGCTACTACCATTCCCGCTACTGCCCTCATCAACTTCCTTATTCGCAACGCGCTGAAGCAATGAAATAGCACAGTGAACGTAACACTCTATGAAAAAAATGACAAATAGCAAAAAATAAATACAAGTTTAGTTTTATTTCACCTTTTCGTCAAAATCGTTTAATTAAGGACACCGATTCTCCACTCCATCGTTCCTCGTTTTCAATTACGCTTTTCAAAAATGAAGATTTTTGCAACCATTGAACTTTATACCTCACCAATTGTATATCAAACTTATAGCTTTTGCTAACAAAAATGAAAAACGAAAAAGGAGAGAGAAAACGAGTAAAGCAGAATAATGACTGTGTGAAACCAGATTGTGAATAAGATTTAAGCATCATCATCGTTCTAGCCTCCTAATATACAGAAGACTTAGTATTAGGCTGATACTCTTCACGCCAGTCTCTTTCTCTCATCTTCGGTCGAAGATCTCTTGTAGTAAAAAAATGGCGCAAAGATATGCAAAAAGAAGAATAGGAAATTTTCAAATCATAAGGCGCCAAATGTATATATGCTCCATAATTTCATTAAAAAAGACAAAAAAGAAATTCATTTGATTAAAAATATTCTTAACCTATATTTGATAAATTATTATATTTAAGTGAAAAATTTTTCAACATATATGACTGAATTTTATACTTATTTGATTAATAATATAAAATAATTTTAATATTTATATATTTAAATTATTGAGATGCATGTACAGTCAATAATCAAAATTATGAAAACTGTAAAATAAAATTAAAATATTTAAATGGATGTTTTTAAAAGCAGCATCCATGTTTTTAAAAATACTATAATGCAATAAAGGAACGAACTTTTTTAACATGTTTGAAATTTCATATTTATTTTATAACAGAAAAATATTGTCTACAATTATAAAAACTGACAAGTCCATGATAATATCTTTCAACGCTTGGGGATATTTTTACGTGTACCCTCCTTGTACTAAATGAAATTTCCGATCGATAGATGAATGTTTCTCTTTTATGCATCTCCCGCGTTATAAGTTCATCATTTTCCAGAGTAAATGTTACAAGGCAGCTATAGAGAAAGATATATTGAGAGAAAGAGAGACAGAATAAAAAAACCATAGAAAAGGGGGTCAAATACAGTGAGTCCGCAGCTTTTTCAATACATATTAACCGAGCGTCAACGCGATCTGGATTCGATGGAAGGATAATGACATTTTTCCATTCCACTACTCCTCTCTTACCCTATCTCTTTCTTTCAGTATTTCACTTTTTTACTCGTTTTCAGGTACATTTTCTCTCTTTCTCCCTCTCTTTTGCTCTCTATTTCTTTCTGTATTGGATGCTGCAAAAGCCACGGGCGAAGGAAGGGAGATAAAAAAAGAGAAGGAGGGAAATATCTAAGAGTGTTTGAACCCAGATAGTGACGACCGTAGGCAACGCATTTCATGTACACAAGTAGTGCAAGCGTGTGTACATGCAAACGTCCGTAAATACGAATGTGCGAATGGAAAAGAGAAAAGCAGCCGGGACGTGATTTCATTCCATTTTCTCACCCTCGAACAGGACTCTTCTCCGACTACTGTGTTTTTGCGACTGAGTCAGGTAACGCGATTTCGCAATTGAGTCCAACTATTTGATCCACGTACTTTTTTAAATCCTTTCTTCTCTTGTAAATATAATGAATGACAAGGATATTCTTAGCTCAGAATAATATATGAAAACAATAATATGAAGAAAAGTTCAGCTTTAATTTTGCGTAATGTCATAATATTTTTCTCTTCTTTTTATAATCCCCTCAATTATTCATGCACTCTACCATCGTCTCTCAATCTTTCATTATTCTCTCTTGCAAATAATTAAGCTAGAGAAAAATTGTTCAAGACAATTTTACGTCTGAAATCTAAATCTTAGCAGTCTACACTAACGCTGCAATCTGTTCATCACTGAAGCATAAAATAGAAACGTATGAATTTGATTTATATATTCTGCACAAAGTAATATGTAGAATTATTTGCATGTTAAATTATATATATATATATATATATATTAGTAATATATATATATATATATATATATATAGTAATAATTCAAATTTTATAAAAAATAATGATAAAGTAAAAAATTATCTTTTTCATTAGTAATTGTTTTTCAATTTCCTTACTTAACTTTGAAAGTTAGTCTTTGTTTAAGATACTATTCGGCCAAAAAAATAAAAATTTAACGTAATAAAAAAAGAATGAATATATCACAGTAAACGCCAATAAAAACGATCCTGGTGAATATCATTTTATATGGTTAAGATCACCGATAGTCAAAGAGTATTAGATTATACAAACGAGTCGACAAACCAAACGATTAGGCAGACTTGTAATCGATTTCGAGAGTAATAGACCATAACGTTCCACCTGAATTACTTAATTCCGTGTCGGAAGTTATCTTCCACCAAATTTCGTCGATATCAACTGTAATGATAAATTTCGAATAGCTGCATCGCTTTAGAAGTCACAAAGATAAGAGGACTAATTTTTAATCGCCAAGACGGCCATACAGAAGCAGTGAGAGAAAAAACGAAGAAATTTGAAAAAAGTCTGTGATAGTGCGCATCGACAGCCTTGAAGGCTGTGTGGTTATATACCGTAGCCTCGTTTTAGAAATCGATTTTCTATGGGTTAATGCTACTGAAGTTCAATGAGAAAACCTGATGTATATAGTTATGTGAAGACTCCATTTTGGCGGAATAGTTTTTAATTAACCTCGGGTTTCGAGGGAGTGAACCCCACTATTTTGATTAGACCATAGAGTCAATAATGGGAGAGAAACAAGAAAATCATTATCTTTAGAATTTTATTTATGCTGCTTTATAATGAACAAAAAATGGGATTTTAATAATTTTTTACGCGACGTTACGGTAAAAATTTGGTAAATTGTTATAAGTAATCGAAAAACTAGTTGTACTATTCAAAGTAACTTTTATAATGATAATCTAATTTTAATATTTATTATATATTAGTCAATTATTTTCACTTCATATTTTTACTTTGATTTAGATGGAGATAAAATTAATTTAGAATTTTTTATAACTTTTCATTTTTCACTTATTATTTCCATAAATTTTCAATCAATGTTTTGATAATTATAGTCTATTTAGTATTCTATGAAAGTTTCTCATATATATTCTATAATAATGTAATAGAATTGAATACTAAAAAGAAAAATATTAAATAAAACAATTAATAATAGTTACTATCAATATGTAACTGAATAATAATATATCTACATCCTATATTTGCTTTTACTAATTTATATAGAAGTAAAATTTTTCATTATTATAAAATTTTAACTGTTCAAATTAATTACGTTTAATCACTAACGCATTAAAACAACATCAAAAATATTAAATGCCCATGCAGAATATTATCATTAGAAAAAAGTAATTAAGTTTTATTATTGTACGTCCAGAATGTCATTTGATTTAATTTCTTATAGAAATTACATAAAAGAGGAAAAGCACGAATATAAATTGAGAAATTTAAAATAATTCATTTTTCATGTGGTTAATTAAATATAACATGTACCATAAGACCAAAAATAATTTTATTATTTCAAAAATTAATTTTACTTTTCTTTCACAAATGGTTTTCAATATCTGAAAATGTTCGCACAATTTCTATGTAGTTCAAAAATTTGCCAGCTTTCAAAATTTATAGTAAAAATTTATGTGAGAAATATCACTTGAATAAAATATCGGTAATATTATAAGTACATTAGCACACTAATCTAATACTTGACAAACTTATTTACTATTCTATATTGCCCGTTTTCCCTACCGCTGAAAAATTCCATTTTCAACTCTATGCGATAGAAAGGAAAAAACATGAAGAGTCATGAAAAGAGAACGGTAAATTACTCCTTTGGGAAAAAGACAGAAAAGAAGGAAAGATGAATAGAACCCTGGGGGGTGGTATGAACCTCCTGGACTAGGAAAATGGTATGGAGGTCGTGCCGATAGGTGAACACGAGCACATATGACGATCTCTCACTCCAAACTTTGAAAGGTTTTGCCGGCATTCGCAATCCTGGAGTTAGAAAAATTATAGGGCATTGCTTTTAGTTACTCTCAACTATCCTTTCTACGAATGTTTTTTAAAACAGTATGACTTTTCATGGCTATGTCTGTCAGATTTGCATCCCTATTTGAAATTAATCACAATAGCTTCATTCAGGTATAATATTCAATTTTATTAGGCTAAAATTAAAATGCGTAGTTGTTAAATTGTCTTTTCGTAATGACAAAAGAAGTCTGTTTGTGCGACTTGTAGTTACTAGATTTTATATATGTTGCATTAAATATATACTATATAACTAGCGCGCGATCTAACTAGTTTTCCAATAAAATTTTTACTAGATTAGATGAAAATTAAAAAAACTCTTAAAAAAATAGTAATAATATTTTAAAATCACTTTGAATCTTAGTTTTGGTTTACATTCTATATCTTTAAAATATATTTTCAACTACTTAAATAAAATAGCACCGATTATTTCAAAAGTTCTCATATTCATTTTTACAAATTTCAACTAGACGAGTATAAAAGTTACGTATTCGTATTAAAAAATAACGCATTAATTAATTGTTCTACATCATGATTTTCATTTAATTTAAAAATATATAAAAAAATAAGGTACCTTATTACTAAACACTAACTTCTTCTTTGTAGCACGGCTATTAAAATTTATATAAAGAGTAAGCGAATAAGAAGCGGATAAAAAGTCAACAAATTTTCTTTCATTATTCATATTCGTTAAACTAGAAAGAAAAAAATATGATTTCTCCAGTAGGAAGAAGTTGAAATATAAGCACAGTAAAAATATAAATAAAACGATAAAATGTTTTAGAGATGAAAAGCAATGAGGATATAATTGCGAATATTCAATCGGTACATGCTACAACTGGAGGCATTAATGCAGAAAATGAACTTAATACACAAAAATTTATGCCTGAATTAATACTCGCTCATGATTTATTTCGATGTAATGAAGTAGAACAGTCTTCTTCACTTTTATAATTTATTCATTATACAGTTTAATTGTATTTCATTAACAAATGTAATAAAACTTTTATTTGAAAAGATGTATTGAAATTTTGATCATAATAAATTTATGCTCAATAGCGTAAGGTAACGCAAATAATTTGAAACATTTTAGTAATTTTTAATGTGCACTCTACAGAATTCTCTAACCAAGAATTTGAAAGTCTCTAAGAAATTCGCAAAAATCTTTATTTTTCTAGAAATAAACTGTTTTTTATTCATTTATAATTAAGAATAGCTAACTGTAAAAATAGTTTGTTCAACTTTTGTACACAAGCTGGTTCGCATCCCGCGGTTCGCCTTACTCGAAGTAGCTTTTCTCTGAGTAGGCAATATTTTAAAAGCTAAGATAGGAGAGAAAATGCCTTTGTTCGTGAAATTTAAATTTACACTAAATACGTTTCAGTTGAAAAAACTAATTCACGTAAAAATTCAAAAGCTTCGAATTTATACTGTAATAAATTCTAAATATACTGGAAAATTATATCTGATTGCCTTGTCAATATAATAATATGCCTGTCCAAATTACAGATTGTACGTCAGTAATCGTTTAAGCAAAAGTAATCATCGGAATTCAATACAGGAAGAACCTGTTTATCTTAAAGTTTATGAGACTTTTAGTTAATTTTGCAAAAGGAAAGACGTTCATTACGATGGAAGATACTCCATGCGCTATAAATCAAGCAAATTTAAAACTAAAAAAGAGCATTTATTTGGAGCTTATATAAAAGAGAAAAAACACAGCTTAAGCAACTGAAAAAGGATCAAAACTAAAGTGAGGCGTATCACTATGCGAGAAGAACAAATGGTCGATTTTTTACCTCGATGATTCTTTCTCTTTGTCTTTCCGTACGTTAACTATGATGGAATAGAAGTCGACTAATATGGCTTGTAAGACGACGACGTGTCCCGGCATATTAAACCAGATTTTCTGCGTGGCCGCAAAATGGAGGAAACCTTATGCAACGAACGACCGCGGGTATTACTCCATGACAAGGAGTAAAGGGAGATAGATGCGCCCGCTCTTTCTCTTACTATCGCTGGCTAGATACGGAAGAACGAGCCACAGATTTCAAGACCCTTATCGAACGAGCATTACGTTGATAGAATCGCTTACCAAGCTGCATTAATATGATTATTTTCGCTTTTTGTTTTCGTAAAAGATAACGACAATTTTAGTTGTGCATTTTCTTATTAATGCACAGATTTACTTCACTTTTCACAAGAGACTAAAGATATTTCGGATAAAAGAAAACTTAGCAATTTATTATTCTATACGGCTTTATTTTCATTTTTATTCAACCAACTATTATAAAAACTGAAGAGAAGTATGTACATGAATACAAAATTATAATTGTAGCTTTCCCATAAAACTTTAAATATATTATTGTTTATTTAAAATATTTTAGCGATTTTAAGCAATTAAACAGTCTCCTATACATATTAACTTTTTTATTAAAAAAATTTTTTTTGTGAAGGTACTTGAATTGATGTTGCAACCGAAATAAAATTTATTATTATTGCAATCGAATTTGTAAAAGTCAATAGATCTTAAATTTCAATTAACTTTAAAGGATACTAAAAATGATTTCGTCATAAAAAATAATAATAAACTATATACAATTTTTTTTTAATCTTATCAATTACAGATTTAAAAAATTTTTTTATTTATTCTTATCTTAACAATTGCACACGAAATGAAAATTATTATTTATATTATCAACCGTTGTGTGACTGTAACATACAAATTTCACTCTTTAAATATTTATGTTGGCTTTTATTTAAATTAATTTAAGTATATTAACCAAGTAAATATTTTAATAATATAATTTTGAAATCATCACTTATATCAAGGATTAAATGTTTCAAAGGATAAAGTATAGCATTTAAAACATCTTCCAAACTACTTAAGTACCTTGAGTAGCACTATTTTTCTGGTTAAAATTGTTAAAAGTACGATAAAAGTAATTTAATCAAATAAAGTAATGAAGAAATACAAGGGTAATTTGAATGAAAAGCTTCAACAGAAGTTGGTCTACAAAAGAGAAGTCGGTGATAAAACGTACAAATTATACGTGAGAAAAGGAAATAAGTATTAATCTTTTCCCTTATCGACTCTTATCCTGATACCGTCCAAAACGATTTTTAAAAAGATGAATTTTACGGTAATTAAGAGCGGAAATATCGACTCAACTCTGAGAAAAGACAGGGAGGACAAAAGAGAAAAAACCTCATAAAGTCGTTAATTAATCACTGATGAATACTCGAGAGATTTACGCGTACGGTTACCGGTAGAGACTCATTTTCTCCCGTTTCCGGTCCACCAACACCTGACACATCAAGGCAAATGTGCGACAACTTACGCGCAGTGGTTAAGCAATTTCAGCGGTCCTCACAACAATATCTCTTCTCTTTTAAGAAAGACAGACTGACGGAGTCCTCGGGAAGCCGGAAGGATAGAGTGAGAAATGAAGAAGTGAGACAGAGTGGGAGGGAGAAACGGAAGGGATTCACGGGACTTGTGGAATTTACGAGGAAGAGACGAAAGCTTGGGTAACAGAGAAAGTCCATTTATAACGTATAATATTTGACTTTTTCTATGTGTTTGATTTTATTTTATTTTTTCCATCTTGTATATTTTTTATTGCAATGAAACGTAACAATTTTCGTTTTTGAATGACTAAACTAGCGATTACACGGAAATTTAGAATGGAATTAAGATGCGAACCGAAAATTCTCATTTTAAACAATAAGAATATAGTCGCGCATTTATATAGAAATTACAGTTAAGCGAATTTCTAAAATTAAGTAAATGATAAACATTTAAAAAAGTATTCTTACGTAACCCGTTTATAGTATTTAATTATTAAGAAATTTTAATTAAGATGTTTGAGCAAATAAGGGTTTTTAATTACTTTACTTATCGAACATATTAAATTAATATTAAATTCTATGTTACTCAATGTTGACAATGGAAATTCTGACGAATTTTTTTCATAGAGTTTTAACAAAATTTTCTTTTAAAAATTCAGTTCTATTTTGTAGCGATAATTAATTTTTAAAATGCAACCAATCTTAATTGAATGCAAAACTAAAAATTTTCTTTTATACACTTTATCATTCGTTAGCAAAATTCAAACGAAATCTTGTCTTATGGTATTTCATGAGGATACATGCGCTTTATATCGTGCGTACATGCAAAAAAGAATAGCCATGATATTATACATGCCTAGAACATAATTATTAAAATAATCATGATGCTGATTTATTGCTACATTAAATTTTATAGAAGATTATCAGCAATTTTTAATCTATATTATAATTCATACTAGATATTTTGTAATGAAAAAATGAACTTTGAAATATTCTACTATTGAACTAAAAATTATGAATTTTTCTGTAAAATATTAAATAAGCTATAATACCATTTATTTTCCTCATTCATTGAAGATTGGTTGTTCATTTAAGATTTATTTTAAGTTCATGTAAGATTGATCTTCAAAATATTAGGATTTCTTTACATCTCTGATTATTGAGTCATGCATGATTTCAACCGCCATTACAAGACTTCAGATCTAATAGGGGTGGTTACTTTATGTCGATTTTGCACATGAATCCACTTTATAAAATTCTTTTTATCTTAATTGCTACAAAAATAATTTCTTATAAGAAGAATACTCGATTTACATAAGTAAAAAACCCAATTTTTCAGGTACATAAGGAGAAAAACATAAATTTCTTGTAAATTATAATTAAAAACGTTGATCATTACTACATAAATGAAGTTAAAGGTAAGCAGTAAAATTTAACTTAAAGATTAACTTCCAATTAATGATATTGTTCACGTTCAGCAAAATGGTAAAGAATGAAAATACTTGCGAAGCAAATTATTCTATAAAAATAATATGTTATTTTTTCATATTCCATTGTTATTAAAACGTTTCAGTTGTCCTAACAAAAAACCTTAAAATAGAAAATAAAATAGTGAATAGAAATTAAATGGTTAGCAAGTGCGTATGAAATCAAGAAAATAAATTCCATTTTAACGCCATTAGAAAAATTTACTATATCTTTTTTTTAATTATAAACAGCAAATTATTTATGGCAACAGGTGCTGACATTTATTTAAACTTCTTTACTGAATTAATTTTTGAAAACGCAGCCATTTTTTCTCTAGAATACGTAGTATTGGCAGATAGAATTTTCTAGAACGTACATGAAAATCGAGAACTTCAGCGTGTATTTTCTGCTCGAGAAAATATTTGTAGTTCGAAAACAGGCTGTACTCGAAACAATCGGCTCGATTAGGGCGTCTCTGGTTGGGTTTCGCAATATATACACAGACGCATACGCACGTGCAGATTTGCATCCGAGCAACAAAAGTCCCTAACCCGTCATAGTTAACGGAACAAGGGTAGTCCCCGGTAAATTCCCGATTCCGGGTGCCATGATTCTCGAACATTCATCCCTCGTTGCAACGCGACGCAGCTCACCTCCGCCCCCACGGAATTGATGCTCGGCGCGTCAGCCGCAGAGATTCGTTTATTTTCTAATTCCGTTGCACGTCGAGATACGATTTAATTAACCTTTGATTCACCAACGTTTTTGCGCGACTGTTGCGCCGCGTCTGAATTAATTCAATTCGTGCTTTCGCGGAGATCTTTTTCTACGAGCTATTACAATGGGGTTATGTTGGAGGAGCGTTTCGATGCTCCATGCACGAGAAGAGAGAGCAGGAGATGGAGTTTGCGCGTCTAACTTTTTTAGCATTTGGTAGTCCAGCCTGGCATTTTTAGTAATATGATAAGCATCGTGGTGTGATAACCATAAAAGCATAAAACTTTAAAAATGTGTTTTTTTTGACATGCTGAAATATCCTTTCAAATAAAAGTGTTTTTTTTTTATGAAAAAAAATTGTCGTTTTCCTAGCACACAGAAAATGCGGCTTACGTAAATAGTTTTGCTCGTTTTCTAGAGAAACTAAAATTTGAAACAAAATTTAACATTTAGACTGTCTATTAGCTAGAAATAAAGTTCATTTAAGTTCACTGTACGTTTTATGGATTCTGCTTCTTCATAATATTTCAACGCCATCGTAGTTCATAAAATTTTTTTGTCATAAGTTAAATAAATGATGGTCGTGTAGTGATAGAATTTAGTTTCATTTTCTATGTTTCTATCTTCTTTGAGCATAGTGAAAAAAACTTATAAATGAACCTTTTCAAAGTAACATAAAAATTTTATTTTTTTTTTATTTACAAAATACTACCAATTTTTAAATATTACAATATAAATTTTGAAGTATGCGAATAAGAAATTACGAAAAGTATTACACACATATTTAAGTAAGATTATCATATAAAATTTTAAATCTATTGTTACAAGCATATTTTGTAGCTTATACCTTTCAACCAATTCTAATATAATAATTAAATCGTTTATTTTAGAACTAAATTGAAAATTTTACGTCCTATCACTTTCGAATCACAGAAATATTTCTCGACTAACATCTTTACTCAAATCTCTCCCCTTTGCATTGTCCTTCCATAAAATTTTTCTACACACTTTTCTCCAGACGACTTTTCATAAAATATTAAATATAGTTGACGAAAATACAGCAGAATCGAAGGCGAAAAGCCCCGGGAGCGAGTCATAGTCAGGAGTCCCGCGTGTAGTGCTACAGAAAGACTCGTGTGAAATTCGATTTCTAGTACTCACGGGACTTGCCTGCTTACTCCGCAACAATTGCCCCATGTAGTTGTACATCGCGCTCTCGTTGAGCGAACAGAACGATTCCAAGCGAATTTTAAACACTGCTGATTTAGCATTGAGAAAAGCGATTGCACTTTCATTGGATGATTATTATACAGCTTAGGTGTCGATACATTGTAGTCTTTGAAGAAATTCTTTTTTTAATAGAATCATAATGTACATTGAGAATTCTTCATGTGTTACATTGCACAAGATATAATATGACTCACTAAAAAAGTATTTTATCGAGGCTACAATTATCACAAGATGCAATTTATACATTATGAAACTTTTTACAAGTAGAAATATGTACTGAATTTATTCTTTAAAGATAAAATCTCGACATTTCAAGCTTATTTCGAAATTATTAAAACTTTGTTTGTTTTATAACACCTATATGTATTATAACTATTATACAGAGTAACCTTTATTATAATATATAACATAACATATTTGTGTTTATATGAACGTAATCTAAAATAATTTTTTTAGGATAAACTTATTAAATACCAGGTAAGGATTTTGTAAAATTTAATTCGCATTTTCATCATTTTTAAATTTTATAGGAATGTAATATTAAAAATTTTATACTTTTTTAATATCAGTAGCAAAAGCCATTATAAATAAAATACCAATCAAGATAGAGAAACAAGTTAAATTATACTAAAAAAATACTTTATTTAATGATGAATATTGAGTAATAAGAAATTGTTGCTTTGAAAAATTTCAAAGTCAATCTTTTCAAACTCTATACCTTTGAGGTTATATTATGCGAATACAAAATTGTCTATCCCGTATTTAACTAACCTACTTTTTCACGTTAATATACGGAGAAAAACAGAAATAATTTCGCCGGTATTGATTAGAACGCAGAATATAGACTCGATTCAATATAGCATGCGTCTAATGAATATTGCAAAAACACGCATGCATGTACTCTAACTCCTGACCTGCCTGATGTGTTAGATCGTTTCATTGGCCCAGATTGACCATATGAATGAGCTTCTATTTTCTGTCTCTCCCTCATCTCGATTTTAGCAATGCGTAGGCTTTCACAGAATACTCGAATGGATTATGGCTCCAACTGCGTTCTATATATACACGCGTTGTAACCTATTCGTACAACCACTTACGTCATCATTGAACTTGCTGGCTATCGTCGTCGTCGTCGTCGTCACCATCATACTCTGGGAAATTAACCCAAATTACCAACATTGTGAGAAGGGATATGAGTTGAATGAGAATTTGGTCACCTTGGACAAAAGATAATACGTCGTCGCATCAAATTCTTAAATGGTAAACATTTTAATACTGCACATATTGTTTCATGCAGAATTGATGAATAATTGAATGATAGTGGGAGAATAAATTAGTATTACTTTATTGATAGTTTAAAATTTGTTTATTTTATTATTCAAGCTTTGTTTCGTAAAAAAGATTAGGCTGAGATTTAATAAGAATTAAAACGTCTTCTAAAAAAACGGTATTTCGATTAAATATAAATTTTAGTGAATATTAATGAAAAGTAAAATCGAGAAATCGTTAAACATAATAGAATAAAGAAATTGAATAGTTGATATCAAAGAGTAATTTACTGTACCTAATAAATGATATTATAGAAAATGTTCAACTATGAAAAAGAATTTGAAAAACTAAAAATGTGGCTTAAATAACTACGCAATTATAAAGGAATGAACGTTCCAAAAAACTTTTCTGTCAGGCACTAACCCTCTCAGAGCTTTAATTGGGCTGCTATTTGTTTAATGTAAAGTATACTTTCGACTATACCGTTGGTGGCTCTAAGAGAACCCGCTCACCTCAAAAAAGCAGGAAGAGAAAAATGAAACAAACAAAAGTAAAAAAGTGCCGCTCTATAGTCCTAAATGTTGCGAATACGCGTGCCGTTTATTAAGTCTACGGGAAAGGAGAGAAGTTAACGAACGAAGAAGGATATGAAACAAGTACTTAAAGTCTTGCTCGTTTTCTTATCCAAAATGATACTAGCCTACCTGAAACTACTCAAAGCAATAAAGAAAAAAAACGAGTGGGAAAAAGAAAGAATTAGAAGGTTTGCACTTTTGCACCTAGATGCTTCTTCTTCCACTTCTCCTTCGAGCACTGTAGATTCTCGAGCAACTTTCGTGAAACTTTTGTCTGTTTCATTTTCGATGCTCTTTTTTTGGTTCGAAGGAGGATTCAAAATTTTGATATCTTTCTCTAAGACGAATGTCTCTAAACTACTTCACGTATTTGCATCTGATACCATCGCTTTCAAAGAATTGTCTTCTGCACTTTCCTCTACGAGTTTTTAAATTCAAGCAAAAAGCACTTGTTTGCTTTGAAAAAGTTCTTTCTTCAAAATGATTTTGGAATAATTGATTTTGCAATTTTAATTGAAAGACCACGCTATTCAATCTTCAATGATGAACGGAATTTTTTACCTCTACTTTATAAGCAAAGCTCTAGTAAAAACTTTGTTAAAGTTTCAGTCAATTCTTCGTAAATTGTGTACATGTTAAGAAGAAACTAACTGGTATGTACTTAAACTTTTAGCTAGAAACCCTATTTATTGGCGACTCTTTTAATAAATAAACCAGATTTATTTTGTTCTGATTAAAAAATATATGTAAAATAGAACTATAATTAGATAATATATATTTAATTAGGGGTAAATAAATTAAAAAATTTCATCAGATGTGATATTTGATTTTAAAATACCAGATAACAAAGAATGAATTTTTATGTCCTACCTACAGCTTAACTTTAATAAACAAATATCCATATTTATTAACCCAGTAACTATATTGTTATATAAGCGTACAAATAAATTGCTGACTACAAAATTGTATACAGATATTATGCATAAAAGTATAGAACTATTATTGTATATTATTCAATACCTAATGGTAATTATGTCTGCCTAACTTATCCATCACAAATTCCCTCTGAAGCTTTTTATTTCAATATTAATTATATAAATAAATAACTATATCTATAGTATTTATAATATAATAGAATATAGCTATAGTACTTATTATATATACTAATTATATTAATAATAATTTATACATACACTCATAATCTTAATTATTTGATTTAAAATTTTGTGATTGAATCACACAACTTTCATCTATTAAAAATAAAAGAAATAAATAAAAAAATGAACGATATATTATTTTTATATAATATATATGCATTAATGAATCCTAGGTCCCTATGCATACTTTACGCGCAGCACGCCACATCAGCTATTTATTTGTGACTACCTATGTATGGAAAGTACTTGGCCGCAGTATATATATATGAGTATCTATAAGCTTTTGTCAAGTTTTCAACAAGTTTTCTTCTAATTTATAGCTTAATATTAGTTAAAAAAAACTTTATGCAAATAAGTTTATAGACTAGTTGAACTCATGAATTTTTACTAAAGTATCTAATTACTTTAATAAAAACAGTAATTAACTTAAAAAATTCAAAAATTATATTTTTTAAGAATGATTCATTTATTTATTGAAAATACTACTTTATTATTGAATATAAAATAGAGTATAATTTAAAAAAAAATTTTATATTTTAAAAACAGAAAAGTATGCAAAATTGTCTATAAAAAAATTAACATAATATTAAATATGTACTTATAAATACCTATAGATTAACAAAGCTTAAAATATGTGCATGATTGTCAATTTAAAACTAGTATTCAATCTTTATACTTTTTCTTGAAAAAAGCAACTTTAATATGATATTAAAGAAAAATTTTGATCTACGAATATTTTAATGATAAGCAGTCAAAAGTTTGTTCCAAAAATAGTTTTTCAAGTAAAAAGTATCAAAATGAAAGTTAATATCAATAATAGTAATTGACTAGTATGACTGTACACTTTAGCTCATTTTTTGAATTTACAATTTTAAAAAAAAATTATCTGCACAATCTAAAACATTTCTTATGTTAATTAGAAAATGTTATATATTTCTTATAATTTTGATCAACCAATCTTATCGTCATGGTAATTAATCAATAACCATTAATAAACTTTCACATGCCCCAAAAATATTTGACCTCGACGCAAATTTATTGTTATTCTCAATTAAATTCATTTGCAATTATACCGAAGATTTAAATTGTTCGAAAAATCTCTTCATGATAGCATGATAGTTTTAATAAAACACACATACGATAAATACAGATGATGCTGCAAAAAGGGAAAGGGAAAGAAACATAAGAACGTAATTGGTAAGTAAATTTTTATTTTAAGTACAATTATATAGTAGGTTTTGTTTACATTTATAAATAAAGTAGAATTCTACATGGACTTCCTAAACGAAGTCGTCTGAGAAACCACTAAAACCAACAGTGAAATTATGACAGTCACAAACAAAGCCATTACAAAAAAGGGGATAGTCCTGTCTTCGAACTCGTAGTCTCAAGACTGCAGGTTACTTCTGTTCAACATTGATGACTCAGATGCCAACAACAGCACCAAGCGATTAGAAAATTCCTATATAATAGAAAACTTCTATTTTTTCTTTACCCCAAGCCATATCATATATCTCGGTGCATGTCGTATCCACTCAGAAAATCTCAATCATTTTACGTTTTCATCGTTTTTCTTGCTTCTTCCAACAAATAACAACAATACACACTTCCGAGAATGACTCAACTGATCCGTTTTGTCAATTTGTTAATGACAAGAATTCAAGTTTTCCTAAATATAACGAAGTATATAATAAAAAGATCGTATGAGAGGTCTTTCATTTACAAGACAACTTATTTCTTATCATCAAGTTGGGTAATAAGTAAAAAAATTATTTCTTTACCGTCAGAACATTCATTTTTCTCTTTTCTTTTCATTTCGGTATTCTAATAATAAGCCCCAAATTTGTTTCCTTTGCTACATTCTTTCTTTGGTATAGACGCAGAAAACAATTATAACTCGATATTGTGTCAGTACAATTGGTACAAGCACCCGTAGTACTCAAAAGATTCATCCTCATCAGGATCCTCCCCTTTCGTAAGATTGGTAGCGTGACAACTATTTCGTGAAAAGAGAATGAAAGACGGAGAAACTACTCTTTCAGTATAAGAGTAGTTCGTTCCTACGCCATTGTCGAGGAAAACGAGGTTGTTACTGCAGCGCACGAGTCCTCGTCCAGGTCCTTATAGTCGAGCCGGACTGACGAGAAAATTTCGTTGATTTAGTGGCGATTCCTGACTCGGGATTTAACGTTCACACGAACGCTTACTGCACTCTTGAATTACTTTTTTTCTAGTTTATTTCTTTCTTGGTTTTTTTTCGTTACTAGATCGCTTCTTCTCACTTATATGTCAGTTCGCGTGCTTCTCTAAATTCTTCTTTTTTTGTCCACTGTCTTTTTTTTTTATTTCATGGAGAAAAGTTGATGAGATTTTCACGATCGTCACGTGTGATCATAAAACGATTTTAGTTGGAAACGCTGGTAGTAAAGAAGAACCCAAAGAGAAGGGAACCATCGGGTTTAGATTCAGCAAACTGGTTTGATAATTTAGTTTTTCATTCCACTTTTTTAACCAAAATGTGTTTAAGTAAAAAAATTGCAAAATGTTTCGAATAATTGAACGCATCACTAATTGTAAAGAATAATTCAATTATTTTTATAGAATTCTTTTGATATTATATTTTATTGTTTTATAGAATGCAATTTTAGTTCATAAAATATAATAAAAACGATATCTGATTATTTTCTTAATTTTTAATTATAAAATTATAAATCATATCAAAATGAATATAAACATATATTTGAAAACTTTAAAAAAATGTTTACAAGGTTATAAATTTTTTATTCAACAATAAAAGTATAAAGTTTTATTTTATTTCTAATTTGTACTTTTTATTTTATAGAAAATAACAAAATTTGCGTAAGTAATGAGAGTACAAATTAAATGAAAATAAAATAAAAATTTATAGAAATTTTATTTGATGATTATTTTTTATTGAATTCCTAAAAATTAATGTTATCCTTTCACGAACACGAGTATAATAATATTATCAATTTGATCCTCGCTATGAGAGAGATTCAAAAATAAATAATAATATGTGAAATGGCCGAAAATAGAACTTTAGAATAACAGCCATGACATTCGCTATAAAAGAGGCACCGATATACGATTGAAATTTTTAAAGCACTGAGTTATATGTGAATTTTTTTGGATAATTTCTTTATGGAAGTTAAAGAAACTCTGTCAAAAAATAACGCAGAAGAACATGAATCGATCGGGAAGTTAGAATAGTGCTGCGATATCGACAAAAAGCGAAACAAGCGAATCGATTATCATGTATTGGAATTTCTTTGCGTAAAATTTTGTTATTTTATTTTTTTTTATTTAAATTATTATAAACGTAATTAAAATAACTATCCAAAAAATTTATTTATTTTTACTAACTAACTAAGTAGTTTATGATACTGTTTCAATTGTAATTTAATATAAATATAATTTACGTTATTCTACGAAGTAAACTTCATAAACGTCATTTGCAAAAATCAATATAATATTTATAATAATTTAGAATAACATAGTTTTTAGATAATAAATTATTGTTAATAGTAAAAATAATATTCTCTATATAAAGTTCCAAACAAAACTTTTATTGATCACAAATAACTTTGCACCTGTTTCTAGAAACATTGTTTTATAGATAAAATTTAATGATTTTCTATGTTTCAGTAATACTTAGTATTATATATATAATAATAATAATCATACAATAGTCTTTTAAATCATATATAAAAACCTAACAAAGAACAAATAAAAACGTGTAAAGTATAAAATTTAAGTTATTTAAAAATATTTAATCAATTACTGAAAATAATTTCAGTAATACTGAACATTGGTATAAACGATGGATTAATTTAAACATTGGGAAGTGACACAAAATAAATGTGGCGCTACTAGAATGATTGAAACAATTATTAATACGATTTAGTTGATTACAAATAAAACACAAATATAAAATTACACAAACTGAATTATATTGGTTTATACATAACATTTTCCCTTTTCTCTGATTTTCTCACTTATTGATATTTTTGGTTCAAGGCGCATGCCTTCTTTAAAAGAAGGAAAAGATAAGCGAGCTTCGCCTTGCACACGAGACGGTTGTATCGATTTCTACCACTGATTCTTTTTTATGAGAAAGAAAGAGTAAGAGAAGAAGACAAAAGAAAAAGATGAACAGAGGAAGGAGAGGAAGTAGAAAAGGGAATGATCATTTCATCATTCTTACGTTCATTGTTTGTTCAGAGTGTCACGGAAATCCTTTCAACCTTTGCTGTATTTCCGATCTCGATAATGATTTTCATACTTTTGTCCAGTATGCTTAATAGTCTTTACTCGATCTTTGTTTATATTGATTCATATCTTTAAAATTTTAATTTAAATTTAAATGTAATTAAATTAATTAATAAAAGTTAATTATTGTCAAAATTAATTTATTATTAAAATTCAAAAACAACATTAATATATGTTTATAATATATTAAACAACCCCATGTAACAAATTCAAATAATAATAATACTAAAGCCCAGTGATTTTCATTACATTTAAATAAAAATTATCGAAATAAGAGTAATCCTAATAGTGATAATAAATATAGGAAATAAAATATTTTGTTTGTTGAAAAAGTTTGTTCTAATAATGATTGAATTTTTAAGATTTTAATCAGTTCTTTAGCGAATCCGGTTTGATATTATGTCCCAAAACTTTTCAGGTCATATTAACAAACTCAGCCAGTTAGTTAAGTTTTAAAAATATTTAACAACATCATACAAAATTGTCGACAACACAGACCATTTTCATCACTGTGCCTTAACGAAAAAAGATTACTATTTCCCAACTTTTTAGTTCCCGTTACTTTCGCTTCGAGTACGCATACTTTTATTTTTTGTTTCGGCCTTTCATCCTACATCCCTCCTTCAAAATTCTTGCAGCATCATTGTTTCCTAGATCCCTTCGTTCGACTTTCTCCTTACGCGCAAGGCTTAACAAAGTTTTCTGACGCGAAACTCCGAACCGACGTGTATCTTTTGCCAAATCGGCAACAAACACTTCCCCTACTACCTACATTCTTTGTCTTTCTTTTAATGCACCTCGTATAAGCAGTTAAATTTTTATCAAAGTATGTAAAATGCCTGCATCGAGTAATACAAACTTTTAAAACTAACAATATTTTTTCATTTTGAAGATTGATTAAAAGTGCCTACCAAAATCAATGAATAATCAATGGACAATATCTAGCAATGCAGAGCATTCTTAGGACGTAAGCACTGGAAGAAGTAAAATAAGAACAGTAAATAAAACTATTATTCTGACATCGTTGCAATTTGAGTACAAATACAATCGCGAGTTTTATTGATACTTCAATACGCGAAAAAACACCTAGTGAACAACATAGAGAACTTATTCCGTCTTTCCAAAAAGCGCATCAGTAAAAAAGAACAAAAAGACTTCGTGCAAGGGCGTATCTCTTTTTAAAGTAAAAATATCAATTGAACTCGTACGTTTCCACGCACAGCGTCATAAAATATTCCGAGTAAAATCCTTTTATTGACGTACTTTGCAAGCCTTATACTTCAGCCCTTCTAAGCGAACTTACATAAATATTCTCTACAAATAAACAAATTACGTATCTTTTTCATTTTTATACTTTTCTTATTATTCGTTAGATTTTAAAAACTTTGATAGTTGTGTAATCCTTTTATTAAACTGGTTGACATTTGTATAAAAATTAAGGCCACGATTTTACATATTTTATTTCAAATCACTATAATGACGAAAAATATAAAATCTGCTTACAATGTTTCAAATATTTTCACAGTAAGAGTCAAAATATTGACTTTTACTTATATAAAATAATAAATGATTACTATATACAAGAAAACTTTTCTTTTATTTTGCATAAATTAAAATATTTTTATTTTATCTAATTTTTTAGTATTCTGTTTGTAAATAGAGATAGAATTTGCGTTCAATGTCTATACCTTCCTTTTACTTTTCCTTCCTTTTTACTCTCGTAAATATCTTATAATTCTTACGTCTCTAACATTTTGGATGCTACACGAATAAAATTTGCACTGTATTTTATACATCATTATAACACAGCATTCTATTACAATGGTTGATTTTAATTCTTAACAAATGATCGTTTACCTAAATTAGCTGATAAATAAAATATGTCCAATAAGTGTGACTCTAAAATTGTAAGTATCTATTATTAAAAAATAAATAATTCTATACATAAGTATTCAAATATCTCTCAACACGTGTAAGTTTTTGCTTCAACTCATTAACTTTTTCCTAAAACTTATTTTCCTTCACAACCCATGTATTTGCGTGAGCTACACGTAGAAGCTTACACCCCTGCTTCCTAAAGTAAAGTAACGAACGACGTTGTCGTTGTCAACGGCTTCATATCGACAGACTAAAGTAAAGGGAAGGAAGAGAGCAACAGAGAGAGGGAGAGGGTGAAAAAGAGAGAGAGAGAGCGAGAGACGGTGTTGAGAGAAACTTTATCTCACTACTTTTTTTCGCTCCAATTCCTTCAAACCCTGCCTTGGCCCTTTGCTTCTCGCCTCCCTTATTCACCTACTCTCTCTTCTATTTTTTCTAGCGACTTTTACCTCTCACTTCCGCGTTGACCTTTTCTCCCCTTCATTCTATTTCCCTCGGCCTTATCGTATTTTCTCTTTTCCCCGCTTATTTTTTCGCTTGCTCTTGCTCATTTGTTACCGTAGCTAGACGCCACAGTCGCGTTACAAACAATAATGTAGATACTCCAACGTAAATAAATGTTTAAAATTGCACGCACCATTGTAGGTATAATTATCAGCCATTAATATATGCACATATATGCATATACAAGAATATAAGTAAATTCAAATGCGTGCAGACGCACGTACGTATGAAAGACCAAAAACTGCTATAAACACATGGGCATAGAAGCAAATGAGTGCAATAATTTATGCATACGTAAATGCATACACAAGCGCTCAAGCCAAACGCATACATACGTTTATGAATGGTAATGTATTTACAGCAATTTACATGTACGTTCTTAATTCTATATGCAACATAATGCTCAAATGCAATAATTACACATTCACTTTCATAAACTTGCATGCAAACGCAATTATAGAAATACGAAGTGTGTATACACTATGTACTTCGGTACGAATACGAATTTCCATCTAGTCTTGCTTTATTATTATATTAACTACTTTCTCCCTCTATTGTCTCCGGCGTCCTTCTTTTGTTTTCCTTTTGCTGGCTGCCAGCTCTACCCGAGGACATTTTTGTGTAGGATTTTCAGCGTCCGTTTGCCCATTTTGTTACTCTTCAACAATGACGACACGACGTTGCCGACGACGATCGTATGTCGCTTCCTTTTTTATTTCAAAGTACATGTCCTATGTCTTGAGAAAAATTAAACTTAAGTGTTCTATTTCTTTGTTATCGTCGTTTCCATCATGCCATATACATTCAACGTAAAGAGGCAAGAGGGACGTGAAAAAGGGGCTCGTGGCTAAATCAAGTGTTTATACTAATGAAAAGTATTTCAAGTAGACAGATCCTTTCTTTCCGTCGAAATTTTAAGCGGACTGTGAAAAAAATTTGTACTCCTTTCTTTTTATTCTTCTTTCCTTCTCAATTAAAGGCATGAATGCGGATTCGGCCTTATTCCTTGCATCTTAAATACGCATACTACTTAAAATACCGCTGCATTCAAATAAAATAAAGTTCTGTTTTCTTCTTTGTTTATGATTGTTTTTGGCAATTTTCTTAAAATAATAAATTCTTACAAGAATTTTTAAATAGAGTAGTTGTCGTATTTGCATACAATGGTATTTAATTTACGCAGACTCAATACTTAAAAAAATAAAGCATTTTATAAAAATTTTATGCGTTTTTCTTGTAATTTGTGAAAGCAAAGACTTTATAATTTTGTCCTCGTTTCTGGTAATGTATACGATTTACAAAATTAATCAAAAGAAGTTGTACAACAGTTTTCATAAATCTGAAAATCAGCTGCAGCTTGTTCTTTCCTTTTTACTGAAAGCATATGTTACAAAGAAAATACTTTTAAAATACTGTATGGAAATCCTGTTTCCTATGTAAAATGACCATGCGAATCATTAGCGAAAAAGAACTTGATACAAATCAGCTAAAAGTATATTTAAAATCCATAGATGTATTACCGTAGAATACGCGTTCACGCAATATAAGCCCAATGTACCTCATTTTCTCATCGTTTTCAAAGCCTCAATAAACAATATAAGCAAAGCTCGACAAAAGCAAATGTTCACCTCCTTTCTGAATCGATCCACCTGCATACATAAAGCGAAGGAAGAATCGCGGATATGCATAAAAAGCATCTCTTGGCACGACGATAACGACGTTATCAGATCTTCCAAGTAAACACATCTGTACAAGGACCCTTGAGCGAAAGAGTTATATTCCTCTAGTCTTCTACTACGCCGTACGTTAGGGCTGACATTCAAGTACCCCAACCTGTACCAGAAATTCAGACCAAGAGATTGCGTTATTAGAGTCGAAATACATATAGCCCAAGGAGAGAATCGGATAGTGTCGTTGAATTTGTCACTGTCTTCGAGGATAGACGATGTTGAGAAGTACGATATATGTTTTGATATTGTAGCAATGATTTTTATACTATGTTTAGTGTATAACATTTAGAGAGCTTCTAGCAAAAGAAAAAGAATAAAATAAAGTTTAATTTTAGCTGATAATGAAAGTGTAATGCATTTTTTAACCATGTTCAATACTTTTTCTAATTCGTATAAAAACATTCTAATTTATATAAAGCGATTTATAATTATTCGTTGAAAGCAAATTAAAAAAATAATAGCAACTGATGAAATTCGGATGAAAATTACACACAGCAGAGTTTTCATACGGCACGTGAAATGCCTTACGTATAATTTTTTATTGATTAAAACATTTTATAGATTATATCTGTTAAATTAACAATTAAATATTTCTTCATTATTAATAATGCTAAAAATTTTACGGTATATATTTTACTGTAAGATTCTATACACTCAATTTATATTAAAAAAAATAATAAAGATATACATTTGAAAATTTAATTTTGAAATATTTCAAAATTAAAATTGATTTTTTATGCATGTAAACATCATTGTGACTTTTAAAGCTATTAATGTCCATTTTTTTAATAAATATTTTTAATGGAGCGCTAATTTTTCAAATGAATATTACAAAAAGATTCAACATTTATAGAGATATACCTGGAGTATTGTAAGATATAAGTTTAGCATAAACTATTACTGATATTATAATTCTCTTATACATAGTATTAAATATAATTTATTTAATAAAAATATGTGCACATATAATTACAAAAGGCATTAATATGCATGCATTATTAATAATATAAATTAAACATATGAGATAACAGTAAGGAGCATTTAAGATTCCGATGATGTTTTTAATAGTCCCCATTCCTGCCTTACACATTCACCATTTTGATAGTCGTGAAATTTGCCAATCTTATCGTAACGAGCGATTAGGTAGAACACATACTTTCATTAGGCCTTTTCATTATATTATTATTCAAAGAAATCATTACCTCATTTTAATTTAACGCTAATTTGATGAGGTAGAGAGATTACCTTTAAAAAATCTATGAGAGTAAAGGGAAGGAGCATAAAAAAAATGCAACGAGAAAAAACAAAGTTCCATCGACATGAACACGCGCAATACTACGTGTGCGGGCTCGATTCAATAGGATTAAGCTGAAGCAATATGAAGAAGCGTTAGCCTATTACAACGTATTTGCGCTTTTTCGTTCAATTTTTTAACTTGCTCGCTCGAATTTCGCA
Organism: Platyscapa corneri; assembly: GCA_018907185.1. Taxonomy (NCBI): domain Eukaryota; kingdom Metazoa; phylum Arthropoda; class Insecta; order Hymenoptera; family Agaonidae; genus Platyscapa; species Platyscapa corneri. The sequence goes on from JACCHW010000001.1 coordinate 5,881,104, forward strand.
GGTTTTAATAGTTGTTCTTGTCTGGCCAGTACTTTTCCGTAATACTCTATTTTAATTTTTATTTTTTAATACAACTCTACGGTAACACTTTCACATTATTACAAAATGTGTAGTCTAAATGTTTCTATGATAATCTTTAGTTCGATTCTAAGGGAATCAGTGAATTCTTGAAGGTGAAATAAAAAAATTTAAATTACAAAGCTGGTTATCTAGCTAATGAATATGTTAAATGGATACGTTGTGTCAAAGCTATTAAAAATATAAATTGTTAAGGGATGTATAAATTATTATAATAAATAAAATATAATCATTTTTAACTTAATATACAAATTTCTATTAACAAGTTTATCCTTTATGTTTGTAAAGATTAATATTAGTGTTATAATTGCTCCAAATAAATTTTACTGGAAAATAAGTATTTCTATAATTAATAAACAATGTAATTTATACTATTTTTAAATTAACCTTTATTTAATAATCAGAATATTATTAATAAAATAGTCTTTACACAGATTTATAGTATATAATAAAAAATAAATGATTCAATCTTAATTAGATATAAATCCTAAATAAATTTTTAATATTAACAAAAACGAGTCACAATATTACTTTAAACTCAGTATGATTTGGGATTTAATTGTCTCGTTTTTACATACAACAGAAATATAAACTAAATAATTTTTTTTTTTTAAGAAATATTAAATAATTAATTGTCCAAGCTTTATCCACCTTCGATTTCTGTTCATAAATAAATCAAATTTATAACATATAATTTGCACGCATAACAAAAATTTACGAATAAATAGGCAAAATATTTAAAAGCTCTGGATCTTCATTCTTAACTATGCAAAAGTTTTATGAATCCTGAATCTTTTTGCAAAGAAAAACAAGACAAAGAGAAATAATATATGCTCATAACGTAAACAATATAGAAAACTAATTATATTTTTGTGGAAAGGAAAGGACCATACTGGCAAAGAAAACAAACGAAATCGAAGTAACAAAAAATGAATAAGAATACAATAATGTGCATATCATACGAATTATATTATCAAAATAATATTGGGGTATAGATAAGAAATGAACAGCAGTCTCCATATGAAAAATTGATATGAAAATAAATCTTGTTGCGGCCACCGTTGTTCTATAAATGAACGATATATACGAAGCTAAATAGATGAGTTATACGAAATAGCTTAGTTAAAGATATGCTTCATTTCTTGAAATCTCATAAATGTCTATTTTCTTGACCCGCGGTCGAAGTTTTAATTAAAAAGCATTAAATGGAGTTTTTCGCTAGATTTATCCATATCCCTTTTTATTTTAGTTTTCAAAATTACTTGTATTTTTAAAGTGATACGAAACATTCCTAAATAAAATTATACTAAGATCTATTTAAAAACTTAGGTTTCTGGAATTAATAGAGCTGATATACAACAAAAAATATATTTGCAACGATAGTTCGATGGTTGCAGTAATTCTTATATGAATCGTCAAATGAGAAATTACTGATTTTGTACGTAGATTATCAATACTATTTACTATATAGTCATTTATTATATGTATTAACTTTACTGGTATATTTTATACATTGGACTATACCGATAAACTTCACTTCTTATTTTAGAAACCCCTACGGCTATGACTTTATACAACCAAACATAAAATTGATTTTTCAAGGCAGTACATTTGAAAAGACATGAAAGAGGAAAAATATAGAGAAAAATGAAGGGCGGGGGAAGAACACTATCTGCGTAAATCTTACAAAGAAGTTTTATCATAGTTAGAACTCCGCCTTTTCTTTTCTTTTCACATAGACTACTAGAGTCACGTGAGCAAGAGTATAAAATAACATGAAATATTGCGATTAATTTACAAAACGAAACTAGTGTAATTTATATTAATCGCATGAAAACACTGTTGGTATTTTGATAAGATTATAAATTAATCAATGGCAGAAAATAGACTTTGTATGGTGATTTTTAAATTAGATCTAAAGTATAAATTGGTTTTATTGTAAAATGCTATTCTCATAATAATTATTTGATAATGAATTTGTCATTGACAATCAATATCTAACGGTTTCAATGAAAAATATGCTGTAAAACCTAAAATACACGAAAATGTGTACGTTTTTGTGTAATATTATTCCTTTTATTTACAAATATTAATTGAATCTACACTCTCTAAAGTCGAATAGTTTTATATTTAAACTACACTGTTAAATTCGATCACATAATCAATGCTGCAGTGATGGTTAGTAACGATGAATCAATTCAAATTTTAGTGAACTTTTGTATCTACATTCGAATCCCCAATAATTTTCTTGTTTCACCGATTAAAATACACCATACCCTAATTAGATTCATTTGCATGAATACTTCAAGCACCCGATATAGCAGTATAGCACACATTGAACGCTATCCACATCCGACATAAAATTCAGAAATCTCTTGGGGCTTTATAAAAATAGAATTAATCGATCAAAAAAGTATAGTTCAGAGTAAAATAAACTTAGTGATATGCAATAAATGAGTGAATTCTGATGAAGAATATTCTAGGCTCCACGGGTTTCCAAGAAGATAATTAAGTGGTTGAACCTCCGGAAGCGAAAAACGGTACTTGGCTGCCTGGAATAGCCAGTGTAGCCGGAGGAGAGCAAAGGAGATGCAAAGAGCGACAGCTTCAACAGGTAGGTTAAGCAAAGCTAACGACACTACTCCGCATTGCAGTGGCATGAAGTCCATACGGACCTGGAAAGAACGTGTGATAAACCAAGCGAGTGCACGTACCTACGAATGCGTACGTGCACGTTAAGCCTACCACTTCTTTTTGGACCTTATTCTCTTAGACGTAATGTCTTTTATTTTTATTCCACATGCGCCTTATACCTCCGTTCCTATACGACGTGCCTTCGGTCTTGACGGTTATTTTAGTAGGCTAAAAAAATATTGGACTTATTTATTCTCCTCGTAAATTGACCCAAGTGTGATTATTGAAAAAGACCGGCCGCCCTAAGTATTTAAAGCTTTTGAAAATAATAATTCTCGTGCTTTTAATTGTCATGAAAAAGATACATGGTAAATGGCATACTTATTAATATTTATAATTAAGTTTATTTTAAAATGTGCTTTTTAATTAATGAATCAGTTAAAAATGTATTTATTCGAAATTAAATATTTAGCATTAATGAAACATAAAATATAAAATTATTTGATTTGAAAAAACTTGGAAAACATTACTGTTAATTCGCACTTAGTTGCTTCTTTTAATATAAAACTTGCCGATACTTCCACTATATCTGTGTTATCATATTAAATAGCATTAAATACATTATTATAAAATGTTTCTTCATTAAAATTAAATTTACTCATTAGAATTTAAATATAGAACTATAACAACAATTATGATGGGCTTACTGTAAAAAATAATTTAAAAAATGAAATAAATTCAGAAAAAAGGGAAATTTTTTCTATAATATTTACTTATAACTTATTACTCTCTTAATTTTAAGGCGTATATTAAAAAAGCATGCAAAAATCATTAGGAAACATTATAGAAAAAATTTTTTCAAATGATACGTACGATGATACTATTGCTTATGAAATTGTCGAAGTTACAAGGTATAATATCACATACACACGTCTTTCACTCGATAAAAAGCAGAATATTGTATCTCAAAACTATTTTCTTATATTTATAATAGCATATAATAATAAATAGGTAAAGAGAGAAGTTTTGAAGCGATAAAAATTTCATAAAGCTCAGAGCGATTTTTTAAGACTATTTATTTATCTAATCACGTAGACCTTGAAAAAAGAAAGTAATACCTAAAAGGAACAGAAAAAATATTTAAACACTGCACATATATCATTAAACGAAAAATCATACAAAAAACTAAAATATTCTCTGTCAAAGTTAAGTTTAATTTGATAAAAACATTTCAACTAAGTAACATGTATTTCATAGATAATAAAACATTGTTTTTAGGCATAAATTTTAGTTTTTTTGAAACTACACACTTTTTTGAAAAAACGTAGAATATTTTGAAGAATATCTACTATTTACAAATATTTTATATGTTCAAATATTTAATGTATACGGGTTTGTTTATGTCTTTAAATATGATATCATTCTTCATTTGTTATGAGAAATTTTTTTAACATATTTAGATATTAAAAACTGATTTTATAATTTTCAAATTTATTAAAAAATATTAGACGTATAAATAAATAAATAAATATCAAAACTTTTCTTCTAAAAGAAAACAATCTAAGCTATTATATTAATAATTTAGAATCATTCCTAAATTTAAATAAGACTATTAAGAGAACATTTTCCATACAAAACAAAACACACGCATACGAATATAATACATCTAAGTGCTTAAGCATTGTACGTATATCTATTCTTACAAATAAAATACATATGTATGTTATTTTTTCTGCATTAGTTTCCAAAGATTTTTAGGCATGATATAATCATCAATTTTATGTACCTAATGATGTACTGTTTCAAGTTTTGAAGGTTGCTTTCTTATGTTTGCTACACAAAAGAGGTAATCAAATAACAGGTATCATAAGAAATACTTAGTCGCAAGTGATGTAATATTTAAGAAAATCAAATGTATTCATCTGCAACGCTAGTAAAAACATAAAAAAACGTTATCAATAATATTAGTGACATGACCAAAAAATTTGCAAACAACAATAACGCCTATTATATTCGCTCAAAAAATGATTGCATTTTAAATTCTGAGACTTCCCTCAATATAAAATGTTTCGTAATATAAAATCTTATTGCATTTAATGTAGCTAATTTCAATGCATGATTAGTACGTATCGATATATACCTGCGTTTTTGTATGAGGGTGTGTATGTATGTGTATAAAATTGTAAAATTGAAGATACAACGAGGATGATCGATTCGTAAAACTTATGACATATAAAGCATGAATTGTACATACCGATTGGATGTATTTAAAAAACGTTCATATCATTAATAATTATATTGCAAGTCGCATTTGTTTACCTGAAAAGAAGAATGTTATATTTCATTATTAATTTATAAATTATTAGTGATATCGTTGTTTAATACTTAGACGTTAAAGATATGTCAATTTTACATGAAGAATATAGAAACTATTAAATTACTATTAAGGCATTTATGTATATGAATATTTTTAAATTTTATATTGAACTATAATCATAAGGAGAAATTTAAGTTCCGCGATTCCAAGAATAACAGTATAATCTTAAATATCCAAAGGGCGTTCATTTTTAAAGCTTACTAACACTCGCTTCCATCAAAAGACCGTCTTCTCTCTAAAGTTACAGAGCGTTAACTGTAAGCTCTCACAAATAACTTAATCAGTTATTTTCTTTCTCTTTTACCCTCATCCAGCTTTCTCATCCCATTTCGTCCTTCGGTATCTGTCTCTCTTTTCTACGTTCGTCTGTATATGTCTTTAACTTGCACAGCTTCATCACGAATTCAAGAAAATTCGACAAGCAGACACCTTATTTGCTCAGTCGCGTAATTCGAAGGCACCCAAGAGTCGACGAATGTCTCCCTTCTGCATTTTGCATTTCTGGAGCAACGACATTTTCTTCCTCTTTTCCCTCGTATAGACATTGCTTCCTGAAGCAGTACCTTGCTGTTGCTCTCCACTTACAAGTCGAGAGCAGCTGAAAACCGATGCGCCTTTTTCGAAAAAATATGGTACCTGAGTATTTGAGAGAGCGCGGAGAAGAGAGAAGAAGAAAAACCGACAACCGAAGTAGCTGAATGGAGTTTCGATTTCGCTGAATAAAATTCGCATCTTTCGCAAGCAAAGTTGAAGTGTAAGAGATACTTCTTTATTTTAATACGTGTGTGAGTGCATCCGCGTATGTGTGCACGTGTGTATGCTGTTAAACGTATGTGAGAGAAGTAGCTTCATCACTTTGCATCGACTTATACATGTCTCGGAGATTGTAGGAAAACATCCCGCCAAACTTGTATTTTTTGATCGAAGAAAAGAGTTGTGAAAAAATATGGTAGCATAAAATATGATTTATATGGATATGATATTTATAAACTTATCAATGATTTTTTATAAAATATTATAATAATTAAAGTTGCTATTTTTAATATTAATAAGCTGAAGATTCCTCATATTATCATTTTTATATAGTATGTTAGACTCAAATTGAAAACTCGGACGTGTTACTTGCAAATTATATTTAAATTTGTTTTATAAAGAATATTTTTACTGTAAATATTTGAATATCTTTAAAACCAGAAGAAAAGGCATAAATTGAATTATAATTAATAATATATTTTATCAATTTTATTATAAAATATATTATTATATTATATTAATGTCTATTAAAAAATTTTCAGTAATAATAAAATAAGAAGATATTTTTATTAGTAATTTGTACATGAGTTAGCTCTTTTTTTGTACAAATAATTCCAAAATCAAATAACAAATAAAATGTATAGTACTTTAAGATAAGAGTTTGAAATTCTACAAATAAGTAAAAAAATTTTATAAATAACCAAATATAATTCTACTAGTGTCAAAATATATTCAATATTTTTAAATATAAGAAAATGCATTTTTCAAATAATTCTGCTTTATTAAGTTTGAATGAGATGTTTTTTCATTATATTATGATTTACAAAAAAATATTTAAGTCGATTAAAATTTTAATTTAAAAATTAAATTAAATTAAATCTAAAAAAAATATCCAATATATCAATAAGCGATTGAGACGAATTGGGTTTATAATATAGAAAAGATATTCGTTAAGAAAAAGTAAATTTTTAGTTTCTGATGCTACATAAATAGTAATTAATAATTTTTCTTTAAATTACAAATTTAATACATAAAAAATAAAATAATTCCTTAAAATTAATATATTATTACATAGTAAAATTAAAATTAAAATTCAAAATAAGTAAAAAGCTAACATTTTTAATATATTTTTCTAAATATATTAATATAATTAAATAATTTAATTTATATTATTTTTATGCTAATATTACTCGAAAATAATATCCGTGCAGTTTATATACAGATTTGAAGAAGCTACCAACAAACGTTCATCGTCTGAAACAAAAATTAGCATATTTTCAATCTTGTAAAGTTTTCGATTGTCCTTGATACAACTCGACAGCAAGCTTAAAAAAACACATTTGATTATTGCATATATACTTTTTTCAAACGTCCATAAAATCAAAATGATGACGAGAGTTCAAATTCTTTTCGTCTCTAAGCGAAAATAAAGAAAAAATAAAGGAAGAGAAAAGAAGGACCACAGAAGAAGAAAGAATTCCTACTCATACTGTAGACTTTCGCATGATCATTTGCACGAGAGAGAAGAAAAATGACTTTTTAAACGTAAAACGCAAGAGTGCGTTTTCAAAACAGAAATCGAAAGAGAGAGAGTGAGAGAGTAGAAAAAGGCTGCTGCTACGAGCGTAAAGATCAGAAGTGAAACGAAAGAAGAAGGGGACGTACGTGTGCTATACACGAGAAAACGGCAAACCGGTTTCATTCAACCGCCATTTAAAAATTTTCGAACCGCGCACGAGCGATGAAAAATAATCAACGGACGTAAGCTGGTAGTTACGTAACTTTCTCTCTTCGACTGTTTTTTCTCTTTTGTCTTTCTTGTATAGAAAGTAAAGAAAAAGGGGAGGATTCGGGAATGGAGAAGAAGGACGGAGACATCTCATAACTTTTTATAATAAGTTTGTTTTCATACGCTATAAGTTGTAAGTTTCAAGGCTTAGAATATTATTGAATTAAAAAAAAAATTTTACTTAAAATTTTTTTTTTTTAATCTTTATAATTATGTTTATATTTTGATTTTATATACAACTATAGATTTAAATCATTTAATGCTATGTTTATGGATAATTTCTTGATATTATAATACGAAAAAAATACTAGCTATATATGTTACGGATAAATTATAGTAATATTTTCATAAAATAGAGTTCCTTTAAGATAATTTTGAAAATATCAAATTCCTGTATGAGTCCATAAATTATATTATTTCCATATAAATATAACGAAGAAGTCATTTACATTTTTTCTCATTAAAAAAGATTAAGGATAATCTCGTTATAAAATTGAAATTATTAAAAATATTAAAAATATTTTTTTAATGAAACGAAAAATTTTTCATTTAATGTGCCAGTTATATTAAACAAAATAATTATTACAAAGCCGTAGGCTACGCGATACATAAATGAAGGTTTATTTCCCTTTTTATATGTTCACCTCTGTCAGAATTAAAGAAAATAAAATAACTTTCTGAGATTAAGGATCAAAAAAGAAAAAAGAAACAGGTTGGCTTCAAAAGATTTAACGAAGTCGGAGGAAAAGGGAGATGGATATCAAAGGTATGTCAGAGAAAAAGGGCCGTCTACAAAAGGTGTCGTATTTATGTGAGAGGGATTTAATGTAATGCGAAGAACGTACACCACTGTAAACCGTTGCTGTCTTTCGCTGATCGCAGTCTCCAAAGTTTTGAAGAAATAAAAATTGATGTGCTGGGATTAAGCTAGAAATGAGAGAGAAAGAGAGAGAGAGAGTGAATCAGTATGAGTGACGAGGGAATAGAAACAGGGAAGCTATTCCTGGGAAAATCATTGGTCGGTTCTTCATGCTTTAGGCCCTTTTCCATATATTATCAATAGATTTCAAGTTTCATGCATAGAAATTTAAACGAATATCTATAAAATTCCTTGTTTAAAAACCTAGAATTATATTAAATATAATAACATAATTTAAAATTCTTTCACATATCAAAAATTACACTTAAATGATTTCACGTAAGCATTATTATTCCTTATAATAACAAAAATTTATTTTAATTTATATATATATATCATATAGACAACGAATATTATAATAAATACAAATATTTTGTATAAAATTCAGTTATTTTTACAAGAATAAAAACTCAATTTGTACATAATATATCGATTTATATATATTACAAATATAAAAAAATTGAAATATGAATCCCAATAAAAAATTTTAATTGTCACTCAATTGATTTTTTATTACATATCTTTCTCATTTCATGTAATCTTAGAAAACGTAAAAATCTTACACATCTAGAAAGAATAATAATGATATATATATAAGTGTAAATACACGTCAAATATAATATATATATATATACAATACAAGGACATATTTATAATTAGTTAAATAATAAACCTTCATTATGAAAAATAGGATAGCCTCCTGTATCCCCTTCTGGTTGTATTTTTTACTATGACTCCTCCTCTCGACATGAGACGAGTAAATTTTCTTATTTTTCTACGCTAAATCTTTCCGAAAAACGGCAAATAAGTAATATATCAAGAGCTGCTTTTACATCAAAGATTTTAGGATGACAGCTACAGGGACTAGAGTCTGGCGATATTTTACGAAAGAGGACATACAAGCGTGGGAGCAAGACACTTATAGGCTGTTTTAACTATACAGAACAGAGTGGGTGAATGGATTATCTGAGAGTCGTAAAAAGAATAAATTTAGGGATAAAAATTTGATTCTTATATTTTACAAAATTCTATATTTTTCTCTGTATATGTGAAGATACACTTTACATGCTGTTATTAGGTGTATTTATACATTAGAATTACATTAAACTTATAGTTCCTTCTTACACATTATTATTATTCTATAAACTTATTAAAATTGTGAATAATAATTTTATATCAAATTCGTTTATGAAAATGAAAGTTAAAAAAATTTGAATAAATTAGAACAATAAATACTACAATTAAAAATATTAAATGAGATATTATTTTATAAATTACTTAAATTTCGAATTCAATAGAAGATTGATGAATATTTATAGGAAACATTACTAAATATATTTATGTTTACTATTATAGTTATAAGTTGTTATGACTATTAGATATTAAGCTATGATGAGGAGTATTGCTAAGAAATAATTAAAATTAAATAGTTATAGGTAAAAAAATATTTCTCATTAAATAGATGTGCAAACAATTATCAGTGAACGTAGCTATTCTTTTTTTTACCTAGCAAGTAACCTAAGCACTGAAATAGTAATAATGTAATTTATTGTATTATAAGATTTTCGCATCATTTACTTTATAAGAATGAAAGTATGATGAATGCAAGTGCAATACCGTGTCCTATACTTCATCTATTTTTACGATCAAACAATTTCACGAATATATAATATATTATATATAATATATAATAGGATATAAATATCCTATAAAATATAAAAACAAAGTTAATTATTCGCACACCGTCGAGTTTTTATGATTGAAAATTCAAGCATTGAAATAATATGCATTTGTTATTTGTGAATAATTACAGAACCATAGCTTGGTGATTCTGATGTATAAAATACATCGCATATATTCGCTATGCCTGAAGCTTCTCGATTGCCGTACAATACCGTGGACAGACGCTTAATGAAACCCTCTTCTCTCTCTCTCTCTCTCTCTCTCTCTCTCTGCGTATATGCACAACTATATATCTCTTCTCTTTCAATTTACTCCTTCTGTTGTTAAGATGGTTTTCATAGGGCGTATGTATGCTTTCGATTGACATTCTCACATTTAAGAGTAAGAGAAAAAGAGCCATAACGGCAAGATAAGGAAGAGAAAGAGACAGAGAGAAAATTAGAGAAAGAAGGACGAAGTGTCCACGGTCTATACCGAACATTACGTACGTCCGTTAATTAAGTTAACGACCTTTAAAGTACTCCCGGAACGGGGCGGACGTAATCTACCCACACACCGACTCCTGGCCAAACGCCTCGCCTAGAAATACACACACGCACACGCACGTAAATAGAGACTATATACATTGTGCAAACTTTAACGATGATAAGTCACTTGACGGAAACAATTATTTGACTTTCCGTTTATGGGCCAAGCCTACACTCTCACTCTGATTTTTTATTCAGAGGTGCAGCTGGAAGATTATGCATGGCCCGGTAGCACACTGTTTTCTCCAGCTTAACCTGACGGTTTACTTCAGCTACTTACAACGTTCGACTAAAAGGGTATATCAAGAAATGGTGGTATTATGAATACACGTGTAGATGGCAAAACCAACCCGTATAAACTTCTAGATTCTGTACAGTTGAGAGTTTGAACCGATTCTCCATAACTGCATTGGAATTACTGAAGCAGATAATGCTGCTAAACTTGGGCTAACTAATATTAAAATTTTATCTTTTCAAAACTTCTGATATATTCATTGTTTCAAATTATATATTAAAGACCTCAAAGAATTTTCTTTAAATTAGAACTAGATCTTACTCGCACTTGGTGTAATAACAATTTGAACGATTACCTTCCCTATGCACGCGCACAATGACAAGCGAATCAGGCCTATATTTCACAGAGCAGAATCGGAAGGTCAGCACAAGTTATCCTCACTGCCAGACATCTGTCATTCTCCCTATAATTGTATTTAAAATTATAACCGTTACGGCACAGTCTTAAACTGTAATATAATGCTCAAATCTCAATGTCAATATGAGCAAATTTTATCAATGGGGGAAGTTGAGGCTCCAACATATATCAAATACTAATACGTAATTCAACTTAGGGGTAACTTTCCCTTAATAATATAGAGAAATTTTTCTTCCTAAGATATCGACAAAATAATAAGAATGTATTTTAGACACCCCTCATCTGATAGGAATACAACTCGCAAAATTAGTTTAGTTCAAAATAGCGGACGACTGTGTAAATCGATGAGTTTCATTGATTCCGAATATAATGCGTAACTTTTATTTGAAAAAAATTTTCCTGTATCAATCTTTTATTAAAGTTTTGAAGGCAAAAATACACGACCACTCATTTTTTAAATTACCTTGCTTTAATTGATTTATAAATGAAAAAGAAATTATTATATTTTTTGAAGTCTCAAAAATAAGAGAAATTTAATGTGACCGGATACTTCAAGTTCTGATTAAATATTAAATTTTTCATTTATTATTGAGTAAAATATAAAGTCAAAATGGATTTATATCTATTATTTTTTTAAACGAAAATTATTTTTCAAATAATTCATATATATATATATTTCATCATAATTTTTATTTATTTATTACATTATTACTTTGTTACACTAGTCAACAGTCAGTAATAATATCAATAAGAATAATGTAGTTTCTTACTTACTACATATTCTCACACGTATAAAAGTACTAATTGACAAACAATTGGTAACGGTTAAAATAAGATCGATTGTAGTATTAAACCTTGCATGAACCATGTACGTAATAAAAATTCCTGAGAAAAATATTACCGATATTGAATTTATATCTTAATAATTTTGTAGGAAATTTACAATTTATAATTGTATTGTAATTCTTTTAACGCATACCTATTTACGTGCATGTATTGTCCTACGAGATTGCGTTACCTCGTCTCATTAGTGTACATAATAACCAAATCAACCAAATACAGTCATGTTTTTATTTGTAAGCACTGATACTTTTTCACAATCAAATTATTTTTCGTTACGAAAGTCAAGAAAATTTTTTTTATTGTATAATGTTTCAAAAACGCAGATGTTCTATTCGCATTAAGTACATTAGGTGTAGTATTATTAATAAAATACATTGTCTTTCAACATTTTTATGGATTTTGTTTATGAATTTTTTATTGGAATTGTTTTTTATACATTATTTTTTGGACAAATATAATTTCTGATTATTTTTTAAATTATTGTAATACAACTGGTTTATATAATCAAGTTACTACGTGAGCAACATACATGAAAAAAATGTGTTGCAATACGCCGTGCGAAAATAGATTTACCTAAAAAATTATATTACATTATACTAGGAATTTTAATTCAAAATAGATTGCATACTTGAATAATTTTTTCAGTATTAGAAAATATATGGAAGAAAAAAGATTTAAGACTTAAGATATCGAATATATGGAATAAAATCTGTTTATTTAGTTATGATTGCTACTAGTGCTATAAAAATAAAACAAAAATATTTATTAAGCAGAAACAATAAGACATTCTATTGTCAATGAAGAATTATTATATTTTTTCAAGAATTTCATACCACAGTTGCATTTTTTGTTATGATATATACAAATACGTAAGTAATAACTAAAATAATAACGATGATGATAATAATAAAATAATAATAATAATAATAAATAAAATAAAAAAGTAAATAAGTAAATAAATATAAATGAATACGTATATTCGTTCATCATTATATTTCAATTATCATGATCACATAAAAAATATTAAGTATTAATATAAGAGCTGTAATATATGTATACACATTATATTAATAGTTAATAACAGTTAATATTTACACACAAGTATTTCCTCTCGAAATAAAAGAAAATGAATTTATATACAATTGAATAATGAATAATATTCTTGTTTTGAATAACTAGCTAATTAATAAATGATACTACTGACAATTTTATAAAATTGGATATAAAAGATTAGACTTTTTTAATACGTTGAATAATATCGCTTCTGTGTTAAATAATTACATTTTAAATTAATGATCATTCATTTTTATTTAATAATTTGAGAGTTTATAACAAAAATTGAACTGTAAATGGCTAAAATTAATTAATTGCAATGTCATATAATAATAATTTTTGAAAATTATCAAAAATATGAAAACTAATTGATATATTTATAACAATGTATGCTTATAACAATCATGTTCTCCATGTAAAAGTACACTAATGAAATACTAGTTCATACATTATACTGGCATTCGGAATATTTAAATTAATTAATGAAAAATTTGCAAAAAAATTTCTGTAAACCTAAAGACTTTCAATTTAATTGTAGTTATTCTGATGCCATATTTATGAAACAAAATATATATAAAAAATACATCGGTAAAACACGAAGAAAATAATATGAAAAAAATTTTAATACCTGTTTTACGTATATTATCTTATTGTAATTAATCGACCGACCTTGAATGTCCAAAGTTTGTTGATATAAAAGTTGTACAGCAATTTTGTCATTAAAATATCTATTTACATCGTACCTGTTACTCTTTCTTTTATTCAATCATTCTCCCTCCCCTCTCTCTCTCTCTCTCTCTCTCTCTCTCTCTCTCTCTCTCTCTCTCTCTCCTATATATATATATATATATATATATATATACATTTATGCATATCTTAATATGCATGAATTTTTATAAACATATATATACAAATGCATTCGTACAAAATTCTCACAATATGTCATTGGTATCTAGAAAAACTTAGCAGCACATTTCATTATTCAGTCAAGCCTATTTGCTTTGTGGTGAGACTGAATATCCAGACAAGAAATATGACTAAAGTAGAGTTTGTGCTGATCCAACAATGGTCCAGTATAGCATTATTTCATTTTTCGTTGCAAAGCAGACATCACTCATCTGCAGGACAGTTTGTGTTATTATATTTTCAAATGGAACGGTGATCATATCGATCAACCGAGAATTTTTAAATAATAATCGTTATTCAATATAGATTCAGATGCTTAAATGCCCTATATGCTACCTATGAAACTATTGTAATTGTAAATTCATATGATTGTGTCAGAGAAACAAGGAGCATAAATTGATAACTCAAGGTGGAATTAGCTAATGCCTATTGTATCATTTATTGAGAATTTCGTTAGAATTCCAATAATCTAATACTAATATATTAGCAATAGCTATGCACTTTTTTTAATTATGGATTTATGCGATTTGAATCATATTTATTAGATTATACCAAGCTACTTGCTAGTTACTAATTAAATAAATCAACTTATACCTGAATAAAATTGAAAACTGCTTTATTATTGTTTATAAATTAAAACGACACTAATTTATTTTAAAATTATTCAATATAATCTTTATTAATTTATTTAACAATAAGTAAAATATAATTATGATACTTGTAAATTTAAAATTAATGATAATTTTTTTGTAATATTTATACTTTCACTTTTGCAATACTATTAAAAGCATTAACAAAGCCTTTATTGCACAATGTATAAATAAAAATAAATTAACAAATAATTAATTATTGGGCAGGTGCATTATATTCATTAAAATTTATTATATTAATTTTTATATATAAAGAACACGATTGTATTTTTTAATTAAACATAAAATTGATATTAAAAGTTAACAAATTAAAAATACTGATGCACTTATTCTGTTCAATATGAATAATTTTGTCTTGACTCGAAAGACAGGAAGATATAGTCTTCGACTAATTCTATTGAAATATTCGCAAATAATGGACGATTTTGAGGGTTCGCAATCCGCAAGGTCATAAATGCAATATATTGGGAGAATATTGGATGCCGTTGAATACCACCTCGTCTCAGTACAGCCACAACCACACGCCTATATAGGCTGGAATGCTTGTCCTAATGTCTCCGATGCCCTTCTGTTATGCTGCTCATATATGCATTAGATTACGCATCGCAAGCTGCATATGAGCTGCAAAAATTTCGAAATGACGACGAGACTCCGCAGGCGTTTTTCGTAATTCTCCACGACAGCAACCGAAGGAATGAGCGAGAAGCCTTTCTGAATTGGCTGTATTTTCTGGAAGTAATAAGTGAACTGGCTGCAAACTAATAGCATATCGATTACATGGAATGCACAATATATAGAAGATAAATAGAGATATTTATGTATTCATAAGACAAATGCTTATAGTTAATAAAGTTCACGTTAAATCTTGGAATATCGTCTATCGTACACTTATATATTTTATAGAAATGAGATCTGAACCAAAAAAGACATTCTAACCGATGAGGATTAAGATAATAAAAATATTATCCTATTTATAGCATACGTATCAGAGTATATTCTGAAATCATTTTACGTTAGATAAATCTAAAATACTTCTCGGGAAAAAAAGTAATTTAAAATTAAAGAGGTTCTTTTATTTATAAATGAACTATTCAATTTTTAATTTCATAAATTATGTAAATAAGAAGAAATTTTGTTCAACAATACATTATTTTTCGATATGAAATAAAAAAAATTTCATAATCTTAAAAAATAATAAATATTATTGAATAATATTCTATTGAAAATTTGTAAAATAAATTCTTTATATTTTTAACTAATTTTAAGAGTAAAATCTTTCAAACTAAGTAATATAATGTAAAATTATTGGTAAAAGATAAGTTGACGTTATGAGAAGATAAAAGAATCAATGGGAACACGATGGGAGACTTATTCCAGGTTAAAGATCCACATAGTAAAGGAGTTCATGGACATAGAAAAAGGATGCAATAAAATCCTAAACACATATTGAATATTTCTTTACAAATATTACAGCAATATCTTATTCTACTGATTAGGATTTATTTAATAATATAATATAGCGCATATTGTATTTTCTTCGATCAACAATGATTTTTCATGATAACAAAGGCAATTAGAGTTGCAGAACAGCTACATTTGACTCGATTGGTAGAGTAATTGGATAGCAGTAATACTGTTTGGTCCAATCATTAAAAGAAAGATAAACAAGACGTGCATGAAAGATAAGATGTTATCGCACATAAAAATTTACGGTAAAAGGCGTTAATTGGTATGAACTTAGCTAATCTGACTTTCAACGTTCAATCTCATCGAGACATAAAGTAAAAAACCGACAAGTAAGTAAACGGATAAAGTTAGAGAGTGAGCATGAAAGAGAAAGGATGAAAAGAATTGACGTAAAAAGTGCATCCAATGAACGTGCGTATTTGTAAGTGACGCGAGAAAGAGAAAGGGTGACGATAATGATGAGAAGTAAACATGGAGGATAGAGGCCAAGGAAAGAATCAGCGAATGTTAGACATTAATTATTTGTCCGATAAAATACGTGTATTTGTCTACGAGTCGCTATATTGCAAATAAGTTCTTGAAAATTTTACACTCACATCCACCAAAAGAATACAATGTACACGTGTAAATAATTGCAAAAAATGCAAAAAATTATACTTAGCCTTCTTGGAAATCTATAATTACAGGTCGGAGAAATTGATGAATCATAAATTAATTTTACAGACTTTCAGAAAATACGTTTATATATGTAATAAGAAAAGTGAATAATATTTTTAAAATTTATTAAAATATACACTTACTTTGTGTTTACGTTTCTTTATTATTGTTTTTAATATAATTATTTTGTTCATTGGTAGTTTACAAAATTAAGAAAATATATTTATCTGATACGATTGCTAATAATAATTTTATTATTGAGTATATCTATATCTCTTTTTGATTGAAAATAACTTTGTATGTGTTCCGCAAAATAAGTGAGATCACTTTACTTACGAAATATAATGATGAAATCTTCATATTTAAACCTAGATGACATACCTGAAATAAAAAATTAACGAAATTAATAAATATGTTATGAAAATATTTATTTAATATAATAAATGAATATAATAATATTTAATTAATATCGTAATTTTATTACAATTTTATACTATTGCAAATAAAATTAAATATTTGCATATAGTTTTCGTTAATAAAAAACATAATGTCAACTAATTTTGCTTCAAAATGTAATTGAAAAATTTTAAAACTAAAAAGTAAATATTAAATTTTAATATGGACTTTGATGTAACATAAAATTAATACAAATTACTTTGACATTTTTCATTATCAAAATTCTATCGTGATTGACAGCCTTTAAATATATTAATATTTTTACTAAGATTTAGAGGTATATTTAATATTAAATTATTATAAAATAAAAAGAGTGAAAAAAATAAAATATAACTCAATAAATTTTTCAATTTAATTACAATTTATATTTCCATTTAATATAAGACATTCTATGCCAACAGCAAAAATTTTCGAGTACATTAATTTAGGAATATATAATATATAATCTGAAAGTTTATTCATATAATTTACCATATAAATAATATAAGTTACGTGCTGTTAAAGTCGAGTTATTTTACTTCGTTTAGGATTAAAGTTCAATTTATAAGAGCTTAACGAATAATCAGAAGCTCCCTAGCTAAAAAAAGTGTAGATGAATCCATTCTTTTATCTCTCGTACTACATTGGCGCTCCCTTTTTTTTAATACAACGCTGTAAATTGTTTATTGTGCTTCAGTCTGGTATGGCTAATGGCTTAAAAACCATAACAAATAAGCCACACATAGATTTGATGCATAGATTTTACTCGAAGAATCATAGTCAAATCGCGAAATCGTCGCATCATAGTCAATTGCGGAAAGTAAAAATCGAGGGAAACAGACATAGCAAAGACGAGTTGCAAAATCTGAATGTATAATAATACGATAATAAAGTAAAAATAAAAAACATACCCTGACAAGTAATATCTGTAAATCTGAAACATTGCACCAACGATTGTTTTACTTATTCTCTTTCATTGTCTCTTGTCTTTACTCTCTTCTCACTCTCAATATCTCAAAACTCCAGCACTTGCCCATTACGTTCAATTTTTTGATGAATGATTACGATACATAAGTTTGACTTTTAATAAGAATACAATAAATTAGAAGTATTACTATTACATAAAACACATTGAACAACAATATTAAAACCTAGTACTTAATAAAATTAATATACATATATATAAATTTGAAAAATACATAATCAAATTTTTATTTTACATTATTTAAAGTCATATTATTAATAGCGCACACTAAAATTTGTGCAATTATTTTCTTAATAGTTTCCAAAAACTTTAGCGTAGCATTAGAATAAAAAATAAAAAATAGTTTTGTAAATAATAATGGAACAATATTACAAATACTATTGATTATTGAAATGTAAATAAACGCAAGTATCTCTACGTTTTGTTAATTATAAATGCGTTTGAAAACAATAATCTGAATATCAGATTATTCTAAGCATTTTTAATCTTAGGTCAATTACAATTACAGATTATAATTTTGATTATTTCTTATGAGATCTAGCAATCATGTATCTTTTACTAATGCAAAACAGTAAAAAAAATATCAAACGAGTATATATATATGATATGAAAATTAATAAGAAAGAATTGAAGTGCTTTAAATATCAGATTAAAATTTTTAATCAATTTTAATTATTTTATGTCCTAGATAACAGCAAAAATAGTATTAAATTAGTAGTGGTACGCACAAGTATATAATATTATTCAAGGCAAGGGACTGCAAAAGCCTCAACAATATTCAAGATGTGATATACATGATAGACAATTGTTAAATTAAATTAGTTATGTTGAATAAGTATTTTATATTTTTATATTATGAGTTATTCGCAACAATTACTAAATTATTCGAAACACAAATCTTAAGAAATATTTTTAATATTTTTATTGCGTCCTTTGATGTATTAGAATCAGAATTATTTTATTTTATAAAATTATGATACAAATTTTTATATTTGGATGAAGTTAAATTTATTATTTTTATTAATCATTGTCTATTAAATTTACTCTTTAAAGTATTTCTGGATTTTATTAGAAGTTACCTATTTGATTTCTATTGAAAACACATTGTAACATGGATTTTATATTAGAAATAATATATACCCATACATCTAATTCTGAAACCACCTAATAATGATTGATTTTTTTGATTCGTCGTGCAGATTCAGTATATTTTTTTTTTTTTTTTTTTGCAACATCGTCAGCAATATCATATGTATGATGAATATGTATGAATTAACTTCTCGAGTTTCAATCGTAATTTTTTATGAACCGAATCTCAGAGAGAGAAAAATGCAAATAAGAAATTATTTTCCCTATTACTGGATATTGAGTATAATAATGGAAAATAAAGTCTAGATCCTCAAGATTGAATTATTTGAAAAACTTTTAAAAAATAAGATTTCTCTATTTTATGCATGAATAGTACAAATGATTGGGAAATCTAGATTTTTTCATTTTGTGAGCGATGAATGTATTCATATGATTGACTAAATAAAATACATAACTATCGAAATATAAAAATGATGCGTGTGAAAATAAATTTTTATTACACATACTTTTCATATGGTATTATTATTAAATATATATTAAAGTAAATATATATTATTGTACTTTTTATTTTAAATTCAACTGACTTTTTACAAACTCCATTTTGAGTTCCAATTTGAAGGTAATTGTAGAGATTCAGCCAGATTAAATAGTACAAAATTAAATTTAGTACTGCGTTAAATTACTTCTTTGTATGTAGCGAAAAACATACAGTCGACTTTTATTCATATTATAATTTATCTAGGTAATTGATAAAAGCATAGAATAAAAATTTATAGAGCCATAAATTTTATCTTTATTCTTGAGCTCTTTTTAGAGAGTTTACTATTTTCAATTTTAATAAATTTTTAAATTAATTAAAAGTCAAAATTTTTTTATTACATTAGTATGTAATCTTGATCAATAGTAATTAAATTAGTAATCAATAATATTTCGCTACATATTAAGTAAAAATTTAATCTTTTAAATAAACACGATTCGAGAAGATCCTCTAGATAAAATGATTTGGCGAAATATATAAATTTATTTTTTTAAGTTTCAATTGAACTCCTTATAACCATACGTATACATATTTATATATTATAGTTTTAAATATATCTCTAAATCTTTTTTATTATAAAACCAATTATTTACTGTGTTGCTCACAGTTTTAGGAAATAAATAATATTCTTGCAATACATTATTTCCTCAGATGTAAAAAAAAAACAGAAGACGTAATATTAGAACTACTAGATTAATGTCATGGATGAGAGAAATAAAAATAAAAATTTTAAACTGCAAATAAATATGAATAAGTATACTTATTTTTCGAAAACTAATTTCTAATAAGTGTGCCTATTTTAGTTTATTGCATGCCATTCGTCACATCCTGTTTTCTGCTCAAGTGTTGATCTCCAATAAGAGGGTATCTAAGAATCATTCATAGGTCGAATCTTTAGAGAGATAGAGAGAGAGAGAGAGAGAGAGAGAGAGAGAGAGAGAGAGAATGAGAGAGAAGAGGAAACTTTTCAACGTGTCACGCGCGATTGTCTGTCATTGACGTTAACGCTATTTCGTTGCACTAGCATGAATACATTCGTAATAATGGCTTTTTTACTCTCTCATTCTCTCTCGCCCTCTCTGTTTCTCTTTCTCTCTATCTCTTTCTCGCTTCCTTTCTGTTTCTTTATATGGCTTTCTCTAAATATGTGGCTCCCTCTCTCTGTAGATCTCTTCGATGTAGATTCTGTAGATCTCTTAGAATGAACTTATTTACCGATTCTGTATGTACGTACACACTTGTCTGCGGTATTTTTTCTCACGCGCTGAATTCATTGCGTTGACGCGACGAATATTTATAACTGTAGCTCATCCGTAAAGGCTGAATGTTATTATCGCCTTCTTTATGATTTTGTTTGTTTTCTGTAGATTCATTATATCATTTAAATGGGTTATTTTGAAAGGGATTATTAAAAGAAATACATCGTAAACTAGTTTTAAATTATAGTTTTTTATGCAATATAAGTTAACTTTGAATAATTTATATATTTTAATAATTTAATCCGGAAAAGACCTATTTTATACAAGAAAGATTACATACCTTAAATTTATACTCTACTTCATTTACTGATGACAATAATGTTGAAATAAAACATGCTTTACTTTTTTTATTTTGTATGCATCTGATTATTTTTTACATATTTGTCATAATTCGTTCAAAAATGATAAAATGATTTTCATATATTTTATTTGAGTGAATTTTTTTTGATAATATTAAATAAATTATATATATAAATTATTATAATATTATATATAAAAAATGAAAAACGTTGAAAAATACGCTCTTTTCATTTTTTTTTTTTACATATTTTATGGTTAGAGCGTATAATATTAAAAATTCAATTTTTCAGTATTAAATACAATTAAATAAACTATTGAGAATAAATAAAGCTTCTCCAGCGCATGATACTTAACTCCCAAAGTTCGTTTCTTAAATTTCAATTCCACATAAAATATATATTTCAACAGAAGCATTGAGGAATAAACTTCATGTTACGTCACATTTACGAGAAACGACTCTTTTTCTCATATAATCTACATATACGTAAACGTTTTGCACGATTCTAGGGCAAAGAACTTAATTTAATATAAAATCTTGCAAAGAAATTCTGTAGAACCGGATGAAAATAATACATTTCTGTTATAATAGCAGAACAGGCGTGCAAAAAGTGTAAACAAAGAATTAGTTCAGAAGTAGAAGAAGAAAAAGCAAAAGGAAAAGACAAAAGAGACATGTTGACGAGTACCACCATAATTTTACCAGGTTTTCTCGACAAATCCAATGAGTGCCTACTGAAATCGTCGTCGTATTCACATTCCAACACAGTTTCTATTGTTACATTATCTCCCAGCAGTGACCACGAAGACGTTAAAGTTTTAAAAATGAAAAATGGAAAGAGAGTTAAAGAAAAAGAGATAATTAAAAGACCTGAAAAAAGAAGAAAGAAAAATGAAAATACATACATTAAACCTAGTATTCATAATTTTTTTAAACTAGAATGTAACTGTTAACTGCATTGATAAAATTTCCTGTATGTATTTTATTTAGTTTCCTGTGCCTGTTTCTGAAAATATAACAATAGATACAAAGAAATGATTTTACAAAATATTATATAATTTTAATATTTAATAACAATTTAAGTTTATTTGTAGGGTTCATTCTTTTTTAAAATATTATTTTACACTGTCTGCATTTTAATTAGAATAAATATTTTTAATATGAACTACATGCATTTAATCAAATACAACCTTCAAATACGCACCTGGTCGCGTATACTTATATCCATGTACATAGAGTTTCAAAATAAAAGAGAATGCAATACTTTTATTCAAACCTAACAACTTCGAGAAAAATCAGAATTACATGCAGATTTGATTTAGGGCGGATATGGAGTATTTTACTACAAAAAGTAAAGACGATAGATTAATAATTTTTTTTTTCATATATTAGCAGAAAGCTTGCATAATTTGCAGTGATCCAAATCATTAAGAAATTCTATGTTCATTTGCAAGGTGTTCATTTTTAAACTTTAAAGACTGTTTTCCAATCCAACAAAAAAGGATAAGACTGATCTTTCATCCAAAGTATTTAGGTAGATGATGCTATTCCTAAAATACGAGCAGAAAATATTTCATCGTCTCTATACACACATGTAGTATTAGATGTTCTTAGTCGAGTAATGAATGTATAGATCATAAAGGACAGTTCAACAGAATAGTGCAGATGGAAACGACTTAGAGATGATAATACCAATCATAAAATTAGTTGAAAAAGAAGTATTCTAAGCTTAGGCAGTATAGAATAGATTTTAATACAAAAGAGTTCAAGAACACAATGACTTAGTAATTTCGTAGAATGTGTATATTGATTGTAATCTACACTTTCAAATTCAACAAATTCAAGACGATAGAGTTTACTTTTAAGAAGAATAGAATAAATAGGAGAAAAAAATTATATGCTACAAATATATATGTGATAGCATTATATGTATTTTACAAGATTTACATAAAGAAAAGAGAAATAGACTAGGACAAATTCTATATTCAAACAGAAGATTTACCTTTTTATATAATACTTATACATCTTAATTTTATTAAAAACATGAGAAAAAATAGCTATTTTTTCATATTTGTATATGCGTAATCAAAATTTAGTAGAGTATATTCATTAATATTTACTAAGTCGAATAGATGTTATAAAAGATAAAAAATGTACCATAATGCTTGATAACCTAAATAGGATTATTAGGAATCATTTTTATATCGAGGAATATTTAGATGTAATGACAATAAAAATATTTAAAACCCTAACGTAAATATTAGTGATTTTAAAAGAAACTGACAAATAGAAATAATTGAGAGTATTAAAAAATTCAATCTTCAATTTGACATAACGTTAATATACCGATGTGTTAATGCTTAACCTTGAGCTTTGAACTATAAGTATCCGTGAATGTTTAGTACAAGAACGTTTGCGTTACTTAGCAAAACATAAATAAGATATGCTATATTAAATTACATCAATATAGATATTTACGAGACAAAATGATACAAAGACCAGCTCTTTATATTCATGCCATCTACCTGAAAGATTCTACATAAATTGTATTATATTTAGACTGAATAATGCGCGTAAAAAATCGGAAATATTATCTGGATATGAATGTTAAATACTGCATATTTCCAATTATTACATATTTATAATATTATCTTTCTTGTAAGTTAATAAATGTCTCAGATTAATTCAGAAAATCTATGTTTTGTATTAATTGACGCTAGTCATAATATACATGACAAATTTACGAAATACGAATTACATTTTCTAAATTTATGATGCTAAAAGTTAGCAACAAAAAAATCAAAAACTTCAGTAATTTTAAGCATGAGATAAAATTATGCTAGAAAATTTAGTGGTAATAAAGTGATCAAAACGAAATTCAGATTCATATAACTAAAATATAAATTGATATAACCTTGTGAAAATGAAAACTATTAAGTGAATTATATATAAAATCTTGATAAATTAAAAATAACTTAACTGGTATTACACAACGGTATGCTCATTTTCTATAATCAAAAGAAGAAATGTTCGGCATTTATTTTAATTTAAGAAGAATTTTGAGAAAAAGATAGAAAAAAAATACAGAATGAAAGGAGAGATTGATGATTATTTATGTATATTGATTTAATAGGTAACAAAATAGAGATTGTTAAAGACATTGAATATTATGAATAATTATTAATGAAATTATTAGTTAAAATTCATATTTATACAGTCCAATAAATTATTCCATTTATATATACGACAACAAATAATGTCAAATTTAATAGTAAATTTTGTGGATTTTGCTTGTTAAGCAATTTAATTTAATTCGTCGACAAATTGTATAGGCTGTTAATTTTTATAAGATGATGATAATATTTTTTATGAAATTAAATTTTACACTATTTTATAGTCTATCTCATCATTAAAATAATTTATGATCCATTACGTTTATAAGAAAAATTTAGTATAATTTATAATTATAATCGGTCTCAGTGTTCAACAAATGTTATTTTACACTGTAATTAGTCGTGACAAAAAAACGTTATAAAACGAATATTGACGAATGGCTCGGCACGTGCAAGATGCTGCAGTATTTTAATGTTTAAATATGAGCAACACATGCGTTAGATATCAGCTCGTCCATGCAAAACGCTATTTATTCGTCCACTTTGTAGGTATCGTTATCACCATCTGATTATTAGATATATTGTATGAAGTGCCATGTAACAGCTCGGAACATTTGTAGAATCAAAGAAATAGATACATACACGGTAGAACAAACCAGCACCAACGTCGGATCTATTCCATATCCCCAGACGTTCACTATTTTCGCTCTATCCAATCGGATCATGGATGCGAATATATACTTTTGCAACAGATGATGCGAACTACGATGAACGGAGATTGTTTTGTGCGATGAAAGTTGCGAAAGAAGCTTTTATTATTAATGTAATGCAACCACTATGGTTTCATTTTTTAAAACATATACCCCTTTTTGAATTTATTCGCATATATGTATATAAATCTTTGTAAATCCTTATAAATTAAAAATCATATAGTAACCTTAATTTTTGAATTATTTGAAAATTGCGTTTTGATAAAGAGCAGTATGAATTTTTCAACAGGTGAAAACTGTTTTATATTTATAACTATCTATGTACAATTAATTGAATGATACTTAATTATATTCAAACACATCTTATATAAAATATACTTGTATGATTATTTAGATTATTTAGATTATTTAGATTAATGTAAAAATGTTATGTCTAATTCCGATATTTAATACCAAGTTTCTATTACTTTTGAGTTTATTACCAATTTTTTTTTTATAAATTTGTTATAAAAGAATTAATTTCATCAATTAAAACTATTTCAAATATATATAATCACAACAGTCTGTATGAAAGGAGTAACTATGCTTTTGATAGTAATAAGAATCTGATAAATATATTTATTAACAAAATTTTAGTCATAAATTTGCATTATTGAAATATCAATCAAATTAAATAAAAATTAATAAAGATATTCATATACTAAGTAAATTCAACTTAATTTTTATATTATTGATTCACAAATGATTTAATACGAGTGGTATAATATAAATGTATAATCACTGAAAATAATTTAATGATTTATACAATACATCATTATTTCAAATTACCTTTTAACTCACAATTAGGCTGATGCAAGTCTTTTATTCATGTATTTTGACAAAATTTCATTGTGTTAATTATCTTACACAAATTGGTTATTTTTAACCAGCGCAAGCTTTATATTTAGAGAGTGGAAGCGAGAGAAAAACATACGAACTTATGCAAGCTTTCGAATTTTCATGGGTGAATTCTAGTTCCCTGCCCTTCTTTTCCCTTTGCCCTTCTTTCGTTTAACACGACAAATGAACTTTACCTAGTATGCGCGCGCACCTTGAAACTCAAATAGCATGGCAGAGTGAGCGGCAGCCTCTCTACATAATTGTGTAGCGAAACATCCCTCTCGATCTGTATTTCTCTCTCTCTCTTTCTGTATTTTCCACGGCAGATATTTAGTAATTTTCCGACCAGCTGGCAGACAAGCTCAGCTATTTCACATAACGAAGGGAAATTCTAGTGCTGCTGTACCTCGATGACTGACGTATGTGAACGAACTCTGCATAGAACAGAAATTCATCTGATCTAAAGCTTAATTCATATTAAATCAAGTGACTGTTGATTATGCCATACGACATTTTAATTTAAAAATAGAATCGCCGAATTTCATTTTTCCGATAATCACGTAAATTCTTTGTTAAACATATTATAATGTTCTGAAGCGTGCTTCGATATTATATAATGATGGTTTTCTTTTCAGGTATAATGTACAAGGATTGAGAATTAATCAATTTTTATTAATTTGAATAAATAATAATGTCGATATAATATTAGATTTTATCTTGACATGTTTAATAAATAAATCTGAAACTTCAAAGTTGATGTACTACTAGGCTATTGCAATTATGTTAATAATCGCGTAAATTTTTTGAAATAATGATTTAAATTTTTAAATGTGTTTTCATCTATTAAGATTATTATCAACTTTTTCGATAATTAACAATAAAGGTAAAAATAATACACGTTAATAAAATACCAAGGACGAAACTACATAATTATGATGCGTGGTAATCAGGTATTGCAAATTTAAAAATTACAAAGTTACGAGTATCATAAATTTATATTCAATAAAAAATTAAACTTTAAATAAATCGGAGGCATCAATTATAGTTAAGTTGAGTTCTATGGGTTTCGTCAATTTATCGTGTATATAAAACAACTTCAAAGAAGATAAATCGTAAATAAAAATATAAAAACATTTATAAAGTTGTTTTCATTTTTACATTCGCTATATGATTATAATCTCAAGCATAATGTCTTCGAAAAGATCAATGCAAATAACATTTATTTTAGAACGTAGTTGAGCAATATAGTCTATATCTTAAATAGTCTATACCTTAAATATTATTCGATCAAATCGTCAGAAAATAGAACAAACAATATTTATGTTGAGTCGACTTTTATCTTCCTTGTTTCACCTCGATTAAATTCCTCCCCTTCCTCTTTATATACGAGACAGGACAAACTTAACCACGATTTAATTTGCGTGCTCCCGCGAGAATTCTTCTTCGTATATAACGAATACAACAATGATGAACTCATAAAATTTGTCGAACACGTTGTAGCCTCACTGCACGTCATGCGTAGGACGATAATGACGACGGCGACTGTAAAGTTGCGCGTCTGCGGTCGATAAATCTCAAAACCATCTCACAGGCGTACAATGTACAGTCGTTAAGTTCTTAGAGAGCGAGGGAGAGAGAAAGAAGGAGAGAAGAAACAGAGAGAGAGAGAGAGAGAGAGAGTTGTAGAGACACTACAAGATTTGAAAGTCTCGCAAAGTTGTTTGGAATGATTACGTCGGCTTAACCGATCGTCGACGAAACAACGTTTGCTTATCAGTTATTCTGAAAAAAAACTATAAAAAAGATAGAAGTGCAAGTCCTAGAGTAAAGAAAAGCAGAAAGAAATAAAAGGAGAGAAAGAGAGAGAGAATTTGAAGTACAAGTAACTGTAAGAAGAATAATAGAGAGGAGGGGAGGTAAAAAGAGATAGACAGACATGCAAAAAGAGAAAGGTAGTAAACTTTAGGTTGTAAAAGACCTGCAGAGACCACGATCATTAATTTTCTCCTCGATCATCCCTTCTAATTCTCGCATGTTCACGTACGAGGGATTTTGAAATCTCTAGATTTGCAAATGAGAGATGTACCGTTAGCATAAACGTTTAAATTAATAGCAAAATTATCGTAAATGAGAAAAGAAGAAAATTTATGTTTACATACTCGGAAATATTAAAATTTTTTTTTAAATCTTACATCACAATAATAAATAAACTTAACAATTATAAGAAACTTAAACAATTAATATTTTTTCTGAATATGAGTAGTCACATTTAGTACATTATGCAAAAGAAATAATTTATAAATATGAAAAATATGTTGAAATTATTATCTTCTTACAAAATCTATTATTTTATACATATGCTGTATTTTCAAAATTTGTTTCACTATTATATAATAGTAAAAAATGAAATTAAGTATAAAATTTAATATACCAAATTAATGATAATTTATAAATTTAACAGTTTTTTCTATTACAAGTTAATAGTTTTGTCTTATAAAATTATATTATAAAAATACGGTTTTTATTGATCATGAGAACTTAAACATATTATTTAAGTTCTGGTTGCAAATAAAAATGTATCCATAATTATAATAATCTTAAATTAGCAAACCACTCAAAAATAATGTGTCTTCGCAAAATAATTTTGAAAAATAGTTGTAATTTATATTTAAGTAGCAAAATGATCTGTTTTTAAGTAAAATTATATTTACGGTATAATCTTCAATAGAATATACAAATAGTGTTTAGCAACTATAGATAAGTAGATAAGATGTAAAACTCTCCTTTTCATGTCTACCTTGATTTTTATAGTTGGTTCACAGCGAAGATTCTTTATTTGTGTTTTGTCTTCATTCCTGCTTCACTGACAGTTTCTGTTAAAAAACTCAACTATCTTATCAGGTCGCTTTTTAGCATACAAATCAAAGTTTCACTGCGAAAGTAAAAAGGGAGAGAAAAAGAAAAGGTACAAGATCGGAGGTTCTTCATGCGTTCAAAACACTTGTTACACGATCTCAACAACAACTTATAGAAGCTCATAGCAAAAACATTTTTTTCATTTTTTTATAATTTAAGATTATGCCTGCAATCTATAAAAAGAACATGCAGGTTTTTTGGCTGCCACCTTTTTTGAAACCATTCGACAGCACAAATCTTTTTCAGTGAAGGAAAAGGAATGCCCAAGGGCAAACGATAAACTATTTTTATTATGAAGAAGTACGAGACACAGTTCGAGAGCACGTGTTTGTAAGAGTACAGTAATACAGAGGAACACTCGAGTATGTCGACGTTTCTCCTAGAACTGCATCGGCTCTTTTCTCAAAATGAAAATAGTGTTACACGCCACTACACGATCAACGATTGTCTTCTTGGCTGAACAGTTTGAGCAAGACAAGATGTCCAGATATAATACGGCGAGCAGACAACGCGTAAGATTGGAAAAGACCGTCCAACGAAATATATATTGGCACGTTCAACCTTGTAGGCCGCAGGTGGTTGCTGGTGCTTCGTGTTTTACTATTATGTAAGCTTAAGGGAGTCATTCTACGAAAATGGGAGTAAGAAACGAAATAAATCTACATGATAATATATAGATAGAAGTAATGGAAGAAGAGATTTGTTTTTTATAGTTTTTATTTCGAGTTCACAATATCCACCGCTTGTTTTTTCATCATGAAAGCAGCATTGGCGTGAGAATTTAAATTATTATTCCTTACATTTTTGAAAATCAAAGTTCATTTTTTAATTTAACTTTTCAAAAGAATTCATTTTCTTTTCTCGATTAAAATGAATACTGTATTAAACAAAACTTAATAATACTATTTTTTGTAAATCTAATATTTCAATATTGTTGCTGTAACAGATACTCAATTCGAAATACGTATAGATAAAATTCTTTTTACAAATTTACAGGCTAAAACTAAAAGTCTGATAGGTTTATATAAAATTCAGCTAAATTATTTTAATATCAACTAATAGAAACTTTAGATAATTAATTAATATATCAATTTACGAGAAGTAAAATTTATTGCATTATCTTAAAATCTCTTTAAATTTTATATCGCAGTTAACGAATTAAACATTTAAATAGGTTAAATATCTACATAATAAAAATATTAAAAGCAAATTATTATAAAATACTATATGAGATGATTAATATATTTTATAAAAATCTATTTTTATTTTTATCATAACGGTAATAATTTTATTTAATTAAACTTAAGTGCACAACTATAAAAAATAAAAGACCATTTTATTAATTTAAGTGGTTGATCATATTAATTTTTTAATTCAATCTATTGCATCCAAAAAATTTTATAATTTTTCATCCATATATGTTCATCATTCTCATTTACACTGTTAAAGCTTAATTTATATGAGTTTATAATATTCAAGATAAGATGCTTCTTTCTTCTTCAAATAATAATGTTATTAGAGTAGTTGTATTTTACGAATTTTTCAAATGAACAAAAGAAGTAAAACAAATATTATACTTGATAAGCTGATTCGCAAAGATAAGAATTTACAAAAAAAAAATTATATATATATATCCTAGAATAATAGCAGGAATTTCAAATTTTTACAGAAAATTCAGATATTATATCATTTGTAGTATTTCATTTCGATTTATAAAGCAGTGTCTCTTTTCGCGCAATACTATTTAAAACTCCAGTACTGTAGGCATTTACATAAACCCTATAAAATTAGCGCTACCCTCTTTTCCAAATGCATAATAAACCCGTTTTCGATATCCCGCAAGAAAAAAATATAATGGACAATGGAGAAATAAGCAATTCCTTTTCGCGCTTAAAATATGATTTGTGAGCTTTTTAATTTTAATTACAATTAATTATATATTGATTATATTAATTATATTTCGTAAATTTTTCTACGAAATATATTGAAAAAAAAATAAAATAAGCTATTTTGTATTGCTACATTTTTTAAACGCTAATATTGAGGAAAATAAGCTTATACAGTCCTGGATATGCATGTAGAGATTCTTTCCGTCTTAATAAAAATGCAAATCTGAACGAGTATCGCCTCCGGTAAATCAGCTGTGTGCAGTGTATTTGAACTTGCATCTTCTTTCGCACCTGGAGGCAAGTCTTAAAGATGTTAAATTAGAAGGAGCAGGTTTACTTCTTTGAAAGATCATTATAATGGAGATAAAGAAATGAGGAATAGTAGATTGAAATAAAAAAAGATTGGAAAAGGTCTTACTAGATACAAGTATGGGGATGCAGGGAACGGAAAAACGTATAATTGTGTAAATCATTCGCTATTCAAATAATAATTCTACATGCAGCTTTTTCTTGCTATCCAACTATTATATTTACTTCCTTGTATATTAAATTATAATTAAATTAAATTATAATTAAATGAGATAAAGAATTTTTTAAATAACATCATTTATATGTTTTTTTTAAATACAAAATTATACAAAGAATTCGAAATATATCTTAATATACAAAATTATCTTCCAATACTTTATTATACGAAAGATTGAACAAGCATATGAATTGAATTACTCGAAAGTTAATTATTAATATTATTTTGTCTTTAAAATAGTACTTTTATTTTTCTTTTCTTGATTAAAAAACAATAAAAATTTCAACAGAAATGTATTATAATATATATCTTTAATCGCTATTCATGTAGATTACGTTATGTTTAAATATCAACGGAAACGAATTAAATCTTTCATAACATTAAAAATTTTACACTATCGTTGTTTTTTCTTTTTCAAGGCCATTTAGATCGTAAAATTAATTCGAAAAGGCAAAAAATGGTTTAAAATATAATTATGTATATTTAAAAATAAAATTACCAATCTCTTTAATTTAAAAATTTGCATATTAGTAAGCTAGTTTTATTTATTAAATATAAGTTTTTAGAATACCAAAAATTTATTCGAATTCATTTAATTTTTCTAGAAAAAAAAAATTGTTATCAAACGCAAAACATTATTATCTTATAATATGCATTATATTGCAACCTTATTGGTGTTCCTATTTCATACATCCTTTCAGCGGTAATAACTAGAAAAAGAAACTCAGACGATAACAACAGTTTAATGTTCATAAAATTCCAATGAAAATTCAATCTTCCTATCATTACGGACAAAATTTACAACCGCAAAATGAAAAAAATCGAAAGTTATACGACGACGTTTCACATTCCTATGCCTGAAAACATTCCATCGACACACATACTTGCCTCTGAAAAAGCCTGTCCTTCCTGGTGTGTAGATCGTTCATTCGCACACTCGCGAGTGTATTACATAAAATCATCGCGTTCGACTCTAAATGCCGGATGAAAAAAATAGCGGACAATATCGACGAAGTATCACGCGTCGCTCGTAGCCGGAGTGGCGACACGGCGTATTTGTATGTACGAGTTAATTAGAGTCTGTTCACATTCCGACAGGTTAGTTAATTGAACTAAAGGCCTGTCAACGCTCGCAGTTGGCAGGAGGAGCGAGGGAGGAAGTACAGAAGATTTCGCAAGAGAATGTAAATTGCTGAGCTAGACACTGCAACTATCGCTCAGAGTGCTATTTTCATTTTGTTACTTTTTATTTTTTCACGAGAGACGCACGAAGCCGTTTCAATGAGAACTAGAATATACATGCGTGTGTGTGTATATATATATATATATATATATATATATATTGTAACTCATAGAGACCTTGAAAATGCATGATAATTAAGCGTAATTAGTAAGCATTTAATGCTTTAAAAATACGCTTATAAAACCTTATTATTTCTACGCATCGTTTTCTTATTTGAAATTATTAAAACCATTAATAATTGAAGGCATATTTATTCGTTCAAAATAGATTGCTTAGTTCATTTTTGCACGTAAAATAAGATTTAGAAATAATCGCTTGTAAAAACAAATTATACAGTCAGCATATTAAGTGGATTTCGTGTTCTTGAATTCGTAATTTATCGTTTAAAGAAATACGCCATTTGTGCAATGAGTACATTTTCCATTAGTTTACGCATGAAAAAATGAGAAGGGCCATTCGCATATCGGAGAAAAAGAAAAATTGTGAGAACAAGCAAGAGAACTTTGCGAGCGACAGTTACATATTTTGACAATGATATCGTACATAATAGTCAATTTTATACTCTGTTTATATAAACCACTTTCATGAAAGTTCTAACTCCTTTATATATTATATCTCTGACTTCATTGTGCGTATGTATGGACGTGCTTGTGCTCGATGAGAACCTGAACGTTTCGAAAAAGAGTTGTGTTGTTAATAGGCCTGAAACTGTACATTTACGACACTATGAAAAAGCCCTAAAATTTATTTTTGATAATTTCAATTGATTAATTACTAAAGGTAAAATAATATTATAGATTCAATATTATTGTAAAGAAAAAAATCTTGAGTTGGCTACGATGACTCATGTTGATCGTGAATCTGAATATGTTACTTGTTTGGGAAGAACTTATTTTAACATTGCTTGTTTTTATTTTAGAAAAATTGTTATTAATTAAAGAAATTGAAAAATATTAAAAGTTGATTGAATTATAATCTCAATATACATTCAGAAATCTTTTTCGTTTACTTCTTCGAAGTTTTTCCGTTTTCATTTTTATAGATTATGTCTAGACGGCAAAAGTAACTCGTATTTTACTACGCAGACCATTTAATTTAACTTTTTAAAAGCAGTTTTCTTTAAACAGTTGAGATGCGCGAAGATAAATTCAAATTGAAGAACCCAAAATGCTCATCAGCTCGTACGTATCAAGTTGCATCGCGTAAAAATTGTTTTCATGAACCTGTATAAAAAGAAAAAAATTTGATCGCACAGCGTCAGCCAGCTGAGTTAATTTTACATATGAATCTATGAAAGGTACGCGTTTCCTAAATACCAATGACCCATTCTAAGCAAGTACTCGGATTTGCACAATCGATAGTGAAAAAAGTTTCATTTTATTTAGAAGACTTTGTTTAGATTTTCGGTTTGTGTTTAATATATATAGTTGTCTTACGTTATATACCAATCAAATTTATATATGTATAATCAAATTAATAAGACTAATAATTGTTTTTTTAACATTATAAATTAAGTTATCAATTTAATTTCCTTTATATAAATATTGGGATTTTTAAAATAATTAAGCAATTACTGAAGTCTATAATGTAAAAATTATAAAACGCAAAATTACTCAAATTTAATAGATACTTTATTATTTTTAAAATTATATGCGTATATATATATATATATATATATACATATATCAGTTTTCCTTCTTTAACATAATTTTCATGAAAAAAAGACAATTAATTTTATCAGAATTGCAAATTTTTAATATTTTTATAAATAATAATCAGCTGAAATAGTAATTACAAATTATTCGATGATTCAGTTGTAACTTAGATAACTTCTTCGTTTCTTCTTCGTTCTCAAAAATTTATCATCGAAAAATCATATTAAAATAGAATCTACGCTTATTTTATTTCCAATCATGTACTATTTTCAACTTATTTTATTGTATTTATAAAGTTACATGATTGTTTCAAATTGAAAATGCCGTAACAGTAAGAAATGTAAATATTACCAAATACAATTGATCCGTATAAAATAAAATAATCTGTAAGATTTTTTTTCCTCTGCAGAACTAACTCAAACATACTTTAAACCAACAAGTTACCCGTAATAATCATATCTCTGTGTTTTTCCGCTTTATGTAAGACAGTATCTGCGTGGAGTCGTAGCACGTGTATCTCGCGTTACATAAAGGTAAAAAACCAATATTTTTTCCGCAGAAGAGCAGAGATGAAAAGCCGCAAACAAGAGAGCAGAATGCAGACTGAGTAGTGTGTGTGTGTGTGTGTGTGAGAGGAGAGCATAAAACCCGTATCCGATCCAACAGACTCGCGATTTCAGAAGGATTCGAGCGAGACATAGATATAGAAGCTTCTACTCTCACGCGAATCAATCTGTGGCACCGCGACATAATCGCAAATTAGACTGACGTGCACGCTTAACAAAGTGAGTCACTCGCTCTTTGCATATTATCCCTACTATCCACCTCACCGTGGGACATCTCGTGATCGCACGTTCACTCATGTGTCGCGCTTCTGCATATTTCATTCTCTTTTGCATTGTCAATGTAGCATAATTATTTCCCACTTGCTTTTTTATATTGGAAATATTCGCGAGAAAAAAAAATTTATCTCGGACTGCGCTTAGTGGAAATGCGATTGAATCAATGGCGTGAAATAGGAAGAATGAAAAAAAGCAAAGACGAATAGAGCCTAGAATGTGTTACG
Source organism: Platyscapa corneri (assembly GCA_018907185.1). NCBI lineage: Eukaryota > Metazoa > Arthropoda > Insecta > Hymenoptera > Agaonidae > Platyscapa > Platyscapa corneri. Next base: position 5,916,693 of record JACCHW010000001.1, read on the forward strand.
TAAAGTGTCACAACGATCGGTTAAGGTGTTACTCAGTTGTTGCCGCGTGTATACCGTGATCTTTTTCTTTTCTTTTTTTTACCATTCTCTATTCTTTTATTTATAGATTGTAAGTATATTTTCATTTATATCATTTGTAAATGCTTGGAAAAATAGTTTGTGAGTCATTTTCTCATTTATGTAAGGCAAAAATTAAGTTAATTATAATGTCTTTCTGGGTAAGATAATTGCTATTTCTTTTATGTATTCTTCATTTACTGTGCTAGCAAATCTTTTTACTTTTCTTGACTTTTCATGACTTCTATGAACTATAATCTTAAGTAATTAGAAACGCCTTTAAGATAAGCAATGCGTCGTAGATGAACTAAGTACAATTGTAATTAAGGTTTCCACAACATAATTAATTGACTTTTAAATATTCATTGGTTCATCAAACATTATATTGGGTATATAATTTTATAGTTATGATTTGGCACTTTAATTAATAAAAAAACGTTAATACATTTTTATTTCAATCTAGAACGAACAAAATTCAATTATCTGTTTCTAATATTTTAATATTTTAATTATCATGCATTAACGCATACAATAATTTACTAATAAACAATAAGACATACATACACAAGCAAGTAAAATAAATTATTATACACTTATAAAACCAAATTAATAAACATTACTACTTGAAAATTATTATGAATATCAGTAATATTTCTGCGTCAAAAAATTATAAACTTGTAAAGACGCTAACTACATCTATTATATTTCAAACTACTTGAAGTCATAGTTAATTACATACATTATGCGTACATTTTATGTATTAATGAAATAAATAAATACCAATGAAAAATTAGAAAATTATTTTTTTTTTTTAAATTTGACATTATAGTGTATGAGTTGAATACAATACTTAATAACAATTATGAACTCATTTTGACAATGAAAAGCATACATTTAAACTTTTATTTAACAATACCTTCACTTAAATACAAATTAAAATACTTGAATTCGTTAAAAAGTTTTAAATCATTATCATTCAAAATGATAAAAAAACATTTCTTTATATGAATCTAAATTAACGAAAATTAATAAATTTGGATATAGAAAATTGAATGATGTATGCGCGCACGCATGCACGCCCTCATCACAGACACAATACACACAAAATTATAAATCTGAATCTTGTGTAAAATTAAAAATGTCATGAATAGTATCTTTTATTATAGTATATTAAAAATAATTCAAAAGCGAAAAATAATAAAAAATAAAAGAGGAAAATAATTAGTAGTCTCCCACCATTTGAAAATGCTCCGTTAACAACATTTTTTTATTCTTAGAATTATCATAATCTACAAAATAGACTATCTGTAAAATATCACAAAGAAACGAGAAAAAAAACTGCTTTTTTTTTCGTGTTAATCGTGTTAATGTCTGCGTGGTAGAAATCGAAAAATTTTTATAATCTGCAGCACCATTGATGTAACTACTGCTTTTACTATGTATGTAAATGAAATTACTGGCTCTTTTCTTCTTTAAATCTAGCTTCGATAAACCTTTCCACTACAAAAGTCTGTAGTATCGAAATTACGCAGTGTCAGTTACAGAGATGACTAATTGCATTCAATGTTTCACTCATTTTCGAGACTCAAAAAGGTGTAATTACGTCAAAAAGGTCCACAAAATTAGCCCAATTAATTGCTACCATCCGCGAGTATGCAAATAAAATGCATAAAAGCATTTTGGGGAAAAATATACGTGCTACAACTCACTCAATTTAACTAAAAGTGTACAATAAGACATTACATAGTCATCAGAAATCGACATTGTCGAAACTCACGTTGAATAAAATTATAGAATTTATAATTTATAACATTCTAAATATGTGACTGATATTTCTTTAAAATTAAATTGCATACATTATTATTAACTTATTTAAAAAATTCGAATTATTAGAAATATGATTGACATAATTATTAAATTAAATGTAGATAACAGCTGTTATTAACACGTTTATTATAAATGAAAGTTTTTTTAAAATGCTAAAATTCTAACATATTAATAATATTTTTAAGATTTTATCATAAAGCAAACTATTAGTTTCTAATTAAAAAACCTTTTGGTAGTAAATACACTAAGTCTTAATAATTTCAATGACGTTCGATGTCTGACTTCACTAAATTTCTATATTTTTAAATACAATAAGTAAAATTAATTCATGTAATTTCATAGTGAAACAATACAGCGTGTTTCGTATATTAATAAAGTACGAGGAATATCAGATTAATTAAAAGTCTAAATACGTGTATAATATGAACATACTTAAAAAAATTTGTCAATGTTCTCTTAAAAATATTAAGCCGTAAGGTAGAGATTAATGATTTTTTTTTATATTTATATTGAAAGGTACATACAATTTAATTTTCTTAATTGGCTCAAAAACTTTCTGGCTTTAGAAAAAGTACATAATGGAAAACCCGATGAATTCATTAAAGAAGAGTTTTTCGCTTTAAAACTTTTCACAAAAATGCAGTCAGCCTCGCAGGTGTGAAACCGGAATTTCATATTTTAAAGGCTTCCATTATAATTGGAGTAACAGTTATCGCTCAAGAGAAAAGAAATTTACACCGTTACACGAAATTTTCATCCAAAAAATGAATTTAACTCGTAGAATTTTCACTGAAATGTTTTAAGTGTATCGTACATATATGACAAATTTTAATATATATGACAATCGAAAATTCGTCAAATGAAACAAAATAATTAATATCTATTTATAGAATTAAATTTTTTCCAAATCTTTTTTTTTGTGTAGGAAATAAATCGCACATCTGGAAAAATTGAATTAAAGAGTATAAAGTACTGAAAGAAAATCATAAAATGATTTTCATTTATAAAACTTTTAACACTCAATGCAAGGAAGATTAGACTAATTAGATCTAAAAATTATTTTATAAATATAAAATCAACTATTTATTAGAAAAGAGATAAAATTTTACGAAAATAATACAACCCTTAAAAATAGCCATTTTATAAGTAGTATTTAGTATCGTGAACTCAACGTAGCATTATAATATTTCTTCTATTTTATAGTTAGCCAACTGAAATTACAGACAAAAATCGCATATTGGATACAAATATTTATTAATCGTAAATAGCGAAATTTTAATTTTATTTTAATGCTAAAATAAACTTGTTATTTTAATGTATAAGATTTGATTATGCATTTATGGTATACTTCGGATATGATAAATTTTATTAATTGTGGAGAGGAAAATAAAATTTCCTATTTGATTGAAAACTAAATACCTGGAATTTAGGAGTATATATTTTTAAAATAAGAAGAATAAATATATATTTAAGTGCCATTTTGAAATATATTTCTCTGCAATAGCTTTCAATCCATTTTTTCCATTTTTTTAAAAACTATCGTAAAATTGTTAAAAAATCTTTTTTTAATTATCTATTTCAAACAGTTATAACAGCATTCGAGAGGTAGATTCACAAGTTGCAAACAGAATAATCTCCTATCATTCGATGTATTTATTGAACTCATTGAGACATAGGAAGCAAATACTATATTCAGGCCAAGTAATTAGTGAAAAACGAAAGTGCTCCGTCCTTTACAGTCACACTCAGATTCCTTTCGTCAAGTTGCACTTGCTCGTATACTTTTGCATACGCGTATGTGACGACGCTGATTACACACCACTTTTAATTAAAAGGCTGAATATCTTATTCACCTCAACTTACACCGGCGGTTCTTGAAATATTCCGGAGAAGAAGATATGCTCATCTGCACGTATATAGAGGAAATGGAAAAACTGCTACTGACCGTTTCGACTCTAGTTCTCGGCGCCAACGGGTAAGGCGACAGACTCGATTTGAATTTCTAATTGAACGAACGAGATTCAATTAAGCTCACTGGCGAGAAAGGATTTCTGCTTCGTTGAGGATGTTCCTGCGGATATTCTATATTTAGCACTACTTTCTTCTTTCTTTTTTCGCGTGTGTTCCTTCGCCTTTTAAAAGATACTCTTTGCATCCCTCCTTCGCCTTATGCGGATAAGAAAACTTCTATTTGTAAGCCTTGAATGCAAGGAAAACGTAGATGAATTGCAGCCGTTGATTCAAGCTACTAATACTATGCTTGAAAAAATTTCATACATAATAATTGGAGAATCAAATCATTGATATTTCAATTTACATAAACATCTTCTCCAAATAATTTTTCTGAGACTCACAAATACTAAGCTTTTGATATAATTCATTAAAATAAATTCAAATGTCTAATATTGTATTAGAATTTTAATAGAAGCTTCTAAAAATATTTTTTAAATAAATTAAAAGTATGTATGTCTGAATAAGAAAAAGTGAATCCAGTTTTATTGTTACTATTATAAGGTTCCAATAAATAGAAATAAGTTTAAGCTTATTGTAATAGTTCTTCCTTTTGTATACGAGTCAGTAATGATACATTAATGCTTTTTTTCGTCAAAACGAAACCTTTATACGATGTGTATAAAAAAATTGTTTATATATATATCACATATATAATAAATTATTCGATAACTGATATAAAAAGATTCTTATTTGATGAATTTGTTTTATTTATAGTACTAAATATGTGGCATTCAATCAAAGATATAAAAAAACAAACATCAAATTATACAAAAGGGTATAGATTAATATTTGGAATCAGTAAAAAGAAACATAGATCATGAACTTACTTTGAAATTTACAAATACTGTACAAAATTTAGCTAACGCTCATGCAGAGCTTTAAAATTGTTATATGTTGATAACATTTATTATAAAAGAATTTAAATTAGGATTTTAATTTGAATGGGTAAGTGATATGAATTCTATATTTAACAATTAAAAAACTGAATAGCAAGTTGAAAATTGCTAAGCAATAACCAACAAAACGAATGTAATTATTATTCATTTAATTTGACATGTTTCCTCGGATATTTTATTAAACTTCGATACGGATATTATCTCAGTAAATTTATCATCGATTTTTGTACTCATTTGAATTAAAATGAATTACTTTTAAAAATCGATTTGAACTACGTTGAATTTAAATAATAGAAACGCTTTTTTACACACACAAAAGAAATTGAGCGATAGAATTTTCAAGAGACACCCGGTGCACGATTCGTCACCACGACTACGCACGACTCGTGGTGTACGCACAACTGCGACAAGCGACCGATGAGAGTTCCGTTCGTTAAGTCAGTCATTGAGCCAATGAAAGGTCGTGGTCCTCAAAGAGCGGCAACCCTTTTCAGTCACTTAAGAGCAGTGGCGGCAGTGGTGGCAACTCCCGACCTCATGATAAAGACAAAAATGTTAAATAGAGCCCTTCAGCGAAATTTAACGACGGCGACGACTACCATCTCTCGTTCATCCGCTACGCCAGCTCTATATCTCTCTCCCTCTCTCTCTCTCTCTCTTTCTCTCTCTCGCCTCTGCGTCTATTCATCTTCGCTTCTTAAAACTCTTACAATTTCATGTTTGATGAAACGCAATTTTTTTACGTTTTATCATTTTTTATTAAAAACAAATTTTATTGCGATATTGCAATCTGTTTCTTACATATTTAATTTAGATAAGAGCAGGTATTGGTATGCACTAGAAAATAATTGCACTGAAAAATATTTTTTAAATTTATAGCTCACGTGATTAAATATTTCTTTAATCTACTCGAATTAAAATATTATTTTCTTAGTTAAAAACAGGATATTTTAACATAAAAATTTTTATTATTTGTAATTGAGTTATAAATATTGTTTCTGAAATATTTGTAAAGGCGTCACTCAATTTTCTTTGCACAATCAATGTTTGTAATATGAAATAATCATACTTTTATTACGTGAAATAATTTTTCATAATATTTTAATATCAATAGGTTTAATGTGGATGAACCATTTTATAATATTATAGAGTTTTAATTTTACGCTTAATGCAAAGGGTTGGTATAAATTTCCTCAAGACGTCTACGATTTCAAAAACTATTTTAACAACTTTTTCGCAGCACCTAAGCTTTTCTCTTGCATTTTCTTTGAAATTATTTAGCCTGTCAAAATCTTTCAGCCAGATACTTTGTAATGTAAATCCTCGCATTATAATCGTTCTCTTCTAAACATAAATCTTACAATATCCTTTCTATGTTTCTACCTTTGTATCTTTTCTATCTGCATTTTATCCTATATTTACAGTAAAATACACGAAAATGACAAATAAGTCTAAACATTAAATTTACACCAAATATGTAATAATATTTCGTTTCATAAGCACTTACTATCCTTATTATGAATTATATATATATATATATATATATATATTATACTAAAAGAATAAAAATCGTTTTTCGAAAATATAATTTTATAGAATTTGATATATTACTTTGATTAATTAATAATTAATTAATAATTAATTTTATTATTACTTGATCATGCATTTTTAACTACATATTATATATTTTCTTTAATTTCTTATATTAAATTGTATTATACTAATATTTGTTAATGAATAATTAATAATCGAAAAATAAAACAACAAAAAACTTAAATAATATATTTTAGGAATTTAAAATAAAAAATATTACTTCATTTACATTTTAGTAAACGTTATTATTAATAATCAAGAAATATTTCACTCATATTAAATATTTGTCAATTTGAAATTCATAATGACTTTTAAAATAGTTAGAGAATTTTGTTAATAACAGAATATTCAATGGTGAACAAATAATTAATTGAAGCTTACTTGAATATTTAAAAATTATATTCTGAATTTGAATATACGACAGAAAATAGTTCAGAGCAGAAACAAAATATATCCCTCTTTGTACACGTGAAATTTAATAAAATTTCTTTTATGAAAATTTAATACTATAAATTTTCTTTTTTTTTAATACAGAAAATTTCAATTCTATGCGTCAGTATTTTAAATAGTATTATCTTCGCTTATTTATCTTAATCATTTTAAAAATAAGTAATAAATTATACGTAAAAGTTTTATAATTATATTATATATTTAAGAAACGTATGGGAAAATTTGTTTGTGTAATATATTTTAAAACTGATTTTTGCTTTAATATCTGAAAGTCGATTTTTTCATTCGATAATTTTTAATTTAAAATTTGAAATATTGAGTTTGATACGAATTAAAAAAACATAGTATTTAAAAAATTATTGTAATAAATTGAATTAACGATAACATCGTTTAATTTCGCTTTTTCACGTGAATTACAACTTTGTATAAAATTATCATTAATATCTCATGGCTTGATATAGACCAACATCAAGTAATTTGCAAATTATATTTCATTAAACGCGTAATCATTAAAAACTGATCGTTCGTATCAGCCTTTGAGGTTTGTTGTTCATTGGGACACGTTTTATATCACAACGAGAGAACGAAGGCTTGGCGCTAATGGACATAATTGCGAATGACAGGTCAAACCAAGCACGAGATATCGCAGCGCTGAATACATTAAGACTTGATTGTGGGAAATATTTTAATTTCCTCCATGGAGTATCCCTTTTCTTCACAGTACTTCTTTATATAAATACTTAAACGTGTCTGTAATTTTTTTACAATATAATAAAAAGTACACACTGTAAAAAAGTAGATTTATATAAATGTCACTTCTATATACATTATCTTTACGTTTATCGTTACCTAAAGATTGACACATTAATTAGCATCATGAAAAAAATTAAAACGTATATATGAAAACGTAGATACGCTCTAATGAATTTAAGAAAGTTAGTTTGAAATATTCTTCCATTATATAAAATTAACAATATTTAGATATCTATTTTAAGTTTGTCTGAGTCAAATTTTTTTATTATATATACCATTACGTTAGTTTCTTTTTGAATAGTTTATTGTGGAAAACCTGAAGTTGCATAAAGAAAATGAATCATGTGATGCCAAGTTGATGAATAAACATAAGAAAAATAATTATTCAATGTTTATGTGATTAACTTTACTTATATTCAATATATTTGTCACCTTCTAAAATTATATCAAAAATATGTACAAAACATAAAAAATATAAAAAGAATATATTATTTAACAAATAATAAAATCCAATAATTTTAATATTCATATGGTTTTGACGATGACAAGGATCGAAAAATTGCAAGCTCGTATAATTCTATTACTATTTTCGTTCTATTCACAATTATATTCCTTTATTCTACAATACAGGAAATAATTTCAATATTAAATTTGTCTATTGTACAAATTTAATATTTTTCGCAAACTTTTAGCCTTTGCATAAGTCGTGTATTTAAATTTAAAATAAACCTGAATCCTAAAATATTATAGTTAAATATTTGTTGATATACACACATTCATATTTTTTATGCATAATATAATTTTGAAATACCAATTTATATGGAAAAACGTAATTTATTTTGTTACGCTCTTACATGCTGTAAACATTATGCAATAACGAAATACATATTAGTATTTTATTTGATCATAATAATTTGAATTTCTAATATCTAAAAATTAAAAATATTATTATTTTACCCAATTCTTACAGCTTCTTTAAAATAATTCCTAAAGCTTTTTTTAAAATTCTATTAATTTGAAATTTTAATATTATTATAAATCATGACATTAATCGATCAAAGTTTTATATGTTTAGTTACAAACATTGTTTTCGATTAAATATAAAATTTCTTTTTTGAAACACCGTAAAGATAATAACTTTAGCTTTGATAAATTTCAATTTTAATACAATCGCTTGGTTTTTACTTCGTGCTAGAACTAAATTTACCACAATCGATGTATACAAAGAATAACAGCAAGAGTACTGAGGCCTTACGTCCCGGAACATTGGAAAATAACATCTTTGCCAACTCAAGCGAGTAATTGAATGATTCTTGTCTACTTGAGATCATTTACTCAACGATGGGCTAAAATAAAATGTAAATGAATGCATGTCGAGTTTATTCAGTTTTTTCTATAATTAATAGAAGTAAATTTTATAGTTGATTATTTGTTTTATCAATTTTTTTATGTAAAATATTGTAACATTCTTACGAATAACTTAAAAAAAATTTCTATTTCATAACATGAAAAATATATAGTAGTTTACTAAACAATAATAATATTTTCTTTAAATCTTACGTTTAATTAAAGATACATTATTAATTTAATAAAAAGTGCTACGAATTCTTAACTCTAATATTCAATTACATATTACTTATATGTATAATATTTATTTTATGAAACAGCCATTACGGATATAATATAATATCTTTTTTAAACTCACTGCTATATTAATATTCAATTATAAATTATAAAAAAATATCTTTAATTGTTTTTAGTAATGAATGTTATCATTAGAAAATTCCTTATACTAATAATGTTTATTTGAGTTTGAGCAGACATGATTGTATAACAAATAATTATTTGAAAACGATTTAAAAAATATAAAATAGCATTATCAATATTTTTAAAAGACAAATTGGTCTTAAAAATAAAGTAATATTAAGGAATGATCTGAGAAACGAGTCACGACGCACGCGGTTAATGACGTCGAACATAACACAGCCACCGTTTAAGTGGCGAGGCGACGTCAGGAATTCGAATATCTTGCCCTCGAGAGTCGAAAGAGATAGAGCAAAGAAAGAAATTAGTAAGATGAGCGAGAAGAAGAGAGACAAAGAGGATGGAGATAGAGAATAAATCGTTTTTAACCTCTAACCCGCACTCGCCCCCGAGAAATGGCTCAAGTACGTAGGCAAGCTGCGACTGATGCAGTACCTCGAATCAGCAGAGAAAGAGAGAATGACAGAAAGAAAAATACATCCAAAAAGAGACTTATAGCGAGGAAGTGTTTGTGTGCGCATGTATGTGTGGGTGAGGGAGAGCATCAACGTGAATTGAGCAAGTGTTTCTGTCTGATACTTAACAGAGACAGTTACTTAAAAGTTTCGTGGGAGCTGCTCGACGTTTCTGCGTGAGGCATAGTTCACGTCATCACGCGCGTATTCCTGATTCTTTCTAATTGTGTAGTTTCATCTCGTCCTGAATTGAAAAAGTAATGTGGTTAGATTGCAAATGGATCAATTTACATAGGCATACAACCATAAGATAGAATTTTTCTGGGCGTGTGCTTCTTTAAGATAATTCCAAGAGTTAGCAATAATTAAACCATCATCCGCATGGTATGTGTACAATATGTTGTCATTATTTTCTGACTCATGACGCAATTAATGATTAGTACTGTGATTCATTAATATAATTTACTAGTTAATTGGTCCAATTGTAACATCTTTGAATATCCAAATTTTTTTAATGTGATATGAAATCGTATGAATTTTCCAATTAATACGATTAATTTATATTGATTATCTAAATTACATAGGTCAAGGATTTATTTCCCTACAGTTCTTAAAACTATTATTAGCATAATATGTAGATGTAGAGACGGAATGATTGATTTTTCAGGAATGCAGTCTTCGCCTAATAACGGTATTTATATTTTAAAAAATAATTATTACAAAAAGGTACATATTAAACTTCTAAATAGGTTATGGGAAAGGAATTGCCATTACATTGGAATAATTATCAAGCATAAATTACACCATTATTAATTCTATAAATAATTTATAAATCAACTTATTACTGTACATATAAACGTATATACGTAATTTATTTCGAAATTTCATAAACTCTTATTTTATAATTGTTTAAGGTAATTTGAGGTTATATTTATTTATGTCTGAAAAAAATTATTCCTTAAAAAAATATTTACTTAAATACCTAATCTAATTTATACTTTAAAAAGTTAACCACTTATAAAGCACGTTTCTCAAACACTTCTTATTAATATCTGCGCTAAAATTGTAATGTCAGTTACAAGTTGCAAAGTTTTGCAGTTCCTCTTGTTACAATTTCACACAGTAGATAAAGCTGTATTAAAACGGAAGAAGAAATTCGCAAGAACAGATAATGCATTTACATCGCAAATAGATATTGATCAGTTTGAACTTACGAGAAATAGACTATATAAATTATATCTTTGGGTATCTCAGAGTAAGTGGTTCATGATTACGTTAGTTTTCTGTAGATTGAATTTATTTATTCGATCCAATCTGTTAAATATATTCTATTAGAATAGAAGAATTTATTGTAAATAAAATAAGAAATTAACTTACTTAAGTAAATGAAATCAAAAAATCAAATGACCTTTTTGAACTTTATGCATTGTATAATCAATATATTAGAATAGATTTTTTAATTACGTAACATTAATATTTATGAAGTATAAAAATGGAACACTAATACTGCTATTTCACGAGATATTTACAATTAGTTATATTAATCGAATTTTTTAATTTTTTATTTTTCTCATAAAGCAAATTCAAGAAAGTAATAAATTTTCATAAAATGATAATAACGGAAAAACATATCAAATAATTTATTAAATTTCACGAGACTAAACGTATTTTTATTCGAGAGATAATACATCTGAATAAACTTTACTATTTGTATTCTTCGTAAATGAATTAACGAGGTAAGAGATGTTGAAGGTGAGAGATGGATGAAAGATTGAATAGAAAGAATAGTGTCAGTGTTCTTGTCTTTAAAAGTCTTTACGATTCTCACTTAACACAGCATAACTTGATAACGAAGACCAGAAACCACGAATTAGATGGGTGAAGTACAATCGATTCATTGTATACATCTGGAATTTTTCTTTCACTCACCCCTACCTTATAACTCTAATTTTTTATCGTAATCATTACAAATTTAACTAATTTGGCTCCTTTCTTAGGTACGGGTTTTTAAAAATTGTATGGAAATAGTAATTTCTCCACGCAGACGATTTATTGAAAAATCAGCTTATAAATACATTATTCAATATCATTCAATTTTAATTTTATAATTTCGACTTAGCTCTCATAACATTTTTTAATTTCAAGTTAGAGGAATCTTATTTCACGTAGTTATTGAACATTATAATATCAGTTAGTAAGAAAAAACAGGAAGTTGCAATTAGTTTACGAGATTTAAGAAATTACTTCCAGCGGTGAATACGAATTACTTATTGATTTATTAACGAATTTAATTGTATCAGGACATATAGAAAATGCCATTTTAAAATAAAGCGTAGAAACAAAAAATTCAATTTAAAAATTTCATTTCAAATAAAATGATTTCGTTATATATGCTCGTACACACGTACATTGATTACTTTAAAATGTTATACGAAAACAAATCGACTAATGGACAAACAATCGGAGTCTCTCGCAGATAAACCTATTTTAATAATCGAAAACGCGCTCTGAATAGTTAAGGTCACCATTTTGGTCCATTATATCTGTCCGTCAAGTCATTTTCATACAGCACGCAGGTTAAATTTACCATGAGCGTTTGCATACGAAGCTCTCTCGTGTATGTTCAAGCCAGCATTTGCTTTAGTCATTGTCACTGCGGCATGCTCGCACAGATAGGAGACGCTGGATGCATGCACACATCCGCGCGCTTGAGCCCCTGTGTCTGCCTGCATCTGTGCCTGCCTGTTTTTGTACGTGTGGCCGTACGTAGCGAGCAACCACTCTCGGTGTCTATTTGATAGCCTGGCTGACACCCATGGGAATGTAATTGACCCCGCATTAATGAACAGCTTAAGTGTGCTAGTGGAACGCATGGACTCTGATCCTTCCACGAGCGCAAGTCTACCCAATTAGTCATAGATGGCGTTTTTTTATTTTCATTTTTCGAAAAACCGTTTTTTTTATTTGGTGTTGCCGCCTCGTCTTGTTTTGTGCTGTAATATACGGCTTTTCCATATTTAAAAATCATATTGTCTTCGCAATTAAATTTTACTCGAATTTTTAACTTTTAGGAAAATATGGCTTTCACACACTATCTGTGATAGTATTGTATTTGCCGACATATTGGACTAAAACGTTTTCACACTCTAGAAAACAAGTTTTTAACCAAATTCAAGTGCATATTTCTTTTCGATATTCTAGTCGTTTATTATATACAAAAATAAAATATTATGTTTTTATTAAAATAGGTGATTTAGGATGAACATATTTACATTCACGTATATTCTTTATTTAAAACCAATCTTCGTGTTATATTGAACAAAACATAATACATTTATTCATATTTTATAAAAACTTATAATTACTCTAAGTTATTTATTTATTCATGATTTTGCAAAAATAGCTTTTAATTTATTTATGCAAAAAAAAAAGTACAAATCCGCCACATCATTCCCGATATACTATTCCCGTACGCACTTGTATCTGATATCATATTACATCCTCTAATTGAAAATTATTTAATTTGATGCTTCTTCATTCTTAGACATAAGTAATTATATATATATATATATATATATATATAGAGAGAGAGAGAGAGAGAGAGAGAGAGAGAAAGAGAGAGTCTGAAGTAATCGATCACCAAAGTCAGTTTGTCGTTTATGTTCCGTGAATTCTCTCTCCCATTTTTGCTGCACACAAGTATAATAATTTACAAATAAGTAGATATTGGGGACTCGACTTTTTATACACCTTGTTCTAATCATGTACCACACTTAATTCTGTGAATGCACGCATCATCCTTGACCTTAACAAAAATGGGGATAATCATATGATAAGCGAATAAAGAGGGAGAGGGAGAGAGAGAGAGATAAAAAAAAATTAAAATATGAACTATTTATGTATTAATTTCTTAACGCAAAATTAAAAAAAATCTAATTTAAGTAACAGGCAAGACATTTTTTTTTACTAGTAGCGTAAATCTACCAATTCTCGTTTTCTATTGCAGCTAGTATTCGTTACTTTATTACGTATATTTAATTGAGTGAATTTAGATTCTCCTTAGATAATCTATAATGATATTATCAAACCATATTGTAAAACTTTTTCGAATTTCCAGGAAAATACAAAGATTTTTTTTTGAATAACGATTTATCAACTAATCCGAAATCTTGTTCCAATTCCAACTAAAACAAAAAGTTAATGCACAATCTTCTCTATATTACACCTGTTGAATTCTTCTATCACGACAATTCATTTTCTACTGCTTCTATTCCGAATGACTACTATACTGTTTCTGGAATTAACTTAAGAAGACTAGTACCAATTTTCAAAATTTTTCAAATAAGTTGAGTCGTGAATGATTTTTAATTTAAAAGTAACGTGGCAACACTTTTAAAAAACTTTTAAAAACAATGTGAGCATAATAGAAACGAAACTTACTCCCGTATATCTGAAAGGTTGCTTACACTTCATAAAACTACAACATCTGAGTCTTTGGATATATGTGTATACTCTTACCTGAAAAAAAAGAACAAAAAAAAAACATTAATATGATATCATATTCAAAAATAATGAAAATTCTATCTATCACATATACCTTTGAGAAAAACTGAGAGTAAAGGTACGGAAGTAAGCAAGATTTTTCGTATTTATCATGCATTATTTACAGCAAGGTTTTCATTTTAGGTAATTTCCGAATCAAGAAGACAACAGGCTTACTAACTATTAATCCTTTTTCGCCGTTTTACTTAATTCAGTTTTTGTCTTGCTCCTCTTACTCAACTACTTGTAAGATGCACATATATAATATTTGCAAAAAATCAATGGTAAATTCTTCCTATTTAAAAATTATTTATCTAACAGAAAAAATATTTTAATAAATTTTTTCAGGTTTTATTTGTTAATTATTTTTTAATTTATTAATTAAATTTATCAATTCATGTTTGTGACATTATCAGAATATGTTGAAAAAAATAAAATTCAAAATAAAAATTTTGATATTGTTGAATAAAAGCAGAAATATCAAACATATTAGGTTGTATAAAATATGAAAAATATCCGTTTTTACAGAAAAAAATAGGTCATTCTGCAAAGAAACTCTCGCGAATATCTTTAAAATCTCGTCTTATCAACGAATCGATCTGGTGTAATATTGTCCTTACACATAAAGGAAAAAACGACTGTTTTTTTTAAAACAATAAGTTTTCATCGGGTTATTCCTCCCATAATTAATAATTGATTATGTGATCTGGGATGACCATAAAAGCATTATTCACTACATATTCGTTTTCTGTACTGGTCAATGTACGCAAAAAAGTAGGAAAAATAAAAGGATAGAAAGATAATAGGGATGCGTTACTTCGAGGGCGTTCGGCTCGTGAATCGCGCGGCAAGCTTTGGTGAATATCTTTTTCGCGACTGTGACAACGATCCTGAGATGCCAAACGAGACAAGAGAATTGTCCACTTCTTGGATCTGTGGTCTGACGTAATGTGAAACGCACGCGAACCCCAGAGAACATTATGTTTGCTCGAGATGATGTTGACGCGATGCGATGCGATATTCCTCCACTTAGACGCGTATTCCATACTCCGGCCTCAGATTTTTTTGTCCTTCTTGCGCTTTGTTTATTCGTATTGTAATTGTCCTCAAGATCAAGTACATATATACATATCAGAGGCGTTTCGTTATATAAAGCACATATAAATATTATAATATTTATGATCATTTCTAAATATTAAATGAATTAGTATTATAAATATATTTACATATTTTTGCATTAAATTAAACTTAAATAAAAAATATATAATTATTTACATCTATACACATGTTTAAGTAATTATATTTTGTACTTAATTTGAAGTTATAACATTTCATTAATGATTTAGAATTTCATACGTTCATAAATAACAATTTCGATCGTCTACTGACAAATAAATACTTTTTTAAGGCTGTGTATTAATTAATTTATTTAATTGTGTAGAAAAGGATGTATTTAGTTCATATTTGTATCACAAAATGAGAAAATTATTTTACAAGAAAAAGTAATAATTGGATTTGATTTAATATAATATTTTTTTATTAATTAGTATTATACTACTAATAATCGAAGACTTAAAATTGAGCTATTTATAAGAACTTACGTAAAAATACAAAAAATTTCAATTTATAAGAATTTTTTTTAGAGAATCGTTTGTTATGTCAGGTTCAAGAGATTTTTATAGTTAAAGTTTAAAATCTCGTAATCGTATTTTTTTTTAATTAAAAAAAAATTTTCAATTTTTGAATAAACTAATTTATAAAAAAGGAAATAAATAAATTTCATTATAAAGTTAACATGTGTGATGAAATATGAATAAAATAATGATTATATAAAAAATTCATAAAATATTTTTATATAAAATAACATTTTTTATAAAATATTTTTGTTTAATATATAAAAAATTTATACTTATTTAGAATAATTATACGTATATTGTTAAGGCTACCCTTTTCACTCTAGTACGAGCTTTAACTTTCTATCTTTGTTGACACTTTAAGTTGATTTATGCGCAATAAGAATAAATATTGTAATATTTAAAAAAGAAGAAATAAATATAAATTAATATATAAAGTTTTAACAATTTTTTAATTATTGAATAATTACACAATACATAAAAATTATTAATAATTATTTCTGTAAGAAAATTTTATAGCATATCCGCAAAATATATTTAACAAAAATTTAGTTTTTGAATATATATTCGTGAATCGTCAACATATATCACATTAGTATAAATGTCAAAACTTATCACTGAAAATATTTACTTATTATAAATAAATAATAATTTTTCAACTTAGTTTTGCATATATTTGCTTAATATAACTACATAACGCGTATACAAAATACATTGCACAACCAAAAATTGTAAAATTCTTTTTATCCATACACAAACTATATATATAATAAAAAAGGATCATAATGAATTTTACATATTCCTTTCATTTATTTCTCCGTTTGTACAATAAATCACTAATTTTTACCTGCTTATTTTTCTATTTCATAAAATTAACATATTAATATATTTACGCACAAAATTATTTTTCTTTTCACAAATATATTATATACAGTACATAATATTATCTAAAAAATTCAAGTAAAAAACAAATGAGAAAAATACAACCAAATAAGAGTATAAAAGCAATGACTTATATCCAATGTCTCACTTTCTTCATCTGTTTCTCGTATCTCTCATTCGTTCTTTCGCTCTTCCTGTCTCTCTCTCTCTCTCTCTCTCTATGTTTCTTTTTCCTTTTCTCTTTTCGTAATCTCTCTCAAGAAATATTTTGAAAATTTATCACAGCAACAGTTTTAATGTATATACCCTAAGAATCTTACTTTAGTTTTACTTTCATTATTAGCTGACTTCTATATTTTACTCTTTGCTTTGTTAGGTAATGCACACTCGTTTTCTGTGCGAAAATATTATCCCCTGGTTTTAATAAAGATTATTACATTGGGCAAGTAATTTTCTTGCAAGTTCTTTTACATACTCGATATGTTGACTTAAAATTCTTGGGTATCCCTGTATAATTTTTTATAGACATTCAGTTTTATATTTTTTTACTTATGTTGATTTTCGTCTATTATTAACTTTTCGGTCATACTTTCTTTAAATTTATGAAGTAAGATTATAAAAGCAAGTTTTTATGACTCAAAGTACATAAAAGTGGCTCTGAATATTTATTCTTGAAAATTGGAAACAACAGTAAGTATAGGAAAATTGGAATACTGAAATTTTACGGGAATAAATATATAAATAACGGTATTCGTTATTACTATAATTCTAAAATTGTTAATACCAAATACATGACATATAAAATTTTTCATATCTGACAAATCTTTGCTCTTGAAACATATTTCAAATATATTTTCAAACACACAAATTGTAAATTACGTTTTTACTTTTATGCGATAAGTAATAACGTTTTATACGATACTACATTATTTCCGAATTTTTCGATTGAAGAACTGTAGCTCATAAATATTATTAATTTTTTAAATTTTGAAATTATTAAACTATTAATTTTTTTTCAAGAATAAATACAACATAAAATTTATTTCATACAAATTGCTTTTAAAAGTTATTAAAACTAATTTTGTATAAAAAATCTTCAATATATATTTAATTTATTTTTATGATTGACAATACGTTTACTTGTTCAAGTATAAAATAATTTATCAATTTTTGAAGCATTTTTCAAAAAAAAAAACAGTGTTGCACACTTAAAAACTTTAAATTTTTATAATTACAAAAATTAAGAAAAACAAGAGAATATTAGAAAATACCCTAGAATAATGGCTTCCTTATCTACTCTATCGTAAAAAATATCGTCACAAACCTTATTTAAATTCAGGCCACATCTAAGATTACTTTTTAAATAGAATCTTATGAAAAATGCATGTACTCATAAAAGTATAAATATAACTTAAAAATAATCGCGCTAAGCACTGACGCATTAGTCTTCTCCTTACGTCACTTAGAGCTAAAAAGAAAGAAAAAAGCATACGGTGGAAGCTCAGTAATAAAAAGGCAAAAAGAAATGGAAAAAGGGAGTAAAATCCGCGATACTTAGTAGTGAAAATACAAGCACGTACGTGTAAATGCAAGAAGTGAAAACGACGGCATCAATGTCGCGGCAACGTCGCAAAGGCAACTTGACCCTGTTACAGTATACATCCCCTCTTTACGTTTCTTTATGTCTTCTAGGGTAAACGCACGAACTGGTCCCTCTATACATTCACACATTCGCCTAAGCACCGATATACACTTGTGCTCTCCATAGCGGCCCCCTATGCATAAGTACATCTACTACAGGGGTGACCCACCCCCTTTCTCGAGTCGACAAGAAACCAAGGGAGCTGCTGCCATGGCTTTCGGGCATGAGATACCTAAACAAACTGAATTCAGGCGAGCTTCGTTTCTATGTGTCACGCAGTTGAAATCCGCTCTAGCGCTTGTGCAAGTGCGTCAATGTGTGCGTAGGTCTGTATGTAAAGAAAGAGAGGAGGAAGGAGAAATAAGGGGAGAATAAGAAGGAAATAGGAGAAAAAAGGGATTAGATGGAATTAGGTGAGAAGCATAAGAGCTGCGTAATTTCCACGATTCAATCGCTGCGAACGCGTGAGCTTCTAATAGAAGTGTGGATATTTTTTTCTATCAGCATTCTTATTTTTTATTCTCAAAGATATAAGCAACACATAGGAATTAACTTTGTATGAATCCGAGAAAATTTTACGCTTTTTTTAGTAACTGAATCGACGAAAGATCTTCAAAAGGCTTTACTAACTGACACATGTTCGTATTACTAAACAATTACAAATTTATTTGACTACAATTTTTAAAATATAACGAAACCATACTGTTTTTATACTTCATACTGATACTTTTATAATTCAGTGATATAATTTCCGGATTTTGATCATGACTAAATCGATACTTATAATTCCTATCTAAATCTACAAAAAAAAGTGATACTCTGTAAATCTCAAATGTGCTTATATAATAAGTGACTATTAAAAGCAAATGCAAAGTAAAGAGGCAAAAAATCTTATATTCGTACATTCGCGTAATAATTACATTATAAATTATTAATGTCATTTGTGCACATATTTATTTACAAAATATAAATAACAAATTTGAATTCATATTATAAAAACAATTTTTGAAAGCCAATCAGCCCATTTCTTTACACAAACTTCCTATTTTAAAGAATATATATTTTCTTATTTTGATGTTTTATAAAAAAAATAAATGTTTAAAATTTTTTAAGGGATCAATAAAATTAAAAAACAATAGACCTTCTTCATCTGTATATAATTAAAAAATTAACGTTGTAGTAAATTAATTTCAATCAAGAATTATTGAAATTGTTAATGTTATAATTAATTGTGTATAGACATATAAACTATTTTAGGATTCGTATAAAGTATAATTATAATTTAAAATTAAACAAAAACCTAAGGTAAAAATAGATGATAAAAGTATATATCAACATTGATTTTAAAATATAAAAGTAGAGAATCTTTCTGTTTACCTAAAGTTCAAGTATTCGTGTAAAAACGTAAGCTATTGCAACATTCAACATCACCAAAAAGTAGTGATTTACTCTACATATAAACGCTCATCAATACTGAGAGAATTCATCCTGAAGGATAAAAAGAGTTTACTCTGTGTACATGCAGTCATTCAATACTAAGTTCTTTTTACTTTTCCTCCTCATTCCGTTCACTGAATTCAACAAGACTACGGTATTGCTCATCTTTTTTTTATTTTCAGCACTGTGTTAATTCGATACGAAGGTAGAAAAAGGACTACATTTTTATCGTAAAATAGATGACGTGTAGTTAAATAAGAAAGGGCACTAACTTTAATATATTTTTTCTTCTTTTTGATAAAAAAATACGTAACTAGTTAATTAGGAATTTTAATGAAATTTTTGAAAATATTTATTAATAATAAAATATGAGCATCATTACTTTTAATTTCGTTTAATATATTTTAATTGAAAAAACCAGATATTTATTAATGCTTTTAAAGAACAAAGAACTCTGCAACTTTATTTGGAATAAAGTACTTAAACGCTAAAGGTATAAGGAAAATATTTACTTGAATTCGATGATAAGATTATAATTAAATTATCGTATAGTTATTTATTACAAAAAGAAATTAATGTTTCATAAAATGATCTTTATTTTATTAACATAATCATGGATTCAGTTGCTTAGTTTTTGATTCCCGATTTTGAATTCGAATCTTATCTACCATGTTACATTTATTCAGAATGACTTTAAATATCTGTTAAGTATCAAATACATATATTTATTAAAAATTAATTTAATTAATGTAAAGTTCATATTAATTAAGTATTCAATGATGCACGAATAATAACTAAATAAATACATAAATAATATAAAATATATTGCACTTTGTTAGAAATAATAGAAAAATTCGTAAACTTAATGAGCATAATATTGAATCATATATTTATAGGGTTACGTGTGATAAGGTTCGCTTATTAATAAACGACTGCTCGTTGATTAACACTGGTTCTGTCCTATCTCATCCACGTATTAACGCGAAAACTTCTGCAGAACTTGGAAAGTTGCGCTATACGATGGATACCTGGGTAAATCGAAGATTCAATCAACTCGAAGAGTAAGGATGTTTTTATTTGTTATTCATATGCAAATTAACGATCGAGAGAGAGAGAAATCCATCTTGAATTGCGGTATTTTAAGTAAGATTATAATCGATGAAGATGACTCGAGTGATGCACGCGTCCATACGTCCATGTTATGCGTTTATTCGTTTATTTATTGCTATTCAGTAATCGGCTCAACAGTATTTTATTGATCAACGGCGACAAGAATAAAGAATATAATTTTTTTTATTGAGATATTTTGTAAGCGAGCTTTGTTATCATTTTTTTGTTAAAACAAAAAAAATTTTAAATAGAAGTCGTCTTTTTTCTAAAAATTGTTAAATTATATTGTATGTGAAATTGATATATTTTAACATAGATGAATATATTTAAAATATAAACTTCAAGAGATCGATAATTTAAAACTATTTAGAGCTTAAGTAGTTCATCGTATAACATAATTGTGCTTATTAAATTTCATCTAAAAATTAAATCAATTTGTATAATAATATTTAGTATACTATAATAGCAATTTGTGTATCATATTTTATCCATGATTTTATTAAAGTTATATGTTAAAGTTATTGAAATAATTTTGAATAAAATATAAATATTAATATTAAAAATAAATTTTGAAAATATTTCAAATACAACAAGTTGTTTGGCATTTAAAATTGTTGTCATTTTAAAGAGTATAAATATAAAAATTTTGCAAAATATTTTCTACAAAGCAAAAAAATTATTTAATTTTACAGCATAAATACAGCAGCTAAATAATTTTTCATTTTATTAGCATTTGTTAAAATAAAAAATTATCATTTTTTTACTACAAAAATCTTAAAGATGTTTTAACAAAAGGAATAGGAAACAAAATTAATAAATTTCAGATACTAAGATTTTTGTACATCTGCATATATGTCAAAAATCGGAAACAGGAATCATTGAAGTTGTTGGAACGGAAGAGCCACCACCTACAGGAAATGCATTTCCTACAGGGAATTGTGGTCGAAAAAAAGAAACATTGCATTAACCACTTAGTTAATGAAACGAGCTTGGAGTTTTTTTATCACAAAATAAATAAAAGTTAAGCTATTATTTATTACAAAATTATGATTTTTTCAATCTGTAATATTCTTGTCAAATCATGCTTACATATCCTTACAGGTGCATTTTAATTTCATAAAGCTGTTATCAATTTCAATGCATAATAATTTCAATGAATAAGCTAGTGAGTAATATTCTCTAGGAATGTAAGTCGCAAGTTTATAACATAGTTATACATCAGACACGAATGCGTTAAATTAATATTGTATAGTCAGCTTTAAAATAACTAAAGTTTTTACAACCTAAGTTAATTACGCTTAGTTATAATAAATAGTATACATACGATGTATTCTATGTATTAAGAAAGTACTTAAAGATAAGTTATTACAGTAAAGTATCACCTATCTGATTTATTCCATCGATTAAAAAAAAGTTGCTTATAAATAAATTAGTTTTTCTATAAAAACTTTTAGATGCAGTTTTTTATTTAAGTATAATTTTTGTAAATAACTATGAATATTAACGAAAGCTTTGTAAAAATAAATAGTAAAAATAATTCAGATATTCTAATATGGTAAAATAGAAAATTTCAATCCTAATACTAAAAAAATTTATTTAATGACCTGCGTAAAAAATCTCAAATCGAACAATAAATGTAAATAAAATTAAGTACTCAAAATTAGCATCTCGTCAATTTTCAGCTTTTTTCAGCGTTTAAGAATTATTGTTTTTTATATATCAAAAGTTTGAAATAAAAAGAATTCTTTGACATTACCGCTAAGAAAGTTTACAAATGCTATAACTAAGATTTATTATATTTTTAAACGCATAAATTTATTCTGTAAAAATATGAAAACTTCATATGTACAACGATCCAGTAAAGACATGTATTCTAAAAATATAAAAAGTAATATTAACATTCCAATATGACAAACGCAGAATGAGAATTGTTTGTCCTATATTATAAAGTTAACATAAATCATCGAAAAACAAAGGAAGTTAAATCATTTTCTGAATTAAAAAACGGAAGTGCACAATAAATAGCGAATATTTTACAATTGCAATTTAGTTGAAGAGATTTTGCGTTGAAAAGTTATGCAAGGATAGTTGTAGTAGTGATAATTTAAATCAAGAGCCTCGAAGTGTTTACAATTATTTCAGAAGAATAAATGATGTTCCGAGCAGTCAATTAATCAATTTATTCATTTTAATACTTTATATCGATTACAAAATTAAATTATATTTAATATTATTCAAGGGAAAGCTAACATTATCTCTTTTATAAATTATATTTACAATAATGTTTCGTATGAATTTTCATTTGAATTATATTTTATTCTTGCATGTTGCTTTATTGATGCAGTAACGAGCAGTGTAATAACTTTTGATAAATAAAGTAAATATAAATATGCGTTAAAAGAAAATTCTAGTATGAAAAAAAAACAGGTTGACCCACACCTATTACATAACTCCGCAATTACGCACTTACATTTTTACAGCGCTATCAATCACCGAGATTTTTCGTATTACCTCTGTACGATTCATCGCGTGCCCGTATAGCTTATACGAACCTTAAACACAAGATTAGCAGTTAACGTGTAGTCGCCATAAAACAGAGCAAGAAACAAAAGCAAAATAAAAAAGCAAGGTTTGAAAGTAATTTCGCTGCGATCTCGAGATGAAATTTTACGAAAATTTCTGCGCGCTCGATTTGCCAGTGAAGCAGGTATTTATACTCATTAATCAATGACACAGATCTCCATCAGGGTGTAACGTCACATACTCTGAGCCGCGCAACCCGAATGTTCACCGCCGCGATACCCATTTCACATAAGCAATCGATTTTACCGGCACTCTTTTTTACTTCGATATACTAATATCCAGCTCTATTGTTCCGTTCTTGGTTTCGCGGAAACCTGCTGATATTCTCTTAAAATGCTTACAATGAAATAACCAAGCATTTTGAAATAACTACAAAGTTGTGAATCAAATTAATTGTTGCTAATCTGGCAAAAACGTGTTAATTTTAGCTCTATACAATATCATTGGGAAACATTTTGAAATATTTGCTGCAGTGTTCTATACTCGAATTCAATCAATATAATAGATTTTTCTTATTTTCAATGTATTATCGATATTTAATGAGAAACATAGGATGATTATTTTGCTCCCAATTTATAACGACTCGCGTAACAAAAATTGCAATCTATTTTCAGAAAATAACGTGAAAAATTAAATTGAAGATTAATATATGATAAAATTTAATTTTTTACTCCATAATAGGTGTATTATACAAGTAAGTTTTGATCTTATTTAATCTTAATTTTTAATCTTTCAATCCCTCCTGTTACTTGTTTCAGAATTTGCCAAAAATATCCGAAAATTCTTATCGTCATACACAAGTTGTAAATTCATGTACAACTTTTTATTACTAAATTGTCAAATCAGCTATTATATTAATCATCACAAAATTTGGAAAAAAATTTTTCAACTGCAAATATTAAGAATACTTATATGTAAATAGATTATAATACCTGTAAAAAGGTAAGCAAATGTTAAACAATAATCACACATAGAATTAAAAATTTTAATTTGAAGGGTTAAATCAAATTATTCGTTCTATTCGCAATGATTAATAAATATGCAATAAATTGCACTATTATCATTTTTTCTGTATAAGATATATGGTTAGATTAACAAAAAATACGGTTTATTTATAAATACAATGGATAAAAATAAAATTGTCTACTTTTATATTAAATTATTCAATGCATTTCATTATTCATGCCGAATTAATTATTAGTAATTTAATAAACCAATCAGCAAGGTAATAAATACTGAACGGTATAAAGTAATTTACGAATTTTCTCTTGCACACATGCTTATTTACGCATTTAAAATAAATTTAAAATGCATATAATTAACGTTTGTTGATTATGTACGTTGCTATCTCCCACTATCCATTATTTAATTATCATAATAAATCGTCGTAATTTATTTCTTCATCACTCAACCGCAAACCGCTATCACTCGAAGACACTTTAACACGAGTTGTTCGCAAAGTCATAAAAAATCTAGAAGCATCTACTTCTTAAGCAAAAACGAGGAAAATTTGATAAGACGTAACTATATATTTATAAAAAACATTAGTTAATCATTTCCTGGATCAATTCATCGGGTGACGAACCAAAAATAAAATACTCACTTTGAAAAATGCTCACGTATCTGGGCTAAAGGGTTAGCTGACGCAGCTCATCGATACTACGCCTTTTCTGTTCGTTAAAACCTACTTACCGATGATAAACCTCATAAGGCATCAGCTCAGAGCTCGTTATATACAGCCCATCTCTAAAAGTAGACGAGGAGATGATGCACAATTAAATTCGCATCTGTTCTCGATTAACGACTCCTTGTTCCGAAAGAAATAGTTCCACCGATCCATCGTCGATGACTACGTAGAACGTCAGTGAAAATCAGCTTGACAACCCATGTTCTTCCTCGACTATAAGAGCTATTGTAAGAATTCAACACACGCATGCTTTTAAGACTCGAAGAGTCATCGAGGCAATTAAATGACATTGTGGTGCGTATGGGATATGAGCCACGACTTCTCGGTTCCTACACTTGGTACCTAAGATTAGATAACATTAATGGTCCAGATTCTAATCTGCGACTAGTACCTAACTGCGGCACGTTACGCATCATCGACGATTCTACCTTTTTCTCTTTCTTCCGTTGCCTCGAACATAGATTACGAATTACTTTTTTGAGCGATAAGTATTAAGGTTCATATAAATAATGTAATACGTTGCATTAATGCTCTTAATTATCGAGCATGCGTGTATGTATACGTGAGGCGAATGAGTAGAGTGTGGATGTTCCGAAGAACGAATGACTTAATAATTTATTTTCGAATTATCGTTGCTCTATACCACCATCCCCATAATGATTATTTATGAAAGTACGTTTGGCATACATGGGCAGTATTTTCGTTAATATTCTTTGGAACTATTTATTTATACGAAAGAAGACACGTTTTATAGTCCGACAATCGCCATTAGTTACTTTTTCAAATGAGCCTCGCAGCAAATGTAGGCAATCGTATTTGTCCTCACGTGTATTTTCATATGATTTTTCCAACCTTTCAAATCTGTTAAGTCGGGGTTAATAATTATATTAATGATACGAACTTAACAGTATGGAAAAATTTGATTACTGGATTTTCTATTTATCTATTACTTTAATTTTTTAGTTACTTCGCGTACTTTCTATATTTATTGAAAAATTTTGAAAAGTTAATGGACCTGTAACATAAGGTGAAAGTGAGATAGAATAGTCTGCACCAAAATTTATATATTCTGTCACTCTGTTTTTTAACAGCAAGGAACACAGTAACGGAAGCTTAGATCTATAAATTAGAAAGAATAGAAATGAAAGGATCGCTGTTTTCTAGCTTCATCCTAAGTGTGTAATTATAATACAAATTTCGTTCTTCCAATCTAAACGATCTTTTACCAGCTCTGCCTCATCTTTTCTTAACAAAGCAAACGAATTCGTAAGCTTTAATCAGAGCTAATTTCGCTCACAAGTTACCAACAAAGAAAGAAAAATCTGCGCCTGACAGGAAAACGAGGTGGAATTAAATCGTCGGATCCTATCGTGCGCGCATACATGCACGGCCCGCCGTACTTCTCGTTCAATTTTCGCACACGAGCAGATGGCGCTTTAAGTCTTAAATCAATTGCCGTCGGCGGTGGGCTAAGGTTGCGCCCAACTACCGGTACTACATAATCACTCGCAAGCGCAGGGCTGCGAAGACGTTAACTTCCTCTTCCTCTCTTTCTCTCTCTCTCTCTCTCTCTCTCTCTCTCTCTCTCTCTCTATCTCTATTTTGCGCTTCCGCGCGATGGCATAGCGCCTCTCGGATTTAATATATCCTAACACACCCGCTGTGTTAATGCGCCGTCAAGTTCTGCCCCTGCTATTGGCACCTCGTGGTCTCTGTCCCTGATGAACGCGTCCGTGCACTCGCTCGATTCGATTCACGCATGCGGCACAAAACGCTCTCAAGCATTTGAACTCACACGAAACTCGCAACTGCGCGGCTATTCGTTTCATTCTCGCATAATCTATGATTCAATTCGTACGCTGGAAAATCGGCGCGAGCATAAAAGTGTATAAATACAATTTTCAGTGATTTCCTTTTATCACAAGCTTATAGCAGGAAGTCGCCTGAGAATTGCACTCAGTTTTTATATGCGTCTGTGTTACACTGGATTCGTATTACACTTTCATAAGAGTCACCTTTGCATAAAACTTCTAAATTTTATAATATTTTTAAGGACAACGATGTAATTTTCTGATCTTTTTAGTTACAACACACAAAAATGTGTATAAATTATTCTTGCATTATAAAATAGTTTAATAATCTCCGTGTATAAGAGAGAGGCGTTTTATTTCCGTTTGTATATTAGGAAAAATATATATTCAACCTTACATATGTTTTTTAAAGTAATTTGGAAAATTTTTAAATCATTAATAATAATTATTTATATTTTGTTATTTAAATAAAAATGCATACGAATATTACAATATAACTATTGCAGTGAAAATGTGATTCAATCCGATTATTTTGTTTTGAGCAAATAGTAAAATTTATTGTGTATATATTCTTTAAAAATATTATCCGAATATTAAAAAGATACTGAGATCTAAATAAAGCAAATACTTGAGATTCAACGAAAAATACATGGGACATATTAATGTACGCTAATATTACATTAGGATGATGAAATATTGCATTATTTCCGTTCAAATTTAATATTAATCAAAGAGAAATATTTCTACCACCAATGCTTCAGAGTTATCAAATTTTTAATAGAATAAATAGTCTGAATATTCGTCTCGCGAATGCACAGGGAAACTCGCTTTTGTTCAGTCGATTTCTTTCTTCTTCTCGGTAACTTTAATAAGCTTTTGCTTCGTTCAGCAACGAATTTCTGGGCGTTTCTACGGCTTTCAGCCTCTATTTACATATATACCGCGCTTCAAATCAAAATCTCCGATACTCACGCTGCGAAATTTTGCGGAGCGATGAACATATTATT
Organism: Platyscapa corneri; assembly: GCA_018907185.1. Lineage (NCBI taxonomy): Eukaryota > Metazoa > Arthropoda > Insecta > Hymenoptera > Agaonidae > Platyscapa > Platyscapa corneri. The sequence goes on from JACCHW010000001.1 coordinate 5,944,836, forward strand.
GAATTTTTTTAAGTCGCGCGCCAGTTGCTTGCACTCCGTTGAGTGTACATGCTACATCGCATTTGAAATGTTATTTTTTTTTCTGCACTTTTGACTCTAATTTTCTGCTATATAAATGCATTTTTGTACAAAACGATACGTTTTAAATAACAAATTTGGAACAATTAAGAGCATGACCCGATTAACGCGAAAAATGAAAAAATAATTATTCAAATGTGAAGAATTAATTTTTCAGATAAAAATCTGAGTTTATAGTATTTTAAAGATAATATAAAGTATGACAATATTAATTTTGCTAAAAATCACCTGTTATATTTACATAAAAGTTTGTATACAAAACATATGCAATTATTTAAAAGCTATTTAATAACTCATAATAATTAAAATTTTAATTGATGACACAATATTAAAAAACACCAAAGATTTGTTTCAAATTTAAAAAAAAAAAAAAAATAATTTTAAAATTAACAATAATTATATATTAAATTATTTATTATTATAGTATATATTATTATTTTTATTTTATATTATTATTATTATTATTTTAATAATAATAATTTTATATATTTTTTTTTTTCAAGTAAAAGCGGGGAAATTAATCATTCACTACAATTATTAATTCTTTCGATACATTAGAGTAATTTTTGAAAAACTTTTGCATCAGCAAATTTGAAAAGCTCTAAATCTTTCTGTAACTTTGGCAGCAACAGATAACGCTTCCTTTACGTTTCGGAAAAACCTGTACTACAAACTAAGGAAAAAACATTTTGTTGAAAGCCTCCTGATTAATCAAGAAAATTTATTCGGTACACTGAACTATTGGCATTAGACGAAGCTAAAATTGGCCAAGAAATTCGCTTTCGTCGCTGAGAGACTTTCTTCAAGTCACCATGCTCGTAATAATCATTGCTGAGTTTCGTTTACTCGCTCAGTAATGCGAGCGAAATGGTCCGTCATCGTCGTCGTCGTCGTCGTCCTTCCAATTATTTGCCACTTAATGATCTAATCGATTGCGTAACCGAACGACAACGAAGCAGCGGTTTCAACGTTACTCGGTGCGTGTTATTAGACGTTGCGTTAGGTCAATCGCTTACCGCATTACGAAAACCGCTGCGTGCGATCACACAATCTTTGATGTGACTGGTTTACCTCTCAACAATTCTACGTGGATATGCATATTTTCTTTATATATTATTTTTTTTAATGGAGGGATGTACGACTCGATCTACTTTTCTTGCATAAATGAAAATAAAGTTATATAGTTATAATTTTTTAGTTATAATTTAATTATGGAAAGTATGTTTTGGTTGATTAAGTTCGTCATCTATATGCTACATTTAATAATATTTAGATAAAATTATGTATTATAAGTACTTTTACTGTTTTTGAGAATGTTTGATATCCATTTCAGGGCATATTTTATATAGACTGTATCTAATGCTATACCTCGAAAAATGCAAGATAACATTTCTTTTCTTATTTAAGATTTTTAGACAAGAAACTTTGAACGAATTTGGTATTGTAAAATTAGTTTAATAAAATATTCTTTTTATATAAAAGCAAAGCATTTATATAAGTTCAAATAATTTGTTCCATACAAAACACTACAAAACACTATATTGAACATGAATTGTTAAAATCAGATCAATTTTTCAACGTACCAATAAACAAAAAGTTTATATTTACATATGTTATAAATTATAAAAACCGAGAAAACAATTAAAATATTTTCTAACCGATATAAAACAAGAATCTTTATTTAAAATTGTAGAATGGTTTGGAAATTATTGTAGATATCCTATTGTTGTATATACTTTCAGTGATTAACTTGAATAATGTAATAAAATATTATTCGTTTTATTAAAATGAATATTAATCAAAATGATAGTTATAATAATAAAAATAATAAACATTTACACAAACTGTTAGTTAAATGCATCTGCTTAGAAGTCATCAAAACTTTGCTGAATGATTACAGCTTAATTTTTGCTATCTTTTCAAGATTTAATAAATGTATAACTTATCTATAGATAGAACAATTTACAATGAAAAAAATTAACTTGAACACGCGTTATATATCTGAATTTATTTCCGAAGTATAGGTTTATATTTCATAAGAGTATTTTCAAAATTTTTAAAACGAATATTCGTTTTTTTTAAATATCCTTTTAAGAAATTATGAAGAAAAAGGAAAAAACTAATTTAAAATATATTAACTTCTGCATAATAAAATTTTTTTTAATTTTTCCACATTAAGATTTCAATTCTTACTGTTCTTACTAGTATTTTTTTAAAGTAATACAATTTTCTTTCTTATCTAGCACAACATTGATAACTAATTATATGATATTAAAAGAAAGTTACTTTTTTAGTGGTTAATAAAGGATATAGATAATTTTGTATTCTAGGAGTAAAATCGACAAAGATTTAATTAAAGTAAAAATTAAATAAAACGGCGAAGAAGGTTACAATCCAATCGAGCTCCATTCAATTTTTTTATTTAAATAAAGTATATATTTTATCACTATCCTAAATGGAAAAGAACTGATAATAGAAAGAAAAAGATTATTACTATGCGTTACATTTTAACGCAAGACACGAAGGATGCGAAATAAATAAGAGACAGAAAATAACGGATGGATTTATTTGCGGTCTTTTCTACTTTCTGTAAGCAGCTTCAAGATAATCGGATATTCCGCAGACTCGCTAATAAAGTCATACTCTCTTTATCTTTACGTCTAGCTAGTCTTATTCTTTCTTTTTATATCCTTTCAACTTTGAACTCGAGTCATATGAAAGTACTCAGGAACAAGATTTAAAAATAGCAATTCACCTCTTTTTTACTCTCCTCTCAGTTTCAACGGAAGCGGATAAAAATATCTCATTTTCAAGGTCTACCCAAGCAGTAGCATACTGGCTTGCTTATTTTTTTACATTCACTCTTGTAGTTGTGTAAAGTTCAGCAGCACCGGTTTATACGTCAAACTTTCGACTATCCATTTTAGAGGTGCTCTAGGGACGCTTATCGCTTTCAAGTGATAAAGCCATCTTTTTTTTCATTTACGCGAGAATGCTTAATTCCTAAATACGATTTTTAGAATAAATACCACAAAGTTGATTAAAATTCAAAGCATTAAATTGCCTGGGATTAAAGCCGATCTTACAGAATCAATATAATAGTAATTAAATTTTACTTTAAAACTCCAAAATATTATTTAATTCATTTTGAAAATTTAATATTTACAATAAACACGATACTCATTTGTATAAAAATATGGAAATTACTTCAACATGTATTCAATATATTATTCACAAATATAATAACGTTAGTACCTCCGATGAATAAACAATTTATTTCATAAAATATAAGTAACTGCATTTAAAATAATATGTTTAAAGTTTATGTTTTTGTTTTAATTCTTCATTATATCTTAAGATACTTTTGTATAAAAACTAATGTCTTTATTTTAATCTTTTGCCATTTCAAGAAAATTTAATTTTATAGATCTACGAAACTACAGTTCTATGTAAGAAAAACAATTTAGTATTGCGTTTTTTATAACTCAACCCAATTCAACAAAAATTACGGATAGAGATGTAACGTATTCAAAATTTGTAATAAACAGAAAATGAAACTAATAAAAAAAGTATTTAGCAATTTTAGATCATGATAATAATGAATTTAAGTAATTTAGTGTAATAAATCAGTATTTATGAGTAATGTTGTAAAATAACTGTTTCGTGAGTTAAATATAATAGATGTCAAAGAGTAATTTCAGCTCAATAAAAGCGATTAGAGTAAATGAGAAGTAAAATTAATGAAATAATAAATTAAATAGCTAAAATGGCACTAATTGTTGCAATTTATTAGCCTAATTAAGTAAGTTAGTATAAGAACGAATGACTTTTATCACAAAGGAATTTATTTGGTGATCATAAAATGACAATAGATTAAAATTGTACATATATACATGTGATTAATATTCATATTAATACTAAAATGTACAAAGTATTCATCAAAAATAAATAATATTAAATACAAATATTAAAAATAGCTTAAATAAAAAATTCATGGGAACTGGTAGTTACATGTTCAGTTCTTGGATGAGTAAATTTTTTTCGTTTGTATTTTTATTTAGAAAATCTCTTTTATCACTAACAACAGGAAACTCGATAAAAAATATATTTAATATTATATTTAATAATTATATTTAATAATTTTTTTTAAAATTATAAAAATACTTATTATTAAACAAAAGTTATTGACTATTTTTTATTTTTTATTTTTATAATATATATTTTATTGTTTAGATAAATATTTATATACACTTTGATATTTATTTCAATCCATATTTTATTAAGAACAACTTATTAATAAATTAATATATGCCAATACAATTAATAGAGTGAAAATATTTGTATAAAAATTATTAAAAAATGGAAAATTTCATGTATATTTTTAAGAAAATTAGTCTCTTAAAAAAATAACATTAGTTTATTTTAAAATCTAAAGATATCATATCTGGAGAAATCGATATTCTATATTTGAATTTGGAATGTTGAAAAGTAATTGCTAGTATTGTAAATATAAATATTATTATCTTAGAATAATGTTACAACATTAATACTATATCCAAACTTTTTAACATAGAATACAGCAATAAATAAGTTTCTTTAGATAAAGAATATCTTTTGTTTTGTATTTAGGATAGATATCGATTAAAAATACAGACGACTTGAATTCCAATAGATCAGACAGATGAAAGTATAAAATAATTTTAAATAACTTGCATATGAAACAAAAAGCTTAAATATTTGAAGTTTGTCTAAAAAGGAATATCAGTTATGGGAAAAAACAAGAATGTCTCGCAAATCTTGTGCGGAATGCGCGCACACGAGCGCACTCGTCAAACTTTTTACCACCTTCTTCTTCCCTTCCGCCTTGACTTGGCAGCAGGCAACACTAAGAATCTTGGAATCGTACGATGAAGACTTTAAGACGGTCACTCGAGCCCTAGCACGGTTAACAGTTATTCATGTGCATGCACTTACACACCGGATGCAAAAATATAAACGAGTAACCGTAAATATTAATTCTATAATTGGCCACGCAAAGTGATTTAAGCAGACCATAAAAGTTGTAGGATATTTATAGCCGCGATGGCGCGTGCGCGCAACCAGACTTACGTACCTCTTGGGCAGGGCCTGTCGAAGTGGGTTACACCCTTATAGATCCGTTATAAGTGCGAGTACATTAGCGGAGGGGAAGGTTAGCGTTGTTGAAGCTGAAGCGCATGTGATTATTGATGTTTTCTCGTTTACTCAGGCCGTATTTATGTTACGTGAAGTGTTTTACGAAAATAAGTTTGCTTGAATATAGCCATGTGCTCAAACTTTGGATTTATAAATACTGCTTTTTCCGTGTCTGCTTATAAGAGAGAATCTACGGTGGTCTATGTTTATGTTTCATAGCTTTTTGTTATGCGTCATGTTCATACTATCATAGCTTGCCAATGCGTTAGATAACACGCTGAACACATTCAATTTTAACTTGAATTCATTATTAAGTAGCAAATTTTTATGCCTTACCATACCAACTACTAATTTGTTATTATATTTGTTATACAAAGCTTAAAAATTTCTCTGATTTTCAAATTCAAACATTTAAAGGCGCAGTTCTTTATTTTTCTAATTATTTCAAACATAATACTTCCAAATTATACTTTTTTCAAATTATTTTTTTCTCTGTTTAAAATCAACTTTATCTAACGTATACTTCATGCCCAACAAATGTTTGTGATTAGAAATAAAAAAAAATAGACAATGCACAGATATAATAAACGAACATATCTATACATAACATAGAACAACGAACCTGTGAATAATATAAATATTTGTTGTTTAAAGTAAAAATTACTTATACAACGCGTGACTCATTCATTCATTTACCTTGAAACTTTTTAGACATACTCTTTAAAAAATATGAACTTTAAAAAATGGAATCTGTGATATTCTTTAAACTCTACTAAATGGAAAGCGAATGAACTGCAATGAATAAACAACTTATTAATTTGCGATGACAAAATCTATAGTTTACCATTAGAGTATTGTTTCTTGGAATATTTTAATACTATATTAGGTTTGATTCTTTAAAAGCGATATTGCATGAATATTAATTTATTATTAACAGAAATCTAATATTTCATGTAGAGTAAACTAATCAATCTTAAAATTAAATTTTCTTACATAAAATTTTATTTCCTAAAACTTTATGATTTCGATGGTATAAATGATAAATACGAAAGATTCTTTAATAATATAATCGCTATAATCTTTTTGTGTTCATATACCTATTGTAGAATCAAAGAAGTTCTATTAAGCTTCATAAGTTATGATTACGTGAAAGTCAATATTTTATAATATCCATTTGCATTTCTTACAGTAAAGATTTTGTCCGTTTTTTTTATCAATTGCATAGTACAAAAATGTTTACAAAGTAATTGCTTTGTAAGTAGCGTATTTATGAGAGCGTGAATATTTTGATTGTAATTATACTATTTATTCCATTAAGTATTATAATGAATATACCAGAATATTTTGTCTCTGTTCTCTAGGGCTGTGAATCTGAAATAAATACGAATGCCAGGTATTCAAAACTTTGCGAATAGAAAAAAGAGAAGAACCGAAAATACGACGAAAGCAAAACTGTGGCTTTTGGTTAGGATTGCAGATGAGTGGATAGTTGTGTCTCGGCTCGACTCTTGGCGTAAAAACCAATGGATCGATTTGGCTGTTACACGCGTAAGTGTGTCGCTACGTCATTGTCGGCTTTATCGTCGTCGCGAAACCATTGCTGCCAACAGCGAGCAACGCCACTGCCATCACCAGGTAATTGAGAGCATTAATATTAAATATTTCGACGACGATAACAAGCGGCAATGACGGCAGCAGCTGCTACACCTACAGGTTGTTGCGCCTCCCGGGCGACCATGCGAATGAGAGAACGACTCTCACGTGTGTTGGTATTACGGGCTTTCGGCCATTCTGGTTTTGTGTCGGCTAAGTCGGCAAACGAGTCACCACTCATTTACATTTTACTCTTAATTGAAGGATTTAGAATGATCTTCAGTTGGACCCTTCGTACGCTCCACTGTGTATTTAGCATGTTTATGTAAGTAATGCACGTATATATAATTCAGGATTTTGCGGGGTATCACACATAAATATATATAATTACAAAATTATTATTGTTCATTATCTATATGAATCTATTTGAATGTATCCTAGATAATTTATATCATTTTATGTCGTAATAATATCCGAAGTTATAAATACAAGGTCTACATAATATTAACGTACCAAGATTTATTTAAAACATTTGTACAGTTCTAGTTTCCAATTGCAATATAAAAAAAAAAATAAATAAATAAATAAAAGCAAACTTATAAATATTGTATTTTTTTGTAAATTTAATAATATCTTATTTGCAAATATTAATATGCTAATTATCAAAGTAGTCGTTGACATATTACAATAATAAGCAATACAAATAAAAGTTTTTATTTCAAGCCATGCAATAAAATTATTTAACGTACAAAATGAAAAATAAATAAACTTCTTAAAATAAAACGCATTCATAGAGTTAATGTAAAAATTTACACTTATTTATAACATTCTAAGCATTTTTTCATTATATTTATGCAATTATAAATAGACAATTGTAATAACGAAGTCATTTGAATAATATCACCGAGTGCATGTGATAACACGTTATGACTTTCCTTGAAAATAATACGTAAAAATTTCGCGGAGCTCATTATTTCATTATTATATGACAAATTTGCAACATCGTAAAATTTTAAATTATTTTTTGAAATTCTATGAACAATCGTGGCAATTAAAGTCACTAAACACTGTGATAAAGCACAATATACATATTAGCATAATTTTAATTAAATAATTTTTTGATTATGACGTAACTATATTTCTTTATGTAAATAGTAAGAACTTTAATAAGTCTTAATGAAATTAGCTATTGTTCTGCATTAATTATAAAATTTAATCTAAATCTATTGATCGATATTTAAAAGTTAATTAAAGAAAGTTATTATAAAAATTACATTGTGAAAACTAGCTTGTAAATTATTATTTATTTATCTTCATTTTATATCATACTTCTTATAATTATTTTATTTTAAAAATAGCATTTAAACTATGAGTATAAGTTTATTATATTATTATAAATATTATTATAATATAACAATATTTCTTATAATTCTTACTATTTATTTATTCTCAGTGACATCTTTAATTATCAATGAGTTAAAATTCAATAAGCAATAATTTATTATCATACCACCCATTTTGTTCTAATAATTCACCTCATTTTCTAACTAGGTTCAATTAAAACAATTGAAAGCTCGGTTCAGCTCGAATCTTCTTCGTTATTAATTTCAAAATAAATTCCTTAAATCTTTTGTACTGTTGAAGTTATTCCAACAATTTCTGCAACGAAAATCAATGGAAACTTCAAGTGCAGCTGATCTTAAATCGATATAAATCGATTAAAATACGCCACAGTTTTCATCATCTAACCGACTCTAATCTAACGATTAATAGCTAAACGATTTGAATAGTATATATACGTAAGCTCTGAAAGAGACATCTTGCGGTTAACACGAGTGCTACTTGGTTGATAAATGATAACGAGTACCAGGGCGATTGAGGCAATTTTTCGCTCCAATGATTATATTCCCCAGCGCTTTTTTTCTTTCATTCGGCTTTGACCGTCCAATCGATGGTGGCATCCCACTCCCCGAGCTAACGAGTTCTTAACGAGGCGAAGTATGCAATTAAGTTTAATTCTCAGCGCAACTCATCACCGGGTTTTTTAGTTATGAAGAAAGTTTTATAGAAGGGATTCTGAAAATTAATATGTCATACATAGCGTATAATGCGACTGAATACAGTTGAGTTTGCAGAATAATAATTTGCCGAAAGCTTTTTTGGAATTCTTTCAATCAATAAGAAATGAAGGTTTTGCTTCACCTACCAACGTACAGCTTTCTTGCATGTTACAAACGAAAAAGTCCAATGTTAAGAGCTGTATTCTGTCTTTTAAAAACAACTAATTTTATAGTATTTTCGTACCGATTATAAGTTTCTATCTTCTTTTATCAGAATATTACAACGAATTTTAAGATTTTTTAAAAATTTTTAGGTGGAAAAACATAATTACATTTTACTATTCAAAAATTAAATTTACGACAGACATTACATTGTTTTTGGGCTGCAGTACAGCATTAAATAAATCAGAGCAAAAAGTGTCGTAATAGTTCATAACTTTAGCACAATGGCTGATAACAGACTTCGGTGTGTTTCTGGTGCCAGTAGTGCGGATTTCAATTAACAGCTAACCAACGAAATATGGTCATAGAATTGCAGCTGTATCTTGTCTTTCGCTTCCTGTGCCTGAAGAGTTAGATGGCGAGCTAAGGGTGGGAGGACTTGAATTTACAGTTCTACACAACAATGACGACGCTACGCTTCACTAAAAACGACGACTATATTGGATTTCTCCTCCTGAAATCATACAAACAACGCGCCACATGTAAATCTTTTCTCAATTCATCTTCATTAGAAGTAAATATGAGTCTGCAGTCGGTGGAAGTTTATCAGGATCCAATGACGAAACAATATATACATGTTTATCAAACTTTTCCGCTTAACGATGACAAGAGTTTTTCGTTTGCTAACTCGGAGATATGATTTATTTAAGGACAAACAGTATTCTTGTAATATTATCAGGAAAATTTTGGGATCGTTTTCAAAGCTATACTTATACTCATAACGAATCTTTTTCAGGTCCGGAAAATCATGAACTTATGTAGAGGAGATCAATAAAAATCTCTATAGTCTCTTAATAATTTCTCAATAATTCGCAAATACATTAATAATCCCCTGCACTCGTGAAAAAACGCAGAAAATAGACGCCGGTATTTATTTCCGTAAAACTAAAAGAACGCATAATGATAATACCTGCATGCACACAAGCGCATCGCAAAAGATAAAATTGTGGGATCGACAAAGAAGCGATCGCGTCGTTCCGCAGCCTGACTCTGCCTCTTTTACTGTATGCATGGGAAGTTACATTGTGCCGTGACATCATATCCGGAATCAATTAAGCGACGCCTGGCGTCAACAGCGATGCCTCATAGATAGTGGGAGAGCTAGGTCTTTAGGTTGATAGGTGTATGGATCAACAAAGGCGGAAGCAGTAGCGGCGATTTTTAATTCGCCATCAATATTACGTAAAATTCGTGATACTACGTTACTGCATAACCAGCGAATCTTTATATCCTTCTTTGCAACTTTATCGGCGTGCTATGAGTACTGTAAATCTGATTTTTAATTCTATTATAATCTACTTACGCGTCTTCTGTTATTTGATAAAACTCATTTACGCAATAAAATTCTATTTTGGTATCATGTGCAGGGATTTTTAAGCTTTTCTACCTTTTAGTTTAGTAAAGAGCTACGAATAAAAAGTCCATTATGTAGGTTTTACTTTCATTTTTTTTTATTCTCAGAGGAAATACTTTTTTTAATTTGAGAAAAAATAATATTTTTTTGTTTATTGTGTAAATTTAAGTATACCCTGACCTTAAACTGTATAATTATCAAATTTAATTGAAAAACTAGAAAATTTCTCAAAAATTTATTATATAAAAAGTACTCACAAAATAATAGTGAAATATCAATAATCATAGTTCATTGTATCAAACCCACCTGTAACAAATAAATAATAAATTTTTATTAAAATTTGATTTTCGGTAAAATTCAAGTAATAGTAAATTCAATGAAATATTCCAAAAAATGTTTACAAAGTTATTTATGAATTAAAATATAATTTACAATTAACACATTCATAAAACTATGTAATAAATATATTCTCAAAGACGATTACAAATCATTAGTGATATACTTAAATTAGACATTTATTATTTTAAAATAATTAAAATTAAGGAATTATTATATGTAATGTTTTCTATATTAAACATTTCAACTTAAATTATAAATATAAATTCAAATTTAATTCAGATACCAATTTAAAAAAATAACCTAAATATAATTAACATTTTCTTTCCACTCTATGATTCAATTTATAAACTTTTCCAAAAGTTAATAAAACTTCTCTTTCGTGTCCATTATATATGCTAAACGTTTATATTGAAGAAAAAACATTATTCAAGCTTAAAATTCGTTTGGTCCTGAGATTACCATTGTTTGACTTATCAGTAAAGCTCTAAATACTACGTACTTAGTACACTGAAAAATGAAAGGATAAAATATAGGTTTATAATATAGATAAAATATAATTTATAATAACAAAAATAACAACTGTGAATCTGTATATAAAATTTACTAGATTAATTAAATTATCTATAATATACATCTTTTTTTTTTTTTTATTATAATAATAGTGTTCCCTTCAATATGATTACTAAAGATCGAAATTTTTTAGTAGGTTTAAATCTTTCAAGTAATGGAAAATTTAACTCTTCATATCGACAGTAACAAAAAGGCTAAAATATTTCTTTTTTAAAACAATGTTCCTATCTTAAGTTTAAATAATATTCAAAAAAAACGCGTGCAATAATAATTTTAATATGTTAATAGATTTGACTTTCTTCTGCAAATGTTTACTTTTCAAACTGTAATGTATAAAAATCTTTAAAAAAAATATGAATAATAATGTGACAGAATTATTAATAAAATTTATTGTTGATCATAACACTGTTAAACTCTGAATTTTTATATAAAACTTCACTATATTAGTATATAATTATTATTATTCACTATATCTAAACAAAATTTGATTAACTCATAAGATTTAATTCTGCACAATGAAAAGTAAAAAATACGATATCTGATTTTATTAGAAAAATGTATGGATTGGTAAATCAAATTTATCAATAATCTAGAATAAATTTAACATTTATATTATCATTTTACTGGAAAATGTCCTTTAGAAGCTTAGAGTTAAAATGTACATAGTTCTTCACTAACTATGGATTCGATGCAAATATTATTTCTTTTTCTAAAAACTCATTTGGACAGAGTGATTGAGAGTTTCATAATTAATTCTAATCTGCTTGAAAGATGCGAAACTAGATTTAGTAGCTTTGCAGATGAACGATTAAGATATCGCACAAAATTTGAAAGGTCTCTAAATCTAAAATACTTTCCTCAAATTATTACAAAGATCACTATATTATAAATTATTAAATAATATTTATATTAGTTTTTTAAAATTCAATTAGGTTACTTGTCAATAATAAAGACGTCAGTCATTGAGCAATACTTGTTACATATTAATAGTTTTATCGCTTTGTTCTAATCGTCAACGCAATATAAAGTATATGTACAAGTAGTATCTATTATTAATTATTTTTCTTTGCATTAAGATACTTAAAGGATGATATAACAATCAATTATTAAACAATAGGAAACAAGCATAGAAAAAGAGAGAACATGCGCAAAAGATGAAGAAAATGTGACAGCCTATGATCATAACTCATCAGAGATGTACTCTTTCGTCCTTTCACGCTTACCGGAAATTGCGAAATGGCGTTACTTTCCTGCCATCCGCTACTACTACCGGTACTGCCACCACTGGGTCGAGTACACCACCGAGTCTATTTCCGTGAATTAGGCAACTCTGCTACTCGATAAGAATATATTCCCTAGTACAGCAGAACGATACCGTTAAGGAACAGGAAAAGGAAATTACGTTTTGTGTGAATGTTCACTTAAATTTGTCAACAGTTGACTTCTACCCTCGCCATTATCAATAGAACCCTTAAAGTTATAAATTTTTTTACTGTCCTAATTATACCACAGATATTTGTAAGCACTTACTTGTTTCGTGAGTTTTTGGAAACAGTGATAAAATGAAAGAAGCTCTTAATTAAACCAAAATTAACATCTATGTTTAAATAATTCAAGATTAATATAATTTTAAAAAGATAAATAAATTATAATTCAATATTCCAGATATAAATATTTATCGATTTAATAATTGTAAAATTCATTTTTGGCAATGGAATGAATTATTCAATTTGAAATTTCTAAAGGAAAGTATGGTAAACTGTTTAAAAGTAAAATTTTTATGTTAAAATGTTCTTCTATTCTAATCAGTATTAATAGCCCAAGTAAAATCATTCGCAATTATTATGATATATGAAATAATTAATATCCTAAGTAAATCCTTTCTCAGGTTTTTGCAAAAAAATTAATTTTTACTATAAATTCAATAATTTAATAAAAATATGATATATGTACATATATATACATATATATATATTTATATTAAAAATATGTTATTAAAGATGTAAACAAAAAAATGTTTATTTATATTATGCGATTGTTATAAAAATTGATATAGTATTTATGTATTTTTATATCCATACCTGCTGTGTAAAAATAAAATGTAGTTAAGAATATTTTTTATTTAAAAAATTAGTCTAATTTTATTGAATAATAAAAAATTATTGAAATGTAAATTATTGGATTGGTATTTTAAAACGGAATGCTTTTAATGCGTTAAACCGAATTTCACGAACATTGTACTCTAGGTGTGGTCGTCGATAGTCAAATGCGAAACTAATTAAAGCTGGTGTACTGATATTACGATCATTCCCAAATAGCCTACGTTTTCATTTGAGTTTTAATTGGTAATCATCCAAACTGCGCATGTTTCCTGATAGAAATAACCTAATTCTATTATATTATTTAAGACTATTTTACAATTTCCGTGTATACTTTGTAGTTGGACTTCTTTTGGTTCAACTATCGAAAGATTTGCTTTAAAGAATTATAAACAATTAATTTTATAGATTATTTTATAGTTTTAAAAAAACAGGATATACAACACTAATACGGTAACATTTATATCACGATAATAAGTAGCTCGTAGTTTTAAATTATATTTGAAAGGTTACACATATTTCATCAAAAACTCTTACTAAATTAAAAAATTTTTTTTGTATTTTTAACGATTTTCGACAAAGTACTTGTCAAAAATGAAAAATGTACTTCTAAGCCACTGGAAATGTTTCCTACGTTTCCTATGACAGCTGTAATTAGGTACTCGAAAGTGCAATTTTATACATCTCAATACTGTTCGAAAAGCTAATGATCACGAGTGAAATCAATCAAATTGAATTTTGGTATATAAAATATTTGAATAAGTAAACGTGTTCATCAAGAAAGATAGAAATAACGAGAAAATTTGAATTATTAATTATGAAAAGTTTGATTAAGGCTGTATTAGGTAAGTAAGATAATTAATTGCTTGCTTATTAGATTATGATCTTGATAAGAATTGAACTTTAACACTTTTACTGCAAATAACTTTTTTGATAAGAAAAAAGTATTCACAAGGATATTTTTCAAAAGAAGAATATACTTTTTCTCATAAAGAAATTATGTAAATAAAAGTGAGTGATAGATTTTCACAAATAACTTTTAGAAATTTTCAGAATAGACGTAAAAATATAACGCTTAGCCGCATAAAAAATAGTTTTCAACTAAAGTGGAGCATTTCTTTGAGCGTAAATACGAAATAAAAGCAACGAACAATGCGAACATGATCAGGTTACAAAAGAGAGTAAACGAAAGAAATGCAACACGTGCATAGACGTACAAGAGCCCAGAGGAAGGAAGTTTCCCAGCCTCGTCCACATCCACGTCCAGCAAATGTATGGACTCGGCAGTATTTCCTAATGACTGTCGGTGCTGCCGCATGCGCTACATACACTATACAGTGCGAGTAGGAAGTTCCGAGAGCGAGGCGACGAGTCGGCGCAGAGCGGAAAGAGTGGGAGGACAAGGATAGACAATAATCCAGGCGCGCTCTCTCCCTCTCTCTCTCTCTCTCTCTCTCCGACTCACTCGTTCGGATGGTCGATACGTCGACGTACTAATGACCCGTACGGAAAGCCGAGCCAGAGCTCGCAGACTGTTGGCTAGACGCGATGGCACCGCACGCGTCCCCTTGCTCTAGCTCTCTCGTTCCTGAGCCGCACGCGCGCAGCGGTTTCTGCCTCAATTATAAATTGAATTACACCTTGGCTCTCTCGTAAAATGACTCTCCCCGCATTTCATCCCCTGTGCGCGCTGTTACGTGCGTGTGCGCGAATTTACTTTTCCACCTTCCCCCTCAGAACTCATGCGCACGCGAGGAGAGCCAAATCGATTTGTGCTCCGGGGATAAAGATAGAGAGAGAGAGAGAGAGAGAGCGAGAAAGAAAGAAAGAGAGAAGAGAGAGAGGGAAAGCTGCGAAGCGCAGGGGGCAACTGCGAAATTGAGGCTACTATGGCATGGAATATATGGGGACGAAAAATGCTAGATCTTTCTGTTGCGATAACTGCAAGACCAGTTGCTGCCGAGTTGCGGAGATGAAGGACTTTTAGTTCATATGTGTTTTCCAAACTTAGATGTTGTTTCCGTTTTTGCTCTCTGATTAACTCAAGAGAATTTAAAATATTTTTGAGAGAAAATAAGATAAGCTAGTTTCAAAGCGAATTTTCATGACTCGGAGGTAAAGTATTGGAGTAAATCGCCATTACTGTTAGTTTTTTTTAATATTTTTATCAAACATTTATTAAATATATAAAATGATATTTCTGATCTTTGCATTTCAATGAATATATAATCAATTACTAAAATTTTTTAATTACTGATAAAATGTATGCAGTGCAAAAATGTTTAAATGTTTGCATCGATTAAGTCGGTAATGCTAGGTTATCCAGTAAATAGATAAATATGAGATAAAAAATTTTCATCTAGTAAATTATTTAAGAAATTTTCTTCATTCATTAAAATTCACTCCGTTCTTTAAATTCCCAATATCGCGCTGGATTTTCTTATAATTAAGACTGTCACTGAACTTATCAAATGTACGGGATGATCTAAGAAGCGCTAGAAGAGTTTAGTGAGCTTTTTTACCGAATTTTAAGTGAATAGACAGTTAGTCGGACTCGCTAGTTAAAAATTGTCTTATCGATTTTATATAAATGCATTTTGAATTTTATAAAATAAGACGGACACTTTATTTTAAAAATAATCTAGTTATTATCAAAAATCCGTTGAGATAAGATGGTTGATTAAGCATTTAGTTATGAAATAATGTTTTGCTAATAAAGATTTAAAGATAAAATAAAAATATTAAAAAAATTGTTTTTATAAAATGATTAAAATTGAATAAATTTAAAAAATATTGTAAATAAGATTTTCGCAAACCGGTTGTATTTTTCCTTGTTAAATTGATAATCGCACGAACAAATGAATTATTTACAGAAAAATACCTTAATATTTTTATAACACATAATAATTAAAAAAAAAAAAGTGGTTCCAAAATTAACTCATAAAATTTATTATTCATTTAAGTAGAAAATTTTATTGTTAAAAAAGTGAAATGCTTTTCAACCGCTAAAATTTAGCAACGAATAATTTTATAAAATTGAAAAAATCTTCTACCTAGAGAGTATTTCAAATTCAAATTTCTGTTTTAATCAGTATAAAATATTATATAAATGTTATAAATATTATATAAATGTTAAAAAGAAACGAGAAACTTTTATCTACCTTTTCGATTTAGAATCATGTAAATTTTAATAATTAAATAGAAAAAAACATTACAAAAACTAAAGGTAAGTGGATTTTTATAACTTTATGCTAACGTTATTTAAATTTTAACAATATTTGTTCACGAGTATTACAATATTTTACTTAATTTACAAGTCGAAAGAAAATCAAAATGACAGTCGACTTATTGTGTATTTGATTTAATCTGATGATAGTAAGACAATAAGTCGGTAAGCAAACTATCTTAAACTGTTTTAATATTCGTTAATAGTGCAATATTTTTTATAGCTATAATTTATTATCTATGAAAGATCATCATTATAATAATTAGTAAAATTATAAAACAATTCCTCTTTTTTTATATCGATTAGTAATTTATGAAAAAACTAATAGTATATTCTTCAAAAACTACTTATTTAAAATCAAAGGACCATACTTTATTCCAAACTTTTTTTTAAAAATAATACACCAAATAAAATTTATTTAGGATTACACAATATTTAATATAGGATAAACATTCATACATATGTTCTCAACAGTCTATCTTTTACAAAACCTATTTATCACGCGCAAGCGCACATACATACCATACACTTGAATAAATAAAAATATATATATATATATAGATATATATATAACACCGCCTCACCATATTTCTGAATTCTCTATATCCTACATCTTACCTTCTCATTTTACTCTGATATTTCAGCGGTTTACCGCAGAAAGATAGGCAAGAGAGGACTAAAATGGTCAATGCACGAGTCATAAATGAGAACGAACTTGAAAAATGACTTCTCAAGCTTATGCGCAAACGAAAGTCAGAGAAACAAATAGTCAATGAGATAGATAAAATAAGAAAAAAAAGGAATAGTTGAAAATTATTATGTCATGTAATCAGAATACAAAAAATTTAAAAGACATCATCCTTAAGAAAATATGTAATATCTCATTGGACAATATTTTATGCGTAACAGATTTTTTATTATTTTTATTATTTTTTTAATAAATATTTTATTTTTTAAATTAACAAAAAATAAAATTAATTATTTTTATACTTCATTTTCATGAATTTTGTAAACATCATATTTATCATAAGAAAGTATAGAAAATCTAAGAACAATATTTTAAATTTAGTATCAAATTTAAATACAAGTTCTAAAAACACTTTAAAATTTAATTACTAATATCTAAATATACTATCTAACAATTTACTATTGTTTACTATAAGTATACTATAATAATAATAAAATTTATCATTATTTGTTAAGCAAACATTTATTTATCATAAACTATGCATTCTCAACAGGAATAGATGCTTGAAAACTTTTAATGAAATATTTAAAATTATTTGATTAATAATATTAATAATAATAATGTATACAAAAATTTATATTTGATTTTTTTGCACAATGCTTTTGGGGTAGACTATATTTGTAGTGCAAATACTTTTTATTGTTTTAATACCTTATAATTACCTGTTTACAATTTCATTATAATTGTACTTCAAAACTTTATTTATTCACATTAAGTTGTTTATTTTATATATGGTTAACTATGCGCATACAATTGCATCTCAATTTATATGCTGATTCTCATTATCCAAGATTGTTACGGCCATATTAATAAACCATTTATCTTTCTATGTATATACATTTCTCTTCGTCTATGCCACTGTCTCTATTTATTTTTGTATCTCTCTCTCTCTCTCTCTCTCTTTCTCTCTCAATTTCTCTGCTTTCTGAACAAACTAAATTGTGCATTTAGAAACACCAGGACGTCGTCGGCTGCTGCAATCGTTTGAAAAATCGGAAAGATGGTAAATCATGTAAACTGAGTGTTAAATCGTAAAGTTCAACGCTGATACTCACACGCGAATGTCACATACATAGTAATCTGCTTATACACAAACATTAAAAACAAAATACGAAGAAACTTCAGTTCAGCCCGATGAGATACTTCCATTTATGAGTTTATAGTAGTTGTGCGTACGATATCGTGGAAGTATAAAAGGAGAGGGTTAGACTCGTAGATCAAATCGCCTGAGCGAGATCGCGGATGTTTAATTTCTTATGAGCGATTTGTTACGGAGAAAAGAAATGAAAGAGTGAGGAGAAAGAAGTGAGAGAAACCACGTGCTACGTGTGAAAAATTTCACTTATAGAAAGTTTCTTGAATTTATAGATTTGCTTGGATTATTATTGATTTAAGGAAAATAAATAGATAAAGAAATAGATTTAAGTTTCGAGAGTATTATGATATAAATTTTATTCAAAGTCATTTGTACAAAAAATTAAAATGAAATTCGTTAGAAAATTCAGAGATATCAAAATAAAATTTCCTTAAAATTATTACCAATTTTTATTCCAATCTTATTTTAAGACATAATATTTTATTTACTGTGCATTTCCACAGTTCTCTTCTTACGTGCGAGTAGATAAATTTAACGAGAATCCTTCAATGTATTGTTCTGAATTACGCTTACTTTATGTATGTATTGATTATTTAAGATAACGCATTGTATTAATATGCAGTTAATTTTTAAGTATTTCTAAATTAATTCTTTATTAAAATTTTGCTATTGTATCATTGGGTTATTTATACAACAGTTTTATATACAGAATTTCAAAGTATAAAACTTGAAGGATAGATACGTAGTGAAAAATAAAGTCAGTAATTGCATATTAATTTACAGTTATATAATTTCAATTAAGAATAAATGCTGTGAAAATAGATCGCTATAATGAAAATTTTTATAAAAATCAGATGAGAACATCTTGATGATAACTTTATTTAAAAAAAATATTTTTTAATATTAAGTTTTTTTGATAATATTTCAGATATTGATAACATTTTTAAGTTTAAAGTGTTTTAATACTACTATTGAAATATGTAATTATTTGTATTTGAATTTATTTTTTTCTGTACAAGATTAACATAAAATACTACTGACTTTAGAATATAAATAATTGTATTGGAATTAATTTACATACCGAGTGAATCTCAAATTAATAAGCAAAATGATTTTAATAACACTCTGAATTTGAAATTTAATTTAAATTCATGTTTCATATAAATTTTTCCACTACCAAATAAAACTAATAGTGTTAAGAAGATATTTAGTATTTTTAAAACATATGGAAGTAATAAAGTTGTAATAAACTTAAATTTATTTGATTGTATTTGATATCTCTTTATTTATCAATTCTCTTTTTGAAAAAACTGCTTTCTAAAACTTTTGAAAATAATTCAAGAACATTACTTGAGAGATTCAAATTAAGTAATATAAATAGAAAAGAACAATAATTAAAGAACGCGAAAATGTAAAGATTCAGTTTCGTATTCAATCAGCAAATGCAAAGAACAAGCTGGGATAACTATGGGTACTTCCAAAACGAGAATTATCTGTCCTTCTATCCACCGAAATCCAGCGCATTCGGTGGAAATTCAGTGAACAAAAAAGGCAGAGACCGAATGCAAAGCCGAGTGAAGGAATTTAACGCGTCCGCATTCGTTGAGTGAATCGATCGCCCGTGACGACGCGTGGCTAGAGCCCCAATAAATTGTTTCGCCATTGCTCTCGGCTCCTCTTGTGACAAATTTCGCGGACAGCGAAAGAACAAGAGAATGGGAACAAAGCCCCTGGCATGTATAAATCATAGGCTGGGGCTTCCTATGAGCTGCGCAGTAGCTTATCATAGCAGTTGCATCGGCCTGAGCGAATGCTAAAATGCACCGTAGGACGGTGCATTTTAATATCCGTAAGGGCGAGTGCAGGTCTGCAGATGGACTTTCATTTTTACTCCTGTGAATTGTTTGAAAGCCGATCTCCGGTTTCACGTAATATCGTCGACAATTTCTAAGGAGCTTCTGTTAAAACTTCGTTATTTACTTTGGAAAGCGAATATTTTGCGCTTCTTATAGATTTAATTTCCGTACGTGCAAGAATAAACACGAGCGGTGATAATTCCGTGACGCTCATCCTTGAATTATGAAAATAACGAGACTTTTGTTTGAGAAATAAAGTAATGTATTGTTCTGCACTCGCGAAAAATGGAATTGTGTCAAATACGACACAAAATACATTCAACAATTTTAATTTATATGAAAAAGATACTTTCACAACGTAATTCAACGAGTGAGTTGTAATACAATTAATGATGCCATGATTTTAGCGAATTTTAAAAGGGAACATCATTTTTTACAAATGAGCACGACAAGTTGAATTTGTTTTGCTAGTACCACGAATAAACTTATTTTAATTGTATGTTCATCAATAGAAATTCATAGATTCTCTCGAGTTATATCACACAATAAGTGCAAAATGAATTAAGAATTTGATGAATTTTTACATTTTTCAGTATAAGAAATTTAAAGAAATAAAATTTAAAACAAATCGTTGATAGGAAAACACGAGTAGAACAATTATTTTTCTTATTTTACTTGTACGAACTTCAATCAAAATTATCGTGAAAACTCATTGTCAGAATAGACAGGTGGCGACAAAAGTTTTATATTTTTTTTTTCAATGGTATTGTTTTCAGTCTAAATTACGTTTTTCTACCTGGACAATTGCTATAGCTTACGAAGTAAACTACACTATTCTATTTTTATTTTGTCTTTTTTCTCTTATCCTATTTTTATATATCATCTATGAACTCTGTGTGCTATAAATCATTTTTTCTATTATATTATATTTATACTTCCAATTCATCATTATTGTCAAATTATTATTTAAAAGATATTTGGAACTCTTAATTTTTTCATCTCAATAACATACACAATATTCCTTTTCTAAAATACATTTCGAAAATTTAGATTTTAAAAGTGACGCTTTTATTTATTATTTTATAGAGCCTCATCTACCTTCATTTCACTCTAATAAAGTTTTACACTTCGTAATTTTATTATTTAACTATATATAAAAAATTTTATCTTATAATTATCTAATTTTCTATATTTTTCAAAATACTCAATATCTTTTGTATGCCAAGGATTTTTGCAATTACAAATTCATAATAATTTTATACTTTTTTCGTATATTTTATAAAGCTTCCTACATAGTATCCATACTATTTTCGAAAAGTTTTTTATTAAATTTTTTATGCAGATCTAGTTTGTAAAGAATTAATTGTTGATGAACTAAAAACGTGCTTCTGTCAGAGATAAATTTTCATTTTTACTACGTATTATGACACCAAGGTATTAAAAATATATAATTCAAACATTATTCGTAACTTTAATATTCATATATTCATAGTACATTTGTAAAATTTCTGTTGACAAATATTTTTGTTTTATTAATTATAATTGAATATCAGCAATTTGTCAATACTTAAAAGATATCCCTACTGAATTTAAATCAAGTAAACAAACTAGATTTTACAACTTAGTATCAAGCTAATAGCACTTTCAAAAACTCAAATGAGTATAAAAGCTGCTAAAGCGTAGCTTTGCGTTAATTCATGATGTGTATCGAATACTTTTGATGAATTATTTACTACTCTTAGCTACTCAAACGCTATGCCACAACTGCTATTCTTACATATTGCTCTTACCTTATTTAAACTTAATTTTTCGTTAATCTTAGTCAAAATAAAGCTGACATATTTTAGATTTTTTTAACAGAATGATACAATGCGTCGAAAATTCATATAATTGATGGCATTTCGCTAAACTATTAGTTTTCTTTAACATGTATCAAGTTGAATATTACATTGACAAGCTCTGTTAGTTTCTTCATAATTGAGTTACATCAAAGACAGAGACATTGATGAAATTATAAGCACCTGAGCTTAAAAACATGACAAAAAATTGAAAGTCTACCTTTTTCTACCGTTAAGTTATTAAATTAAAATACTTTCAAATATAAATACAAATAATTTTGAAACTATAAAAGTGTAATCTTTTTCTATAATATGTCGAACATACAAATTAACCAACAAGACCTAGCAAAATGAAATCGTGCTACAAACATTTAATCTTCTATCTCTCTTTTTCTATTCTTTCCTTTATATGCTCCATCTCCGTCGATATTTCTCGTTAATCCGTGAGTTCCGCTTCGATTCCCGAGAGCTAAGCCAGGCAGGCCCGTCCATTAGAGATTCGGTGAAAGATGGATCGAGCGCCTACAGTGGGGGACGAAAAGCGTATATTAGGTGTAAGTGTATGTGAGTGCACATCCACGAAGTACATGCATGATGCAATTTTCTCGGGGTGCATGCACGCGTCCGGAAAATCCTTTACGATCGCGCGTTTCATTTTTCTTTTTCATGGCTTTCGCTTCTTTCTTTTTTCTTTCTTTTTTTGTAACTGCCACTATACGTCGTATGAGACATTTTTATGCACGTACGTGTGGTAGCGTACACTAAGGAAAGAAAGTAAGACGTATTACTAAGAACAAGAGTTACATTTTTAGTTGATATTCTAGTTTCAAAAATTAACACTATTCCGTTATTTTATAAAAGAAATTACATATTAACTGGCGTATGAGTAAAAAAACATTTTTTTGAGACTTAATTAATGTTAAAGGTATTAATGAGATTTTCTACGCAGTATACAATATGCAAGAGTTTCTACTTCATTGTCAGCCTTTTGGATTCTCTCATTTTGAAATACTCTTAAAAAAACTTGTTTTCTATCATAACACTTATAACACTTTCCAATGCTAAAAATTTTATGTTCATTTAAAAGATTTGCAAATTTGGAATTTTTAAGTAAAAGTATACAAGAATAAATAATAAACTTGTTTATATGTACTTAAAATAAAATAACTTACACCTGTCTCGAACCTGAACTCTCGTTAATTCAACAAATTCTTTAATGACATCTTGCTATAACCTGTAAAATTGAGTTGTATCTCATGAATCCATTATTCGGTGTTTAAGAGTTTATTCATTATGTCAAAATCATGCTCAGCTATTTGGATAATTCTGAATTACTCAGTCATTTATAAAGAGCAGCAATAACATATATCTATTTAACATGATTAAGAGAATGTACAATCTCTTCTACATATGTACAAATAGGTAAATAAATAAAACAGTTTTGTTACTACGCCGAAAAAAAGGGAAGAGAAATGAGACAGACATCTAAATACAGACAGAGAGAGAGAGAGAGAGAGAGAGAGAGAGAGAAAAGCGAAGAACTCGACAAGGTTCCATGATTTATGTCTTGCTGGAGTACTGATACAATGGGAGAACAATGAAGGTGTGCACCCCTTATTTCACTCTCTCCCTCTGTACTATCTATTTTTCCTTTTTCTCAGTCTCTTCTCTGCTCCTATTTCTCTCTTTTTCTTTGTATTTTCCTATCTCTTATTACTCATGTAGTTTTCTCACTTTTTCAGTAGAGATAGTTTCCAAATTCTTAAGTTCGTCAAATTAAAAAGAAAAAGAATCTTTCAATAGTTCTATTAAGTTGTTAATTTAATCTATATCATCATTCTATATGTAGCAATTTATTTATAATTATGTATTATGTAAAAAAACGTATATAGACGTATGTAAGCGTCTTATATTTATTTATAAATTCACTCTTGAAGATTTTAATTTTCATAAAATTATTAAGTAGTAGATAATAATATTTACATTAAAAAATCTAAATAAAACAGTTATATATTCAACATATTAAACATTTTATCTAAACTAATCATCCCAATTATTTATGAAATATATTAAAAATATATTATTATTATTACAAAAAATAATAATAAACTCTTCTGTTTCTAAAAAATTATAATACATAAATTTCTAAATTAACGCCATCTTGGCCTTAAAAACATTATTACTTTAGAGCATGTTCAATATATATTATAGATAACACATTAATTATAGAACAAGAAGAAGGGTCAAAGGTTTTATACTCAGCTAAGGCAGATGTCATCTTTTGCTTCAAGCTTTCTACTCACCAACGATTGTCTTAATTCATTATATATTCCCGATTCCATTCGAGCCTCCAATGTACACAAGCGTATAGCTGATTAAGTTTCTTGGTGAATCGATTTTCAAACTCATTTTTCAGTATTACTTGTCAAAATAAATATGCTTCAATAAGATTTCATAAAAATCGTTTTTATATAAGATTTTATATAAGATTGAGTTTTCGTTTGGAAAATTATGTTTGAATCGTTCATTTTTTAGAATAAAGCTGTGTGTGAATTGTTAAAAATTTTTATGAAATAATCTGTTTATTTTTCATTTACTTTTAAGAAATAATAACATTATTTTATTTTATAGTATAATTATACGAAATAGATATCAGCTGTATAATCGGACTTATTTACACTGTGTATAATATATCTCGTCAATATTAAATTATTAAATCGAACAAATTAATAACTATTGTATGCATCCAAATATTGTAATTTTTATTTTATGTGAATAATCATATTATTAATTTCATATATCTATAATAGAATAGCTACTTAATAGCTAATAAAATCTAAAATCCGTCTACAAAATAATAAAATATTAATCTTTTAGTAATATGTGAAGTGATAAATGCAGAAATTATATTTGTTTATAATGTGCATTAGATAATGTAAATATTTATTAGGTAAACTATAACCTCCTAATTATTCAATTTTATTTTATATCTCATTAGAATAATATTGAGAAAAAGTATAAATTATAATATTTCTAATGAATATTATTTCCACGAAAAATCTGAATTATTTGAATACAGAGCAAAAAGTATTTAATTTTTCATACCATTTGATTGTATAATAAATCATAATATATTCTATTCTTAAAAGGAGCATCCTCGGATTTTGATAAAACAATGAGAATTTATCCCACTAGTTTTTGCAAAAATTAAGAAAAAAGCGAATGGGACACTCGGGCATATGTGACACGTAAATTACCACATGAAAACCAAGATATACGTCTTCCTCCTTGTTTTTCCCCAAAAAGCAGACCATTAGCCATCCACTTACAAGTAGGTCAACGCTATAATTTGAACCTCCGCTCTCCATCCCCACGACGCTCTCGTATGACGACAGCGAGAAATTTGAGCTCGAGATCATAGCGAGACTTCCCTCTTAACATTGCCAAGGCCCATGACTTCTCCCATTCTTGCGTGTGTATCAACTATACGGATACAAAAGGGCACTGGCGCTCAAGGGCGCGCGCACCAAACCGTTATGCGACGTCACAGCCCACCTAACACACAGCGCGCACCTGTTAGACCTACTGCAGTTTATTATAAAACCATCCACCTGTCCTACCATCCTTTGTCCCACTCCCTCCTTTTGTCTCTATGTTTTTATTATCATGAAACGACTGCACACCATTGGCTTTTTATTTAGGTGGGAACCTCGAAAGTCAGCCATTGTCTGCTATTGTATGCGGATGTATGAGTGAGAGACTTATTATTTTGTGTTGCATAGGGGATAAAGGCGAACAGTAAGTTGTCGGTACCAGCTAACTTACGCTCGAGTAAATAAGTGTAAACTCGTACGCGCGTGCGTTTCTTTGTCGAAATAAGTATAGAAGGCAGAGCATTTCCTGGTGCAAAGCTTTAGGCGATTGAGGCTAATTTTCAAGTGGTTTGTTTGATGGGATTTATTAGACTGTGCTAAATTTTAATTAAGTATTAGGTATTACTAAGACTGATACATGTATTCCTCAAATACTTTATGCAATCCAAATATGTCATCGAAATGTTCAGCATGATGCGGAAATGGTAATTACTCTTGTCTTACGACAACTGCAAATAATGAAAAAATCATAAATATCACAAATAATTAAAGCTGATAATTTGAATTGTAAGAAAAATTTTTACTCTTATTTAGAAATCAAATATAGTAAATTTCGAAGAATTCAAAGAAAATTTTAAAATTTCAGAGAATTAAAAACAACCATATATAAGAAATTCCTTATTTTTTAAAAAATTTGTTAATTCACGAATAAATTACGTAAAATAATCAAACTATAAATTAAACGTACGCATTCTTTATAAGTATTACATGAAAAAAAAGAGAAATCCACAAGCTTTAGGTAAATGTTGCATAAAATTATCTATCTTGTTAGAAAGGTATAACAACAAGGCAATTCAGATAAGACGAAAAAAGTCCATGGTTTCCTTTACTTTGTCAGAGAGACCATCCGATGTAATAATTGACTAAATCTAAAATACAAGATTTTTAAAGAATATATATTTTGAAACAAAATAATATGGAAATTACAGATAAAATGTAAAAAATGCTTATTGCAATTATAATCTATAACATAGATGATAATTATATCCTTTATTTTATATTTTATTTTAGCCTACAATATAAAAAAACTAGTAATTAAAATGCTGAAACCTATTAAGATAAAAATAAATGGAATGATAAAGAAAGTATGACTTTGCTCATATCAGAAAGTATTATTAAAAAAAATGTTGATTAGTAAAATGGTCGACGCAAAAAGTATTTAAAAACAATACTATCGTTAAAAAATAAAATTTCCGTAATAGAACAAATAAATTAGCCGATCAACATATACATCTGTTATTTATATAATCATAATTTTTTATAATAAGCTTTATAATTTACTAAAACTTCGTTACAATTTATTTAATGACATAATTAGAAGTAATTTATAAGGAAACTAAAATATTAAACTTAGTAAGAGCTTGAATATTTGCATATGATACCAAAATGAATTATTATGTGAGTACAAAGCCATGAAATCCGATCTTTAGTGATCACGTGACCCATTATTCTGAATTATTCACAGTTGGTGAACACGCGAATTTGGTGAAACTTTCAATTCGATCACACGATTCTGGAACGTTTGAAAATTAGTGCCTTCTTTCTTATATGATTTTCATTACTTATTAAGAAATAATAAAAAACTTACAAGAACCTTTAATTAAACAAAAGCTGTTTTTTTAAATTTGTAATGTTCACATTTTATTTCAATAGGAGCAAAAATGAAACAAATATTTTAATTTTAACTATTAATATTCCTATTAATATTAAATTAAAATTTTAAAGCTACAATTAAAAGAGGTTATGTTCTTTTTTTCTTGCAAATAATTTTTGTAATCTTGTTAAATAAAAATGAAAAAATTCTATGAGTTTTGCATTACCTAACAGTTTCTATGATCAATACCATTTTCAAAAAAATATTTTTGTTCTTCACAAATTTATATTACTTTAATTTACACATTTTATTTTATGCGAATAATTAATGCCAAGTTGTACTCTTTATTCTAAAAATTCAATAAAGAAACACATATTTATTCATACCAAAAAAAGTGTTAAATGTAAATATAATTTCATGAAAAATGAATAACTTTGTTAGTTATTATTAAATCTTTGTCTGTCATAATAAAATTTTTTTTGCCTTTAAATCCTTGTAGCCGATTATCTCAAGGATTCAAATTATAACAAATAACGGAATAAAGAGCTAGAAAAAGCATATAATAATTTAAAGGATAAAGCACAAACTTCTTTTCGGCCAAAAACTTTAGTAACTGTTGCACTTTAGTGGTAGTCTTCATACCCTTGGGCAATTGTAATATATAGGGGCAATGAAGTCATAACGAATGTATGAGATAAAGAAATTTTTACAATTACAAAAATTTATGTTGAAAAAATTATACCTTTGTTGTCATAGTATATAACTTTATAATTTAATTAAACATATAATATAATACGTTATTATTCCTTAGTCAATAAATAAATATTTAAAAATCACAATTAAAATTTTTTTTTCTATCTCTTACAACATTGATATAAAATACTTTTTCTCATGAGATAACATTTTTAAATGCTTCCCTATAAATTTGTCAAGAAAAAGAATCTTTGGAAGCTTAGGAGTTCAACTAAATTTAAACGTAATTTTTTAATACCGTATTACCACCAAAATATGATTAACTTTAATAGTTACGATGATGATTTTCATTATTATTGTACATAAATAGAATTATTCTTATCACTATCCAAGATTTAAACGTTGGACATGATTACATTAGTTCTAGTTAAATAGATACAGTATTTATTAATAATTCTGAATATTGGTATTATTGTTAATGTTATTCAAAGTATAAGCTTCTTGCTTAAAATTATCCCTTAAAATAAGTACTTATCTGCGTGAAAGCTAAGGAATACAATAAATTCTTATAAAATATGTATTTATGAAGCAGTAACTTAGCAGTCACTTGACTAAATGCCTGCTCTGTGGGATGTCACGTTTCAGCTACGAAATGCCTAATTCCATAGAACTTATAGTGATCTTAAATTTTGTATCCAACCACTTAACTCTGAATCCGAAAGAGCTCATACGCACGCACACGCTTATGTAACCACGACGATTCCCGAGCGCGAAGAAGCGGAGGAAGAAGAAAGCTCCCGACGTTTGGCCCTCGGTAATTCCTAAGAGAGCATCGCGGCAAGATGGGCTTTAAAGGCAAAGTAGTAAGGCGCACACTTGGAATCCTCTTAAGACTGTTTATCGTTGTTCCACGCTCACATGTGTGCGCTCGCGCGGACCGGGGCACGGGCACAACTTTGCCGAGCGCCTCGGTTAGCTTTGCCGAAACACGTCACCAAGGCTCTCCGTTACACCTATCGTATGCACTTGCTGGGCTTTAACGCAACTAAGAGGCGTACGTCACCGCTGCGGTATATCGTTTGCAGTGTTGAGTTTGAGTGGCGTATAATCATATGTCGCATGTGCTAAAGCTTAAATAATGAGGTAACCACTTGTCAATTACAATCATAACGTAACGACACACCGAAGATTGCTGTGGAAATAAAAGTGGCCTTTTGTATGATGCGTAAATTAATTTTAGTTCTGCGTAATTTTGAGAAAAATATTGCTTGAAAGAAACCAGTAATATAGATAATCAGTCTTTATTATATTTTACGATCTTCGCATAAAGCATGTCGCATAGGTATACAATCGTATGTTATCTAATTTATAGGATTGTTGGAGATTTATGCTTCATAAATAGAATATCTAAATACTTGGAACAGGAATTCTTTAACTTTTAAAATAGCAGTTTAAATTTTTAATATCGAGAAGAGTAAAGCGAAAGTTTCATTTCATTTCTGATTTTTAATCAAATATAATTAAATACATTATTTAAGAGTTAAAAGTAAAGTTCGTCCATTTTTAGTCACAGAATTCAGCGAACCAAAGAAATCCTATGAAGAATAGTTTATAAATATAATTATATATTGTGTGTATTACATAAAATTTATGTGTTTATATATCTGGGCTCAGTCTAAGCTGAGTAATGCCAAGAAAGAGATTAAACAAACATGTAGGTAAAACAAATCTTCCTTTAATATTTATTTATATTAAATATATCAAAAGTGACACAAATATCTATTTTTATTCAGTTCGAAACACGTCAAATATTATGCAGTTGTACGTCAAAATAGCTGAAAATTCAAACAAACTGTCAGAAATAGAGTGCCAAATAAGACCAGGATTAATAATGTTAGTCTTAAACATTTTCACCAGTGGAGAAAAGGTCCTTTAAGGAAAAAATTTAAAGAGGCTAAAAACAAAAAGACGTTTTTGGTTGATCGAATGAGAGAAAAGGAAATCAAAGTTAAATATTTCTTCAATTGGTAAAAATTTACTGAGATTTTATTTCAGGTTTACCAGCGGTAATTTAGAAGCTGCCAGTTTCATTTAAAAACGCCTAAGTATTATTTATTTATTATTCAGCTGGAAATGTAAAATTTAGACATTTTAACATTTGTGTAAATTATCACCATACGTAATTAATCTTCGAAAAATTTAATTTTTTCGTATAAGATTAATATCGAGTAATTATTTTTGATTCATGTGACCATTCAAGTCACCGATTAGAAACTTTTATAATACTAAGTATTACAGAAGCTCGACTTCTAAAAAACATTTACTAATTCGATATTAGATATATATCTGCATTTTTGGTTATATAAATATTTTCATATAAAAGTATTTTCATAAAAAAGTAAGTTAAAGCACAAACAAAATTTTTATTTATTTATTGATGCAATATATTAGTGATATCAATGGAATTCTGTGTACTTTACAATATTATTTAGTATTGTATTGCTTAACTACCGATGAAATGACTTAGACGATAGTTCCTACATGTACGTATATTATGCAACGTACGTACGTACATAAAGTCGAAACTATTTAATTTTTGTGTTAAATAAATTTATTGATAGATAGGTAAATATAAGTTTAAATTGAATATAATGCCTGAAAATACCAAGCATAGTTAAATAACTCAATATTCATCAGTATAAATTTAATAGTATAATTACACAAGTCATAAATTAAAATTTTTTATAATTTACACAGATTTCTTGAAAATTTACAGTGGTAAAAGGTAATTTAAGTTGAAAAATATGTTTTGAATGAGAAAATCAAATATAAATACACTATTTGAGTCTTCATAAATAATTTTTTTATTTCCTATAAAACATTTAGATAGACAGCGGAAATAGAAATTGTTAAGGTGATACTGATTTAATATAAAATTGCCTTTATCAAATATTTATACGAACTATATTTAACGGCGAAACTATATTTAAGTACAAAATATCTCATGCTTAGATTTATATATTATACGAGTAATAATTTTTTAAAGAGAAAAAAGTCTACCAGAAATTAAAGAAATGAATTTCGAAAGAAAAATGTATAAACGGTGACGAACTTTAACAGACGCATTGGTAGGCGATTCTTTAAGAGCACCTACTGCTCCTCGAATTTTTTTCCACCCTCACTAAATCTTATCCGATTAAGTAACTATACGATCTCGAAAGCCAGAGCAAAGGACATTGCTATAAATACACCAGGGAAGATAAGTTTGAAGTTGTAGTTGCTACCTTAAAGTTATCCGAAGATCAGAGTCGGCGAGAAAAGTCAAAACTGTCACCAAAACGGTCCTTAAACTCCAAGGACCGAAGTGAGACAAAGATTACATTGAATTAAAATTTAAGCCAATTATCTCTATACTCTAAACTGGAAGTAATTATAATAATTATATGATTATTTGTAATATAAATATAAAATGATTTTCCCAAACTTTTCTTTTAGTTTTTATCTTCTCATGCTCCTTAATTTCTTTATATCCATAAAATGTTGTTTCTCACAATTTTTTATTTTGATAACAGAACTTGGATTAGACTTTAGTTTCACTTCAGTTATATTTTATGTATATATAGATTCAATAAATATTATTACACTTTTAAATCAGTATATTCTTAACGTAGAAGATAATTTTCAAATATTGATAAATGATAAAAAGTCTGAAAAAGTATGATATTCAAAAAATTTCATATTAGTTTTATTAGTTAAAAAGCAATTTTAAACAAAGCTTTGGGTTTTTTTATTCTTCGTCTTTCAACATTCACTTGTTATTTTTTAGAAAATTTTAAGAACTATTCAACTTTGTTCTTATTTTGATAACATATTGGTAACTTTAGATGAAACAGAAATCCAAACAAAAATATGTTAGTTTGAAAAAGCACGTAGATATATAATGTAGCATAGAAACCATGTATCTAAAAAAATGCGCACAGAAACAAATCTCGGGTTTCTTCTGTAGGTGCCTTAACTAATGATCGTCTTTTATTCTTCGCCATTCTTTCCTCTCTTTCTGATCTGCACACTTAATTTTTTTTTCTTTTTCGCTCGTAAATTTGAACGTTTTCTTCTTTATTACAGTTGCTTGAAAGTTAAACGTTCTCTATACGACCTTTTCAAACTCTTTAATTTTGTTAGCTTTTTCAATTTCACCGACTTAATTATACATTTTAGAATAGAAGATGTGAATTCACATCTTCTTGATTATAATCTTCAACGTTAAAAGATGAGCTTTAAGGTTACAAAGATTATTTAATTACGATTTAAATAAGCTTATTTTATTAAATTTAAACTAGTGATTGGATTATCAATTTTCATTAAGAAGTAGTTTTCAATATTTTAATATATTCGAAACATGTATCATAACGTGAAAAACTAATAATAATATAATTTTACTTGAACATATTTAATTTAAAAATTTTTTTACAATTTCTACTACAATAAAAATACATCTAAAATAACCACAAAAATATTATGTATTATGTAAAAAAAATTATGTGATACAATCTGGAATATTTATCTTAAAATATATATTTCTTTAAAAAATTTTTAAACTTTTAGTAAAAAATCCGAATTAACAATATTATGACAAATTTATAAAAAAAGTAAATTTTAAATGTCTTCAAAATCAGTTTTTCAATTAAGAGTTCAATTAAATTTTCTAATTATGATATTGTTAGTTATATTTATTTGAATTGTAATGAAATTTCTAAAATTGATTAAATTATCAATACTCTATTTTGTACCAAATGCTACAAAAACATTTAAATAAACTTTACTTCTTTAAGTTGATATTACCTTACCATATTCATTTTAATATTCAACATTTAGATTTTTTGCTTCGGACTTTCATATGGAACCTCTATAAACAACTTTTTATTTCCCTATCTGCTATATACTCAGCTCATCTCGTCTCGACGTGCCACAATTACCTCAATAAGGACAATTCTCATTATTCTTATTATATTGAATAAATTATGGAATTATTTAAAATCATGATTATAATCTAATCTATTTCTTTTTTATTCATATGCTTTTATTTGAAACATTTAAAAAGTTTTTAATATATTATTTTAAAGCTTTCGAAATTTGTTTTTTTCTATCTTATAAAAGCTTGTTTAATTCTTATTAATCATTTCACGTATAAAATTTAAAATTTATAAATAACATTTTTTTGTATAGATATTCATTTTCTCAATATCAGAATTATTTTATATCATCTTTTAATATCTATTATTTACAGTCATTTTTATTTGACGTAAGCTACATAAAAAATATATTTTTACTGTTTTGTATAAATATTTTTCTCATACAAATACGAACATAATAAACCGCAATATCAAATCATCTTATTTCAACTCGTAATATATATATCAAAATATTTGATTCTATTATTTAAACATCATTTTCAATGACATTGTTAGTATATACTGTTTTGAATTTAATAAACTTTAATTCATATTAATTTATATTAAAAATTAATTAATTTATAACCGATTTTTACTAATTATTTTGTATAAAAGTAATGCATTAACGTGATATTATGTTATTTGAGAAATTTCAATTCTATGTACTTAAAAATTTTACAAATTGAATAGCTAGATATCTGATTTATTATAAAATAACTTATTTTGTTTTATTTACCTATTAGTATCATTTATTAGATTTTTTATTATATTATTTATTTTATTATTTATTAAAAATAAATTATAAAATAAAATAAAATAGGTTTAAAAATTGAAAAAAATAACTTACTAAATTCAGTAATCCTTGTTTATTAATATTTTTCGAATAAAATTCTGCTGCAATCAAATTATGTTAGTTTTTTTATCGATCTTTTTAATCTTTTTTTAAAAATTGAATGGAGACCATTTTCTTAAAAAAACGTATTTAATTCATATTTAACCCAAAAATATTTTTTGAGAATTTAAGTGAAATCTTTAAAACCATAGCAGTATTAAATATTAATAGCATCTAACATTTTAAATACTTTTCAAGTTTCAAATATCATTCGGAAAAAGTAAACATCTTTCCACCAATACTTTTAGTTCAAGTTGCAAAATTTCGAGTCCGATACCTTCTATTCATGATGTTCAAAATTCTCCTCGTGAGGATTTTTATATTTACCTCCGTTAAAGTGTCGGAAAAAATAGTTCATCTATGTAATGTAATCATTTGCTCCTCGTTATCGTGCACTCGCTCAATAGAAAATTTCATAAATTCATCTTCCGATATCACCTAAGGTAGAATCGGACCAAGAGATATAAAATCAGACCAACGAAGCAGAATATCGTACAGTCTCTGGTGCCCCGCGAAACATTTTAATTTTGTGCATTTATTTTTTCTCTACTTTATTCTCTTAAAAGTCACTTACCTAGTTGATTTTATTTATGGTACGATGCATATCAATCTCTAATAATCAGCAAGATAAAGATGTTTATCCGAAATTTAAGACAAACTAGACATATTTATTTAAAATTTAAAGTTATTACAAGTTATCTTATTATCTTTACTACAATAATTTGAACAGATTTTTAGGACTGGTATATTTAATTTTTAAACGCACAACTAATTTTTTGGAAAGTTTTTAATGATATTATGCAATAAATTTAAATTTGACCGTTAATTTTATTTCTTTACTGCTTAAAACTATCATTTTAACGTTTTTCTAAATTTTTAATTTAATATGACTTTATTCATGAATATAATTACATAATCTGACTCCTAGATAGATTGTATTTTATTCAGTTTTAAAAATAGAAAAATGCTGTTTAACCTTTTAATAATTATTTTATTTTTATCTTCATAGCACTAAGCATTTTCATTTCAGCATTTGTAAATTTATTGACTAGTTACAGTGAATAATGTTTTTAAATCACGAAGTTTTAAAAGCGACTTAAGGTGAAGTATTATTCTGAATTACAAATTTCTTCTTTTCTCATAATATCAACGAAATTGGTCGCTGGATTCATTTAACCAATCCTACTTCTTTCACGCGCTATCCTTTTTTCCGCTCTACTTCTATGTTCATTTTGCTCCCTCTTTATTTCGTTCGCATCCGAAAAAAGAATTTAATTGGAGGAAGTGCCCACGTATACCATGTCAATTACTCACCAGTGATTCAAACTCATTTTCCCCCTACGCTAAATATCACAATAATGATACACGCTCATATACAAAATTGTCATTTTACACGAAACCAGGAATTCCTTATTCGACGTTGCCAAATTTAAAGCTTCTTTAAATCTTTCTTTCAAAAAAGTTCAAGATAATTTAATAATCCGTGATATAAATGTTCAATTCTGATTATATTTAATAAAACTAGAATTTTTTGATGCGTTATTGATTTTTTAAAAATTGCTTTACCTCCAATAAGAGTAAGAAGGAAAAACATAGGAATAACGATGAAACAACAGTATAATTTATTTTACGTTATTTTAGCAAATTAATTCCTAAGAATTTCAAAAGATTTCTCTATAATCATGGAGTTATTTTGTAGTCTTAAATTAATAGAAACCTTTTGTTCATATTACAAATCCTTTCCTCGCCGTATTAAATGAATTTAATTCAAAATCCGGATTTAATTTATTATTTGAATTTGATTAATAATTCACACCGAGATTATACCATAATATTTTGAAAATTAGAAAATCGTACACTTTATATACGTGAATATTATTTTGTATTGAAATACGTTTGTTCGACATAAAATTTCGTTTCGAATTTTCAAAAATTTTAATTAGCCAAAAAACTTTAAATTATAATGTATTGTTCGAAAAATCTTCCTCTCTTATATGAAATACCGTTGAAAAATAAGAATATTGCGAATCTAAAATTTCTTTCAATGAATTTGTACCAAATTATATTTGAGTTACACTGAGGTAGTGTTTAACATCTTTTTCAAATCGTAATCTCACATTTTTAAACGTTGCATTTTTCTCTTCTTCTTCGTTTGGGTGTTCTGTAAGTATCGTTCGTTCTCTTTGCCTCGGTTCGATAGGTGCTCCGTTTCTCACGCGGAGGAGGAGGCGGTACCGGAAATATACTCGTGGCTAAGAATGTGTATAACGCTAGCTTCCTTTTTTGAATAGTCGTTTACGGAAAATATTCCAAGTGCACGGAAGCGTCGTCGTATCATGCTTACATACGTAGAAATAACCCTGCTGCCGATTCCAGTCATTTCATACACTACCTTCTCCCTTACGCGCCTTCGTTTTCTTATTTTCGTTTTTCTGTATCATTGACTCAAGTTGTAGCACTTTCATTTCATTCAGAATATGTTTAAACTCGACGAAAAGTGGTATTTATGATGAATATATCGTGGCCTTGCCGAAGAATCAAATTCAAAGAAATGCATTTTTAGCTGTTTCGCGTATAAATTGAAATAAATTGCTAACAAAAACATCGTTTTAAAATTCATGGTAGACATTAATTTAACATAACTAGTTTTCTGAAAATATCGAAGTCAGTCAACTGTGTAAGATGAAGGAATAAAACTTAAAAGTATTCTATACAATATCTTAATATATTCGACTAGTACATGCATACGTGCAATTACATGTCATAGATTTTTATTTTCACTCAGGTTATTTTATTCGTTATTAGAGACGAATATACGAAAATAATAACAGTGAAATTACCTATAATATCAGGGATAAAAAAGCAGAAATATAACTAAACTGTTCCATTTCTTTAACTTGCTTCAAGTATAAAACATCTATTTTTACGATCGCTTACACTAAAAGGGTTTGAAAAAGAAAATAAATGATTAAAAAACTAGTTTTCACGATGGTAATCGGATTATAAAAGCGTTTTGTTTATATTTAGCTTCGTTGAATATTCGAAATAAATTCTAGCAGCTTCATAATTTAGGAAATAAAAATTAAATACTCAGCGTAAAACGTAAAAAATAAGCTTGAGTCAATTGTTAGCGGACGACGGGATTAAAAAAACAAAACTAAGACTGCCAGTGAAACGGTCGAAGAACACGGGGTAAAAATCCCTGGACGGTCATAAATTATGAATTAAAATAACAAACAGGCTAATTTGCATCGCGGTGGCGGCAGTGGTGGTAGGATAATGACCGAAACTTTGTAGCGAAAGCACGTAAATAACGCCCAACCACGCCAAAGCCACACGCGCTTGCAACCGCCTCGGAAGAGTATAAGCGCGTGGAAAAAGACGCGAGTGGTCGCTGCCTGGAGATCGGAAGTTCAAAAGCGGGATCGTGGCTCACAGCTAATCCTCCCGTAATGCCCGATAAGTCGCACCGCGGTCCTGTTGCAAATCTAGAGGAAGTTATCATGCGATAGAATTTCGCGCGGTGCCGATGTCAGCAATGAAAG
Organism: Platyscapa corneri; assembly: GCA_018907185.1. NCBI lineage: Eukaryota > Metazoa > Arthropoda > Insecta > Hymenoptera > Agaonidae > Platyscapa > Platyscapa corneri. The sequence continues at coordinate 5,982,419 of JACCHW010000001.1, forward strand.
CAACGGTCCTGAGTCGCACACGGATGACGTTTGATCTCAAACTGCTTTTTCACGCTTGAGAAAGTTCCAGTCAATAAAGGTTATGGAATCCCCGTATTGCGTTGGGTAATGTTTGCGAGTCATAGAGGTTCTCTGCAGAATGTTGAAATTAAGAGTTATGTGCAAGTGCATTAACTTGCATTGAAACTCCTTGAAAATCGATAGCACAGAAAACTTGATATATATATCTTGCTTCCTCTCAACTACCTCATTGTGGCAGCATCGTGCTTTTGAACCTTGGAACAATCGTCAGAACATATTGTACATCAAAAATTTATGAGTAGATTTCTTACTGTCATATCTAAAAATTTGTTTGCGCATTCCTAGGGAGGTGCTATTAGAGTAAACATTTTAATATAATAATGATCATGCAAAGATTTAATTATATTTTGTAAAATATTGCTCCACTTGATAATTTTATTTTTCACTCAATCCGATAAGAATATTTTTACCCATCAAGTTAGGCTGTAAATTTAATTAGGTTAATTTCATATTTTGTATTCTTTATTTTCTAAAATGACCGATCTAAATTCTTTGTTAAATTAGTCCGATTAAATCAGATAAGATATAATGGTCATATCCCATAAATTATGCAAGTATACACATTTCTTGACATTCATCGATATATTATTCAATAATTTAAAATATCCCAATTATTAATAATAAATTTGAGTAGCACAATTTATAAAATTAATATAGATTAAAAATTTTGGATATTACAGATTATAAAATTTAAAAACTAAAAATCTATTATTTTTAATTAATATGTAAAATTTTAAATAATATTTAATAAGATCATATTTTTGTACGATATGTATAAATAATTTATATGATTTGATAAAAAATTTACTTTATACTACAACTACGATTCAGAATAAACTAAAATGAAGAAACATGTAAGATTTAAAAAACATTTAATTTAGAAAAGATTTTAGAAAGAATTTAGAAAGAAAATTAACGAATAAGGAAATGTACAAAACATTGGTTGATTTTATATTCATAAAATTAGATAAATATTTATATAAACAATAAATATAAAATCTATGTAATATATAATATTTATTTGAACAACATAAACTGTGTTATCGAAAAATAAAAAATATAAATGAAAATACTAAACTTGAACATCGTACGCAATATAAATATAATCAATTCTAATACTATATATACATGTAACTTTATATTCTGAAATTTTTTACTCACGTTTTAATCGACCATAATATCGCGAAATGATCCATCAATAAGAAACATGTTACAAATACCGTCAAAGTAACAGGAAGCATAACGCGAAGTATAACTTCCGTTTGCTTTTCATATCCAGAGCAGAGGAAAAAATAAAAATAAAAATCAAAGCTGCGCGCGTACTCAACATCGGATGATTAATCAGTAATGGCCGGTTATTTCATTTGATTCCTAACGTCACCGAATTACAGACCGATGAATCATCAGCATCAAATACATCTGATACAAGCTTCACGCGGTTATCATGCACTTTGCAGATTTTACACTGTATCCAATTATACACTAATACATTTATTGGACGCTTTTTTATTTGTATTAATAACTCAATTGTTATTTTTTAATGAACTTATCAAGAACTAATATGACATTTATAATCTAAAGTTATACATAAAAGTAATGTCGCTGTATTTTATGAAATTTTTATTTCTTGCTTATTTTGTATACAATACTCAATCGTCTTTTTTGTAAAAAAAATTTTAAAGAAATTAGTTTTAAATTTTTGATTTCTGTAGAACAAACGACAATTTTTATTCTTTGAAGCATGTATTTAATTTAAGTATTTATTCAACACGATGAATTGAAATCCTTGATTTTGTAAAGTAAAGTTAAAGATCTTTTTTCAATTAAGAAATAAAAGATAAATTATAGCAAATGTGTATTGAGTAATAAATAAATATGACGTGAAAGAATAGTTTATATACAAGTAATAACGTTATCGCACAAATTATGATGTATTATATAAATATTAATATTATATTTATTGTGCACTTTACGTATACAATTTTTTTATGATCTTGTTATTGTATAAACGAAAATAATTGTAAATAAAACGATGTAAGCTACTTATTAATTTATGGAAACCCGTAATATTGTTTGAGTTATGTTACAAAGTATTGAAGTATGAAATCGTTTCATTAATAGTAAATAATGATAGTAAACTTTTAATGGATTTATTTGGAGCGTTATTCAAGACACAAAAATATGATTTTAGTAATTATAGATATTCATAGGTATTTTTTAAAATTATATTAATTTTTATCTATTAAAATTAATTGGTGTTACATTAAAAACAATATTCAATTGAACATTATTGTATGTATACAATAAAAAAATTGAAAGTTGTGCATTCAATTATTTAATACGTATTTAATTAAACTAATTTTTATTATACTTGTCTTCATAAACTAATTTTGAAGAACAAAACAATGTAAATTTAGACAATGCAATGACAGAAATTTCTAATTAGAACGTCATTTTATTCTATTTATAAAGATTCAATTCCTAGAAAGTGTATCTACTATTTGTAACGGTTTCGGTAACTCTTTAAATACATAGTAAGAATTACATTTTATTAAATGTATTCATAATTCAATTCGATAATAATTTCTATATAATAAAATTTAATTCCAACCATTTTTAATTTCAATAATTGTGACAGAAAATGGTATTTGTATTGATTAATTTTTATTAATTTTTCAAATGTCAAACATGCATTCTCATTATTCTAATGTAACTACTGAAAATATCACGCTTATGATCAACAGAGAAAAGTAGAGCAAATTATTCTCTCGATTTTGGTCGTTACATAATTCCCGGTTTGCATCAAAAGCGTGAAAATCACAGCTATTATATTCCAGTAAAAATGACGCCCTTTAAGAAATTTCTCTTTCTCTTTCCTTCTTTGCATATACAAATGCGAGTAGTTACAAGCTTCGTAATGACTCTTCAATTAATTGAGCAGTCGAATAATTTATTATGCAAGAATAGTATTATATATATGCACATTTATTTGAGAGAATAATTGTGTATATGCGCGCTAATGAATCAATGAGATGCAATAGTGTAGTACATCTTATCCGTTCTTCCTACTTTTCTCTCTTTTGCACATATTCCTTCATCCAAATTTAATTATTTTTATCGGTCTAATAAATTTGTCCAGAAATCTATTTGATAAATTTTTATTTTGATAGATGCACATACGTATCGTGGGCATGTATAATCTTTCTGAAAACATCGCAGCAGTACTGCGTCGCACCGCAACAAGGCAATTAGTATAACGATTATTGGCTGACCGCAATTAGTCGAGCAAATCGATTTAGATGCCTCGAGAAGGTACACGCATATTTGTAAGTTTATGTATGCACGAACGCGCACAGGAAGATTAGGTTGTTGCCATTGGTGAATTTTTAGTGGCTAAAGAAAAATTACTACTAATATTGAGGTGCCATTTATTGCAAAGGAGATGAATTGCTAATTACCTAATAATGGCAATTTCACGATACTAGTACACAATAGCAGTCATTTCTATAAAGGTTCGGCTTTTGGTGACGTTTTGAAAATAATATTTTAAAATTACGTTAATAAATATAAGTTTTATTTAAAATATATAAAAATTAGGAACTTACAATATGAATAAAATAATTAGTAACAATGAAAAGTAAAAAATTACAGAAAAAATGATTTTCTATCAATTCTTAAATAGCGTTTAATGTTTAAAAATTAATAATTAATACCCCTTAGAGAATATAACATCCACTTTCAATAATATGTAGAATAATTAATAATAATGCATTACTTTTGCTATCTTCCAGAGAATCAATTATATTAAATTAAAAATTTTATTTAACTTTTTTTTTTAAACTGATAATAATTATCAATATATATATTACTTTATAAATCATAAAATGGAACATTTATTTTTGGTTCAGTAAAATTACTTTAAGGTCAAATTGAAGATAAATTTAAGGTTAAATCTGCTTAAGAGGTAAAATCACATGTAATATTAATGAATTCTATATTCGTACAATTTTATATTTTATATTCAATTCTATAAGAGTCGAGAAGCACCACTATAGGCATTACTAAAAAAAGTAACTCGTCATCCCCCCCCCCGATCTTACTATTACATACTATACGTAAAAGTTAGTAAAAATACCTACATATGCAATTTCGAAAATATCGGATAAAATCCGTGCAAATTCGTACACTTATTGTATATCTGTAAAAACTTGGCTCATCTCTGTCTACATATATACCCATCTATGTATCTATCCTCCGTTCTCCATTTCACATCTAGTTTGCTGCGAACGCCGTTGATTACGGGAGGGATGTTACTGATGGGCGATCTTCTGTAAATATTTCTCACCATTTGCCAAGATATGCGCATGGTATTCATAGCTGTTCTTTAAATATTTTGAAAGTTTATTCAAGTCTAGCAACTTCTGTTGATTCTAGGACAAAAAGATTATGACATCGATTCAATAAACTTCTGTTCAGTACTATATTTCTTTTTTCTCTTATTCTTGCTTTATTGGTTTTATTCATTTTTCTTTTTTCAAATGCATTATGTCATGTAGTATTGATAGAAAATGAAAGATTTAAAGTTCTCCCGCCTTTATTGGTACACCTAAAAAACTCAATACAAATACAAATGGGATTCGCTTATAATATTCAATAATAACTTAGCATTAATTTTGAATGTTTAAAAATGTTCGACATACTTCGATGTGCATAAAGTAATATTTTTTAATTAAAATATCTATTGGTTGCAGATAATATTCAAAAACATATAGCCATAAAGATAAATATTAAAATAAATAAATAGCTGTTATTAAATTATTTTTAACGAAAAATAATACGACTTAATTTTTACCTCTACATTTTAAAATTAATAAAAATAACTAAAAATATTTAATCATGGCGATATTAAAAATAATACAATAAATAATATAAAAAAAAACAAGGATCAAATGTAGTCTTTTAAGATAGTTGTATTCGTGTGTTGCATATGAAATCCAGGTTTCAATCTTTATGTTTATTAGCTTAATTTTTCAATTTCAACGGTGATTGCTCCAATCGACAATTATCATTATCATAATGACATATAAGATAAAAGATAGCGAAAGAAATTCTGAATTTCTTTCAAAGTTCTACTGAACGTCCGCAGAAATATTCCATAATTGCTCGATGAACGAGAATAGAAGATGCGCCGCTTCATTTTGAGACATCTCCTCTGATGATCGGTAAGATTTCTTACCAACCAGTTGTAATCGTGAAATAGAGGAGGACTTTCTGGCAACTACTCACCTCGGGGTACCTCCTACCCACCATAGTGTTGCGATAAGGCGGCTCGCGTAGTGTACGTTATTTCAAACTCGCTCTCGAGTCTGTTATATCAGCCTCAGAGGGAAAAATATTTGCAGCCCGTGAAAAAACTTTAACGCCAAACTCACCTGCAACAAAGAAAGAATCACAAATGTTATTTCGAGATGTATTTATGAATTATACGTATTTGGATGAAAATTTTTGCAATATGTAACAGAATACCTAATACGGAATTTATGTACCGAGTAAAACTATTTTTTTGAAAGTTAAGAATTTTCTGCTTATTTTGGGAACATCAAAAATTTACCTTGGGATTCGAAGACCAAATAAACAACATTTTTACAATTATTTTCACACTCTTATTCGTGATAAAGAAGTTAAATTCTTTGTTTACATATACGTAATGTATTGTGTAACAGAAACATTCTATCAATCGTACCAATCCGCGATCTAAAGAAAATGGTAGACTCTCTCTTTCAATAGTTCAAGGTAAATATAAAAAATCATTCTTATAAAATTTGTTTACCATATTTATTTATAAACTAATCGATAATCTAACTTCAAATAATATAAGACAATTTCCCCGTGTAGATAATATATTAAGCTTAAAAATAATATCAATTGATTATGTTATAAGAAAAATTTGTTTTAACAAACATTTGATCATAAAAATGTTACAAACGTAATAATTATACAATTTAAATAAACTGCTTTTACATATTTTACCCGCTGTTATTAAACGTATAAACAGTTTATTGAAAATGGAATATATTGAATATGTGAAGTTATAGAATATTTAAAAAATAGATAATTTAAATAATCTTATAAATTTGTATATAAAGGCATTTTATAAAAAGTATTTCTATTCTTTTTGTTCGTATTATAACATATATTATACAAATAAGAAAATTTAATTTTCTATCGGAGTTTAAAATTTTTGTTTTTAACACATAAAAGTAATTTATCATCAATAGATTAAAAAAAAAATAATTATATAATTATATAATTAATTTATAAACCTTTTATGTATTTGTGAAAAATTATGAAAATCAGAAAATGAAAAGTATAAATTTATAAATTATATATCTTAAAATTTCTCATATCTTAAATGAAAATATAGTCGGATAAGAAAATCTAATTTTCGTGCGAGAAAAATTAAATATTAGAAAAACATTCTTTAATATTGATGACGAAAAAAATTTCAAAGTATTGCAGATAAGCGTGGAAGTGTAAAACGCAGAGCAGAAGGTGATTCACAAGGAATTCAAAATTAAATTTCAAAAATATAACAAATATCCATTAAAATTAATATTAAGCATGGACTGATTATGTTAAAGATGTCAAGAAGTACAGTAATCCTTTTGTTTTGCTTTCACTGATAACATTTATAACGTGCTCAAAGGAAATCCATTATTTAGATATATCATTACGTCAGAAAATAAAGCTTTTATCTAAAACATATAATGAGTTTTCTTGAAAATTTTATTTTTATTGTTATCTAAGTGATTGTGTAATAATGAACCATAAATAATGAATGAAATAAGCTGAAGTAAAAAATTATAGAATTCAGCGAGAAGTAGAGGCATAAATTCTATCGATAAGCATCACGGTATCGAAGCTATAATTTTACATACTACGTACGTTTAGAAAGTCACTTGTCTTAAAGATTTCGCGCACTCTCGTACGCGTATCAGTGAATACGTGACAATTTTACAACTTGTGTTGTCATTCCATCTAAAATTATTGAATAATAAAGAACGAAAGAATGAAAGAGCCATGAAACGTAAGAGAAGAGACGAGTTTCGCAAGTCTCGTATTCATAGACGTGAACGCAGCCAGACACGCGTATACCCATACGCAGCTAATCACGACTCGACCTCGAACTCAATGATCTCACGCACGGCGCGGCAGAGTGACTCGGGAGAAGTTTTATCGCGGTTTAATTGGCGTTTTCACGGCGCGATATGTGCAGCAAACTTTCCGACGTACGATTATTTGCTCCAGGTATAAACTTTCTTGACTCTCGCCATGTGACCGCGCGCGCGCGTGTGTGCAGGCGGCTGACGTACGGTTACGTATGTGACTCAGGCCTTATTCACAGAACGAGATAACCGGGACGAGGAGCGAGGAAGTAGGAAAAACTGCTTTATAACACATAATGAAAATCAGATAGCGCTGCATTAGCGTAATAGCGGAAAAGGAGATTGATAGATATTTTCAGTTATCGCAAACGATGCTGTGCGATGTCTACAAGTAATATAATGAATAATCGTTAATTGCCATGTATAGCAACATCTCATTGTTTTACCAACTTTTCTTGCCCAATTAAAAGATTTGATTCCGCAAGAAGCTTACTGAGAAAATATTGTAAGACGAATGATAATTATATATCGTTACAGGTGCACTATTACGTTACTAATGTAGTTTGTTATACGTTTAAGACCATCTTGAAATATGAGAAATGTATTGAATTAATTACATGAAATTCCGTGTTAATGCTCATGATATCGTTTATCACATACTATCCATATTTTATGTAATATAAATGAATTTCATGTTTATTTTTTTTCTCGGAGTTTTATCAGAATGGTGAATTAAAATGAATAAAAGCAATATTTGTATTTTTTTTGCACTTATGTATAAATTAAGATATAAAATTTAGCTTAATTATATTCTTTTAGATTTGCTTACATGTAAAATTTATATTTTATACACTTGTAAGTCTATGAGTATCAATTCCGCCCTAATCAAATTTTAGACTTTGACTCGATAACACAGTAAGTTTTCGTTATAATTAACTTTTACAACATAACTTTATTAATAAACAGAAAAATAATATAGCCTTTTTCATTTGTATATACCTTGCATTAAACATCGATTTTTAAAATGAAAAATACCAAAATGTTGAACACGGTATGCTCGTATTTATATTTTAATCTAATAATCATCCATCTCCCTAGATGAAAATCAAATCACCTAATTTAAATAATGAATTTTAGTAAGCTACAGATTCTTCTTTTATTGATGCAATTATACTTGCAATTAATGCTCTTTTTGAAATAATGCAACTATTATAAAAATTTGCTATTGTACAAGTGTAAAACTTATATGCAGCACATTGCATAAAAAACAAATTATTACTGGATAAGTAAAATTGTATGTTATTTTAAAAAATAACCTCGATATTTTATTTTACGGATATAGTTCATAAATTTTTAGCTTAATTGGTCTCGGAAAAAGATTGAGAATAGGTTATTCTTGTTTTTTTTTTATCAATTAATAGCTATTCTCATCTGTGTACACATGATAGACACCCAACTGGTCACTTACGCGTAAAAGGCATTTCGCTTGCACAAGAAATAAAAAACGTTGCCGACAGAATGCATGTGTACGTGAAGCTGACGCATCGCCTTTGAACGGGACATCGGGATGATCGATGTTATCGTATGTATGCGCAATGTACATGTTCCGAAACAAAACGTCTACGTGGATGCGTGTCAGGCGTATGCGCGAGAATTTGTCAATTATTGTGACAGCTATTTAGCAGTGATTGATTTGCAAGTGCGTACAATTTGGGAGTTTATTTGAATCTGAAAGATCGAGCTATTTTTGCCATGACATATTTATTGATAACGGTGTTGAATATTTTAAATTATTCTCATTTAAGAAGTTCATATAATGTAAAATATTCACGGAGTAATTCATAAATCCAAGGAAAAAAACAAATTATTATTAACAAAATGAAGTAATTTAAAAAAGAATAAAGAGTATACACTTATCCTTAAAATTGAATTTATGTCGTAATATTTAATATCATATTACATTAACGTCTTATTCAGTAACGACTCAATTGATAAAACTCAATATTCATGTATAGATTATATCACATTCAAGGTGGAAAATTTTTATATGATGTGTTTTGAAAATTTTAAATCGATAGAGCAAACGTCAATTGATGAATCGAAAAAAAAAATATTTGTAAAGTTAAAAATATTTGCCTGCACTTTACCGTAAACTTAAAAAATTTTGTATAATTTTCTAAAATTTTTTAATAAATTTTGATATAATTATCTAAAGTTTATAAAATAACGAATGCAGATAAGTTAAATTACTTTCACTAAGGTTTATTATTATTTGTTTTAAAATGAATTTTATAATAAATTTTGCAGTGAAAATGAGATTCTTGTTATTACTTAGAATTTAATTACAAGTGCGTTTAAAGATGAAATAAAATTTCAGTACATTAAACGTATAAAAAAATAATATTGTAATTTTTTTCATAACTGAGAGTTTACATTAAAATTTCACGATTTTAAATAAATCTAAAATATAAGTATATTTATTTGGACAAAGTTTATTTTTATAAATAATACGAGAAAGTTCTACGTTTTAGTGTAAATATAATTTAATTTAAAATGAAATGCACGGTCATTTTATAAAATAAAATTGGTTTATTAACACAAATATATTAATTTGACATGAATAAAATAATAACATAAAATAGAAAAAGATAAGTGTCGCAATTATTTCGAAATTAGAGACGAAAATTCGAAAATTCAGAAAAGGTAAAGTGATTATATCAACGGAATAATGACATCACAATTGATCACCAGCAGTCAGAGTTGATAGAACATCAAAGGAAAGTATACATGTGTTTACTACTTTCAGTTTTATACAGTATAAAATACCCTGTAACGCTGAGACGCGTTCATCATATTTAGGTGCATTATATCGAGGAAGCGAACAAAAAGTCAGAAAAACCAGACGCAGATATCAAATAAGCCTCTCTTCTGCATTATATTTAGTTAAGGACACTTGAAAAGAATCGAGACTCTAGCAACAGGCAAAATCCTTTTGCAAGGTGAAAACCTAACTTTTAAAATAGTGTCAAGAGAACTTTCTTGAGTAGAAACTAAAATGTTTACGTACTTAATGGTGTTGTACAGTGCTCATCTAACTGTACCATGAAGTATATTGAACTAATGTAAAGATTTCGAGAACTAAAATCATTCCCCTCAATTATAAAATTGCAATCATATTCTATTTTTGATTGTAAAAATCTCTTTAGTGTATTCATTATTTTAATGAATAGTATTTTTTTTTGTTTTGTCCAATTTTTAAAAGATGTACATTAAAATGGAATGATTTACATGTTTATGTGTATCTGAAAAAGTACTTTCTGTTTATAAAAATTAGAGGGCTTTTGAAAACATATGTTTGAGAAGGAATATATATGAAAAAAGCGTTAATTTCATATAAAAAATTATGACTTCATAACTAATAAATTTTTAAATATAAATAAATTCAAAGACTACTTTTAAGTCAATAATTGATAGAAATGAAATATTACTCTCTTTCATAATTGATAAAGTTCACCTTGAACTTGTGAATTCAAAAATAATAAAATACAATTATTGTTGAAAATTAGATTCGTACAGTTACCATTAGATACGTTAAAGGCATTAAGTATTGAACGCGTCATTGAACCAGAATTCCATATGAAATAGAAATAAATATCTTTAACAGATTAAACACGCGATCGTGATGTACTGGCAAAATTTTTGAAACTCGTACATTATATATTTTCAATAATAACTCTTGAATTCCCACACAATTTTTATAATCTGTAAAGAAATGTTAATAATAATTTACATTAATTGAAATACTAGGAAATAAACTACCGCTTCACAAAATACACACCAATTATTGCGTTGATAATTGCACTATTTAGCTTTTGGTAGAAATTGCATGCGCTTATCAACACAATACAATTATATATATTTAAGTGTTTTAAAAATCACCAATTAACTTATATATATATATATATGTGTGTGGCTTTAGCGAATGTGTTGTGTACGTGCTCGGCTGAAATCGGAAAGACCGAGCGACAAAACTACACACTAACAATATCGTGCATTTGTACGATGTGTATACGCGAATTGTCTAGTCGCAGACGCGGCTCATAATGCGCGCACGTGGGCAAGATATACGTGACTTGCCGGCTACGGCGTTGGAATCGGGGAAAACGAGCAATGATATCGATGTTACGCTTTTCATATCTCTCCCTCTCAACCTCAGTCTCCTTTTCCCTTCCGTACTTTTCCGCTCTCGCTACCCCCGCTTAACTTGTTGTCTTCCTCTTTCGCCTGTGTTTCTGTCCTTCAACCCTCCACTCTCTGTCTCATTACTCTTTCCGCTCTCCATCTGCCTTTTTCTTGTGCGCGAGAGCAATCCCCTTTCTCCCATTTGAAAAGTCGGGTCGTCGTACGATCGATCGCTACCTATTGTCTGTCTCGCTCTGGCTTTTCTTCTCTGGCGACGCTTTCCCTCGTTTCGATTGCATCGACACAGAGCAACAATTCATAGAGAAAGATGCAAGTATAGATGATTCGTCATCCGAAAACTATACGTTCATAACGAAACGCTCTTTTATATACACACCTATACGAGAGAGCAATTCCGCACTCTGTATAAACCTAAATTTTGTATTGTACAAGCAGTTGGATAATCATTCGTATCGATGCCAGATTTTTTTTACATTTATGCCTTTTTTTATTAGAAAACTGCGACGATTAAATTATATTATAAAAACCTTGAACTTATAAGAAAACTAATAACCATTTACTTATGTGAACAAAATTACCTTCTCTAAAATTAGTGTTTTAACATTTTATCTAAATTCTGTTGCAGGTGACTATATTTATTTGGTATTTATTTTAAATCCTAGACCGTAAAAATTCAGAATAATACAAATTCTAACGTACAACTGTTATTTATACATTTAAATTATTGTATAAATATGATTGCTATTGCAGTAGACTGAAATTTATTTTAACAAATTCTTTAAAATTCTTTATTACTAAAAGGGTAATTTATTATTTCACAAATTTGTATGTGTATATGTATTTGAATCTGAAAAGCGAGAAAGGAAAGGAAATAGGAATACTATAAAAAATTATATTATTTGAAAATAGTTCGAACGCATATCCTTTCCGCAGGATAATGACAAAATTTTTCCAGTTACCTTTACATCTGTTGTAAACTAACCATTGTACATATTAACGCTCATTACATACGTTGGGCATTGAGAGAAAAAGTTTTTTCTACGATAAAATTCAAACATACTCGGGTTAATAAGAAACACTCCAATAGTAGAATCGAATTTCTTAACTGTCAAGAAGTCTAATTTTATCTTGTAAAGCAAATGAAAAACGAGTTTGAAGTACAATATATTCTAGACGCAATTTAAACTTCCCGTGACAGTTGAGGAATCGTACTACCAACTATAAATCTCTTTCTAATCTACTTTTCACCAAAACTCTAGTAATTCCCGGACAAGAGCAACCTTATCCATGAATTGCCACAAACAACGTAAACCTTTTCATCAAATTTATCTCCGCGAATACGTGGCAGCATAACTGACCTCCGTCTTGCGACTGTAAATAAAAAGATACACGAAAGAAAAGTCCCTGAAAACAAGTGCCCAATTAGCCGATAGCCAGAGTCTGCGTGCATCTCAAAAATCTTGTGCCCCAACGCGACCATCTGCAAGGATGATGTATTTAAACCGTCGGTCTGCCGGAACGCGGGTAAAACCTCCTTCTCGGCGCTCCTTGAAATAAAAGCAAGTGAAAAAACGAGAGCCGGTCGTAAAAAGCATCCATGGCGCTCAAAAGGGAATAAAAAGAAAAATATTCATATGTATCTAGAGAAAGAGAGAGAGAGAGAGAGAGAGAGAAAAGTGAAAAAGTGGATGGAGGGGTGAACGAGACCATGCAGTGCGCGCGGAATCTGCCTACATACAAAGATAATACTAATTAAATACAAGTCTCAATGACAGGAGTCGCGCTACTCTAGCCATGGAAGCAGCTACTATCCCTTCCCCTCTACTTCTCTTCATCAGTCTTTCTCTCTCTCTCTCTCTCTCTCTCTCTTTCTCTCTCGTTTTCGCCTAACGAGGATGGTAATTACGCCGACGGCTTCATCTTCGCGAAACTCGGCAAAAAGCGTCGGCGGCGAAGAGCTGCTCGTTCCGTGCTAGCGCGACTCATTACTCATGGGATGTACAAGTGTATGCCGGCGAAGAGAGCTAAAAGACGGGGGAGTGGAGGACGAGAGACTGGTAAGATTTTCGCGGGCCGCCGACGTTAAGCCGCGCCGCTGAGGAGTTTCTGCTTCCACGGACGTCTGTGTTTGCCCGTAACGCCGCACCGATGGACTTAATGCCGCGTCGTGCTTTACGCGTATACGTATAGCCGAAGAAATTCCAGGGCTCTTCTTTATTTTTTTCGTTTTTATTCGTCTTGCAATTAACTTGCTGGACTCTCGACAAAATTGAAACCTGCGCATTGTCGATGTGCTTTATTTGGTACCGCAGCCGGCTGATGTGCACGAGGCTCAACTCGTGGCCGTATGTTGCAAAAGTTTCTAAATACTTATTATATGATTTCGCAGGCGAATTTTGCAGTTTATAATATATTGCAGTTTGAGGAAATTTATCGGTGTGTCGTGAATTATGTTTTGCGCAAGACTTTTACTTACGGTATTTTTTAAAGAACATTAATAGCATGATGAAATATTTACTCGACTGGCGATATTTAATATACGACTTTAGATTCATTAATAAATAATGAACAGTAGACTGCAGCAAAACTAAATTAATATTAATTTAAATCTCAAATTAATTACTTAATAATCAAACTTTGGTTTAAGAAGTACTAAATAGCTTCTTTATTATTCAGCCTGTTTATTATTTCTTAAGAAATTTCAATTCTTACAAGCTGCGCTCGAGACTAGACTCTTAAATAATAATCCCATTATTTTAGAAGATTATTATCCTTGTAAACGACCGAGTAAATTGCTAAGTAATATCTCTATAAAATATCCATAATTGATAAGCAAAATTAATACGGAGCAACATCCAAGAAATTCAACGAAATATTTAATTCCGTATTTGTATGAAAAGCCAACGCTTAGTTATCGACTATTTGCCTCGGCGCGACTCGAAGTGCATCTCATAGCGCTTACGCACCACATGTCCGCTTTCATATTTCTCTACAGGGCGTCATAATCTATTTCTCCCGATACATCACAGCGAAATAGGTCACGTGTCTTGCCAGGTTCATTTCAACAGAATCCTGTTTACTCAGGATGAAGATATGAATTACATTTTTTATTCAAAACAAACGTTTCAACTTTTATACGAACTAAATATTTATTGTAATAAGCAAAAACGCTATTATATAGATAAAAGTACACGCGTGTCTATAGAAAACTATAAATCTGTAAATTTTTAAAATAAATTTTAGAAATAAATCATTACGAGTCTTTAAAGTCTTTTTCCGACACTTATGCATTGCAAATGTACTCGCTTATCGCAAAATATAAAAATAAAAATATGAAAATATTGAGGATGTTCGTATATATGAAGCTGTTTAATTTTACGATTAAATGAAATATTTAATAGACTCCATACAACGTTTTCCTAACATAATAATAGCATGTGTAAGCTTTACTTGTGACAAATAAATAAATGAAACTGCACGTGCAGAAAATGATCGTTAATTATCCGAGATTAAAGTTTCGATTCTTTATTTTCCAACAATCATAATAATTGTTACTGATTGTCTGAATTATTACATTTGGAAATTAATGAATGTAAATAAATTATTAACGAGTCCTTCTTTCATAACTTAAACACGAATACAAAGTTTAACAAGCTTTGTATTAATCTTTATTAATGATGTAGTTATGTACAATACGTTTAGTTTAGCAAACTATAAAAATATAAATAATTAAGAATTTATTTTATTATTTGACGGTGTTTATTATATAATTTTATATTCACGTATAATAACAGTCTGAGAAACTGCAAGATCTTCTAAAAGGTTAAATCACACTGATTCAAAACTTGTGAAGCATAAAAAAGGCAAAAAAGAAACACAAATTATTCTTGCAGCGATAAAATAACTGCAAAATACTTATACTAAAAGATTTTTTTAAAACACATGAGGCTATCAAAGGATATTAGCATATCACAACAATATAAAGAGAAGCAGATAAAGAAAGAACAACGAGGAAAGAAGCACAACACACGCAATTACGCGAGTTAAAATTCTTTCTCGAATGCGTCTGTTTGACTATCTATCTATCTATCTATCTATCTATCTAACTATCTATCACTATCCCTCCCCCTTCAGACATGGTAACCTAAACACAAAAAATGATGTCTTTGACTTCTTTTCTACGAATCACCCAGACTATGTGGGTTTATATAAAATTCTGCTTGTCATAACACTAAATAATTATATATTTTGGATCAAAAATTTAGTATTGAAATGTATTTAAATATATAATTAAAAGGGTTATAAAATATCATTTTCAATAATTCTTATAAAATATTTAATGTTGTTATTTTTTTACATTACTTCTAATAAATATTATATATAAGTAAATTCTTTACGTTTTAATAGGCATTTATATTACATAATATAGATAAAAATATTTGTTATGCATTCAATAAATATGGAAAAACTCTTTGAGAAAACAACGTTCGGAATATTACCAATGTATAAAAGTATGTATGAATACAATTACGAATCTTTATCACACACGCATGCATGCACACATCCACGCGCATTCGAGTCAGCTCGAATATTTGGTTTCCTTATGAAATATTAAAATAAGTAGGCAAATCGATATTAAATGCAGTAACTGATATTTTTATTAATTCATAATTGTTATTATTCGCAAAAATTTTGAGTGGAATATCAATATTACTAAAATTAAAAAAGGAATATCGAAAGAAATTTGACTTTTAAAATTCCAAACTTACTAAGAAACGTTAAAAAATTTCTATTAATATACTCAAATTTTTCACTTTTTAGAGTAAAAAATAAATCTTATAGAAAACTCATTTTTCAAGAAAAATATATAAGGATATACTAATAGTAAAACTTTTAAGGATAAAAAATTTCAATTTAAAATATTTATAGAATGTAATCACTAACTCTAATTTTCCTCTCCCAGCCCTTCTCACGCGCCTTCGTTCATTCTCTTTGAAGTTTCAATGTCACATCGACAACTCGCTCATTCCTCGTTCAATTCTGTCTTTCTCTCTCTCTCTCTCTCTCTCTCTCTCTCTCTCTCTGTTTCTCTCCCGTACCAGTACTCTAACTCTTTTCCCCTTGACTGTCCTATCATCCACATGTAATTTCCTGATAGTAATGATACGTTTGCTGCCTGTCTTTGCACGGTCGGTCGCCTCCTTTCCGCTTTTTAAACATCACATTTTCTATCTTTTTTCTTCACTGCGTTTGCAGAATTTTCCGCTGGATACCTTAATTCTTTTAGTAAAGATTGCACAATCATCGAATCTTTTTAGCATATTCAAAGTAAAAACTTACGTATCGGTACAACACTTATAAAATTCTTGCACAGGTACATCAACGTTAACTATTTTACTAATGGAGTAATAATGATGATAATGATAATGATGATGACGATAAACAGAATTTATTTAGCTATAACATTTTTTAGAATTAATATTTTATATAAAATGTATGCATGTAATTTTTAATTATCCAGCACAATATTAACGCATAAATTTTCGTATTTATTTTGGAAAAACGAACGTTCAGCAATTTGCTCAGCTTTTTTCATCACATAATCGGCCTCATACATGCTTACGAAATAATCTGTGATTCAAACTAGTACTACGAGTGTTAGGTTACTAAAAAAGTAGTTCTATATATCAAGGTATTTCAATACCTGGACACTATTCCTAGTGCGATAATATTATTTAAAATAATTAATTCCACAGAATGAAGGAAGCGATTTTTGAGCATAGTTGCTTTTCTTTACACGTCGCCAACGCGACGTACCCAGGAGTTAAAATCAAACTGAAAGAGTATGCGCGCGCAATCAGGAAAAGCCGTGTGCACATCAGCGTCACTCATGTTGAAATTAATTTTCAGGAACAAAAAAAAAATGGTTATCATAATAACGTTTATAATAATAATTATTAAAATAACTATAATGGCAATAACAATTATCATTATAATAACAATAGCACTAATAATAACGATGATGATAATGGCTGTCAAACCGCAAATTCACAGTTTTAGTTTTCTACTCGGCTAATCGTAAATAGCAGTGGACGATGCAAATTGAAGACGGAACGAAAGAGAGAGAGGGCGAGAGATAGAGAGATGTGCACGCTTTTCTGCTCGTATGTCATGAGCGGGCGTTTGTTGGTCCATCCGCTCTTCCGTTTGTTTGCTCCTATACCATACCCGAATTCAATTTTCATTCAGAGGTAGAGGAACATTTTCCCTCTACATTGTATGCACACTAGACAATATAGTTTAGCTTCCATGAATGTGTGACGATTGTCGAACTTTCATTTTTGTATCCGATTATTTATTGAGAGCAATGAAAGATTTTTCTAATAGACGTTTGCATGTATCGATCAATGCTTTATTTTATTTTTATCTACGTTATGAGAAAAATTAGCTTAAGCAACTTATTTTATATATATATATTTATTTCTGATACATTATTAGATTTTTAAAAGGTTATATTTGGGATATTATTATATAGGAAGCTAAACTTAGAAATATGCACTCGATGTCACAAACTTTTTTCTAAAATATAAAAGTACGAATTTAAAGATTGATTCTCAATGTTAAATGTCTAAATTACAATATATGTTGTCCAATTCTTCCTTATTATGTTTTAATAATTTACATGTAGAGAATTCGACTAAGTTTATCGAATAATAAATAAAAGTTTGTTTCCAGAGCCTTGAAAAGACTATAATTTTGTAACGAGTCTAAAATTACCTATTGAAAATCCCTTCATCGATAAAAGGAACTTCCAAAAATGTTTGTCTCTGAAAATCTAGAGTCCGGGATGAAATACGTTTCATTGCTAAGATCGGCAGAACTTGAAACCCCAAAATTGTCAAGAAGCTCACTACTTAGCAAAAGAAAGTAGTGACACATCTTTCGTTCCTTTTTCGTGACGATTATTGAGTGAACGAACTTAAAAGGTACAAAGAAATGGAGGAAATGGCAAGTGACCATTAGGATTGCCTCTATGCTCTAGGTCACTTGTCACTGGTAGCTGTAAACCATAAGCCATAACCGTAAGCATTTCTCAGACGCAACGAGATCGTATAAAAGCATATATATTTCGATTTTTCACACCCTTTCTGCCTCTCGTGTTACATGCTTGAAAACAAAATTAGAAATCAATATTATTGTAGATGTGTAGTTCTATTTATTTTCTTTAGAAAATTTCGACATTTTTCATATAAGTTCCAAATTCCTACGTTCATTTTTACTTCATTATTTTTGTTGTACGTTTTATTTATTCGATATCACAAATAGAAATTCAAATTTGAAGGATGAAATTGATATTTTTCATTTAAAAATTCAAAGAATAAGTTTATTATTAATTAAGAATAAAATATATTTGCATCATTACCATTTAATAAATCTTGTAGAAAAAGTAAAGCAGAGCTACCCACTGATACACCACTCAACCACTAAATAAATGATTAATATGTGATACCATGCTTTTACTTGTCTGAAAAGAATTATAGAAATATCATTTACTGTCGCTTAATTTAACTCTTATTGGTCAATATGCTAAGATGATCGATGAAATATTTTTACAAAGTACACAAATCGATAGATAAAGATAAAACTAAAAGTATATACTATTAATACATATCTTAGTTACAAATATATCTTGTAGTCGATGCAGTGCACATAAATTAATCTTCATTTTTTTGCCAATCCCTATATTCTAAATGGACTCGTGTACTGTATACACGCATATATAATGTCAGGCATAGCGATTCATCTTCCTAAAGGAAGAAAAAGACATTGACAAGATACTGGCGCTCTTCAGAAGCACAGTTATAAAGGAACTTTCTAATACTAACCGGTATGAATATCAGAGTATATGTATCACTACTTTTGTATACGTCTGATTCTATATGCGGTTTGAAGATGAAAATTTCTAATCATATTTATTTGTCTATGTTGATAATTAAAGTACAAATTTGTAAAAATTTCTTGTAAGTCATTTCGCTTGTTTATTTTTTACTTAGAAGCATGTTTATAGCCACTCAAAGTGTTTTACAACATATTACTTACGAAAAACTACAACCATTTCATCACGATAAATGCAATTCTTATTTTCATACATTGTCTCATAAATTTTTTATTTTGACAAAAATTTCAAGTACTTAATATATCTATTATGAAAAATGTATCCCTTATCAGACTACTATTATAAATCACTTCAATATAAATTTATGTACAACGATACAATATCAATTAGTGTTAGTCATTAGAGTACCGAAAACGAGGAATTCGCTATTGAAATTTTTAAGACAAATTATACGGTTAGGTATACATAACTAAGACTAAATGCGTTATTTTAATCATAACTACTTCAATTATAAAACTTATAATATATCAATTTATTTGCACTTTTATACTTTCATTTACAATATAAAATTGTAAAAATCTTTTCATCAATTAATGAAATAGCTGAGATAATACAAACGTCGAATTCCTATTTCAGTACCATTTCAATGTCTTATAATAAAAATTCCGCTGAATTCATAGAAAATTGTTATCTTGAAAACATTATTTTGTAGATATTTAAAACCACGCACTGTAAAGATTCCTTCCTACCGTAACCGCCAATTATTTTACGGCATTAAAACGACATCGCGTTGAGGTACTTCTGACGTATGCGGAATCACTAGTATCCACGCATACCAAAGCGCATAACACGCTGCATTATGTACGTAGAAAGTTAACAAGAGGAATGTCAGGGCTAAATATACCTGGAAGCTAGATAATGTTATTTTTCTTCGCGTTCCTCCATTTTGTATGTGAGGCTCGTCGATAGGGAAATTCGCAACGGTCGCAGTTGTACCAATATCGCAATCGACGATCGTATCGCTCAACAACGTATATCTCTTAACTCGCTGCTTTTCTCACTAACGCAACCATTCGCATTCAATAAATTTTAGCTGAGCTTATTTTCATTATTACTCATTATATATGAAAGCAACTATTTCAACCAAACTTCATTTTCTTGAGTTTACATGAAAATATGAAACTAAAAAGAGTAATTTTTAAACTTTTAAATTTAATGTTTAATATTTTTAAATTGATCTATTATTGTTTGATAAGAATGATAAATAAGTAACTCTCGCTAAATATTAATTTTATTAAATGGAAGACTCGTAAGTATTACCGTCAATAATGTAATTTTAAATCAAAATCTAATCGAATAAAATTGCATTATTAATGAACACGTAAAAGTTTATATGTTCCAGATACAAAATTATCCTATTTTATTATTACTCGGATTAATAAAAAATTTGTTATAAACCCAAAAAAAAAAAATTCCTTAAATAATTTCTACATTATGAAAACAGCGAAATTCCATTAATTTGTATACAAATATCACGCGAACTTAAAAACGTAAATAATAAAAATACACTCATCAGAAAGCTTTTTAAAATTATAATGAAACAAGTCATTAAATTCTCCATCAGAATATCTTGCTAAATGAACTTTCTCCGGATATTTCCATATGATTGTAATGTCTTTGAAAGGACTTGAAAAAGCCTGAGAGCGTTGCATTACAAAATCTAAGTATTTTTTACTTTAAATGCATTCATTTGGAAAATACAATTGAATTTTTATTATGAAATATTATTTAACATGTGACTATTTTTCATATATAAAATAATATATAGTTTAATTACAACAGTTATTGATCAATATCTAATTTTTATTTTGTTTACATCATTTTGTTTTATTTGTAAGGAAAAAAAATTATATCTTATAACTGATATTCTTTTTATAGAACGCTTATCATTTTTGTTAGATCTTTATCCTTATAACGTCTGTACTTTATTAATAAAATTGGTATTTCAGAAAGATAGTGAGATTTTACGTGTATAAGAATTCTATAGATCGATAAGTATTTGTAATGAGTAAGTGGAGACGCTAGGAACGAGATTTTGTAGCAATGGTAACCAGAATGTGAAGAAACATGTAGATTTGATAAACAAACTGTGGTGATTCAAAAAAAGATATATTCGATAAATGAGATTAATTTGCATGGTCAATTACAAATTTGTTTCTACACATACGATTGATTTAACGAATAGAGCGATTTTTACTGTAGAAGAGGAGTTAGTATGGCACAAACAAATTACATAACTGCAATAATATGCACAGTCTCTTGTAAGATAATAAAAAGAGTTATAACTCGAAAAAACTTGATCATTCCACTTTATGTAAAACATGCTAACATGTTTACTATACATAAGACATGAAACACCTTAATCGGGTGCTGTAAGTAAACCATATTACTAATTGACCATTAAAATCTAAAAATATAAAGGTAATGCAAAAGATATTTCACATACACATAGACATACATATTTGACTTATACACCTAAACTTCATTTTTATATGAGAAATATTATAAAAATATCTTGATCGGTAACAGATTAATTTAAAGATGCAAATGAAATAATATTTGCATCACAATTGAAATTATATCAATATTAAATGATTATTAAGAAAACTAGAGAAAAATATAGATTTTAAAAACAAATACAGGATAAGGGTAATGATTAAATTCTTTATAATAGAATAGAAATGTAATTATTTTTTTTTCAGAAAAAACAAATTCAGGAAAAAGTATTAAAAAATTATTTAAAAACATTTTGAATACGATATAATTTAAGTATTTATGAGATAAAGAGAATTGTTTCATACATGAAATCTCAATTTCATTGAAACAAGAAACATAAGTACATAAAAAAGCAGTAATATAAATTTTACAATACTAGTATGAAATATTGTATTGTACTATAAACTGAATTAAAAGAAGATAAATTTTATTAAAATATAAAAAAAAATATATTAGTAACAAAATTGTGTCCACTCACAGTAGAATTTTAAATATTATCCTTTTACTCAAGACATATAAATTACAGTAAAGATCTAATAATTAATTTTTAACAAATTCGGCTTGTATTAAAAAGAGAGAATATTAAGCCTAAATATTACTTTACGACATATATATTCTTCTATCATAAATTGAACTAATTTTAAATTTGGAAGTAATTATATTGGTTATTGAATAAAAGATTTTTTAAACTTTGTTGCGTGATTTCTTAATATAAAATTTGTTTTCTAAAAACTAGATTTTAGAAATATTTATTAGATTTTTGATAGAGTGATTAAAAAAACACCGAAAGTTTAAATGCAATTTTCAGAAATACAATACAATACAATATAAGTCTTTTTAATCCAAAGATTGATCATGGAGATTTTTATAAATACGTTACTTCATAATAAATCTTCATTACTAAGAAAATTCGCTTATTTCTACGCATAAAATGGCATTGCACTTTCACTCGAGGCAATGTTTACATATTCTCGCTAACATTAACGAATGCTGACGGAGAGTCAACGAGGCAAATCGCAGGTACAATAGGCCGTGCCAAAAGCTGTTAAAAATTCAGAAAGATTGTTAAGATCTACAACTTTTGAGGCATGAATTTATATTACCTTGTAAATATTAAAGATTTTACTGAAGTTTAATTATTTCTAATTTTATTATTTAAAAAAGTTTATTGTCTTAATATTAATTCACAAGAGTTAAAATATAATCAACGTTTGCAAAATTATTTTTTTTTCAATACTTTTATTACTGAATCAATAGCGGTAACTCATGTAAATGTAGAATTATAATTACTACTATCTTGCATGAAAATGATAAAGTATATAATACTAGATTCACCCCATATTCATTCATACTGCTAGAAATAAAAAATACAATCTTGTATTTAGCACTTTAGTTAAAGACCCAAACTTGTGAAAAAGCAAATACGTCTCCACTACACCTTACTGTCACTAACTTGAGCTTAAATGAACAAACGTATGTATTCGTAAGCGTGAAATTGTGTATTCAAATTTCTAGTCATATAAAATACATTAGTTTTCTGAAAACAAGAAAATAAAAATTCTTACACGTTAAGACTGTAATCTTAATAGATTAATGAGGATATATTTCCTTATAATTTTAAACATCGAAAAATACATTATTTCTACGGTCATTAAGAAATCTCTAATTTATTAAACAAAATTTCATCTTTAATAATTATTTCTTAAAGCTTGACACGTAAATAAAAATTTAAAAGAACTAAACTCCGTTATTTCTACATTATTTTCATACAATAAAATATTTTGACAGTTACGATAAGAAATTCTAAAAATTTGCTATATTCAAAAGATTTATTTGCAAATTTGCACGAATATTTAATACTATAAATATTTCAATAAGCAATTTCATGTATTCTTATATAAAAATTAATTGAATATTGACAATAAAAGACACAGAAAGCTTTGAAATAAAATTGATAAAAACATTGCAAAACTAATGCAATATAAAGTTCAATATCTGGCTATTACACGTAACCACTAGTAGTAAACTGTGTTTTCGCATAAAATATACAATAATGTTTAGGAAATTTCCAGACGAAGTGAGCGAACTCATCTTTATT
Organism: Platyscapa corneri; assembly: GCA_018907185.1. Classification (NCBI taxonomy): domain Eukaryota; kingdom Metazoa; phylum Arthropoda; class Insecta; order Hymenoptera; family Agaonidae; genus Platyscapa; species Platyscapa corneri. The sequence continues at coordinate 6,006,420 of JACCHW010000001.1, forward strand.
CGGTACAGCAGCAGTAGCAAGTAATCAGATCATGTATACACCATGAAAACTCAAACCACTGAAAATGATTACGGGCAAACGCACCCTCATGCCTATCAAACGCAACTTTCAAAAAATGACGGCGAGAGAGTGAGAGAGAGAGAAAGGTCATGGGAAAGAAGAAGAGAAAAGTTCTTCAATCTGTGGTGCCCACGTAACAATGCATATGAACACACGCGTTATTGATCAGTGGCGACGATTTCTCCATTCGTTCGTCCACTCTCGCCTGCACTGCCACTACCAGAATGAGGATGCCAACCACATTCTCGTCAATTCCACTCTCCTAACGGATGGACCTTCGCCTACGTTAGGCTATGCTAGGCTTTCCTGAAATTCAACGCAAACTATTACGCTCGAGGCCACGTGAGGCAGAAAAAGGTGTTCAATGGAGGATTAATGGAAAATTTGCTTGAAGCGGCGGGAACCAATATAACCGCGCTCTGTTTCATTTTACGTGCTTCTGCTGTCTTGCTTTCCAATGCACTCACGAACTTTTCGAATATTGCACGATGTTTCGCGAATATTACTTTTGTTACGCGCTGAAACAGCGAAAAGGGGATGGGATGAAGAAATAAAGAGAGAGAGGACAAGGATGAGCATTATAGAGCTGGTAGTAGAAGATATAAATACACATATACGCTTGAAAATATATGCATATTATATTTCTAAACAAGGATTTGTACAATTGTCCGTGTACAACATTTGTGTCTTTTGGTAGATATTATAATGCATCATTATCACACAGTATCTTAATGGCCAAGATATAAGAATACGTATGTCCATTATCTAACTTCGTACAAGTAAAATAATTTTACTTTATTATAGCTTAACTTAAATCAGATAAAATAAAAAGTTAATTTCTACTTCTAACATTTTCCCTTTAAAAATTAATATTTGTTGTTTTCATTTAGTTTCATTTAAATCTAGTTTAACGTTCAAATTTGTTACTACTATGTTGTTATATAGTATGAATGTGGTATCAAGATAAATATTCTTGACAGAATATTCTCAATTTTTATGTTACTCGAACAATTTAATAAACAAAACCTTTGAATAACTTTCTTATTTTATATTCATTCAAAACATAATACCGATTCAACAAATAGATTGAACAAGCTGTACGACAACATATTTATCTTTAAATCAACTTGATTATTTATTCGGACAAAAATTATTATAGTTTATCCAAATAAATTGAAAATCAATCTGAAATAAATCTCGTATAACTTTCAGATATGTATATGTATGTGTTAATATTCATTCCCAGTTATGGACAAGAACGAAACTGTTAAGTGACGTTGGTTCGTGAAAATTTAGAAATGAATATTAGTGTTACCGATTCAGCAATTACATAAATAAATTATCAAACACTTTTACATTAAAATGAATTTTTCATCAAATTTATATATTTGCAAGGAATAAAAGTAAATTTAAATTTTTAAATAGCTTTGTTTAAACTCATTAAAAGCATATTAGTAAATTGAATTTCCATAAAAAATAATTAAGAAATTGCTATCGCATGAGGTGGAAAGTCCAAATTTTGAATTTTTATTGCATAAATTTATTATTCTTAACTATATATTCTATGTGACAATGTTGCTTTAATAACTTCTGTTTAACAAATTTTCTTCACAGTGTAACTTGCGTATGTATCATGCCGTATAAAAATTATATTGACATTTATTTTATAAATCAGTAATTTTATTTAAATCTGTAAATTTTAAATTTGATAAGAAAAAGAAATCACTTAACTATTTATTTCTGGTTTTGAAAAATGCTTTCACAATGTTTCTTATAATTTTAATGCATTTTCCAAATTGCTTAAATGTGTGCGTATGTGTGCGTGTGAGCGAGCATATATATATATATGCATGTAAATAAATTTAATGCACTAAAAACTTATGATTTTTACAATTTTAAAATAGCATCATTTCGCGTGCATTAAATAAATCTAAGAAACCACCATGATTAACAAAAATGATTGTGAATATTCAAAAGAAAAATTATCCGCCTATTAGAGAATTATTATAACTAATGATAATAAAAATAATTATACGTCTTATATGAAATATAATTATAAATATTAAATAAATATATAGACTACGCGTAAAAAAGGAATATGTGGCATTTATGCTTAAAATTAGTGTGGCATCTAACTACAAAAAATATTTTTTAATAAGCTAACATTTAAATAATTATCGCGCTTTAATCCTCATTTTCTTTTCTTCTTTTCGAAGCAAAAGCATTGTTCGATCTTGAAAATCCGTTCTATTGCAAGAATAGCTAGATTTTACAGTAACG